>CM066046.1:135694286-136345397 GCA_033557465.1 Ichthyophis bannanicus | reverse complement strand
GATAGCTGGGTGGCTGGTGGACATGAGGATCGCCTGGTAACATGCCTGCCTGGTGCGAAGGTAGCGGACCTCACGCGCCACCTAGATAAGGTCTTAGATAGTGCTGGGGAGGAGTCTGCTGTCTTGGTACATGTCTGTACCAATGACATAGGAAAATGTGGTAGGGAGGTTCTGGAGGCTAAATTTAGGCTTTTAGGTAGGAAGTTGAAATCCAGAACTTCCAGGGTAGCATTCTCCGAAATGCTTCCTGTTCCACTTGCAGGACCCAAAAGGCAGGCAGAGCTCCGGAGTCTCAATGCGTGAATGAGACAGTGGTGCAGAGATGAGGGTTTTGGATTTGTTAGGAACTGGGGAACATTCTGGGGAAAGGAGGGGCTCTTCCGAAGGGATGGGCTTCACCTTAACCGGGATGGAACCAGGCTGCTGGCATTAACCTTTAAAAAGGAGATGAGCAGCTTTTAAACTAGATATTAGGGGAAAGCCGACAGTCGCCCAAGAGCGGATGGTTCGGAAGAATGTATCTTTGAAGGATACCACCAAAAGCAGAGAGGTTCCACAAAAGAGTAAAGTAGCCCAAATGCCCTCAAGTATGTAGCAGACAGAGCTTAAAGATCCCAAATTACCCATGTCTAGCAATAGCCAAATTAATATGAATAAAATACATTCTCTAAAATGCTTGTATGCAAATGCTAGAAGTCTAAAAAATAAGATGGGAGATTTAGAATATATAGCACTAAATGAAAGGTTAGGTATGATTGGAATATCAGAGACATGGTGGAAGGGAGGACAACCAGTGGGACACTGTGATACCTGGGTACAAACTATATCGAAATGATAGAGCTGATCAAATTGGTGGAGGGGTTGCTCTCTGTTAGAGAGGGCATTGAGTCAGAAAGGATTAAAGTTTTGCAGGAAGCAAAATCTGCTGTAGAATCTATATGGATTGAAATTCCATGTAAAAGGGGGAAGGCAATGGCAGTGGGGGTGTACTATCGAGTGCCTGGCCAGAATGACCAAATGGATGATGAAATGCTCAAAGAAATCAAGGAAGCTAACAAAAGTTACAGCGCAGTAATAATAATGGGTGATTTCAACTACCCCGGTATCGACTGGGTCAGTGTCACGTCAGGACATGCTAGGGAGATAAAGTTCCTAGATGAAATAAATGACTGCTTCTTGGAGCAGCTGGTTCATGAACCAACCAGAGGGGAAGCCATATTAGACCTAGTCCTTACTGGAACACCAGATCTAGTGCAAGAGATAAGGTTGTTGGGGCCACTTGGCAATAGTGATCATAGCATGATCACCTTTGATTTAATTAGTGGAGGAGGGATAGTAAGGAAATCCACAGTACTACCTTTTAACTTTCGAAAGGGAGACTATGATAAAATGAGGAAAACAGTTAAGAAAAAACTAAAAGGAGCAGTTGCAAAGGTTAAAGACGTACATCAGGCTTGGCTGTTGTTGAAAAATACTATCTTGGAAGCCCAGACCAGCTGTATTCCACGCTTTAAGGAAGTCCAAAAAACTGCCAGCATGGTTTAAAGGTGAGGTCAGAGAGGCTGTTGCCAAAAAAGCATCTTTCAGGAAATGGAAAAAAGAGCCAAACGACGAAACCTGGAAACAGCACAAGCACTGGCAAGTCAAATGCAAGGCATTGATAAGGCTGGCAAAGGGAGAATTTGAGAAGAAGCTTGCTGCGGAAGGAAAAACGCGAAGTAAAGACCTTTTCAAGTACATTCGTAGCAAAAAACCTGTGAGAGAGTCAGTTGGTCCATTAGATGATAAAGGGGTTAAAGGAGCACTAAGAGGCGACAAGGCGATAGCGGAGAGACTGAATGAATTCTTTGCTTCAGTCTTTACTGAGGAAGATGTAGGGATGTTACCCATGACTGAAGTGGTATTTAAAGGTGCGAAAGAATTGAAGGAAATATCGATACATCGGGAAGATGTATTACAACTATTAGATAAACTGAAGAGTAGCAAATCACCTGGGCCGGATGGTATACATCCAAGAGTGTTGAAAGAACTGAAATATGAGATTGCAGACCTGCTATTAGTAATCTGTGAACTATCATTAAAATCATCTCTAATACCTGAAGATTGGAGGATCGCCAATATAGCACCAATTTTTAAAAAGGGTTCCAGAGGTGATCCGGGAAACTACAGACCGGTGAGCCTGACATCAGTACTGGGAAAAATGGTAGAAACCGTCATAAAGAATAAAATTACTCAGCATGTAGACCTAATGGGAGACAGCCAACATGGCTTTAGACAAGGAAGATCTTGTCTTACTAATCTGTTATGTTTGTTTGAAGGAGTGAATAATCAGGTGGACAAAGGTGAGTCAGTTGATATTGTGTATCTGGACTTTCAGAAAGCCTTTGACAAGGTCCCTCATCGGAGACTTTTGGCAAAACTAAAGAGTCTTGGGATAGGAGGCAGTGTACTATTGTGGATCAGGAACTGGTTAAAAGATAGAAAGCAGAGGGTAGGGCTAAATGGCCAATTTTCCCAATGGAGAAAGGTGAATAGTGGTGTACCCCAGGGATCTGTGCTGGGTCCGCTGCTTTTTGACATATTCATAAATGACCTGGAAAGTGGAATAACGAGTGAGGTTATCAAATTTGCAGATGACACAAAACTATTTAAAGTTGTTAAAACCCAAGAGGATTGTGGAAAATTGCAAGAGGATCTTAATAAATTGGAAGACTGGGCATCAAAATGGCAGATGAAATTTAATGTGGACAAGTGCAAGGTTATGCACCTAGGGAAGAACAACCCAAACTATAGTTACACGATGCAAGGTTCCACATTAGGAACCAACACCCAGGAAAAAGATTTAGGCGTCATTGTGGATACCATGTTAAAACCCTCGGCCCAGTGTGCAGTGGCGGCCAAGAGAGCAAATAGAATGCTAGGTATCATAAGGAAAGGAATGGAAAATAAAACAAAAGATGATATAATGTCTCTATGTCGTTCCATGGTGAGACCGCACCTTGAATATTGTGTGCAATTCTGGTCGCCGTATCTTAAAAAGGATATAGCGTTATTAGAAAAGGTTCAGAGAAGAGCCACCAAAATGGTAAAGGAGATGGAAGGATACTCCTATGAAGAAAGGCTAAAAAGGTTAGGGCTCTTAACCTGGAAAAGAGACGGCTGAGGGGAGATATGATAGAAGTCTATAAATTACTGAACGGAATGGAACGGGTAAACGTAGATCGATTGTTTACGTTATCAGAATATAGAAAGACTAGGGGACATGCAATGAAGCTACAGGGTAAACTATTTAAGACTAATAAAAGAAAATATTTTTTCACTCAACGTGTAATCAAACTCTGGAATTTGCTACCGGAGGATGTAGTAAAGGCTATTAGTGTAGCTGGGTTTAAAAAAGGTTTGGACAAGTTCCTGGAGGGAAAGGTCCATAAACCATTATTAAGAAGGGACCCAGGATATCAATGCTTGACCCAGTACAAGCTTTGTGGAACCTGTGTCTTTTGGGGAAACTGCTAGGTACGTATGACCTAGATTGGCCACTATTGGAAACAGGATACTGGGCTTGATGGACCTTGGTCTGACCCAGTATGGCATATCTTATGTTCTTATGTTCTAGGCAATCGCCATCAATTCTGAGTTCTCCCCTTTAAATTGGCCACAGCCCTAAAACCATGATGTAGTCTTTCAAGCCAACTGCATGCCAAATATAGCTTGGAACAATGGCAGTTTTTTTGCCTACTCCAAGTCCAGCATTATGTAGCTTCATGGGCCTGGCATACAGAAGCACGGGAAGTGAAATAGGATATTATGGAGGTGATGTACCAGATTCAGAAGCAAGAGAATTCTATTACAAACTGGTAATTAAGAGGTCACACTGACCTGACCAAGCAATTGGTTTTTCAGACTCTTAACTCAATATTTGGGAAGAGTATTGGGGAAAGAGAGAACCCAGTGGGAGGTCCGTTCTTAGTTTCTAACTAATAAGAAAAAATGTTATGATATGCATTTTAGAGAAATATAGTTTAAAATAATACACCACTGTTACACTGATGAAGAGAAATATTATAAAATTAGTTTGGTAGCTTTGGATAAATGTGATATATGTCAAGCAGCAGTGGGGAATCATATTCATAATTTCATCTACTGCCCTGAGCTGCAGGGGTTCTGGTCTGATGTATGGAAATTGATGGAAAGCTGTGTGGATGTGAATGTTCCGATGGAGGAGGAGATCTTGCTCCTTTCTGGAACAAACGTTCAATAGATTAAAAACAAAGGAAGCATTTATTTATTAATATGGGTCATCTTGTGGCAATGAAATGTTCCTTATCGTTCCTCCAGTTCAGTCCTCTATATCTGGCTTGTCAACCTCCTCCTGCAGGATAATGATAATTACACTTACCTGGTAATTGTAGTTCCTTGAGTGACGACAGTTCAGTCCTCTACATCTGGGTTGTCAACCTCCTCCTGCAGCTTGGACTGGCATATCAGAATTCTGACATCACTGGATATAGCCTGCTGCACACTCCCATCAGCCCCAGTGTGACCAGTCTCCATGCAGCAGGAGGACGGCGTGAGCCTGGGCTGAAGCTCACTAGAGGAGCAGATAAGGATTTTATAGGCTAGATTAGTTGAATTGGGGTCTAATTCGATTTAATTGACTGGGTGTTTCAGCATCTAAATTTGGTGCGGTGCCTTTAAAAAAAAAAAAAAAGACGGACTGTAGGCGTCTAAAACTTTATTGCCTGCTCCCTGCAGTTTCTTCCGCGCTTTCTCAAACCAGGTGATCTCTCCTCCCAGACTTTCCGGGGGTGAGTCTCCAGGTCGTGATCCCTCTTCGCTGGCTCAGCGCTGCTAGGGGGGAGTTGCAGCTGCGGCTAGGCGCTGACTGTACGTCGATGCCGTTTTCCAGGCTCTTTGACTGCCGGTATCCCCACTTAAGTGCTGAGCCTCGGATTACTTGGGGGACTTCGCTGGCAAGCAGACCGTCCTGTCTGGCAGGCAATTCACCGGGTTCAGGCTGTCGGTGCTTCCTTCAAACAGCGCGGCAGGGTAGCGGTCGGGGCACCAAGCTGTTTTGGCGCTCTTGTTTTCTCTTCCGAGCAGGCGGCTGCCATTTTGAGGGGCCGCGTGGCTGCCACGCTACAGAGAAATAAGTGCAGGGGGAGTCCTGTAAGTCTGGGGTAAGCCTTTTATTTTGTTTTTCGACAGGAGAAGGAGCCCTTTTCTTTAGTTCTTTTCTTTTTAGTTTTATTTCTTTATAGTTGGTTTTTAGTTGCGCCGTTAGTTTGGGCGGGAAATTCTCTGGTGGGGGGGGGAGAGTTTCCCGCTGGGTCAGCAGGGCTCTGGTCCTTCCCTGGGACATCGGCACGAGTTTTAGGGCCTGGGCTGCAGGGCTTTTGCTTTTGCTTTCAAATTAAAAAAAAAAAAAGAGAGAAACAGTTGCTTAATTTTTTAGCCAAAAGCAGGCAGTATCACAGTCAGCTTTATGGCTTCCAGGCCGCAGTGCGTGGTCTGTGGTGCACGGAGAGGCTCGGTGGCTGAGTCTGGTATCTGCCGTGGCTGTGCTTCTCTGTCATCCGCAGTGGAGGCTCAAATAAGGAGCTCTCAGAAGCACAGGATACGTCGGCTGGGCCAGAGTCTGTTGCAGCACCTCCGGCTGGGCAGGGAGATGCTCCGGAGGGGATGGCTGCGTCTGCCGGAGCTGTCTCTGCTCCAGGGCCGACAGGTATGGGGAATTTTTGCCCTGATTTTATCTTGTTGATGCATCAGGCTTTTTGTTTGCAGCGACAGGGCAAGTTGCCTGCTCCCTGGCCGCTCGCTGGTCCATCTCAGCAACCGGTCGCTGATGGGGGGACCGGTGGTCCGTCGGCGCCCAAGAAAGCGAGGATCCCAGCTGTATCTTCCCCAGACGGCGATTGGCTGGACGAGGAGGACTCCGAATGGGAGCGTGAGGAAGGGTTAGAGGATCTGGAAGAGGGGGAGATCCAAGAACCAGAGGATCAGGCAAAGATCATACAGGTTTTCCGTAGGGAGGAGCTTCCTGCTCTCATCACGGAGTCCATGCAGATGTTGAATCTAGCGCCGCAGTCAACCACTGAGGTAGAGGTTGAAGACCCGGTGATTATGGTGGTGAGACAAACGCACCTGGTATTCCCAGTGCACCGGGTGGTCGACCAGATGATCCAGGAGGAATGGGACCAGCCGGAATCGGGGCTTAGGGGTATTCGTACGCTGAATAGACTTTACCCTTTAGCCGATAAGGATAAGGAGAGGTTCCGTGCGCCCCGCGTAGACGCCGCAGTGGCAGCGGTGACTAAGAAGACCACCATCCCGGTGGAAGGCGGAGCGGCCTTGAAGGATGTACAGGACTGCAAGGTTGACGGTCTCCTGAAACAGGTTTTCGATGCGGACGCACTCTCTTTGCAGGTCTCCATCTGTGGGGCTTGGGTAGCTCGGGCCTGTTTGCGCTGGGTCCAACGCCTTTGTCTGTCCCCGCACCTCGGCCAGGAGGAGCTTGCAGAGTTGGGCCGCCTGGAGTCCGGAGCAGCGTATCTGGCGGATGTTCATTACGATCTCATTAGAGCTCTTGCTAATAGCACAGCTTCGGTGGTGACCGCTCGTAGATCTGTGTGGTTACGGAATTGGTCCGCGGATGGCTCGTCCAAGTCCCGGCTCGGCAAGTTGCCTTTTAAGGGTAGGTTGCTGTTCGGGGAAGATTTGGATAAATTGGTAAAGGACCTCGGGGAGTCCAAGGCTGGTAGGCTGCCGGAGGATAAGCCATAGCAGGGGAAGTCTGGTCAGAACTTTCGTGGTTCGTTTCGAGACTTTTGGAGATTTCGGTCGTCGCGATTTGGGAGTTCGCAGAGGGGTCGCTTCATGTCGCGAGGTCAGGGATTCCGGGGATTTCGGGGAGCAAACAGAGGTTTCTCCTCGAGTTCTGCCTCGGCAGTTAGGAAGCCGCAATGAAATGAGGCGGGTCCCCGGCAGAAGGACCTCCGATAGGCGGGAGGCTGCGAGAGTTTCTTTCTGCTTGGACCCACATCACATCCGACCAGTGGGTGTTGGAGGTCATTCATCAGGGGTACGCGCTGGAATTGGTGCGTCCGGTGCGGGACTCCTTTGTCATGTCGCCCTGCAGGGGGCAAACGAAAACCCTCGCAATTCAAAGTACTTTACAGCGACTTCTTCAGTTGGGGGCCGTTGTGGAGGTTCCAGAGGCGGAGTACGGCGTGGGTCGGTACTCCATATATTTCGTAGTGCCAAAGAAGTGCGGAGCGTTACGGCCTATTTTGGATCTGAAGGGCGTAAACCGTTGTCTGCGAGTTCCACATTTTCGAATGGAGACCCTCCGGTCCGTCATTGTGGCAGTGAGGCAAGGGGAGTACTTGATGTCTCTAGACCTCACGGAAGCCTACTTACACATTCCCATTCGGTCGTCTCATCAGAAGTTTCTCCGCTTTGCCTTTCCTTGGGGTCACTATCAGTTCCAAGCGTTGCCTTTCAGCCTGACAACGGCACCGCGCACTTTCACCAAGATAATAGTGGTGGCGGCGGCGTTGGCGTTGCGCAAGGAGGGAATTTTAGTGCATCCCTACCTAGACGATTGGCTAATCCGGGCCAAGTCCAAGGCGGAGAGCGTTCAGGTGACGGGCAGAGTGGTGGAATTTCTGCAAAGCCTCGGGTGGGTGGTCAATCCGGGCAAGAGTCGGTTGGAGCCTTCCCAGAACCTAGAATATCTCGGCGTGCGGTTCGACACGGCGAGTGGGCAGGTGTTTCTACCGCAACGCAGAGTCAAAGGTCTCAGGAGTCTAGTTCGCAAATTCATGGTGGCGCTGGCTCCTTCGGCATGGTCTTACCTCAGGGTGCTGGGGACCATGGTGGCGCCGCTCGAAGCGGTGCCCTGGGCCAAAGTACATATGCATCCGCTGCAGAGATCACTCCTTCACCGGTGGTCGCATCAGGTGGATGCGTTGAGCCAGAGGCTTCCTTGCCCGCTCAAGGTCAGACAGTCGCTGCGCTGGTGGCTGCGCCCAGTGTCGCTGGCGGCCGGAATGCCCCTGGAGCAGCCGGAATGGCTGCCAGTGCTAATAGATGCCGGGCTGGGGGGCCCACTGCGACGGCAGTTTCGCGCAGGGATTTTGGTCGCCTCAGGAGACTTCGTGGTCGATCAATCGTCTGGAGCTGCGGGCAGTCTGGCGGGCGCTGCAGGCGTTCGAGACCGTCATGGTGGGTCAGGCAGTCAGAGTCCTGTCCGACAACTCAGCGGCAGTGGCCTACATCAATCGGCAGGGTGGCACGGGGAGTGCGGCCTTGGAAGAGGAAGCGGATATGTTGTTCGTTTGGGTAGAGAGCCGGTTGACAGCAATTTCGGCTGCGCACATTGCCGGAAAAGACAATGTGACGGCCGATTTTCTAAGTAGGGTCTGAGTGGATGCGGGAGAGTGAGAGCTGCATCCGGACATGTTCGCTCAGATCGAGGAGCGCTGGGGGAGCCCTGTAATGGATCTCATGGCGACCTTTCAGTTAGCAAAGGCCAACCGTTTCTTCAGCAGAAGGAGGGAAAGGATGTCGGAAGGAATAGATGCGTTAGTGCAGCGGTGGCCGACCTCAGGTCTTCTGTATGTCTTTCCTCTGTGGGCTTTGATCGGCAGAGTGGTGCAAAGAATCGGAGCCCATCCGGGACACGTTCTTCTGGTGGCTCCGGACTGGCCGCGGCATCCTTGGTACGTGGATCTGGTGTGGCTCGTGGACGGCACCCCGTGGCGGTTGCCCATAAGGGCGGATCTTTTGCGCCAAGGACCTCTCTTCATGCCACAAGTCGATCGGTTCTCGCTTACGGTATGGCCATTGAAAGGGCCAGGTTGAAGAAAAAAGGTTATTCTTCCGCGGTCATTTCAACGATGCTTAGGGTTCGGAAACCGTCCACGTCACTGGCGTATGTTCGTATTTGGCGGATATTTGAGGATTGGTGTTCGAGGAAGCAGATCCGAGCAGCTACAGTTTCAGTTTCATCGATCTTAAGTTTCCTACAGGAGGGTTTTGATAAAGGTCTGGCCGCCAGTTCTCTGCGCGTACAAGTAGCGGCTCTATCTTGTTATCGAGGAAAGGTGCAGGGCGTTGCGCTGGGAGCTCATGCGGACATTTTGCGTTTTCTCAAAGCCATTTCCAGGTTGCGACCGTCGCGTAGGGTGACTATTCCACCTTGGGATCTTAATTTAGTGCTGACAGCTTTGGCCGGGCCGCCCTTTGAACCGTTGCGTAGGGTGAAGGATGTGACCTTGAAAACGGTTTTTCTAGTGGCAATCTGTTCAGCAAGACGTGTTTCGGAGCTCCAGGCGTGGTCTTGTAGGGAGCCATTGCTGGTGTTTTCGAAGGAGAAGGTGGTATTGCGACCGGTTCCATCGTTTTTACCAAAAGTAGTTTCTCCCTTTCACCTGAGTCAGACGGTTGCACTGCCAGTTCTTGGTTCTTTGCACAATGGCGCTCAGGAGCGCAGCTTACGGCAGTTGGATGTCAAACGAGCATTGCGGCAGTATCTGAAGATTTCCCAGCTTTTTCGCAAGTCTGACCAGTTGTCTTGTTCGGAGGAGTTCGCAAGGGAGAGGCTGCTGCGAAGGCTTCCATTTCCAGATGGATTCGGGAGGCTATTGCTTCCGCCTATCTACTGCAAGGTTGGAAGGTGCCTTCAGGGTTGCGTGCGCATTCTACAAGAGCACAGGCGGCGTCATGGGCGGAGCACAGCTTAGTGCCGCCAGGGGACATTTGCAGGGCGGCTACTTGGTCGTCGCTGCATACCTGCAGCAAGCATTATCGGCTTGACGTGGCAGCTGCGAGTGATGCCGGTTTTAGGTCAGCGGTGTTGCGTGCTGGCTGGAAAGTCCCCTCCCGTTGATTACTGCTCTGGTACATCCCAGATGTAGAGGACTGAACTGGAGGAACGATAAGGAAATGATAATTACACTTACTTGGTAATTGTAGTTCCTTGAGTGACGACAGTTCAGTCCTCATTCCCACCCGGAGTGTTTCCTTTCATGGTGTGTGTTTGGCCGGCAGCGCCACAATACGAATCACAGGTAGGTTCTTTAGTTCTTTTAAAATTGATAATTTTCACTCCTTTGCTCTTATTGTGTGTTTCGCAGAGAGGAGTATAAGAAAGTTTTTCACAAGGTCTGCAGTGCAGTTCAGTTTCAGGCTTTCAAGTTTATATATTGATTATATTGCTTATTTGTTGCTCTTTAGTCTGCTTTGTTAATAGTTCACACTGGGGCTGATGGGAGTGTGCAGCAGGCTGTATCCAGTGATGTCAGAATTCTGATATGCCAGTCTCCAAGCTGCAGGAGGAGTTTGACAACCCAGATATAGAGGACTGAACTGTCGTCGCTCAAGGAACTACAATTACCAGGTAAGTGTAATTGTCATTATCCTACCAAAATCCACAAAATATCGTTCACTGTTCTTAGTGTGTGGAAACAATAACTAGCAAGTAAGGTCTCAGTTTAAAATAACACCGCTACAACTGTGCTCACACTCATTGGCAGCGTCAGTGTTGTATCACATCAATGACCTCTTGCAAGTTTCTTATAAATAAATCTTTGAATAACTACAATAGTCTTGAAGATATCATGCTGTCCAAATAATCACAAGGTTGTACTCAGCTTTGAAGGACCCAATGAAATCTTCCCATATTCTTTCAATCCCTGAAACTGAGACCTTACTTGCTAGTTATTGTTTCCACACACTAAGAACAGTGAACGATATTTTGTGGATTTTGGTAGTGTTCATTATCGTTCGGTGGCCACTTCAGTTTTGTGTGAACACAATTATCATTATCCTAACTAACTGGATTGAATTAAGGCCCTCACACCTAGAGTGGGGCAATGGATGGAAAGAATGAAAAAGCTGATGCAAATAAAGTGACTGAATGTGTTGTATGCAAATAGGAGAGTGACTGAGAGCTATGTTAATGCATTGGAGGTTTTCTATCAAAAATTAAACATGGAGCAACAGTTGCAGGACCGTGGATATAAAACAGGATGGGGGATTGGAGGATAAAAAGATATAGGGAGGGGGGAGGGATAGGTTGGGGGTTAATGTTGGTATATTTGGGAAGGACCGGGGAGGTTAGCACTCTAGCTTTAATGGGGGGGGGGGGGGGGTTAATAAATACAGGGCACAGGGATTTGATGTTAGACAATTACTATTGCTAATTTTATGATCATTATTTGTAAATGTCCAGAGATATGATGCATCTCCAGAAACAAGCAGGAATGTAGTCTTCACATATGGGTATCGTCGATAACGATGGAGCCTGCGCGGGAACGCTCCCCAGCGTCCAATTAGGAAGCTTTTGGGAGCATCCCACAGCGCCTCTGTGCTGCCTTCCCGCCTTTCCCAACAGCCGCTCTCCAGTTCTTCGTTTTCCGCGGAGCCAGCAGGTCGTCGTTCCTGTCACCGCAGAAAATTCTTCCTTTTTACTTTCTTTTTTGGTGGTCGCGTCTGCCTTCCTCGACGCTTACCGGAACCACCGGTTTTTCTTTCTTTATTTCTGTTCTAGAAAAAAAAAAAAGAAAGATATATTTAGTGCTCTTTCTTATTTTTCCCAGGTGCACGCACCATTTTGGGCCTTAGGCCCAAAGGTTTTTTCCTACAATGGAGAAACCTGCTTCAGGTTTCAAAAGGTACACTAAGTGTGGCGTTACCATCTCCGTCACTGACACCCATGAATGGTGTCTGAAATGTTTAGGTCCTGACCACTCCATCATGGATTGTATGTCCTGTGCCATGATGTCTAAAAGAGGTTGGCAGAACCGAGCTGCTAAGCTCAGTACCCTGTTTCCCTCTGATGCAGCTTCGGTGGCATCGACGTCTTCCAGGGCTTCCTCTTCCTCCCGTGGATCTCAGGTAACTAAACATAAGTCCAGCCGGTCCTCAAAGAGTAGATCTCCCTCTAAGCACCGAGATGCCTCTGGCGTTGCCCTTGAGGATTCTGCACCGGCAAAATTGCCCTGGCGGGAGGCTTCGGCTTCCAAAGCATTATCGGGGCTCCAGGATGTTCTCGAGGCCTCGACCTCGGCAGAACTACTGGTGCCATGTTCTGGGGTACTGGCTGTCTTCTCCAGGACCAAGCAGGAAGTCAGTCCTCACATATGGGTGACGGCGCCGACAGAGCCCCCGTGCGGAGCATTTCCCCAGCTTTCAAAGAAAGCCTTTGGGAATGCAGCATGCATGCGTGGTCCCCTTCCCGCCCAAGGATGCCATCTTGCTCAGTCTTCTTTTTTCCGTGGAGCCCGACGGACGTGTTTCGTTTTCACCGGAGGAAAAAGTTGATTTTGTTCTGCGTGGACCCGTTTCCTTCGGTTCGACGCTGGTTTACCTTTCCCACCTGGGCCCGATACATCGGTATCGAGCCCGGACTTCTTTTTTCGGTTTTTGTCCAGGAAAACCTCTGCCCCTTCTCAGAAGAAGGGCTCGGGGGAAAAAGACCTTTTACCCGAGGAAGTCATCTGCCTATAAACAGTACCCTCATTATCAGGCCTCTGTAGCTCCCCAACAGGGTCAGCAGGCCAAGGGGCAGGGACATGGGCCCCGTAGGCAGAAAGCCACCAGCACCGGCTCCTGCACAGCAGGGAGCTGGGTTTTGACTCCAGTGGCATAGCCTCTCCTCCTCCGCTGGACCCACATCAGCACAGGAGGCCAACTGGCCCTGTACGCCCACAGGTGGTCAGCCGTCACAGGGGAAACCTGGGTGCTAAGTATAGTCCAGAGGGGCTATCTCCTCCACTTCCACCAGATACCCCCCTCCTATTTTCCAGGGGAGCCTCCAAGACTTCCTCTGCACAGGGTCTTATTCCTGCAGGAGTTGGCAAGTCTTGTAAAGGAATAGGTAGTGGAACCGGTGCCCCACCACCTGAGAGGTCAGGGTTTTTATTCCAGGTACTTTCTGGTACCAAAAAGAACAGGAGGCCTCAGACCCATCCTAGACTTGTGAAATCTCAACAAGTTCCTGGAGAGGGAAAAGTTCAAGATGCTTACCCTTGGAATCCTGCTGCCCTAACTCCAGCAGGGAGATTGGCTATGCTCCTTAGACCTAAAGGATGCTTATACTCACATCCTCATTCATCCAGACCACAGACAATATCTCAGATTTGTAGTGGGAGGAAACCACTATCAGTACAGAGTACAGGCCGCCCCCAGGGTATTCACCAAGTGCCTGGCGGTGGTGGCGGCCTACCTAAGGGTTCAAGGCCTCTTTGTCTTTCCATACCTGGACGACTGGCTTATCAGAGGTCAATCTCCACAGGAGGCCAATCAAGCCACCCTTTGCACTGTCACTCTGCTTCAGCACTTGGGGTTTGTTATAAACTTTGCAAAGTCCACTTTGCACCCTTCACAGAACATGGAGTTCATAGGAGCAAGAATGGACACCCTTCAGGCAAAGGCCTTTTTACCCGTAGACAGGGCCCACAGGTTGATGGATCTAGCCAGACAGTTCCACAGCAATTCTCTGGTCTCCACCAGACAATTCCTGAGGCTCTTAGGCCACATGGCTTCCACGGTCCATGTAACTCCCAATGCCTGTCTACACATGAGGCCAGCTCAATGGGGCCTCAGAACTCAGTGGCACCAAGCCACAGGAAGCCTTATGGACAAAGTGAGGGTGTCCAAACTCTTAGAGTCTTCTCTGCAGTGGTGGCTTCATCTCCCGAATCTAGTGCGCGGGGTGTTTTTTCAGACACCTCCACACTCTCAAGTGCTGACAACCGATGCTTCTCTTCAAGGTTGGGGTGCACATTGCCAAGGAGCATGTACTCAAGACCTGTGGTCTCCTTGGGAGGCCGCACAGCAGATCAGTCTCTTAGAACTGAGAGCTATCTGCTTAGCCCTGAGAACCTTCTCCCATCTCCTCTCCCACCAGTCTGTCTTGGTTCAAATGGACAATCAAGTGGCTATGTTCTATGTGAACAAACAAAGGGGCACAGGGTCCCTCCTATGTCAGGAAGCGCAGAGACTCTGCTCCTGGGCAGTCAACCACGGCATTCTTCTCAAGGCGGTCTATCTCCCAGGTCAAGAGAATTACCTGGCGGACAGATTGAGCAGAATCTTGCAGCCGCACGAATGGCAGTTGAATCCTTTAGTGGTTGAACAGATATTCCTGAGATGGGGACTTCCAACCATAGATCTCTTTGCCAGTCCTCTGAACCGTCAGCTTCCCAGGTTCTGCTCCAGACAACCGCATCCTTTCAGGGTAGCAGCGGATGCATTTGTGTCTACAGGCCTCCTATTTGCGTTTCCTCCCACGCCTTTAGTGCCCAAGACACTGTTCAAAGTGATCCGGGACAAGGCCTCGGTGATCCTGGTGGCCCCCAGATGGCCAAGGCAACTGTGGTTCCCACTTCTTTTGCAACTAGTGGTGGACACTCCTCTTCCTCTGGGGATGCAGCCCGATCTCCTGGCTCAGGAGCAGGGATCTCTCTTACACCCCAATCTCCAGTCCCTCCATTTGATGGCCTGGCTGCTGAAAGGGTAGTTCTAGCACCCTTACTACTGCCTCGAGAAGTGGAGGACGTGGTCTTGGCCTGTAGGAGGCAGTCCACCCGAACGTCTTAAGCCCTTAAGTGGCGTAGATTCTCTACCTGGTGTACTCAACACAACGAGAATCCTTTCTCATGCCTGGTGTCAGTGGTGCTGCAATATTTGCTTCACCTGTCCAACCTAGGCCTTAAGTCCAATTCTGTGAGAGTTCATCTTAGTGCTCTTTCAGCACACCAGTCCCCAGTGGAGGGTCAGTCTCTCTCAAGCCATCCTTTGTTGGCTCGCTTCCTCAGAGGCCTGCTTTTGCTTAAGCCTCCAGTGCGTCCCCCTGCCCCTGAATGGGATTTAAATGTGATCTTGCAACGGCTTACTTGCCCACCATTTTTTCTCTCCTGGAAAGCGTTGTTTCTGGTAGCCCTTACCTCAGCAAGGCGAGCGAGTGAGTGAGCTTCAGGCCCTAGTATCAGATGCACCTTATACTAGGTTCTATAGGAACAGAGTAGTCTTACGGACTCATCCTAAGTTCCTTCCTAAGGTTGTCTCCTCCTTCCACCTCAATCAGGAGGTGGTTCTTCCAGCTTTCTTTCCCAGGCCGCATGCCAGCCGGGCTGAGATGGTCTTGCATACCCTGGACTGTAGGAGGGCATTGTCCTTCTACCTTGACCGTACGCGGGAGCACCGGAGGGCTGTCCAGCTCTTCGTCTCATTTGACCCCAATAAGTTGGGGTTGGCTGTCTCCAAGTGTACTTTGTCCATATGGGTAGCCGACTGTATCACCTGGGCTTACAGGACAGCCGGCCTCTCATTGCAGGATCAAGTTACGGCTCATCGTATCAAGGCGAAGGCTGCGTCAGTGGCTCATCTCCGCTCTGTTCCGTTGACAGACATCTGCCGGGCCGCTACTTGGTCTTCAAGCCAGACCTTTGCGGCCCACTACTGCCTTGAGAGGGAGTCCCACAGGGACAGTGCTTTTGGGCAGGCGGTACTCCATAATCTCTTTGGGGTTTAGGCAACTCCTACCCTCCGGCCCTGGTGTTGGGCTACCGTTCGGGGGCGTTATCAGAGAAGATTCTGTTCTTGCATGCTGAGGCTCTAGAGGGAGCTCATTTTTCAGCTTTGGGTCTCCGGTAGCCTTAAGCTGGGGAGTCCCATATGTGAGGACTGACTGCCTGCTTGCTCCTGGAGAAAGAGTAGTTACTCACCTGTAACAGGTGTTCTCCAGGAGCAGCAGGAATCAGTCCTCACAACCCTCCCTCCTCCCCTTGGAGTTGCGGTCATATGGTTTATTTTGTTATTTTTGCTGTCTTTTTAGCTATGTCATCAGACTGAGCAAGATGGCATCCTTGGGCGGGAAGGGGACTGCGCATGCGCGCTGCATTCCCAAAGGCTTTCTTTGAAAGCTGGGGAAATGCTCCACATGGGGGCTCTGTCGGCGCCGACGTCACCCATATGTGAGGACTGATTCCTGCTGCTCCTGGAGAACACCTGTTACAGGTGAGTAACTACTCTTTCTCCGGTACCGACATCCAGGCATCGGCAGCGTCGATAGACCAGAGGTTCCTGGCTATTGAACGCAGTCTGGCGGCTCTCCTTGTGGCATCGACACCCTCGCAACTGTGTCAGACAATCCAGCCGGTACCAGTATCGGTGCCGGTACCAATGACATCGACATCGGTGTCTGCATTACCGGCACCCAGTCGGTATGGGTATCGGGCTCTACAAGAGCATCAGGACAGAAGGTACTTAGAGTCCTCAGAGGAATCTGAGGATTCTGATAGTTCTGTCGATACCGGAGCACTTCTTCCAGAGGAGCCCTCCTCTCCTAAACGCAGGATGTCTCCTCCAGAGGATATCTCCTTCCAGGATTTCATCAGGAAGGTGGCTCGGGGTCTGTCCATTACTGTGGCTCCTGAAACAGAGCCCAGAGCAAAGGAGCTGGAAATTTTGCAATATCCCAAAGCTCCTAAGGAGGCAGCTACTTTGCCTATCCATGAGATCTTGCATGATCTCATGCTCAGAATGTGGGAGACCCCTCTTACCACCTCTCCTCATTCTCGTAGACTTGACACTATGTATCGAGTCCCTCCTTGTCCTGGTTTCCAGAAAACTCAGCTCCCTCACCACTCTATTGTGGTGGAGTCAGCTATGAGAAGGATCAGGAGTGCAAAGAGGCATGCCTCTAATCCCCCAGGACGTGAGTGCAGAACTTTGGATGCTTTTGGACGTCGTACCTTACAAGCTTCCATGCTTTCTGCCAGGATCAGTTCCTATATTTTATATATGGGAATGTTCCTGAAGGAAATCACAGGAGATTTAGAGGTTTAGAGTCCTCTTCTTCCTGAGGATAGAAGACAGGATTTTCTCACATTGGTCAAACATGCCCAGGATGTTTCCAAATTTGTCAACCGTGCAGCTTTTGACTGTTTTGAGTGCATAAGCAGAACCTCTGCCATTGCCATAGGTGCACGTAGAATTGCCTGGCTCCAGGCATCTGATTTGGAGCTCTGGGTAGAAGACAAATTGGGCATTATTCCTTGTACTGGTGAGAACCTGTTTGGCAAAGATTGGCAGGAAAAGGCCAATGAGTTGGATGCTGACAACTCCACCTTGGATAGATTATCCAAGGGCACAGCTGATCCTGCAAGAAAGAAATTTTTCAAAAAATCATTCTTTTCCAAAAAGAAAAGGGTTTATCATGCTTATTCCCAGCAGGGATGCTCTGCAGGTCAACCTGTCCGGAAGGGTCAGCAACCATCCAAGCAAAGAAAAGCAAAGACTGCTAAGCCTCAACCGCCTCAGCAGTCTCAGCCTCCACAAGGCCTTTGACTTGCATCTAGAGAACTTAGCCTTCCTGGCTCTAAATGGACCAGAGCCTTCCACCATTCCAGGAAGGTTATGGCACTTTGCCCCAAGATGGGGCCAGATAACAGCAGAGCATTGGACACTCTCCATCATAAAAGAGGGGTACAAGCTTCATTTCTTGAGCATGCCCCCTCCCACAGTAGTAAAACGGTTCAATTCTCAGACCTCTCTCATCAACCTGTTAGATCAAGAGATCACCATACTTCTTGCCCAACAGGGGTACAGGGTTTTACTCCCCCTATTTCCTTATCCCAAAGAAAACAGGGGGATACAGACCTATCTTGGACCTCAGAGAATTGAACAAATTCCTGTTCAAAGAGAAATTCAAGATGATTTCTCTAGGAACTCTGCTGCCATACCTTCAGAGTCAGGATTGGCTTTGTTCTCTAGATCTCAAGGATGCGTACACTCATGTTCTCATCCATCCAACTCACAGAAGGTTCCTTCGGTTCCTTTTTCAGGGAAAGCACTACCAGTACAGGGTGCTTCCCTTTGGCCTGGCCTCAGCTCCAAGAGTGTTCACGAAATGCATGGCTGTGGTAGCAGCATTTCTCCGCACTCTAGGCATATTTGTCTTCCCCTGCTTAGACGACTGGCTCATTCGAGCCCCATCAGAGCCAGAGGCCAGAGCTTCTCTATCTTGCACAATGTGTATCCTTCAGTATTTGGGTCTGCTTATAAACATCCCAAAATCCAGTCTAACTCCCACTCAGTCTCTAGAATTCATTTGAGCTTTGCTGGATACCAAAAAGGCAAGGGCCTATCTCCCCCAAGCCCGTTACCTTAGCATGGTGCAGTTAGCTTCTCAAGCAGTGCTAAAACCTCATCTCACTGCCCGAGAAATGCTATAACTACTAGGCCACATGGCATCAACAGTGCATGTGGTTCCTTATGCTGGCCTCCATATGAGAGCAACCCAGTGGATTTTATCCACCAAATGGACCCAGGCATCAGGGTGCCTGTCAGACAAAATAGTAAACACAAGTCGCCTTATTTTGTCCCTCCAATGGTGGCAGTCCACTCAGAACCTGTTGCTGGGGTCCCCTTTTCAACAACCCTTATCCCGGGCAACTCTCACAACAGATGCTTCACCAATGGGTTGGGGAGCTCATTTACAAGACCTCTCCACCAAAGGCACCTGGATTCCACAGGAGGCTCATCTACATATCAATCTCTTGGAGCTCAGAGCAATCTTCCTTGCTCTTCGAGTGTTCCATACCCTGCTCAGCTACAAGACAGTCCTCATTCATATGGACAATCAGGTAGCGATGTTCTGTGTCAACAAGCAGGGGGGAACAGACTCTCTGTTGCTTTGCAACGAAGCTTTGCGACTATGGGCCCTCGCCAGAGAGCATCAGATACATCTCCTGGCAGTGTACCTCCCAGGCATACAAAACTCTTGGCCAGACAGACTCAGTCGAGTTCTGCTTCCACACGAATGATCTCTACATGTAGACCAGGTGGCCAAGATCTTTCAAATTTGGGGAACCCCGGACATAGACCTCTTTGCAAGTCCATTGAATGCCAAACCTCCCCGGTTCTGTTCCAGAATTCCGGCTCAGGGCTCTCAGGCCAGGGATACTTTCCTCCTTCACTGGGGTCAAGACTTCCTTTATGCCTTTCCACCCATTCCCCTAATTCCCAAAACCCTATTCAAGCTCCAGAGAGACAGAGGGCGTATGATTCTCATAGCTCCACATTGGCCACGGCAAGTGTACCCTCTGCTTCTACATCTCTCTCAAGCTCCCTCCCTGGAGTTAGGATCTGCTCCAGATCTCCTGTCTCAGGAGGACGGAATGTTATGGCATCCCAATCCCCAATCTCTGCACCTCAGAGCTTGGTTGCTGAAGGCCTAGATCTTCAAGATCTTAACCTCCCTCAGCAAGTATAGGATGTCCTTCATGCTTCCAGGAAGCCTTCCACAAGACGCTCTTATGCTTCAAGTGGAGAAGGTTTACCATATGGTGTTCGCAGAAGGGTCTTAACCCCCTTGCGATACCTCTGGAATCATTACTGGATTATCTCCTTCGTTTATCCAATGCAGGACTTAAAACTAACTCAGCGAGAGTCCATTTGAGTGCTATTGCAGCTTCCTTCAAGCCTCTAAATGGACAACCTATCTCCTCCCATCCTCTTATAGCAAGATTTATGAGAGGCCTTTTTCTAAATAAGCCTCCCATTAGGCCACCACCGGTGGCATGGGACTTAAACCTGGTTCTTGGTCAGCTCATGAAGCCACCTTTCGAACCCTTGGCTACTACCTCATTGAAATTCCTTTCTTGGAAGGTTATCTTTCTCATTGCAATCACATCAGCACGCCGCATCAGTGAGTTGCAGGCACTAGTAGCTGATCCACCTTATACAAGGTTTCATCATGACAAGGTAATCCTTAGGACTCATCCACACTTTATGCCAAAGGTGGTCTCGCCTTTTCATCTTAATCAAGCAGTCTACCTGCCTGTGTTCTTTCCAAGACCTCATGCATCAAATGCAGAAAGGAATCTTTATACTTTGGACTGTAAAAGAGCTTTGGCCTTTTACTTGCAAAGAACACAGCAGCATAGAAAGTCCTCTCAACTCTTTGTTGCTTTTGATCCTTCTCATTTGGGACTTCCAGTCTCCAAGAGAACATTGTCCAACTGGACTGCACAGTGTATTTCTTTTGCCTATCAGAGTAAGAACCTTCCTCTGGAGGGCCATGTCACAGCTCACAATGTGAGAGCCATGGCAGCTTCAGTGGCTCATCTACACTCTGTGTCTATCGACGACATCTGTCGAGCAGCCACTTGGGCCTCGGTTCATACCTTCACAGTCCATTACTGCTTGGACAAGGACTCCTGCCGGGATGCCTTGTTTGGTCAGGCTGTTCTCCAACACCTGTTCCATACCTAATCAACTCCTACCCACCATCCCTGGTTGGATGCCAGAGATCCATGGGGGGAAGTGGTGCCCTTCACAGGGACACACAACTTCTGGGGTCTCTCCCTGGCATCTAAAGCTAGGGAGTCCCCATATGTGAAGACTACATTCCTGCTTGTTCCTGGAAATAGCATAGTAACAGGTGATCTCCGGGAACAGCAGGAATGTAGTCTTCACAACCCACCCACCTCCCCTAGGAGTTGTATCTCTCTATCTATCTCTCTCTCTTTTCCTCTCTCTCTTTTTGTCTCAGCTTTAAACTCAACTGGAGAGAGGCAGTTGGGAAAGGCGGGAAGGCAGCATGCAGGCGCTGTGGGATGCTCCCAAAAGCTTCCTAATTGGACGCTGGGGAGCGTTCCCGCACAGGCTCCGTCGGTACCGACGATATCCATATGTGAAGACTAAATTCCTGCTGTTCCTGGAGATCACCTGTTACAGGTGAGTAACTATGCTTTCCTATCTGATACATTACAGATACCATATACAAATTTTTAATGTGATCTGAAGTATTCTGAAATAAAGCTTCTTAAAAAAACCAACAACCTTTTCAGCTACTTTTGAGAACCATAGTGGCTTCCTTTTCCTTTTACATTTATTTACTTTCCTAACAAAAAAGGTTCATTGCCCTTAAAATATTCACTTCCAGTTTTGCACACTGCTTCTCTGCATCCTCCAGCTGTTTCCAACCAGTTAACAACTCCTCGAGATGTTATCCCATCTTGACAAAGTTATTTTTTCTAAAGTCTAAGACCCTTGCTTTTGAAAGAACTGTCTCAACCCTTGTCCTAATACTGATCCACACCACCCACTGATCACTAGATACGAAATGATCACATACTGTAACAGAAACACTTTATCTGTTTGTAAGGCTCAGTGTGGCCCCCTCCTATGCGGGTTCTGTTACCAATTTCTGGAATAGTTTTTCCTATAGAGAATCCAGGATCTCCTTACTTCTAGTCAACATTCAGAATTTTGAAATCACCTATTGGTAGCATTTCTGCTTTCATAGCAGTACTGTGAATGTCTTCAATTAAATCTCTGTCCCCATTTGCCTGTGGAGGAGGTCTGTATATCACATGAATGCAAATGGATACTCCATTCCCTCTTTCCATTTTCCTTATTGTTCCTCCAGTTCAGTCCTCTACTTCTGGGTTGTGTTGCTCCTTCTGCATCTTGGAGATTGGGCATGTTAAATTTGTGACATCACTGGATGTAGTCTGCTGGTATCTCCCATCAGCCCCAATGTGTCCAGTCTCCATGCAGCAGAAGGACGTAGTGAGCCTAGGTACTGGGCTCACTTGAGGAACAGATAAGGAGCATAGGGTAGCTTAGCATAGTGTATTCTAAATTTGCATTTTAGTTTGGCTATTTGCCTTTTCGTTTTAGTTGTCTGTCACTTTTTTTTATTTTTTTTTTTTAAAGAAAGGTTTGCCTCCGGTGCCAGTTCCTGTCTGCCTCATTTCTGCGGGGCTCTGGCCTCCGGCACTCAGATCTCTCCTCCTGGACAGGACGGAGGAGAGCCCTGCAGCAGCGGCACGCTGACGGGAGGCTCGTCCGGCGGTTTTTTGCTCGAGCCCCTTTGAAGAGCAGTGAGTGTTCAGCTGGCTATTTCATTTCTATTTTGTTTATAGTTAATTTCTATCTCCTCAGGCTGTTCCCTCCTCCGGCGGGTCAGGATCGGGTGCCATAACCGTCTGCTTCTCTTCCCCCTTGTTTCGCGCCTCTTTTTCTGTTAGCAGTAGCGGTGGCCATTTTGTCAGCGCGGCCGCCACGTGGCTTGGGCTCCGGCCGGGCCTCTTCGGCGTGCATTTGCTCCGGAGATCGCCCCGCGGCCGGTGGGCTTCTTCACTTGCGATCAAGAGGCCTCGGGGTACTGTGGTGCCCTGGATACCCTCGGACCCTTGGAGTAACTGGTGCAGTAATTTGAGGGAGTCCTGGGGGAGCAAACAATTAAATAATTAAATATTTAATGTGGCAGATAAGTTGATACCGGAGGTTCAGCACTCCCCTTTATATTTCTAGGTGCTTGTTCTTTTCCTGTTAAAAAACAAAAACAAAACAGGATTAGGCACTCTTTGTATCCCAGGGGGTGAGCAGGCCTACGGATGGCGTCCCGACCTCAGTGTGTGGTATGCGACATGCATAGTGGGACAGTAGCTGATTCTGGTATTTGCAGAGGGTGCGCTGCGGTGTCCACTGATGTGGAGCAGCAGATGGAGGCTAAGGCTAGCCCTTATCCGCAGCTGGCGACGCTGGCACCTGACGGGGAGGTCCTGGGGGTCTTTGCCTCAGGGAGTGGCCAGGAGGCCAACGTTGGGTACCGGCGGTGATGGCAAGCCCGGGGGCCGGTCCGCAACTTGAAGAATTTTGCCCAGACTTCGTGCTGCTCATGCATCAGGTGTTTTGCATGAGGCGTCAGGGGAAGTTACTGGAGACCCCGTCGCGGGCTGCAACCACGAAGCAACCTAAGCTGGCTGGGAAGGATAGTATTCCCTCGAGACCATCAAAGAGGTCTCGGACGCGTGAGCTGTCCTCCTCCGACATGGAGGGGAATGAGTCGGACGAGGCTGACCCGTACCTGGAGGCGGAGATGGCCGACTTGGAAGAAGGGGAGATTCCGGAGACGGAGGATCAGGCAAAGATCATTCGGGTGTTCCGAAGGGAAGAGTTAACAGCCCTTATTATGGAGTCCCTTCTGACGTTGAATTTGGCGGCAGCACAGTCAATGGAGGAGGAAACTGTGGACGATCCTATCATACAAGCGGTGTGGCAAGCACAAATAGTATTCCCCATCTACCGCGTGGTGGACAAGATGATTCAGGATGAATGAGATCAACTGGAGTCAGGACTCAAGGAATTAGAACTATTTATAGACTTTATCCCCTAGCGGATAAGGACAAAGAGAGGTTTCATTTTCCCCGTGTTGACGCAGCGGTGTCTGCGGTCACCAAAAAGACCACTATCCCGGTAGAAGGAAGCGCAGCGTTAAAGGATGCGCAGGATAGAAAGGTGGATGGCTTGCTGAAGCAAGCCTTTGAGGTGGATGCGTTGTCCTTACAGGCTTCCATTTGTGGAGCTTGGGTGGCAAGAGCATGCCTCAGATGGTCCCAACGTTTGCGGCAGTCCACTCCGTTGGATCAGGAGAGTGGAGCAGAACTGGATAGGTTGGAGTCCGGCACGGCCTATCTGGCGGACGTCCATTATGACTTGGTTAGAGCGCTAGCTAACAGCATGGCGTCCTTGGTTGCCGCGTGTAGATCCCTCTGGTTGCGGAATTGGGCGGCCGATGGCTCGTCTAAATCGTGTCTCAGCAAGCTTCACTTTAAGGGCAAATTGTTGTTTGGGGATGATCTTGACAAGCTGGTCAAGGATTTGAGGGAGTCTAAAGGTGGTAGGCTTCTGGAGGATAAGCCTAAGCCACGAAGGCCCTCGCCGGCTTTTCGGGGGCAGTTTAGGGATTTCAGAAAATTCCGTGCTTCCAGAGAGGCAGGTTTGCGTCTAGAGCCCAGGGGTTTTGTGGTTTTCGGGGAGCGGGTAGAGGTTTCTCCGCCCCGCCCGCCACGACCTTTCGCAAGCCCCAATGAAGGCTGGCGGGTCCCGGTGGAAAGACAACCGATAGGCGTAAGGCTGCGATGGTTTCTTTCTGCTTGGACCCAAATGACGACCGACCAGTGGGTCTTGGAAATAGTGCGAGAGGGATACGTGCTGGAATTGGCAAGACCAGTCCGGGACTCCTTTGTAATGTCGCCCTGCAGAAGCCCGCAAAAAGCTCTGGCGATTCGCTATACTCTCGATCGGCTCTTGCTCTTGGGGGCGATCACGCCTGTCCCGTTATCAGATTACGGTATAGAAACATAGAAACATGATGACAGAAAAAGACCACAAGGCCCATCTAGTCTGTCCTTCCATAACTACAACAGTCCACTTTTTACCTTTAGAGATCCTCTGTGTTGGTCCCATGCTTTTTTGAATTCAGTTACTGTCCTCATCTCTACCACCTCCACTGGGAGACTATTCCACAGATCCACTACTCTTTCCGTAAAGAAATATTTCCGCATATCACTCCTGAATCTATCTCCCTTCACCCTCATCCCATGTCCCCTCGTAGCAGAACTTGCTTTCAATTGAAAGAGGCTCTCTCCCTGAACAATTATGACACGGAGGTATTTAAACATCTCAATCATATCACCTCTATCCCGCCTTTCCTCTAAGGTGTACATATTAAGATCCTTAAGTCTGTCCTCATATGCTTTATAATGAAGCCCATTAATCATTTTAGTAGCAACCCTCTGCACCGACTCCATCCTGTTCACATCCTTTTGAAGGTGCGGTCTCCAGAATTGCACACCATACTCCAAATGAGGTCGCACCAAGACTTATATTGAGGCATTATCACCTCCTTTTTTCTGCTAGCCATTCCTCTCCGTATGCACCCAAGCATCCTTCTAGCTTTTGCCGTCGCCTTTTCTACCTGTTTAGCTACTTTAAGATCATCAGACACAACCACGCCTAGGTCCCGCTCTTCTTTAGTGGACAAAAGTACTTCACCTCCTATACTGTATTGCTCCCTTGGATTGCTGCAGCCCAAATGCATGACCTTACATTTTTTAACATTAAATCCCAGCTGCCAAATTCTAGACCATTCTTCAAGCTTAGCTAGATCCCTCCTCATGTTATCTACACCTTCCTGGGTGTCTACTCTATTGCAGATTTTGGTATCATCCGCAAAGAGGAAAACCTTACCCGACAGCACTTCCGCTATATCACTAACAAGGATGTTAAAAAGAATCGGACTAAGGACAGATCCCTGGGGCACACCACTGGTAACATCCTTCTCCTCAGAGTGAGCTCCATTTACTTGTACTCTTTGTCGCCTCCCACCCAACCAATTTCTAACCCAAGCAGTAACTTTAGGGTCCATCCCTAGGGTGCTCAGTTTGTTTATAAGTCGCCTGTGAGGAACAGTGTCAAAGGCTTTACTGAAATCTAAATACACCACATCTAGAGCTCTCCCTCGGTCCAACTCCCTGGTCACCCAGTCAAAGAAATCAATCAGATTTGTCTGACAAGACCTGCCTCTGGTGAATCCATGCTGCCTCAGATCCTGTAATCCGCCGGACTCCAGAAACCTCACTATTTTCTCTTTCAGCAGCGTTTCCAATAATTTACTCACCACCGAAGTTAAACTAACCGGCCTGTAGTTTTCAACCACATCCTTACTTCCGCTTTTGTGTAAAGGCACAACATGAGCCTCTCTCCAGTCCTTTGGCACCACTCCCAACTCCAACGAGGCATTGAAAAGGTCAGTCAGTGGAGTTTCTAGAACGTCCCCAAGTTCCCTCAGTATTCTAGGGTGTATCCCATCCGGTCCCATCGCTTTGTCTACTTTAAGTATGAGTATGGGTTGATACTCAATTTATTTCGTTGTGCCAAAGAAGGACGGTTCGCTGTGCCCTATCTTAGACCTCAAGGGGGTGAATCTGTGTCTGCGCATACCACATTTCCGGATGGAAACCCTGCGGTCAGTGATTGTGGCAGTGCGCAAGGAGGAGTACTTGACCTCCCTGGATCTTACGGAAGCATATCTGCATATCCCAATCAGAGCCGCCCATAAGAAGTGGCTGTGATTCACCCTTCCATGGGGACATTATCAATTTCAAGCGTTGCCCTTCGGACTTGCAATGGCACCGCGGATCTTCACCAAGGTAATGGTGGTAGTGGCGGCGATTCTGCGGAAGGAAGGAGTGCTAGTACATTTATTTTATTTATTTATTTATTTAACAGTTGCTTATATACCGCTACCTTCCACAGATCAGGTGCGGTTTACATTGAACAAGGAACGAACAGATTTACAAGTCTGTTTTACATGGAACATTTGTTAACTAGGTACAATTTAGCTGTTTTACATGGAACATTTGTTAACTTGGTACAATTTTGCTAAATACATTAATCATGAATGACTAAATATGGTAAAACTTGTTAAATAACAGACGAACTTGTTAAATAACAGACGAACTTATTTACATATTTTGATCTATTACATATATCTATTTACAAGATTTACAAGTCCCTATCTCGACTACTGGCTGATTCGGGAGAAGTCAGAGGCCGAAAGCGTCCAGGCTACAGACAAGGAGGTGAAGTTTCTGCAGCGGCTTGGCTGGGTGATCAATCTGGCCAAGAGCCGCTTGGTGCCCTCTCAGAATCTCGAGTATCTGGGGGTGCGGTTCGATACACGGAATGGTCTCGTGTTTCTTCTGCATCGCCATGTGCTAAAGCTATGACACCTGGTCCGCAAGTTCAGATCCGCCCCGGCATCGTCTGTGTGGGAGTAGCTTCAGGTGTTGGGCACGATGGCGGTGACATTGGAGGCTGTTCCCTGGGCCAGATTCCATATGCGGCCCCTACAGCGAGTGCTTCTTCATCGCTGGTCGCATCAGAACGACTTGTTAAGCAAGCATCTTCCCTGTCCTCTCCGGGTCCGGCAATCCCTGTGGTGGTGGCTCCGTCCCGGAGCTTTACAGGCAGGGGGATGCCCCTGGAGCAGCTGGAGTGGCTCCCCCTCCTGACGGATGCGAGTCTAGCGGGGTAGGGGGCCCATTGTGGAAACCTTTTCGCACAAGGCACATGGTCGCTCCAAGAGAGCGGCTGGTCGATCAACCGACTGGAGTTAAGAACAGTATTGCTGGCGCTTCAGACCTTCAAAACGGAGGTAACAGGTCTGGCAGTGAGAGTGTTGTCGGACAATTCCTCAACGGTGGCCTACATAAATCGGCAGTGCGGCTATGGAAGCCGAGGCAGAGCTGCTGTTCGCTTGGGTGGAACTACGTCTGCCAGCGTTATTAGCGGCGCACATTGCAGGGTAGGACAATGTGATGGCGAATTTCCTCAGCAGGGTGCAGGTAGATGCCGGGGAATGGGAACTGCATCCGGACGTGTTCGCTCTAATAGTCCGCAGATGGGGACCGCCGATCATGGATCTCATGGCGACCTTTCATTCTGCGAAGGCGAGTCAGATTTACAGCAGGCGGTGGGAAAGGATGGCGGAAGGTCTCGACACCCTGATGCAGCCGTGGCCGGCATATGGCCTTCTCTACATCTTCCCTCCGTGGGTGCTGATAGGCCACGTGGTGCAGAGAATCGAGGCTCTTCGCAGCAGTGTGCTCTTGGTAGCCCTGGATTGGCCAAGGCGACCATGGTATGCCGACCTTGTCCGACTCTTGGATGGGGAGCCGTGGCGATTGCCGGTCTTGGAAGATCCGCTCTGCTCCGCATGCCTCGTGAATCGGTTCTCGCTTACGGTTTGGCTATTGAAAGGGCGCGGCTGAAGAAAAAAGGATACTTGGGCCCGGTGATTGCGACTCTGCTTCGAGTTAGGAAAAGGTCAACCTTGCTGGCATATGTTCGGGTCTGGCGTATTTTTGAGGATTGGTGTTCAAGGCGTCAAATCCGCGCGGCCACAGCCTCCGTTCCCGTGGTGTTGAGTTTTCTGCAAGATGGTTTTGATAAAGATCTTGCAGCCAGTTCTTTGAGGGTGCAGTTGGCTGCTCTGGCCTGTTATAGGGGCAAAGTACAGAGTAGGCTTTTAGGGTCACACACGGATATCTTGCGATTCTTGAAAGCGGTGACTTGAATTAGGCCCTCTCGTCGTATCGTGGTACCTTCATGGAATCTTAATTTGGTTTTAGGGGCGTTGGTGAAAGGAGCCTTTCGAACCCTTACGTCAGGCTACGGTGAAGGATTTGACTTTAAAGACGGTGTTTTTAGAGGCCATTTGTTCGGCGAGACGAATTTCGGAGCTGCAGGCATTGTCTTGCAAGCCTTTCTGCAGTTTTCAAAAGAAAATGTGGTGTTGCGACCGGTGCCGTCCTTTTTGCCAAAGGTCGTCTCCCCTTTTCATCTGAACCAGGCGGTGTCGCTTCCGGTTCTTGCTTCAGGGGAGGACTCCGCGGCCGATAGCACTTTGCACCTCTTGGACGTCAAACGGGTACTGCGACGATATTTGAACATTTCCGAACCCTTTCGCAAATCTGACCAGCTTTTCGTGTTGTTCGGGGGTCCTCAGAAGGGTGAGGCGGCTGCGAAAGCGTCCATTTCTCGATGGATCAGAGAAGCGATTGCCTCGGCATACCTGGTACAGGGGCGTTCGGTTCCATCAGGGTTGCGGGTGCACTCTACCAGAGCGCAGGCGGCCTCTTGGGCGGAACACAGCGTGGTTCCGCCAGGAGACATCTGCAGAGTGGCTACCTGGTCGTCGCTCCATACCTTCAGTAAGCACTATCGCCTAGACGTGCTAGCAGCGAATGATGCCTGTTTCGGTTCGGCAGTCTTGCGAGCCGGTTATAAGGGTCCCTCCCATTGAACACTGCTCTGTTACATCCCAGAAGTAGAGGACTGAACCGGAGGAACGATAAGGAAATGATAATTACACTTACCTGGTAATTGTAGGTCCTTGAGTGACGACAGTTCAGTCCTCAATCCCGCCCGGGGTGGAATAATTGTCAGTGGTCCTTCAGTTGAGGGCTCGATGCGGTTACAGGTAGGCATAAATTTCAAGGAATTCTGTCTGATGATTCTGTTCTGTCTATTCTATCTTGGTTCTTCGCTCTCTCTTTGTTCAGAAGAAGGCAAGAAGAAATGGTATGGGGCAAAGTTTACTGTTTTGACACTAAAGTTTAGTAAGGTTGGATTTTCTATGTTAGCTACTTATTTGTTGCTCTGTTGAGTATGCTTTGTCAATAGTTCACTGGGGCTGATGGGAGATACCAGCAGACTACATCCAGTGATGTCATGAATTTGACATGCCCAGTCTCCAAGCTGCAGGAGGAGGAACACAACCCAAAAGTAGAGGACTGAACTGTCGTCACTCAAGGAACTACAATTACCAGGTAAGTGTAATTATCATTTAACCCACAGTGCCACCTCTTTCCCGTATAAGCCCTGCTTTAACATTTTTTACATACAGTGCTATGCCTCTTCCATTTCTTCCTACCCTAGCCTATTCTGAATAAACTATAGGCTGGTATAATTATATCATGGTCATGGTTCTCCATGAGCCATGTCTCTGACAGCCACTGAATCCAAGTTGGTCTCTTCCATTAATACCTCAAGATCCAGAATCATATTTCTCATACTATGGGCATTAATACACAATGCTTTCCAAATATTGTTCCTCTTTTCCATTTCTACAGAGGTATTTAATGTTTTACTTACCTGGAGAATTTCTTCATCCATTCCCAATGAATCTAGTTTAAAGCCCTCTTCAGTAAATTAGCCAGTCTGCTGCAGAAGATACTTTGACCCTTTTGGTTAAGTGGATAACATCTTTACCCAGCAACCCTTGGAAAATCTTCCCATGATCCAGGAAACCAAAACGCTCTCTGACACTATCCATACAGCCATGCATTCATATTTAGAATGCAAGTTCTCTGCCTTGGTCTTAACTCTCAACAGGGAGGATTGAAGAGAACACCACCTATGCACCTGTCTGCTTCACCCTCTCTCCTAGAGCCATGAAGTCATTTCTTGATGTGCTTGGATGGATACCTGGCAGTATCATATCATATCATTCCATTCCATATCCTGCTAGGCCAGTCCAGAAAGTGAGTTGTGTTCCCCTACAACAGAGGGGAAGACAGAGAAAAGTCTAGATGCTTCTGATGACTTTATCTTCTACTATATCTAGAGCAGCTAAAGGGCATACTACCTTGGTATTTGTCTCCAGCAGAATATGGACGACACAGAGCAGTTCTGTGAAAACTTTGAGAAAGATTGATTTAGCACGTGAGTAACTGCTTGGAGGGGTGTCTTTTCTCACTTGAACTTGACGTGGGAGGCACCCATTGTGTCACCCTTAAAGCTGGTGTCGTCCTGGGTTTCCAAGGATGAGGGGTGTGTTTTTAATTCCCCTCTTTATTCTGTTAAAAGCTAGTTGAACAGCCAGACTTGTTGAATGAGGACCCTGGAGGAATCTATTGCACAGCCTCAGTGCCCCTTTTCCCCTCTTCCTTCCCCAGCTCTCCCCCGAAGATGGCATGAAGATTCAAGAGATTTGTGGCTGCAAGCCTTGGCAGCAGGGGAGTAACACTGAGTCCAGCACTACTGCTGCTTGGGCTCCCCAGGGGCGGGTACCAGATTTAAGTTCTTATTTCTGTGCCATATTTCTCTTCTCTACTTCTCCAATATTGTCTGTGGGAGTCCCCGACTTCTGCCGTTAAGTGGGGCGATTGTCAGGTCAGGGACTGGAACAGTTTATACTCGTGGTCTTTTCCCCTCTTGTACTAGTGCTGAATGCGCACACAGTACTGGTTCTTGGCTGTGCTCTAACCTGTGTTTCTTGCTGCGCGTGTTGGTATGCATGGTATCTGTGTGCTGTGAGCATGTGCTTTCATCATGTGCCAAGAATGCACACTTCGGAACACTCTCTCTGCAATGTGTGGTACTCCTTGTTTGGATGTAAAGATTTGCTTCAGGAAGCTGCTCTTGTCTTACATGAGGAGATGCTGCCTTCTTGCCCTCCCTCTGCAACTTGGTACACAGTTTCTACTCTCCTCTTGGTGGTATCATCTTTACAGTTGATGGACATAGACTTCTTTTCTGCTTCTTTAGTTCTGAAGGTGGCTTTGGGGTCAGCTGGAGAGAGGTGGCACCTTGGCTTGGGATTCTTCTGCCCATTCTTTGGAGCTCAGCCTGACAGAACCTTCCCATCAGGATTCCCCAGTGACTGGCCTGCCTCACTCTGCGGATGGCCAAGACGACTGGACAGTTGCCTGCGTCTGCCTGTCTTCTCCAGAATTAATCTCCTTTCTTACGCAAGCATTGGTCCTGATGTGGCAATTTGGACCCATTGACCTTGGGACCCACTTCTCCTCTAGCTCAGAGGAAGGTCTCTCATTGCAGGGTGGGCAGACCCCTGCAGGGGCCTCCCCGCAGAAGCATCCTTGGAAAAGAATGAATTTGTGGTGCTCTGCTCAGCTCTCCTGTACCAAGGACCTTGCCTTGCATTCTGGGAGATCAGCTAGTGATTTCATGAGTGAAGAAGACAAACTGCTGGTGTTGGATGACCAGGACGATTCTGTTTGTCTCTTTTGGAAAGAGGAGCCTATCCCACTGATTGATCAAGCTTGCTCTGCAGCTGTTGGATAATGTATCAACGGAGCAGGAGAGGCAAGTGTACCCCCTCTAGCAGAGGGAGCAGAAAACCCTTCAGGGCATTTTCTTCCTAGAGGAAAGGCATGGAATGGGATTTGCCTGCCACTTACTGAAAGATAGGGTTGTGAGTCTGTTCTAAGCCATCCTTGGGAAGACCTTGCTGCCATTGCTAAACACTAGCACCATTCCAGCAGAGGGTAATGCAGCCCTCAAGGATCAAGTGGATTGCATGTTTGATGCTTTTCTAACAAGCCAGTTTTCGGTCACCTCCCTTATTCTCCAGACAGTAGTTAGCGGAGGGCTTACGGCTCATGTCGTACTCCATCAGATCTAGTCATTCCTGCAGGTTGACACTTTGATGCTTCTGGAATTGGCAGTGGCTTTACTGGCAGATGTCATGTATGATTTGGTACACATGGTAGCCAAGGATATTGCCTGTTTCATGGTGACACCTCGCTTGCTTTAGCTTCACTATTGGGCAGCAGACATGGCGTTGAAGTCCCATTTATCTGGATTTCCTTTCAAGAGGAAGCTTGTGTTTTGGGAGGACTTGGAGATGTTGGTCAAGGAAACTCACCTCTTTGCTGCTGCTTTTGGATTTTAAATCACCTGATCTTGTTTCTTTACCATTCCCCCTAGATGTATCCCTGACTACACCTTCTGTGTTGTCTGTCTTGACTAGATTGTAATCTCTGATGAACAGGGACTGTCTCTTACATGTCTGTGCAGTGCTGCGTATGTCTTGAAGCGTTGTACAAATGCTCAGTAGTGGTGGTGGTAGTAGTAGTAGTAGCAGTTGCTGGCAGCATCTAAACCATATTTGTCATCCAAAGGATAGACCTAAAGGGCACCAGGGGAAGCATAAGGGCTTTCTCCTGGTGGACGTTAGGTGGATGTTTCTTAGGTTTCTAAATGCTTCTAAAAGTCAGATGGACTTTTTGTCCTGTTTGAAGGCCTGTGTAAGGGTGAAGTGGCCACGAAGTCTTCCTTGGGCCGCTGGATAAAGGAGACAATAGTCTTGGCCTATCTTTTGTGGAACTGACTGATCCCATACGGTTTGCGTGCGCAGGCTTCCTCCTGGTTGGAGCACAGCTCTGTCGCTCCCTTAAACATCTGTTGTGCAGCAGTGTGGTCATTCCACCTTTATTAAACATTACCACTTGGATGTCCACAGTTAGGTAGACACGGCCTTCAGTGCAGAAATTTTGATGGCGGCAGTGTTGTCTTCCCATCCATTAGAGACATAGCTTTGGTACATGGTACAGACACAGTGGATCCTTTTATAGCAACAGGATAAAATCAAAATAAACATAACTCGTTTATATCTCAACAAATAGGAGTGACCTACATAGAGCGGTGGATACACCCCTAAATAAAGCATGGGGAGTGGTGACCTGCATGGAGTGGCAGGTGCACCTACTCTACCGCCTTTCTGGGCAGACTAGATGGATCATACTGGTCTTTATCTGCCTTCAATATTCTATGATCTCCAGGAACAAGCAGGAATGAGTCTTCACATATGGGTATCGTCGGTACCGACGGAGCCTGCGTGGGAACGCTCCCCAGCGTCCAGAAAGAAAGCTTTTGGGAGCATCCCACAGTGCCTGCGCGCTACCTTCACGCCTTTCCTAACCGCCTCTCTCCAGTTCTTCTTTTCCGCGGAGCCAGCAGGTCGTGTTCCTATCACCGCTGAAGAAGTTCTTTATTTTTCTTTATTTCTTTGGTCGCGCGTCTGCCTTTTTCGACGTCGGACCGGTACCGCCGGTCTTTTCTTCTTTCTTCTTTAAAAAAAAAAAAAAAAAACCTACCTTTTCCCACTTCTGTGCAATTTTTTCCTTTTGGGCCTTAGGCCTAGAAGAATTTTCCTCATGGAAAAGCCCGCTTCCGGGTTTAAAAAGTGCACGACGTGCAGCGGTACTCTATCACCGACACCCATGACTGGTGTCTAAAATGTTTGGGTCCTGACCACTCCATCACCGATTGTGAGTCCTGTTCCATGATGTCTAAAATAGGTCGACAGAATTGAGCAGCAAAGCTCAGTACCCTGTTTCCCTCTGATGCAGCTTCGGTGGCATCGACATCTTCCAGGGCTGCTTCTTCCTCCCATGGATCTCAGGTAACCAAACATAAGTCCAGCCGGTCCTCGAAGGGTAGATCTCCCTCTAAGTATCGAGATGCCTCCGGGCTTGCTCTTGAGGATCCTGCACCGGCAAAATTACCCCGGCGGGAAGCTCCGGCTTCCAAAGCTTCATCTATGGGGTCACAGGTTGACATCGATGGCGTGGCCTCGACCGATCACCTGTTGCCATGTTCTGGTGTACCGGTGGTTTCCACTGGTACCGACATCCAGACATTGGCTGCGTCGATGGATCAGAATATTCTGACCATGCAGCGTGCCATCACGGCATTCATACAAGCTGCGACGCCTCCGGTACCGCAACAAACTCCGTTGTCAGTACCGGTTCCGGCGCCGGCACCGATATCGGTTCCGGTGCCGGTACCGATTGCATCAACATCGGTTTCGGTGTCGACTGCAGCGGTACCCTGTCCTGTGATGCCCATCGGTACCGAATCGGTACCGATCACTCCCAATGTCGATACCACTCGGTACGCGTATCGGGCTCTGCAAGAGCATCCAGACAGGCGATACTTCGATTCCTCCGAAGACTGATTAATCAGAGGCTTCTGTCGAAGCATCGGTACTCCTTCCTCAGGAGCCCTCTTCTCCAAAAAGAAGAATGTCTCCTCCAGAAGACTTGTCTTTTCAAGACTTCATTAGGGAAGTGGCCAGGGGCCTCTTTATTTCAGTGGCCCCTGAACCAGAGCCTAGAGCCAAGAAATTAGATATTTTACAATATCCTAAGGCTCCTAAAGAGGCAGCTACTTTACCAATTCATGAGATCCTTTATGATCACATGTTGGGCATATGGGAGACACCTCTTACTACTTCCCCTCATTCTCGCAGGTTGGACACCATGTACCGTGTTCCTCCTTGTCCTGGCTTTCATAAGACTCAGCTTCCTCACCACTCTATTGTGGTGGAGTCTGCTATGAAAAAGAGAGTGCAAAAAGACACTCATCTAATCCTCCAGGAAGAGAATGCAGAACCTTGGATGCTTTTTGCAGGAGAATTTTCCAGGCCAATATGCTTACTGCCAGAATCAACTCCTATAGTCTCTATATGGGGATGTTTCTAAAGGAAGTTACAGATCATCTGCTAACTTTATCTCCTTTTATCTCAGAAGATAAAAGGGAGGAGTTTCTCACCTGGCTTAAACATGCCCAGGATATTTCCAAATTTTCTAACCGTGCAGCTTTGACTCTTTTGAGTGTGCCAGTAGAGCCTCGGCTATTGCCATAGGTGCACGCAGACTTGCTTGGTTACAAGCTTCTGATTTGGAACCCTGGATCCAGGATGGATTAGGAAATCTTCCTTGTACAGGTGAAAACCTTTTTGGCAAGGATTGGCAAGCAAAGGCCACTCAGATGGATGCTGAAAATTCTGCTTTAGATAGACTTTCAAAGTCTACTTCTGCTCCTGCTAGAAAAAGGTTATTCAAAAAGGCTTTCTTTCCCAAAAAGGGAAATATTATCCTGGTTATGGTCACCAGGCATCTTCTGCAGGTCGTTTTGCTGCAAAGCGTCAGCAACAACCTAAACAAGCCAAGCCTAAGGCTGCAAGAACTGCTACGGCCCAAAAGCCTCAGCCTCCTCAGGGCCTTTGACTTACAACTAGAGAACTTAGCCTTTCTGGCTCTAGAAGAACCAGAGCCTCTCACCATTCCAGGGAGGTTAGCTCATTTTGCTCCCAGATGGGAACAAATCACAGCAGAGCAATGGACCCTCTCCATCATAAGGGAGGGGTACAAGCTTCATTTCTTAAACCTTCCTCCTCACACCATGGTGAGGCAGTTCAATTCTCCAACATCTCTCCTCGACCTTCTGGGTCAGGAGATTGCTACCCTTCTTGCCCAAAGGGCAATAGAAGAAGTACCCCTTCTTCAACAGGGTTCAGGGTTCTACTCCCCCTATTTTCTTATCCCAAAGAAAACAGGGGGCTACAGACCCATATTAGATCTCAGAGAATTGAACAAGTTTCTGTGCAAGGAGAAATTCAAGATGATTTCTCTCGGTGCTCTCCTTCCATACCTTCAGAGTGAGGATTGGCTTTGTTCTCTAGATCTCAAGGATGTGTACACCCATGTCCTCATCCATCCAACACACAGAAGGTTCCTTCGGTTCCTTTATCAGGGAAAGCACTACCAATACAGAGTGCTTCCTTTCGGTCTGGCCTCTGCTCCAAGAGTGTTCACAAAATGCATGGCAGTAGTAGCTGCATTTCTACGCACTCTAGGAATATTTGTAGTCCCATATCTGGATGACTGGCTCATCCGAGCTCCATCCCAGTCAGAGGCCCAGGCTTCCCTAGCCTGCACAAGGCGTGTTCTTCAGTATCTGGGACTTGTAATAAACATCCCAAAATCACAACTCACCCCTACTCAGTCATTGGAGTTCATAGGGGCCTTGCTGGATACCACAACTGCAAGGGCCTATCTTCCCCAGGCCCGTTGCCTACGCTTGGTGCAGTTAGCCTCTCAAATTCAGTTAAAGTCCCATTTAACTGCTCGAGAGATGTTACAACTGTTAGGCCACACGGCATCCACCGTGCATGTGGTTCCTTACGCTCGCCTTCACATGAGGGCAGCTCAGTGGACTCTGTCCACCCAATGGACCCAGGCATCAGGTTGCCTGTCAGACAAAATAGCAACCTCCAGTTGCCTCTTTTGGTCCCTCCAGTGGTGGAAGTCCACTCAAAATCTGTTGCTGGGGTCCCCCTTTCAACAGTTACTACCCCAAGCAACCCTTACAACAGATGCCTCCCCAAAGGGTTGGGGAGCTCATCTACAAGATCTCTCCAACCAGGGCATATGGTCTCCACAGGAGACATCTCTACATATCAACCTCTTAGAGCTCAGAGCAATTCTTCTAGCTCTCAGAGTCTTCCACACCCTGCTCAGCTACAAGACAGTCCTCATCCATACGGACAACCAAGTAGCCATGTTCTACGTGAACAAGCAGGGCGGGACTGGCTCTCTGTCGCTTTGCAACGAAGCTTTGAGATTGTGGGCCTTCGCCAGAGAGCATCAAATTCATCTCATGGCAGTGTATCTTCCAGGGGTTCAAAACTCTTGGGCAGACAGACTCAGTCGAGTTCTGCTTCCACACGAATGATCCCTCCATGGGGACCAGATAGCCAGGATCTTTCGAATTTGGGGAACCCCGAACATAGACCTCTTTGCAAATCCGTAGAATGCCAAACTTCCCCGGTTCTGTTCCAGGATTCCGTGTCAGGGAGTTCAGGCCAGGGATGCCTTCCTCTTCCACTGGGGGCAAGACTTCCTCTATGCCTTTCCACCCATTCCCCTAATTTCCAAGACACTGTTCAAGCTTCAGAGAGACAAGGGGTCTATGATCCTCATAGCTCCACGTTGGCCACGCCAAGTGTGGTACCCTCTACTTCTTCATCTCTCTCAAGCTCCCTCCCTGGACTTGGGATCTGCTCCAGACCTCCTGTCCCAGGAGGAGGGAACGTTGTGGCACCCAAATCCCCAGTCTCTTCATCTCAGAGCCTGGTTGCTGAAGGCCTAGACCTTCAAGATTTGCATCTTTCTCAGCAGGTGAAGGATATCCTTCATGCTTCCAGAAAGCCTTCCACTAGACGTTCCTATGCATTTAAATGAAAAGGTTTACCATTTGGTGTGCAGACAAGGGTCTTAACCCTCTTGCAATACCTCTGAATTCTTTACTAGAGTATTTGCTGCATTTATCCCATGCAGGCCTTAAAACGAATTCAGTAAGAGTCCATTTGAGTGCTATTACAGCATCCCTTAAGCCTCTCAGTGGACATCCTATTTCCTCTCATCCTCTTATTGCAAGATTCATGAGAGGCCTTCTTTTAACTAAACCTCCCATTAGACCACCTCCAGTGGCGTGGGATTTGAATTTGGTTCTTGGCCAGCTTATGAAGCCACCCTTTGAACCCTTAGCCACTACCTCCTTGAAATTCCTTTCCTGGAAGGTTATTTTTCTCATTGCAGTCACCTCAGCTCTCCGTATCAGTGAGCTGCAAGCCTTGGTGGCTAATCCTCCTTATACAAGGTTCCATCATGACAAGGTAGTCCTCAGGACTAATCCATACTTTATGCCTAAAGTGGTCTCACCTTTTCATCTGAACCAGGAGGTGTATTTACCTGTCTTTTTTCCAGGACCTCATGCATCAAGTGCAGAGAGGAATCTTCATACCCTGGATTGTAAGAGAGCACTGGCTTTTTACTTACAAAGGACACAGCAACATAGAAAGTCCTCTCAACTATTTGTTGCTTTTGATCCCTCTCATTTAGGACTTCCAGTCTCTAAGAGAACTCTGTCCAATTGGATTGCTCAGTGTATTTCCTTCGCCTACCAGAGTAAGAATGAGAGAAATTATGCATTGTACCCTTCAAAGTAATCCCCTCCCCCCGAGTTAATTCACCTCTGCATTCGTTTCTGCCACGTACGGAAGCACTTGGTAAAGCCCTCCTCCTTGAGGTCCTTCAACTCCCTCGTCACAGCCCTCCTCCTTGAGGTCCCCCAGCTCCCTCGTCACAGTGGCCTTGATCTCTTCTACAGAGGCAAAATGAGTTCCTTTGAGCACAGTCTTCAGCCTGGGGAAGAGCCAGACATTGCACGGTGCGAGATCTGGGGAATAAGGAGGGTGGTCAAGAGCTGTGATCTGTTTGTTGGCCAAGAACTGCCTCACACTGAGCGCGGTGTGTGTGGGCACGTTGTCGTGGTGGAGCAGCCACGACTTGTCTCTCCACAGAGCCCACCTGCTGCCCTGAACCCGGTCATGGCGGCGATTGAGGACCTGCTGGCAGAAGTGCTGGTTGACTGTCTGACCCTCAGGCACAAACTCGTGATGAACCAGAAGAATGCGATCAGCATGACCTTGATCCTTGATTTGGACATGTGCGCCTTCTTGGGTCTGTGTGACAGTTGAGTCTTCCACTGCAGGCTCTATCTCTTGCTTTCAGGGTCATACTGCAAGACCCAAGTCTCGTCTCCTGTGATGACTCGGCCAACGAACTCTGGATCTTCTCCGATCTTCTCTAGCAAGTCTCGACAAACATTGACCTGGTGCTCCTTCTGTTCTTCTGATAAAAGCTTGGGCACCATCTTGGCGCACACCTTCCGCATCCCCAGCTCCTGCACCAAGATGGTCTGCACTGACTCCCTGTTCAGGCTGAGCTCCTCAGCTATCATCCACACCAGCTGGTTCACTCTGTCAATGTTCTCAGCCATCTTTGTCGTGGAAGGCCATCCTGACTTGGGGTCAGCCTCCACATCCTTGCGGCCACTCTTGAAGCGTTTGTGCCACTCAAAGACTCGCAGCCTTGACATTGTATCTTCTCCACAAGCCTTTTGGAGAAGTTGGAGACACTCAGTTGGGCCCTTCTCCAACTTAACCAGAAATTTCAAGTTGATTCTTTGCTCCATATTTCTGCCACCTCCAGTTGCTGACAAAGCGATGGAGCAGTGTGCTACAAAAAAAACTAAAAAAGAAAAACAGAGTGATAGAGATGAAAAATATTATAGCAGAATAGTGGTGAGATGTTGCACAACACAGTGACATAAGCAGTTAGCCAACTGGCATTGAGTCATGTGTGTGGCTGCCACAGTCTCATTTCTCTTTTGTCACACCTCGTATAATACTGTTCTTTGGGCTGTTAGTCCTTGTTAACCTCATTGGGACTTGTGTGTCCAGGGGTTCTTATGTATGACTTGGGTACGAATACTGAGATAGTATGTCCTCTAGCTGTTCTAGGTATAGTAAAGGAGGAGGTAATCAGAAACCTATGGATTTTTCTCTTTCAACACCTCTGCTGGTGGTGGAGCACAACCAACTTCTCTGGACTGGCTTAGCAGGACTCAAGGAAAGGACATTTCTTATCATCCCTCCAGTCCAGTCCCGTACCTCTGGGTAATCAACCCCCACTAGCAGCTTGGAGACTGAGCATGTCATTTTTCTGATGACATCAGCATACTTAGGCACATGGCACCACCTACTGATCCCAGTAAACTCAGTTGCCAAGCAGCTAGAGGGTGATCCCAGGATCCGGGACTCATTGTAGGGACAACTAAGGAATTTTTCTTATTTGGCCTTAGTTTAAGGTTTCATTCAAGGGTTAGAATCTGGGCTTTTTTGTTTCTGTACATCAAGTTTGGGGGGGGGGGGGGAGACTGCCGAGGGTTCAGTGGGGCAGAGGCTCTCCCTCCAGCGGAAGAGGAGGCTTCTGTCCCATTTAAGTAATTGCAACGGCTCCCGAACCTGTCATCGGGTGAGGAGTCGTGGAGAAACCGATACCTGCTCTACAGCTCTCTGCAGGACTCCCTCCTCGGTACTGAAGCCGGAAGGAAAGGCTGAGAGCTTGGCAGGCAGAAGCGAAGGCAGTTGGCTCCTTAGCAGTTCGAGGAGATACTGCAGGATAAGTGCAGCACAGGTCAGTGCATTTACTTTGGGCAGCTCAAATGGCGGGCCTGTCACTATGTTGCTGCCTTAGTGTTTTTCTTGGCAGCGCGGGAACCCGTACCATTTTGGAGCTTCCAGTCCATGCATTTAGGAACGGGGGGAGAGGGGTCCATGGACTCGGGCCTGTGCCTCCGTGATTATTTATTTGTAGGCAGCTGACTGATTTATAACAGCCTCCATTTATTAAAAAAAAGCTAAACTAAATAAAGAATTAAGAGAACCTGTAGTAAGGTAACTGGCAGGAGCAGAGCTTAGCCTATCCTCCAGCCTGACCATGCCTGCCAGGTTGCAGTGTGGGTCTTGCGGGACACAGCGGTGGGCATTTGTCGCGGTTGCGAGGCGGAAGTGCACACAGTAGAAAAAGCACTGCAGGAGGATGGGAAAAGCACCCCAGGGTGCGCAAGGCCCTCAGGGATTGCTGGGAACAGCTCGCAAGGCAAAGGAGGGTCTGGACTCCTCTGTAGGCGTGCTGGGCAGAGCCAGATCGTCACTTTTGCGGTATATCAAATATAACCATAACCTCCAGTATTAGAACCCTACAGTGGGAAACACACCTTGCCCCAGCCCTCAGCCTCCTGGGAGTAGGAGGAGGGTGGTGCCCCTGGGGTTTTTTTTGCCCAAATTCGTACTCTTCATGCATAAGGCTTTCTGCATGAAGCAGCAGGGGACAGAAAGACATTCCTCCGAATCTGGATGGATCAGAAAGAGGCCAGCAACAGACATGGAACAGGTGCAGGAAGAGAGGCCAGTCTTGCACATGTTTAGACTCAAAGGCGACTCGTTGGAGGAGCGTGGGTTCCCTCAGTCGGATGAGCCAGTTAATGTGGAGGAGACAGTTTGGTGCGGAAGCAAATGAGCTGGAAGAAGGGGAGAATCCCACAGGAGGAGGACTCTCGAATAGTCTGTGTCCTCCATTGGGAGGAATTGGTGGCACTCATAACTGAGTCTTTGAAAACGCTTGGATTTTTCTGTCTCAACCTCTGCTGGTAGGGGAACACAACCCACTTGTATGGACTGGCTTAGCAGGACTCAAGGAAAGGACATTATCCGGTAAGTAAAATGTAACCTCATCTTGTTTTGTTTTTTGTAGTCTGCACAAAGGTGAGGGGGCCTTGAAGTCTTCCATCTCTAAATGGATTAAAGAGGTCATTGCTTCTGCTTATTAGCGGCATTGGAAAGAAGTAGTGTCTGAGTTCAGAGCTCACTTTACTCCTTCCCCCCCCCCCCCCCCACGCACCTGTGCTCTGGTAATGTACACATGTATTGTAGTTTATGGCTTAAAAAAATCTGCCTTATAATAATTGTATTCATGTTAGGCCTTTTTATGGAGTCAAATTATGGTTCATAGATAGCTATTTCTACCATTATTAGCCTCTGTAAATTGAGAGAAATATCTAAATCTGTGAAGGAGTAGCCTCGTGGTTAGAGCAACTGCCTAGTACCCAGAAGATCAAGGGTTTGCTTCCCACTGGCACTCCTTGTGACCTTGGGCAAGTCACTTTTCATTGCCTTGGAAGAAAAGGCCTGGCAATCTGCTTCTGGTAATATACTTCCAAGAAAACCCAGAGGCAGCAGGGTCGCCAGGAGTCAGCACTGTCTCTTGATAGCACTAAAAAAATAAATATCGAAATCTGAGTACCTAAATCCCTGCTTTTCTGGAGGGTAGATTCTGTAGTCGGGTAGAAAAACATTTTAGGAAATTTGGCTGCAAATTATTTTTGTAATTAATTTTTTTTTATTTTTGGTCTGTTTGGCTTTTTTTTGCCTTTTTCTCTTTTTTCCTTCAAGCATATTTTCCTCACTTGCCCCTTCCCTGCATCCTTTCAGCCTCTTCTCTTCTGGAGGCAGGGGGGCAGCTCCAGGCTGTACTTGGCATCTGTTCTTGTCAGCCCCAGGCTGGGTCAAATGCCAGATTTTATTTTTCTACCTCGCTGCAGCATAAGGCTTGACCATGTATCTCCATTTAGATATTAAATATATCTCACATGGAAGGAAAATATATTTTACCAGATAGTGAAGCTCATAGTTGTCAAAAATATTCCGCTGTTGCTGTTTGAGTTTCAACCTAATTAAGAATTTTAAATATGTCAAAATGCAATCAAGTGGAGGTATAATGTAACTATGAATAGCTCAAATACCTATCATTTATTTATTTATATCATGGCCTAGTAATGGAAAAGTGTACTTAAATAAAAACTGTGCTAACGGTTAGCATGAGCTATTTGTAACTAGATCCCATGTTGTTCAATGGGGCCTAGTTACGAGTAGCTCGTACTAAGCGTTATTCCAACTTAGTAAACATGCCCCTAATAGTTCGCTGAAAGTAGTTTTTTGGCTTATCTACATTGTGATGCACCAAGACATTTTTCACTGGTACTTAGAATTGAGAAGTAAATTACAGTTTTGACAGCTGGTTTATTCAAAAAGTTGAGTATCTAGTTCATATATGTAATTAGATATGTCTCACCATTTCCTCTCTATTTAATGCCATCTATAAAAAAATTTAATTGTGAAAAATCTCTATAAGCTTGAAGAGTGTTTCTGCTTGAAATATTGCTTGAAATAAAACTGATATACTAGGGAATCTGAATTGTTCTGTGGTTGCAGATATGACATGCAAATGGTCTGAATTAATTTTTGTTGTGTGATCCCCATTCTTCAAAAGAGCTGGGACTCCAAACTGTGTAAATGTCGGGAAAAATTGTATTTTTTAAAATATTTCAGTGGCATCTCCATAGGAAGCATTGGCTGCCTCTCTGACTTAAATAGTTTGGAGCAATGACTAAGCTTTGTGGGGAGGCTGAAAGGCAATAGTTTGAGTAAAAAATTTAGAGTCTATGAATCCTGGATTCTTGGCGAGGGATATTCAGTGGCGGTGGCTGGCACTGTTAACACAGCTAGCCGTTGCCACTGAAAACTAACCCCAGACATTCAATGTCGGCATTGAATATCCAGGTCACTGCAGACCCTGGAAGCTAACTGGGCAGTGGCAATATTGAGTCGTTGCCCATTTAGCCTCCATGGGTAAAGTTAGGCCAGCCTTTGCTGTGCCTTACTTTACCCACAGGTTGCTAACTGGGCAGGGCTCAATATCACCACTGCCCAGTTAGCTTCCAGAGTCTGTGGCCTGTATATAGGCCTGCCTCACAGGCTCAGCTACAGATGCCCTGTTTTAGCCTGTCCCGGCTCTGATCCAATTCCTTACAGACTGAGCACAATATTTTCAAATGTACATCAGTAACCTTTTGTATTAGAATGTGCTTTAATGTTTGAATTCTCATAACCCAATCTTTTCTTGTGTTAAAAGTAAACCTGTTAAGTGCCGTCGAGTCAGTGTCAACTCATGGTGACCTTCTGGATAGTTGTCCTAAATTGTGTTTGTTTTTCATTCAGGCGGCTCTTTGTTGACAGACTGGCACCTGTAGCCGCTGTTATTGTATCGTTACATCTCATTGCTGGCCTTGCTCTTTTGTGTTGACCCTTCTACCTTGCCAAGCATGATGTCTTTAATGATCTCGCTCTTCGCATGATGTGTCCAAAGTATGAAAATAGAAGTTTTGTCATCTGAGCTTCTAAAAACAGCTTAGGTTTGATCTCTTCTAGTACTGACCGGTTTGTTCTTTGGGCAGTCCATGGTATACACAGTATTCACTGCCAGCACCATAATTCAAAGGTATCAATTTTCTTCCTGTATACCTTTTTCACTGTCCAACTTTTGCATCCATATGATGTTGTTGAAAATATGGCTTGAACAGTCAAATCTTCGTGTGAAGAGAGACTTCTCTGCTCTTGAGAACCTTGTCTAGATCCTTCATAGCCATTCTGCCAAGAGCAATGCATTGTCAGATTTCTTAACTGCTTGTTGCTTCTTTATTGATAGTTGATCCAAGTAGGTTAAAGTTGTCTACGATTTCAATTTCTTCTCCATCAACGACGAACTTATTGATTTTGCCAGTTGTCATGATCTTTGTCTTCTTTACATTAAGGTGCAGGCCCATTTTAAGACTATCTTCCTTGATCTTGAGAAGCAAATGTTTCAGATAGTCTTCACTTTAAGCCAGTAATGTGGTATCATCAGCATAGGGAAGGTTGTTGAGTCTTCCACCAATCTTCACATCTCTGTTGTCTTCATACAATCCTGCTTCTATGATGATTTGTTCTGCATATAAATTAAAGAGGTAGGGAGAAATATTGCTTTTTACATTTTAGCCATAGGGTGCTACTGTCCCACCTCGACAGGTTTAGCTATGCTTCTTCACACTGTTTGACAGTACACATAACCGGTAACAGATTACACTAGTGATTCCCAACCTAGAGTCTTTGAGACTATCACAGGGCTCCTCCAAAAGGGAGACAACCGAAGTGCAACTTCTGAGAAAAGAGCAAGCTGATCTAACGTCTTAGGAGCTCTGTTATAAGGCTGCTAATGCCTAATCTCATATTGTCCATATTAAGAGAGGAAGTTTGCAGACTTAAGGAGCCCAAATATGTACAGCGAGGAGAAGGGGAATAGGGCAGTTGTTTACTGTTACAGGGAGCCTGAAGCATGGAGGAGTACAGCTGAATGCTGGCATGAGGCACCCAAGTCACCATGGAGTGATTTGAAACCACCTGTTTACTTCTCTACACCTGAAATCTCTCCAGAAATCCAGGCCCATATCTCAGCCTGCTTATCTGATATTGCTGCCCGGATGTCCCACTGCTGTCTGAAATTGAACATAGCTAAAACAGAGTTCCTCATCTTTCCTTCTAAAGCCATTTTCCTCATTTCTCTGTCTCTGTGGATAACACTGTACTTCTCCAGGAACAAACAGGAAGTCAGTCCTCACATACAGTGACGTCGGCACCGATGGAGCCCACATGGTAGCCTCTCCCCAGCTTTCAAAGAAAGCCTTTGGGAGATGCACCATGCATGCGTGGTCCCCTTCCCGCCCAAGGGTGCCATCTTGCCTCAGTCTCCTTTTTTTTCTGTGGAGCCCACTGGACGTGTCTGTTTTTTCTGGGAAAAGGTGTTAAGTTTTTTTCTTTAGAATTTTTTTTTCTCCTGTCGCGTACTGGTTCCCTTTCCTGTCCCCGAGCTCGCTTGCCTTGGCATTGTGTCTCAGGTCTGTTCTTTTTTCTTTCTTTTTTCAAGAGCTTCTCGACTAGCTTCATGCCCTTTTTCCCTGGCTGGGCCTGAGGCTTTTGACCTCGCCATGGTCTCTGCCAGTGGCTTTAAGAATTGTGACTAATGCGCCCACACCATGTCGCGCATTGACCCACACGACTGCTGCCTCCGATGCCTAGGGTCAGACCATGACCCCTTGGACTGCGGTCTCTGCAAGATGACGACTTCCGAGGCCATCAAGAGCTGTCAGAAGCAGAGGGCGTTCTCCTTCCACAAGACGGACTCTGCACTAGAGTCTCCGATAACCCGGGGAGATCGTGCTGCCTCGGAACCCCGAGGCCACAGGTCCTCCAGCCTGACCCCAGAGGAAGAGCCCAAGAAGAGCCAGAAACCCTTGAAGACCACCTGGGCAGATGAGCTTGGGAAAGTTGGCAAGTCTCACGGGCCCAGGGCTCGCAGTCCCCGTTGCAAGTCCAACGAGAAGAAGCGGGAGCAGCTGACCAAACTATCCTGACGGGAATTGTCGGTGACTGGCCTTGGACCCCCATCCTGGTCAAGGACTCCCCCTCGATGAAGCTGGCTTAGGGCCTGAGGCCCTCTGCACCTGCGCCGAAGGCTGCGGAGCCATCTGGCCTCAAGACCAGGATGTGGTGGCCTTGGAGTGCAGTTTATCTGTCTTCATGGCCCAGCAGAGGACTTTGATGCCCGGTTCTGTCGATTCATCAGTCCCAACTACTGGGCCCTCGACCTCAAGAAATTGCCCAGACATCGAGCCAATTCTCGTGCACCACCAACCTCAAGAGGTTTCTCGACACCTATCCCGATCTCTATCTCTGTCATTGGGACTGAGGTCATCCCCGATGAATGCCTGCGGTTCTGACTGTAGGGCCGCTGGCTTGGGGCTCAACCCCGCAGTCCAGACCACCCCCGACACCTCCACAGACTATAAGTCAGACTAGGAGATCGAGGACGATGAATCCCCTGATACCTGTCATCACCAGGATGTGCTCTCTGACCCATCTCCCACCGAGACTCAGCATTGGACTCCACTAGAGGACACAGCTTTCCTCGACTTCGTGTGGGACATGGCCAAGGCACTGGCCTTTGAGACCAAGTCGGAAGAGGACCCTCGGACCGAGGAACTCGAGATCCTCCAGTACGAGGCCCCTCTGAAGGAGGCACTCACAGTGCCCATTCCCCTGATCCTGGAACGGCTGCTCTTCCACATGTGGGAGACCCCTGCATCAGTGCCTATAGTGAGCAGACGGCTGGACTCCTCTGGAGCCCTGGCTTCCAAAAAGCACAGGTGCCACACTCCATGGTGGTAGTGTCAGCCATGCATTACCATAAGAGCCAGAAGATGCACTCTGCAGATAGGGAGAGGCCTGCGCCTTGCATGCCCTGGGCAGATGTGCTACCAGGGTTCAGTGCTCATTGGCCGGATACAGACATACCAGTCGTACATGGGCATGTATCTGAGGGACCTGGTGAAGGAACTTATTGGGTTCTCGGCTGGTCTCTCCAAGCAACCCCTCCAGCAGTTCCAGAACCTGGCCTTGGGTGTTAGAGAGTGCTCCAAGTTTATGACTCTGGCAGGCATCTGTGCCCGATGCCAGACCCTGGCTATAGTCCTCTGACCTGGAGCAATGGGTTCAGGGAGGAGTGGCTCAGTGGTTGGGACAGGTTACCTCAGGCTGGAGGGCCAGGGGTTCAATTCCCGCTTGGGGACAAGTAACCTCAGGCCGGAGGGACTGGGGTCTCTAGTTCCATGGCCGCTCCTTGTGGCCTTGGGCAAGCCACTTAACCCTCCATTGCCTCAGGTACGCTTAGATTGTGAGCCCTTCGGGAACAAGGGAATAAAAAGTACCTGTTAGTACTCGTATATACATGTAAACCGCTCTGATGCAAAAGTAAAGGGCGGTATATCAAATGCCTAAACCATAACCATAAGTTGGTCAATGTCCCTTGCCAGGGAGAAAATATCTTTGGCAATCCCATGACTCATTAGGCTGCAGAGTTGGAGTTCCTGACGAGGACCAGGCTTTCCAAGAAGACCGCTGACCCTTCCCAATGGAAGCCTTTGGGTTAAAAGTCCTTCTCCAGGAACAAGCAGGAAGACAGTCCTCACTTATGGGTGACGTTGGCACCGACGGAGCATGCGCAGAGCAATTCCCCAGCTTTCAAAGAAAGCTTTTGGGATTGCTACCACGCATGTGTGGTCCTCTTACTGCCCAAGGGTGCCATCTTGCTCAGTCTCCCTTTTTCCGCGGAGCCCTTCAGACGCACGTCCTCGTCCCCTGGAAAATGTTTTCATTTACTAGCCTTAACAGGCTCTTATTTCTTTTTTCCGGTTGCACCAGTCCTTTACCCGTCCTCCCCTTGCTCTCTTTTGGAGCATACGGGGATACCTTTTTCTAATTTTTTCTTTTCAGGCTTCGCGCCCTTTGTTTCTTCTCTAACCGCTGGCCGTGTGGGTCTTCGACCTCGCAGGGGCTGTTTTTGCCCCCATGGCGACCAGGTTTAAAAAATGCGATAGATGCTCTAGGAACATGTCGCTTACGGACACTCACGACTCTGTTCGCTCTGTGAAAAAGTGTCCTCTAAGGCCCTGCTCAGCCGTAAGCAGAAGTCCGAAGACATTTTTCGAAAGGCTGCCTTGGAGTCTGCGGCGGCACCCTCAGTCATCTCCCCTCCAGTGGGTTCTCCCCCTGCGGCACCGCGTTCCAGGTGGCATTCTGACCCATGGTCACCCGAGGTGCAACGGAGCAAAAATAAGGTCTTGAAGTTGCTGTCTGGGGCCCCTGACAAGCGCGAGCGCTCCCGTACCCAGTCGCTTAGCCCCCTTCGGCGTTCCCGAGAGTCGGACAAGGAGCAGCCCCGCAAGGTACCTCGCAGAGAAATGGAGGCCTCCGGTGAAGGCACCCAGTCTCCTGAGGGCTGTCCCGGTGAGGACCCCCCTCCCCTCCTCGACGCCCGATCTGGTGATGGCATCCCAGGACCCCACACCTGCGTGGGAGTCCCGAATGCTGGTGCTAGAACGCAGCGTTTCTGCATTCCACGGGTCCCTCGCATGGGACGCCCAAATCCATCCAGGAAACCCCAAGAGCCACGGGCCTTGTGAGGATCCTTGACGTCGGTCTCGCTCGCTCTCCCATTCCTTGGGGGCGAGATCATCCAGGGCCTCCAGCTCCAGGCCACCGACCATCGGACAGGGTGAACCGCCTGGCTCGGATCCCTCGACCAACTTCTCAGACTGGGAATCCAATGGGAACACATCCCCGGAGACCTGCACCCACTGGGATCTTCCGTTGTACCCCTCGCCGCCTGGTCTCCAGCGGCGTTCACCACCTGAGGACACCTCATTTTTGGTGTTTATTCGGGACATGGCTTGGGCTCTCAGCCTGGTCACCTAGGCCGAGGAGAACCCTCGTGCTGAAGAACTCGATATTCTTCAGTACGAGGCCCTGCCCAGGGAATCCCTCACCATGCTGGTGCCGCTGATCCTCTCTCGACTATTGCTCTGCATGTGGGAGACCCCGGCCTCGGTTCCCATTGTGAGCAAGTGCCTTGACACAATGTACAAGGTGCAGCAAGGGCCAGACTTCCGAAAGACCCAACTTCCACACACCACGATGGTGGTGGAATCAGCCATGGGGAAGCAGAAAAGCCCGAAGGTCCCACTCATCGGTCCCGCCGGGCTGAGAATCGAGAGCCTTTGATGCCCTGGGCCGCAAGACTTATCAAGGTTCCATGCTCTCTTGTCGCATCCAGGCATACCAATTATAAATTGGTATGTTCCTCTGCGACTTGGCAAAAGAACTTGGAGGTTTCTTTGCGGGCCTCGAGGGCGAGCCCCTCGACAGGTTCCACACCCTGTTAAAATCAGTGGCTCATTGTTCCAAGTATATCTCTCGAGCCTCCTATGATGGCTTCGAGACATCGGCTCAGGTGGTGGCCGTGGGCATTGGAGCCCGCCGCCAGGCTTGGCTCCAATCTTTGGATTTGGAGTAGTGGGTGCATTAGAAGCTCCTGGACGTGCCCTGCCTTGGCGAACAACTTTTTGGTAAGCCGATGGAGGAGAAGGCTTTGGAGATCGAGACGGAGTATGTCACTAGGACCCGTCTGTCCTGCAAGATCTCTACGCTGCCTCGGAAGAAGCAGCCTGCCAAGAAGCCCTTCTTCCCCAGGAAAGGCCTCCAGTACCGTGGCTACCCGCTGTACCTGGCTACCTCCACGCCGACCACTCCCATGCAGGGGAAGCCTGGCCAGGGTCTCCGTAAACCAAAGGGCCCGAAGGCCCAGACGCCAGCTCCCCCACAACCCCTCTGGCGATACAGCAGCCCGTGGGGGGACGCCTATCTTGCTTCGCCCTGTCATGGTCGCTTATCACCTCGGACGCCTGGGTCCTCCAGGTCATCCGGGAGCACTATCGCCTCCACTTCGACAGGCTTCCTCGTCTACCCGCACACCAGCTTTTGCTGCAGCGGGAATTACACCTGCCCAACGGGCAGTCGAGAATGTCCCCCCTCACCTTCGAGGTCAGGACTTTTATTCCCGGTACTGCCTCATCCCGAAAAAGACAGGGGGCCTGCGGCCCATTCTCGACTTCTGCAGGATAAACAAGTTCCTGGTGCGGGAGAAATTCAAGATGTTATCTCTTGGTGTGCTGCTGCCCTTCCTCTGGCAGGGCGACTGGCTATGCTCCTTCGATCTAAAGGACGTTTACGCCCATATCTTGATCCACCCCCAGCACAGGCAGTACCTGCGGTTCAGGGTGCAGGGAGAGCACTTCCAGTACAGGGTGCTCCCCTTTGGCCTTGCATCCGCCCCACAGGTCTTCACGAAATGCCTCCTCGTGGCTGCGGCTCACCTTTGGCGCTGGGGCATGCCAGTGTTTCCCTACCTCGACGACTGGCTCGTTACGGGCTCCTCCGTCGAGGAGGCCCGGCAAACGATGTCGTGCACTGTCCTCTTGGAGAGCTTGGGGTTCTTGATCCACTATCAAAGCCTCACCTCGAGCCGGCACAGGCTCTAGAGTTCATCGGGGCATGTCTCGATACTCGGCAGGCCATGGCCTTCTTGCCGGTGGATCGCTCCATCCGCCTCCGGGCTCTGGCAGCTCGCGTCCAAAGCGCCCACCAAGTCACCGCTTGGTCCATGATACGTCTCTTGGGCCACATGGCCTCAACTGTGCATGTGGTTCCTCACTCCCGCCTGCACATGTGGACGACCCAGTGGGGTGTCAGCTCTCAATGGAGTCAATCCCTCAGACACCTCAGGGACCCCGTCAGGGTTCTTCCCGACCTTTGTTTGTCCCTGAACTGGTGGCAAAACCCCCGCAACCTCCTGCGGGGATCGCCCTTCCAGGCCCCACAGCACGATGTGGTACTGACCACGGATGCTTCCCTGTTAGGGTGGGGAGCCCATTGCGGGTCTCTGCACACAGGGGCAGTGGTCGCCGGTGGAGGTTCAGCAACAGATAAACCTGCTCAAGCTCTGGGCCATCTGGTGGGACCTAAGGGCCTTCGAGAATGTCCTCAGCGCGAAGTCTGTTCTGGTGCAGACTGACAACTGGGTAGTCATGTTCTATATCAACAAAGAAGGGGGCACGGGGTCGCGCTCCCTCTGCAGGGAAGTAGTCCTCATCTGTTCTTTTGCCGCCCGGCGGAGGATGTCCCTCAAGGCTACGTACCTCCTGGGTCAGGAGAATGGCCTGGCTGGACAGGCTCAGCAGAATCCCTCGCCCCCATGAGTGGCGCTTGGATCCCAGAGTGGCAGGCTGGCTGTTTCTATGCTGGGGCACTCCAGCGATGGACCTCTTCGCCAGCTCCCAGAACACACCACTCACTCGCTTCTGCAGCCCTGTGCCGCACCTGGGCAGGGAGGGCCCCAATGCATTTCTCCTGGACTGGTCCTCCAGTCTCCTATATGCATTCCCTCCATCCCCCTCATTGCGAGGATTCTGTTCAAGGTTCAGCGGGACGGGACATCGCTGATTCTTGTGGCCTCAGCAGCCTTGGCTCTCACTCCTGCTCCGGCTGTCGTCGGAGCCTCCGATTTCCCCTGGGCTTGGCCAGGGACTTGTTGACACAGGAGGAGGATCGGGTACTACACCCGAACCTACCCTCCCTATCCCTCACGGCCTGGCAGCTGAACAGGTCTCTCTAGCCCTTCCGGAGGAGGTCGAGGAAATTCTCCTTGCCTCGAGGAAAGACTCCACTAGGTGGGCTTACGCCTTTAAGTGGAAACGCTTCTCCATCTGGTGCTCGGAGCACCAGATTGACCCCTTCTCATGGCCGGTTCAGTGGGTTCTCCAGTACCTTCTCCACCTCTCGAGGGAAGGGCTAAAGTCAAAATCTGTTAGGGTTCATCTGAGCACCATATCGGCTAATCATCTCCCTATCAAGGGAAAGCCCCTCTCAGGGCAACCACAGGACCTTCTGTTATCCAAGCCGCCCATCCGTCCCCTCCGGCGGAATGGGACTTGAACGTTGTGCTCACGCAGCTCACTCATCCACCCTTCGAGCTGATGGCGACGTGTTCGCTGCGGCATTTGTCCTGGAAAGTGGCCTTCCTGGTGCTACTGATCTCGGTGCGCCGAGATGGCGAGCTTCAGGCGCTCATGGCTGGCACCCCTTACACCAAGTTTTATCGGAACAGGGTGGTCCTCCGGACGCATCCTAAGTTCTTACCCATGGTCATTTCGGCCTTTCATCTCAACCAAGAGATAGTGCTCCCGACATTCTTTCCGAGGTCCCATGCTGATCAGGCGTCGGCGGCTCTCCACACCCTCGACTGCAAGCACCAGGGTTGTGAGGACTGATTCCTGCTGTACCTGGAGAACACCTGTTACAGGTGAGTAACTATGCTTTCTCCGGGAACAAGCAGGAAGTCAGTCCTCACATATGGGGCTCCCTAGCTACAGACTACCGAAAGACCTGGAAAAGCCATGGGTGACCAGAAAAGGGTGAGCCGTGAGCAGCAGCAGTGAATCTGAGAAGACAGACTCTCAAGCGGCCAAAGTGTCCAGTGAGAAACCAGCACTCCGGTAGCCTGAACACACAAGGGCCAGAGGGCAGGATTTGCCTACACCCCGAATAGATGATGGCATACCACCTGGGCAATTTGTGCTTTAACAGGTAATCCATGTGCACAAGCGTTTGAAATAAATTGGAAAGACAGGTTTGAGGCTATATATATTAAAGGACAGTCTCTTATATGTCTCTGTACAGCACTGTGTATGCCTTGTAGTGCTGTACCAATGATCAGTAGTAGCAGTAATACAAAAATAACTGTTTTTGAGACTTCTAATTCATAATTATTTTTCACTGAAAGTGGATGTCCTTGCATAAAATTACAATAGCATAATATAAAAACTGTGATACTCTACATTGATTGCTTATTTATAAAATTAAATTCTTGAGTGTTCTTTGTCTTGATTAAAAATGGTTGGTGATATATCTAGTACGTGTTTTAAATTACTGACAGTGGATGGTGGTGATTATTATTATTTTTTTTTTTACTTCTATAGAAAACCTAGAATAAACTCTCAGTTGGTTGCACAGCAAGTTGCACAGCAGTATGCGACACCACCACCACCTAAAAAGGAAAAGAAAGAAAAAATGGAGAAACCTGAGAGAGAAAAAGCAGACAAAGAAAAACTTGATAAAGAAAAGCCCGAGAGGGAAAAACTCGATAAAGAAAAGCTTGAGAGGGAAAAACTTGACAGAGAAAAGCTTGAGAGGGAAAAACCAGACAGAGAAAAACCAGACACAGAAAAGCCTGAAAGGGAAAATCCAGACAAAGATAAGCCTGAGAAGGAAAAAACAGACAAAGAAAAGCCTGAGAAAGAGAAACCAGACAAAGAAAAGCCTGAAAGAGAAAAGATTGACAAGGAGAAATTGGACAAAGAAATCAGCTCAACCGTTATGAAGAAAATCACCAACAAAAAGGCTAGGTAGGCTTCTAGGGAGTACTTAACTTACAAAAAGATTTTTTAAATTTAAAATTTGATTTTCAGCTGTCTTGAAAAAGATACTGAGATGGGCATATAAGGTAAGTGAATATTATGGGGATAAAGAAAAAAACCACTAGTCTCCCCTACTGGCTTCTAAACTATAGCTAAGCTTATTTTCACTGACAAAAAGTCAGATCTTAACTGTGTGGCTCTACTTTTCTGTTTAAATGCAGAATATATGAGTCTAGTCTGAAGCCTACAGAAATAATAAAGCCGCCTCTAGCAAAGCATTTTATGTTGTGGATAAAGGGTACTTGACGGATCATCATTCTTTTAATAGTGATCTACTTTGCTTGTCTTTCTTGCTTATTCCTTATCATCCTGCTAGACCAGTCCAGATGAGTGGGTTGTGCTCCCCAGCCAGCAGGTGGAGGCAGACTAGAGCTACTTTCACTGGCATATCCATTGGTGCAGTATTGAGAGACACAAGTATTTGTCTATGTCCAGTAGGTGGCAAGGTATGTGGACTAGAGGAGCAGTGCAGATAGGTCTGTTTCCCCTGGTCCAGATCATGGTCTTTGTAAACTGTGTGTTTTGACATATGTAAGCCCAGTGTTTTCTTGTTGCATGGGGTATGATCTTGTCTCCTTGAGCTGGCAGCTGCCCTGTGTCCAGCCTGGTTCACGCAGGGTTCCTGAAGAGGGGTGGTAAATTTGGGCCCAACCCCCCCCCCCCCCTTCCTTCTTGTATTTTACTTGCTGAGCTTTTTCTAATTTTATAGTTCCTGTTGTTTCCAGTTGGCTCCATTAGGCTCTCTCTGGCTGCTTGCAATAAATCAGCTTCGGATTTAAAAAAAAAAAAAAAAGCTTTGCTTTCTAGGCAGCCAAGCCTCTCAGACCTGTGTGGGTGGCTCAAATTCCCTTTTCAGGGTTTCTTTTTTGCCACATTGTTTTTGCCTTTATTTTCTGCATTTTTTTTCACAGTCTTTTTCCTGTGCTGCTGCAGTGCTCAGCTGAGTGACCTGATACAGCCTGCGATCCCAGTGGTATAAACCCATGGCTGCAGTTTTTTTGCCCTGACTTCAGCAAAAATGCCATGAGGCACTTTTTTCTTCTACATTTTCAGGACCTCCAAGGGGACCCAGGGCCCAAAGCTCTGTTTGCTGCCTCTGCTCTGTCTTTTTTTTTTCTTCCTGCTCCTGTGCACTGTGGCCATTTTCTATGACTGCTCAGTCCCTGCAGAGGGGGGAATGTGATGGGGTGGCTACATCCTCAAGCCATAGGCCTCTGGAGGTCTTCTTGAACTACTCTTTCTCAGCCGGTTTGAGTAGCAGCTCCTGAAATAGCTTACTGGCTATTTTCGGTCTTTAGCAGCTTCGTAGCAGCCCCCTTGTGGGTGCTTGTGGTCCTGACCTCCCCTTCAAGGGACCTGGGGCCCTCTGACGCCTCTCCCACTGGTGGCAAAGGGGTTAAGCACCCCATTATGCCTTTTTTGCTCGCTCATTCTTCTGGGAATCCTGCCTTGTCCCCAATGGGGTTAGCTGTGATGTAGGTGAGGCTTCCTTTTTTCCATCAGATGCATCAGCGGATGATGGAGAGCTTCCCCCACTTGTACGATGAACATCTGTCCACCTAATTCACAAAAAAAATCTTTCACCATTATTCAGGATGTTATGGCGACCTTGCACCTTTCAACCTTTCAGTGAAAACCCTTATGGAGTGTTCGCAAGCGGATCCTCTTCTGGAGGGTTTGTGATGTCCTTTTGGTCTTTCCCGCTCCCTGAGCCTGTGAGTAAGTTATTGACCCCCTCAGTGAGAGATACTGGAGCTAGGCCTGAGGGGAGGACCCTAGGGTTCTGCTTCATTTGGGTCCTCTGCCCCAGCGCAAGATGGAATAGCTTTTGTGCTCCCTCGGATGGAGACCATGGTAACAGCCATGACTAAATGCTCTTCCATCTTGGTTGAAGATGGCTCTGTGGTGCCAAAATCTCATGTAAGAGATTGGAAGCCCACCTCTGAAATGCCTTTATATCCCACCTGCATTGGTGGTATAGTGGCAAATATAGCTGCCTTGCAAGCAGTAGGCCTGGGTTTGATTCAGTGTACAATGTAGTTGTCCTTATTTCCCTTATCCTCTTTTGTCATTCTTAAAAGTGCCTTTACAGCTTTGGCTTGGGCACTCAAGTGGTGCTGCGTGTAGGCCTAGAGAGACCCAAACAGCCTCCTTGGCTTGGCTGCAAGTCTCCAGTATCTAGCCCGCAAAATCACTTTTTGTTTCCTGAGAAACCTTAAACTAACTTTAGAGAGAACAGAACAGAAGAAGTCCATGTGGTGGTAGGAGTGGACAGGTGGTAGTTTCATCTCCAGCATTGGTGGGCCGCTGCTACCTCCAAGTTAAGTCTGTGCATTCTCCCCTTAAGAGCAGATTGCTCTTTGGGAAGGACTGGAGAGTTTGTTAGACCTTGGAGGTCTTCCATTGAAGCTGCCAGAAGCCATGCCCAGATGTCACAAGAGTGCCTCATGTAGGGTTTTACATAAAGCATAGGGATACCCTTGGACTGGTAAGAGTTTGAGCAGGGTCTATTCTTATGGGTCTACACCCAGAAGGATCAACCTTTTTTTGGGGTTCCCAGCATTCTTGAGACTTGGCAGTGGCTCCTTCTGGAGTCTGTAAACCCCACATTGAGATCTGGCAGGTCCCTTCTGAGTTAAAAACACAGAAGATCTCTTAAGGGCAAAAAAAGGGACTGTAGTAGTTGGTATGTAAGGGCAGACTGGCTAAGTCTTATAGTCTTTATCTGCCATCATGTTTCTATTTTTACAGTCTGTCAGAGGACCACTCTGGCTGCCTTACACAGTTTCAGCCTATATCACATCAGGCCAATGGGTTCTCGAGGTCCTAAGTCAAGGTTTACATGCTGCCGTTTTGCAGATCAGGATGCCTTTGTGGAGTCTCCCTGCAGTTCTCTGCTCAAACAGTGGGCAATCTTGGAAACACTGCAGTGCTTCCTGCTGTTGCAGGCTATTGTGCCCATGCCCTCTGCAGAGCAAGTTCAGGGTGCTATTTTATCTACTTCATGGAGCTCAGAAAGGGACGATCCTTCTGACCCCATTCTGGACCTTAAGGCTGTTAATGCCACACTTCAAGTGCCTCATTTCTGCATGGAGACCATCAGATCGGTCATTGCATCAGTCCAGTGAGGGGCGTTTCTTCCTCCCTGATCCTTGGTGAAGCGTACTTTCATGTTCCCATTCAGAAACATCAGTGGTTCCTCTTCTTCCAAACCTGGGTCACCTTTTCCAGTTTTAGTCTCTTCTGTTTGGACTGGCTACCACACTTCGCACCTTCTTGAATTTCATGGTGGTGGTGGTGGTGATTCTGCATAAGCAGGGAATCTGGATTTACCCACACCTGGCCAACTGGCAGCTGTAGTTTAACTCCTTAGAGAAATCTAGGGAGAACACAGCCCTAGTGATTCGCTGACTGGAATGGCTGGGATTGGTGATCAACTATCCCAAGAGCAGTCTAGTACCCTCTCAGGACTTGGAATGTCTTGGGCTTTGGTTCAATACTCCTGGGCCGAGTATTTCTCTGGCATGAGACATCAATGGCAACTTAGGGAGTTTTGTGCTCAAACAACTCCACAGGCCTGGGACTACCTGCAAATCCTGGGGTCCATGCTGTCAACCTTGGAGCTGGTTCCTTGAGCCAGGGTGCACATGAGCCCCTTGCAGAGATGCCTGTTGACTTGCTAGTTTCCCTGCTCTCAGTTGTTCAGTCAGCACCACTGTCTAACCTCCAGGAGATCAAGATGCAGTTGCTTAGGTGGTTGCGAATTTCTCCCTCTGAATGGGATGCCTCAGGAAATGCTGAATTTGGGTGATTGCCACCACAGAGGCCATAAAAGAAAAAAAACTGGAAAGCTCACTGGGTCAGTTTATTCAGGGGTGCTGGTCCCCTCTGGAGGCCTGGTTAATTAGTTGACTGGAGGCCAGAGCAATCTGCTTGGTCCTGGAGAGTTTTGATTCTTATCTGGTGGGCAAAATTGTCCAAGTGGTGCGGTGTTGAACAACTCTACAACTATGGCTCACATCAACAATCAAAGCAGCACTCTTAAGTGCCATGGTGGCTGTCAAGATGGAGAAGCTGTGCCTTTGATCAGACAAGCATCAGCAGACCATATAGTAGGCACTGAGAAATGTGCAGGCCGGCTTCATGAGCCAGAACACTATGGATCCTGTCAAGTGGGAGTTATGCCTTCATTGTTTCAACCTCATAATGCAGATATGGAGTCTTTCAATATTCAGCTTGATGGCCACCCAGGAGTCTGCCATGGTGGAACAACTTTTCAGCTACAGGAAGGATCCACGAGCAATGGGCTTGGATGCCCTTCTGCAGGTGTGTCCCCGGGAGGAGCTCCTTTATGTCTTTACCTCAGGGCCCTTAGTGAGCTGTCTTCTGTGCTAAATTCAATCTTGCCAAGGCTTGATAATTCTAGTAGTGCCAGACGGACTGTACAGGCCATGGTACGTGGATCTATTGAGCCTTTTGGCAGGGTCCCCTTCTCTAGATACCCTTCTTGAAGGCCCAGAGATCTTTTACTACTTTGGCCTATTTGAGAGTCTGGAGGCTTTTCAGGCCCCTGGAGGCCAGATAATAGTTCCCTCCCATTCCTATCCCCTCCCTAACAGAACTAATCATGTTTTGTTTTTTCTTTTATTTTGCTTAATCAAACTATGTAATGTTTTATTGTTTTAAAATTATTTGTAAACTGCTTTCATGCCATTGGCTAAAGGTGATATATCAAGTGTATAAATAAACTATAAAACATAGTTGCTGTTTTGTCTCCTTATGGTCTGGTTTGGACCAGGGGTTGGCACCAAATTCTCTCAAAGTTCAGGTATGGTCTCTAGTTTTGCTACCATGGACGTATTCAAGGGATATCCTTGGCAGCACACCCTAATGTCTCCCGCTTCCTCAAGGGAGTAATGCCAATCCACTCCTCAGTGGAGCCTTTCTCTGGTGTTGAAGATGCCAAAAGGTCCTCTCTTTGAGCCCATTTGGAAGGTCTCTCTGCGGACTTTGACTCTCAAGATAGTTTTCCTGGTGGCTATTGTATCTGCCAGGCGGTGTCAGAGCTACAGGCTTTGCCTAAAGAGAATCTTTGTCATCTCAATGGTGTCTGCTTTTACACAGGCCATACCATCCTTTCTCCCAAAGGTGATATCTCCCTTTCATCTCAACCAGGCTGTAGTCATGCCTGCCTTCTTCTTTAGGCAGACCCCTCATTGCGTCTGGTGGAAATGAGGAGGGCATCCGTGGAGATTAATTCCTTCTGTAGGTTGGACCTTTTCTTTGTTCTCTTCAGTGGTCTGAGGAAAAGGTCAGGAGGCATCAAAGTCCTTAAGTGTCCACTAGATTGAGGAGGCTATTAGTTCAGCCTATACCCTGTGTGAAAAGTGTGTGTCGGAGGGAGTCAGAGCTCACTCTACTAGGGCACAAGCTACCTCCTGAATGGAGTCTGCTTTGTGATGCACTATAGATTGCATGTGTGAGCTGGAGCTGATGGTGTCTTTAACAGGGCAGTTCTGTCTTCCTCCCATCCTCAATCCTGATTGTTTGTGTATGTCCCACTTGTCTGGACTGGTGTTGTAGGGCAAGAATGTACATACTTGATAATTTTATTTCTTGAATCCTACTAGATCAGTCCAGACCTATCCTGGAATACTCCTCCTACAGGTTTGAGAGCCCTGCTGTCTCTTGATTGAGTTGACAGTCTTAGTGTTTGACGCAGAGCCAGTTATGGTAAGAGAGCTAAATATTTTGTTCAGAGTTTCTTATTGGTTACTGCTTTCTGAGTTTTCATTCTTAGTGCTTGGGAAGTGCCATTCTGGCTTCTGTCAGTGCTGCACCAGTGGATATACTAGTGATGACATCACTGAAAGTTCTTTAGTCTACCTTTATCTGCTAGGCTGGGGAGCATTACCCGCATATCTGAACAAGTCTATCAGGATTTCAGAAAGAGAATTTATCACATATAGATTACTCCATTGTATTGCCAAAACACATTTAATATTGTTAAGCCTTTAAAAAAATTGCTTTCTTTTTACTTTAGGCCAAAGTCAGACATTCTGAAAGATCCTCCAAGTGAAATTAGCAGTCTACAGTCAGGAAACACTACAACGAAGATCAACAACTTAAATCACACTTCAAGGTAAGCTTTAGTTTAGTGCTTGCAAGTAGGTTAGCTTGTCAGTTGTCAAATATGGATTTAGTTATAAACAAGTATTGGGGTCTAGAGAGATGGGAATTGGAAAACATAGTAAACCGGCAACTACTGAATTTTCACAAGTTCAAATGAGTTAAGATTGCACACTAAATACACAGCAGAATTCAATTCACCATGCTTAGTCACTATAAGAGCAACCACTTTTCACTAAAGTAGTCTTGCTTTAAAATATATCCTGATTTTAGATTAACTGGAAACTGAGAACATGGTTTATGAAATTTGTCATTCTTTTCTTGCTTTGCCCTCAATCATAAATCAGTTGCTTGTGATGTGGCTCTGAACTGGCAGTAAAGGACATGACTAATAAAAGAAAATAAAGATCGTCTCCATGCACCATCTCTTTGTTTAATAATAACTGGACTGTCTGTGTCAGTGTTGTCCACCATCGTGTATTGTAGAGGGATCTGGATTTGATTCCTGGCTCAGGTCTTCTCAGGCTGACTGGGAGTTTTGTGGAGGCAACATGTCGCAACCCTCGGTAGGTAGTAGAGACACCCAGTGGCCAGATTGAGGGCCCATACTTAAGAGTTCTGCATGGAGCCTTGGTGTATGTATATCACCAAACAGAGGACTATTACTTAACTTCATCCTTGGCCCTTTTTAAATCCAGGTTAAAAACTCACCTTTTCAAGGCTGCTTTTGGATCTTGATCTGCATAGTCTCCCTCTCTCCAACTATGTTTTCTTACCATGCCTCTTGACATATCCTAGTTTCCAGCTGTTCTGTTGTCTGTTTTGACTAGATTGAAAGCTCCGATGAGCAAGGACCATCTCTTACATGTCTCTGTACTGCACTGCATATGCTTTGTAGCGCTGTACAAATGATCAGTAGTAGTAGTAGTAACGAATAGAATATAGGGAGCAAATATAAAAAGAAGAAAATAAACCTGTTGAAAATAGATTCATGACACTAGATCCGAACGGTGATTCTGTTTGAGAAAGTAACCCAGAAAAGCAGGAGGAGACGACCAGGTCAAGAAAAAATGTACTTTCCCCTTTAAAACAGTTCCATATAAATCAGTTTTTTCTTAGCGTTTTTATACTAGTAGAGCTTTTCTTTCAATTAGCATGGGAATTGATAGATGAAAGTTAGTGTTCACAATTTAGCCTAATGGTTAGATTAGTAGGCTAAGAACCATGGAATCCCAGTTTGAATCCCACTGCAACATTTTTTGACCTTGGGCAAGTTACTTAACCCTCCATTGCCTCAGGTACAAACTTAGATTGTAAGCCTACTGGGAACAGGAAAATATCTACTGTACCTGAATGTAACACCCCTTGAATTCTGAGAAAGGCATAAACTCAATCCAATGATAGAAACAAGAAACCTTAAATTATAAGGGAATAAAACTACCTCCCAGCCCTGATTACCATTAACTGTCGTTATGTCTTCCTTCACTCATTGCAAGATGAGGTTGCTGTCTTGGGGTTGAGTTTCCTCTCATTAATCAATCCTGTGCTTATATGTTCTTACTAGCCTTATTCAGCAGAGCAGTGTCTGCACACCTCACATCTGAAAATACTACTTACATTATGGGCATATGAATGATGGGGGAGGAATGGTTAAGTTTGGGGAGGGGGGCTGGCTTAGTGTTTCCTCTTCCCTTTGGACATCTAGCATTAAAACCAAAGCTAGGATCTATGAACTTCACAACATCAGGGAATTTCTCCCATAATTTTATATGCCCTCCTACTTTAAACCACTCATTACAATGACAGGGACTTCTTCTAGAACTTGGCAATCATGGGTCCTGTATCTAGCTACTAGATGTCACTGTTCTGTAATAACTAAGAATCTTTGATTGAAACCAGGTCGTCCACTTATAAATGCTTTAGTTGAGGGTTGGTTGTACATAGGATTTGATAAGATGTACAATAAATAAAGAGAAATAGTGAATTAAAAACACTTCTTGTCTCTACATTATCTTTGAGGGAGAAGAGGGGATGGAATTATTTTTAAAAAGGATTTGAAATTTCAGAGAATGGGTGCTGGTTTCTCTGAGGGGGTAGAGACTTTGTTGGTGGTGTCTGCTGTGGACAAAAATTTTGTAGTTTTACTAGTCTATTTTCTGTCAGGTAGAACTGAAACAGTTCATGAAAGATTTTTAGAATGGTTATTTAACTTACCCATACAGTATAAAAGTATGCTGGTTCTCCGGGACCAAGCTGGAAATCAGTCCTCACATATGGGTGATGTCACCAATGGAATCCATGTGGGAATGCTTCCCAACTTCCAAAGGGCCTGCCTTCCCGTCCGAAGGAGCCATCTTTACCTTAGTCTTCTTTTTTCTCTGGAGCCCATTAGATGTTTGTCTGATCCTCAGAAAGAGGTTGACCCTTTAGGTATCGTTTTGGTATCTTTTTGACTTCTTTCTGGTTGCATTGTCTTCTTGCCCGTACCCGGGAGTATTGTTGGCCTTGGTGTCGCGTGTTTTCTCAGGTTTCCTTTTCTTTTTGAGATGCACGGGTCTTTTCTCTCACACCCTGTGGTCGGCTGGAACATTGAAGCCGTTTGATTTGGCGGAAGCAGTCTTCCCCAATATGTCCAAGCTGGTCAGTGGCTTTAAAAAATGTACCTAGTGTGGCAGGACCTTCTCGGTGATGGACCGCTACAACTGGTGCCTTCAGTGCCTCAGGCCATACCATGAGCCCTCCAATTTCACATTCTGTCTCCAGATGACACACAAAAGGCTTCGGAATTGGGAGAAATGGTGGGAATCGCTGTTTGGATCTTTGGAGTCATCGGTGTTGACACAAACATCAATGTAAACACCCTCGAAGGCTCACCCCAAGACATCAGCCTCGCGTGGGGGGTCGAGCCATTCTGAGCCCCGAGGTCATGGGGCATCAGACTGAAGGCTCTCCTTTGATGAGGAGGGCCCCCAGAAGGACCGAGCTCCAATCCCGAAGGCGTCAAAGAAGCAAGCCAAGCGAAGAGCCATGGGCATTGGCATTTCAACCCTCGATGGGACTCTGAGGGCGAAGGCTGGGAGCAGCTTCCCAAGCTACTCCAGTGGGAAGAGTTGCCTCCCAAAGCCCCAGAGGGCTGGCAGGTGACTCCTGAGCCAGTTACCATCATAGTATCCCCGCCAAGGGAACCGCCATCGGTTCCCTCTGAGGTCCTGGAGGTTGCTGCGCCAGCTCCAGCATTGGAGACCAGCGCAGCCTGTCTGCATTTCTTAGCCAGCAGGCCACCTGGGAACCAATTACCTCGAGTTCCTCTACACCAGTGACAGCCCCGTCCACCATGGCGGCCTCTCCATCGGAGGTGCAACCCATCTTGGGTGTGACAGCAGTTCTGAGGGCCGCTCGAGGTCCCTCTCTGTGCCCTGTTTTTCTCAGACAAATGTCTTGGGGTTGGATCACCGAGAACCACTGACACCATCCACCCCTCCCGACTGGAGCCGAGATGAATCGTGTTGGTATGTTGAGTTCTTCTTGGAGTCCAACTCTGCCGCTTGGGAGATTGATGAAGAGGAATTGCCTGAGACTGTATGGCAGTAGGACATACCCTATGATTCTCCACCACCCTATGAAAGAAGAAAGTCTACGCCGGAGGACTTCTCTTTTCAGAACTTTGTGAGAAATATGGGGAAGGCCTTGCCCTTCACTATCAAGGCCGGAGAGGAGCCAAGGGCTGAGGAGCTCAAAATCCTTCAGTACTTCTTTCCCCCTAAGGATGCCATTATGGTACCGATACACCGGATCCTTGAGAGACTCCTCTTCTGCATGTGGGAAACACCTCTCATGGTGCCCACTGTGAGTCGTCATCTCAATTTCTTGTACAGAGTGAGCAAGAGCCCCAGCTTTGAGAAGCCTCAACTTCCCAATAATTGCATGGTGGTGGAGTCGGCCATGCGTCACATCAAGAGCACCAAGACGCACTCCTTGGTGCTCTCAGGCTGGGAGGTGCATACCATGGATGGTTTTGGTAGAAAATGCTATCAAGCCTTGATGCTAATGGCACGTATATGGGTATATACCTAAGAGGATCTGGCTGGCGAACTCGCTGGGTTCTCTTCTGAGCTGTCTGGAGAGAAGTTCGAGTGGTACCAGGCTCTGATCTCAAAAATCGAGGACTGCTCCAAGTTCATGTCTCGAGCAGCATATGATGGCTTCAAGTTGGTGGCTCGGGTGACCTCTTTGGGCATCGAGGTCCATCGCTTTGCGTGACTACAGGCCTCTGACCTGGAGCAGTGGGTCCAGGACAAACTGGTGGACCTCCCATGCAATGGTGAAAACATCTTTGGCAAGCCAATGGAGGAGAAGGCTAGTGAGCTGGACAGAGAGCAGCTTACCATGACTCAGCTCTCCAGAAAGACCTTGGACCCTTCCAAGCGGAAATCCTTGGGGAAGAAGTCCTACTACCCCAAGAAAAAGAAGTCCTATGGCTTCTACAACCCGTACCACTCCTACCAGCAGCCACAGCAGGGCCAACAGCAGAAGGGTCAGGGACAGCCTCAACCACGCTGTCCTAAGGTCCCAAAGCCTCAGCCGGTGCTGCAGCCAGGGGGCAGACTTTGACTCCTCCTTCAGGGATGCGGCCCTCCTTCCTTCCCGGGAAGCTGTTCTGTCTCAGGTAGGAGGAAGACTAATCCACTTTTCCTACAGGTGGCCAAGCATGACAACCAAATCCTATACCCTCAAGATAGTCCAGGGTGGCTACCTACTGCACTTCAATCAGCTTCCTCCATTCTTCCCAGGGGAGTATCCACTCGACCCCCACCACCGCACGTTGTTGCAGCAGGAGATCCACTCCCTCTTAGCTGACCAGGTGGTGGAGCTACTTTCCCCGTCTGAAACTGGAAGGGGTTTCTATGCCCACTACTTTTTTGTTCCCAAGAAGACAGAAGGGTTCAGGCCCATTCTGGACTTCTGAAACCTCAACTGGTTTCTGGTGAGGGAAAAGTTCAGAATGGTGTCTCTGGGAATGTTATTACCCTACCTTCAACCTCAAGCTTGGCTATGTGTTCCCTAGATCTCAAGGATGCATACGCTTACATCCTCATTCATCCCCTCCATAGGCAGTATCTCTGATTCATGGTCAACGGACATCACTACCAATACCATGTACTACCCTTTGGCCTTGCCTCTGTCCCCAGGGTCTTCAAGTGCCTGGCGGTAGTAACGGTAGTAGCTGCTTTTCTCTGCACCCAAGGGACCTTTGTCTTCCCTTATCTGGTTGATCACGGCTGGAACACTGGTGGAAGTCCAGTTTGACCCAGCTGATCATCCAGATTTTGGAGCACCTCGGCTTCATGATCAACTACCCCAAATCCCATCTGCAGCCCTCGCAACTCCTCAAGTTCATTGGGGTTCTACTAGATATTATTCAGGCTAATTTTTTCTGCTGGAGAACAGCCTAATGCTTGGTAGCCCTGTCTCATGAGATTGAGTTCCTCCCTTGTCACATCTCGTCAAATGCTATGCCTCTTTGCCATATGGCCTCCACAGTCCATGTGACACCAATGGCAAGACTCCAGATGCGTCAGGTGCCGTGGATGCTCTGCACTCAATGGCGCCAGGCAACTGGCTGCCGCGGGAACAGGATCAGAGTAAATCCCCCACTCAAGGAGCCCCTCTCCTGGTGGCAGCAACCCTCCAACCTCCTTATGGGACTTCCCTTCTCCACCTCATCAACGTGTCCTGACCACCGATGCCTCCAAGATGGGCTGGGAAGGCCATCTCAGTGGTCTATGTACACAAGGATTCTGGACAGCTCAGGAGTGCCTCCATCAGATCAACTTCTTGGAACTCTGAGCCATAGAAAAGGCCCTGTGGACCTTTTGGCACCAACTCTCAACCAGGTAGCCATGTTCTACATCAACAAACGGGTTGACATGGGGTCCTTCCTCCTTTGTTGGGAGGCTGTCCATCTTTGGAAATCTGCCGTGTCGCACGGCATGACCCTCACAGTCATATATCTGCCAGGGGAGCAGAATGTCCTTGCAGATCGCCTCGGCAGAGTCCTATAGCTGCACGAGTGGAAACAAGAGCATGTTCACAAACATCTTTCAGCTGTGGGGCATGCTGTTGATGGACCTCTTCACTTCCCCTCACAATGCCCAGCTTCCGCTGTTATGCTCCAGGATACCTTGCAGGCACCAAGTTGCACCTGATGAGTCCCTCCTGGACTGGAGCGAAGGACTTCTGTGGCCAAGACCCTCTTCAGGGTGCAAGCTGACCGCACCACAATGATTCTCATTTGTGCCGCATTGGCCCAGGCAACCTTGGTTTCCTCTGTTACTCCACCGCTCTCGTCGCCAACCCCTGAGGCTCGGATGTACCCTGGACCTCATCTCTCAGGATGAGGGGACTCTACTGCATCCCAATGTGGCATCTCTGCAACTCATGGCATGGATACAGAATGGATAGCACTTGCAGACCTTCACCTGCCAGAAGATGTGGAGAATGTGCTTCTAGCCTCAAGTAAAGACTCTGGGCACTGTGCCTATTCCTTCAAGTGGCGCAGATTCTCCATTTGGTATGAGGGCAGGGCCCTCAACCCCTTCTGTTTGGTGGAGTCAATGCTGTCCTACTTGCTACACCTCTCTGATTCTGGCCTCAAATCCAACTTGGTCAGAGTGCATCTCAGCACAGTGGCCATTTATCACCATCCGTCAGCCAATAAGCCGATTTCGGCTTATCTTTTAGTGGGTCGCTTCATGTGGGGACGACTCCTCTCTCATTCCCCTATTAAACCTCCGCCGGTGGCTTGGGAGCTCAACGTTGTCTTGGCACAGCTTCTGTCCCCTCCATTTGAGCCGCTCAGCTCCTGTCCGCTTAGATTTCTCACCTGGAAAGTCATCTTTCTAGTGGCACTGACTGCAGGCACTAGTGGCACATCCACTTTACTACATCTGGTTCTATAAGAACATGGTCATCCTCAGGACTCACCCTAAATTCCTGCCTAAGGTGGTGTCCTTTTTCTACCTGAATCAGTTGGTGATACTGCCCACTTTCTTTCTCAGGCCTCATGCGAGCAGATCTGAGGCTGCACTTCACACCCTAGATTGTAAGAGAGCACTGTCTTTCTATCTGGAAAGGACAAAAGCCCACTGCTGTTCCTCCCAGTTCTTTGTCTCTCTTGATCTCAACAAGCTGGGTGTGGCTGTCTCCAAGCATACCCTTTCCATTTGGATGGTGGACCGAATCTGTTACGCTCAGGCTGGACTTTGGAGCACCGTATCATGGCGCATAATGTCAGGGCCATGGCTGTTTCTGTGGCCAACCTGCGTTCAGTCTCCATGGTGGAGATCTGTAGGGCTGCTACATGGTCCTCTGTCCACACCTTTACAGCCCACTACTGTCTGGATGTAGATTCCCAATGTGACAGCAACTTTGGCCAAGCCATACTCCGGCATCTCTTTGGGAATTGAAGCAACTCCTTCCCACCAGCCCTTCTGTCCATCCAGGCTGCTGTAGAGTCAACCTGATTTTGATGTCCCTGTGGACGATGACTCTCGGAACCTTTCAGCGGTTATCTCATGCTGTTTCTCAGGTTTTGTTTTTCTAGTTGCCCCGTTAGGCTCTTTTTTACAGTTTTTTTCGGTAGCCTGTAGCTGGGGAGTCACATATATGAGGACATGCAGGACCGGCATGCATGCATAGTGCACCTTCAAAGACTTCCTTTCGAATCTGGGAAGCATTCCCACGTGGGCTCCGTTGGTGACGTCACCCATATATGACAACTGATTCCTACTGATCTCAGAGAACACTTGCTACAGGTGAGTAACTACGCTTTTAATGGAGATTTTAATTATCATATGAATCAGGTTGATGAACTGTATGTGCAGAAAGTTACTACTTTTATTGGATCCTTAGAATGTAAACTTCTAATTGATTTTTCTACTCATATTAAGGGCCATACTTTGGACTTATGATCTCTAATCGGTTCAGAAAATCTTTTGAGATTAAATGTATTTTGGCTTTAACAATTCCTTAGTCGGATCATTATTTTATTTCTTTTAATATTGAGGGAGTTAAAAAGCAAGTTTTAGAGGAGCAGGATATATGGGAGGTAAGAACACTTAAAGAAATGAATGTGGAACATTTTCAGAACCATTTGGAGCCAGGGTTAATTTTACAGGATGATAGTAGTTTAGAACAGAAGTTAAATAATTGGAATGGAGTATTAATGCTCTAGAAGCAGTTGCCTCTAAGCTTAGGAAAAAGAGCACGATAGGCAGGAAATTGGCTTCTTCAGAGAAAGGAAATAGTAAACGGTTATGACTAGAGGTTCGGAGGTTAGTAAGGAAATCGCGAAGGCAGCAAGAGGATGATATAAAACAGCTGTGGAAAGCTAAATTTAAAAGCTATAGGCAGGTATTACAGAAGCTTGAGAGATCATTTTACTAAACGGATTTTAGATGCAAAAGATGCAAGTAGGGAATTGTTCTTTATTGTTAGAGAATTATTGAGCGAGAGTTCACAAAATAAAATTACATCAAAATTAACCAGTGAAGATTTAGCTCAGTTTTTTGTGGACATAATTGAGAATATTCATAAAGATTTTACGAAAATGCCAGTGTCAAACATGGAGGATGTGATAGTGGTAAAGGAGACAAATTTATCTTATTTTTCTGTTCGGCAGATGATTCTTTGTGGAAGCTAATTAGGCGCTTTATAGTTGGGTATAGTTCTGTTGATCCTTGTCCGGCACAGCTTTTAAGAATTTTACCAGAAAGCTGGCTTTTATATTTCTACTCTATGGTAGTTTAGTCCTTGCAGGAAGATATATTTCCACCAATATGGAAACAAGTCTTAATTCGGCCAGTATTTAAAAAAACAAAACAAACCCTTTTTGCCGGTAGATGAGGTGAAAAGTTATAGGCTGGTGTCCAACTTACCTCGTATTGCTAAGATTTTGGAATCTATTGTGACGTCTCAATTACAGAGGTATATAGAAGAGATTAGAGAGTTGGATGAATGTCAATCTGGATTTTGGGACGATTTTAGTACAGAAACAGTGGTAGTGGCTTTATTGGATCAGATGCACAGATGGAAAGATTCTGGAGGTTGTGTTTTTTTGGTTTTGTTAGTGTCAAAGGCTGACGAGAGATTTGTCTCACATTATTTACTTTTAGCTAGGCTACATTTGTTGGGATTGCAGGTTGTTGCTTTAAAATGGTGTGATTCCTTATTGACCGATAGATCTTTTAGAGTGGAGTTTAATGGGAAAGTGTCAAAAGTGTTTCCCTGAACAACAGGGGTGCCTCAGGGGTCTCCAGTATCATCCCTGTTGTTTAATATCTATTTTAGTCCTTTAGCCCATCATATTAGGAAATTGAGACTTTCCCCGTATATATATATATATATATATACTGCTAATGTTCAATTTTTTATACCAATGAAGAGTTCTGTTCAAGATCTGGTGGATCAATTGCGATCTGGTCTTTGCATTTTGTGGGATTGTTTACAGGAAAATAAATTAAATTTGAACTTGTGGAAAACTGAGGTCTTATAGGTGGGGAAGGACAGAATTCCAGACTAAACGAAGTTCATCCAACTTGTTGGACAGAAAGTTGAGATATCTTCAGAAGTGCATACTTTGGGTGCTGCTATAGATTCTAACTTGACTCGAAACATATGCACAATATATACAAAACAAGGCATGTTTTAACTTGAAGCTGATGAGACAACTAAGTTGAGTGTTAAGGTCACGAGATTTTCGGACAGTAGTCCATTCAATAGTGCTGAGACATTTGGACTATAATTTGGTATTCTTGGGAATGCCAAAATTGTTGTTAGATTAATTACAATGGATTCAGAATATCGCCGCTAAGTTGATCAGACATAGTAGTTATAAGGATAAGGTCACCCCGTTATTGTTAAATCTTTATTGGTTGCCAACAGACGCTTGTGTTTTGTTTAAGTTGTTGTGTTTGGCTTTTAAAGCTGTTCATAAGATAGGCCCTATTTATTTGTCAAATAGGTTGTCACTTTGTTCTTCAACAAAATCTTTACATTCAGTGGCTCATTGTACATTGGTATTTCCCTCAGCCTCTGCCTTTCAACAAAAGAAGGTTAGAGAGAGATGTTTTTCTAGTGCGATTCCAAAATTTTGGATTGAGTTATCTGCTTCAGTCAGGGATATTAATAATTATGTCCAATTTCAAAAGATGTTGCAGGGTTGTGGAGGAAATTATTTAATTGTATCTGAATTGTTAATATATTATTTTTTTAATCCCTTTGTACATCTTTGAATTGTGTAAGCAGAATATAAGCTCTGTTATTAAATTAAATACACTATTTCGGGCATTTGTATATGGTTATATGTCTGTTTTAAGATACAGTAAATTAATTTAATCTCCTTTCCTAATGTTGATTTTGGAGCATAAACAATTAGCAAATTGACTAGATAGCAGGTACTTTGCACTGAATTTTCAGAAAGAAACTATGGGGGTCGTTCTAGAACACAAATAAGGGATGTCCACGTGTGGCAGGGACATGTAACTTGCGAAAACGTCCCTCACCATATTCCGGAACACTGCTGACATGCACGTCCAGGGCGTCTGCATAGGGAGTTAAGGATGTAGGCGGGAGTAGGTGGAATAGGAGCATGGCCAGCCGTAGAGACGTAGAAAGCGTATTCCTGAAAGGACTGTATACGTATGAGGTGTAATCTGGACACATCCACGTTAGACCTGCTGAAACCAGGTATAAGGCTTGGGACTTAGAAAAATTTCAGCCCTTCCCTGCAATGCATCCCATAGAGGTGAATGAATGTCAAGTCTGAAATGGCGCTACTGCAGACAGGACAAATACAAGATGCATTCAGAAGGTACAGGGAGCAGAACTTAAGGAGTTTTGTAGGGCAAAGAAACATAACTAAACACATGCAGTGATACCAAGAAGAATACCAGTGTCCAATTATGCCATGCACCTATGTGCTGTATGAGCCAGAGGAGACAATCCACGGGATGCCAACAAAACTAGGCACATAGCAATGGGACTGCAGAGTCGGGGAGAATATGGATGTGAACATGGAAAGGATACCTTTTGGGATGAGAACAGGAGAGCAGATATGTTGCCCTGGTACCACGTGTGCATATGTTATGTCATAGCTGATATGTACAGGTACCGGGCTGCCCCCTGCGGAATCATGTTGCTGTCAGAACAAGTGAGAAGAGGGTGTGTGATCTGAGGGGTGCATGGGGGAAGCTGGTTTGGGCAGCAGCAGGTGGGACATGAAAGCCTGGCCAGTACCTGGACCGTATGGTTGAGCACAGTGTTACCAGGTGGCAGTGTGACGAGACTGGCAAAGATAGAGAGGGCCCACCAAAGCCAAATGTCCAAAGATAAGGGCAGCAAAGATAAAGGTCCTCCATAATAGGGACAACCAACATTGCAAACAGCACGGATGCATGCCCATGATGCACAGTGTGCTGTTGAGCAGGTAGTAGTGAGGATGCAGCCACCACACCATGTGTGTCAGACCAGGCCCAGGAAGACATCTGCACAGCACTGCCAAAGACAAGCAAATGTATGCAAGACTGCCACCACTGTAGCCACTGGTCACCAAGCAGGACAGGAGGCCTCCAAATGGGTCACAGAGCCACCAATGTCCCAAGGTCTGTGGTAGGGCCCATGGCACACATGCCCTGAGCACACGCAGCAGTCCCAGCACCCTGTGGAGCATGCAGAGGGCAGGTAACGGGTGCCCAAGGGCCAGCACCAACTTTTATGGCAGTGGATATGTCTCAAAGCAGACAGAGATGGGAGGAGGTTGTGACAAATATGACAGTGGGCACAGCATGGACATGTGCCCCCTGCATGCATTGATGCTGGTAAATGCCCCCTGCAGTGACCTGAGGTGGCACATAGGGGCACTGGCCAGCAGACCGATGCCACACACACCAGGATCCTGGGCTGGACAGTGTGTGGACATATACACATGTGAGTCACTCAGCAACACATAGGTGTTCATGTCATGCAGAGTAGTGTGTCCCCTGCGCACACCCAATGCCAGACCTATGAGGCTGTGCTACCCCATGGATCCCCCCCAACCACCCATGCCCCCACCCACATGGCACAGTGTCATACAGACAGTCATGGAATGTGACTGACACCCACCCCACATACCCCTGCACAAACCCACACCACCTGTGCACCCCCTTGGGACCCCAACGCTGGTGCTAGATGACCTCCCTGCATCCCCTCCCCCTTCCTGAGGGCACATGCACCTGTGCCTCGGTCACCACAGTCACTGTATGGTGGTGTGTCCTTGGACCCTAAGGTATCAGAGCTTGTGCTTGCCTGATTCCATGATATCCTCATGGAATGGGGGAAACACCATCCGGGGACCCGCTACCCCTTGAAACTGGCTCAAGGAGAGAGGGTGCCTGTGAGGTGGGCTGACCAACAGCGGTGTGAGTATGTGCTGAGGCCTACGTTGTGATACCACTGGTGCCCGGCTGTGGAGGCACAGGTGCACATGCTGCTGAGGATGCTGCAGCTGTTGGAGCTGCCCCACCATGTCCCTGCCCAGACCCCATGGGAGGCACACTGGAGTGTGCATGGGATGGTGTTGGGATGGACTACCCAGGGACATGCTGCAGCTCCATTAGGATCTCCACCATGGTTGTCTGGAGGGGTGCTGATAGCCACAGTCAGCTGCTCTGTGGCCATGACATGCCATTCCTGCAATGCAGTGGACTGTTGCAGCAGCTCCAGCTGTTGCTCAGACCGTGCCTGCTAGTCAGTGCTGTGTGCAAGCAGATGCTCAGCACAGTGATGCAGGTGTTGCTGTGTACCCTGTGAGTGCGCCACCATCAATAGGGAGCTGTGGGTGAGGTGATGGGGACATGGAGCTCCAGATCTTCAAGCCCAGTGGGGCATCATCTGGGTCCTCCCCGCCCTCCCCTGTGGTATCCTCCATAGACACTGTCAGCAGAGCAGGCACCACTGCCTGTGGAGCTACAGCAGGGGCACCTGTGAAGACACAGACAACATTGTGGGTCATACCTGCACCTGGCAATGCTTCCACCAATGGGGTGGCAGTGTCACAGCCATGCGGGTAAGGCATACAGAATTGTAGATATTGTAAATACATAATGAACAGAATTGTAGATATTGTAAATAGTCTCCCCAGTTGAAATCCAAGTTGTATCCCCTGTTCTCTGTAAATGCATACCTGATACACCCAGATGCATAAATGTTACCTGTAAACCGCACTGATTTTAAAGAGCGCGGTATATAAAAGCAATGAATAAAATAAAAAAATAAAAATAAATAAAATACAGGCATGCACACAGCAGGAGGGGAGCACATGGGGTAATGGGCAGGGACACACGTCATACATGTACCTTGCTCCTGGGATGCCTCAGATGTATCGAGAGGGCCTGTTGCCCTTGAAGAGGTAGGGTCAATTGTAGCAAGGATGTGCTGTTCCAAGTTGGTTAGCTGCTCCCCATGCACACCCACGGACCCTTGTTGTGCCTTCTGGGCAGTGTTGCGACGTGCCTGACGCCACCTGCGTGTCACATCCTCGATGTTCTGGTTCCGGTGATATATGGCATTGATACGGTAGCACACATCAAGCCACAGCCACTGCTTCTCATAGGCACACACACGTGTGGACGCATCCCCCACCAATTGTGGCAGCTGTTGGAGGATCTCCTCCAGCATGAGGGTCTCCTCACCCTCTGAGAATCTTACCTTCCTGGTAGTGACCTTAGGTGCCATGACCTGGACTGTCTGACATGAAGGCAATGCACAGGGCTGTGACGGGCCTGTTTGGACGTGAACGCCAGAACGGGCTAATGCATACGTCCTGGCATCGACATGCCCACGCTCGTTGGGTGTGTGCATGCACCGTTGGGTGTGTGCAGGCACAGATACATCTGCACATGTATATAAAAATTTGTACACGATCTCGTGTTTCAAACCATGAATCTCCTGGTCCTTCTTCATGCAAAAAACGACGTTTTCATATACGTCTTTAAAAGAAGATTTGCTGATCAGCTTTACAAGATAAAGCCCATTGGGGCGTGGAGGAGATAAGCAATAGCTTGTGGGTTTCGGCTTATAGATTGGTATCCAAGAAGTGTCCATGCTCCTCATACTGGTCTCGGCTTTCCTACAGCTGAGCAGAGTTGAATGGTTGAATCGGATGGAGCTGTAGATTGGAGACTGGGTACTCACAGGATTTTAAGCTAGGTACTACCTACCTAATGCATTTGTATAAACTGAGTACAAGCTTTTAATGTTGTCTCGGTAAAAAAGACAAAGTGAATATATTCACTTACTTAAAGAGAAAAAGGAGGGTTTGCTTTGAGAGAGGGATAGTTCCTTCTCATGGCAAACGATCCAACAAAAAATAGATAGAAAGAAAAAAACTATCTTTAGGGCATATGAAGTAGGATATTTATCTACCTGTAACTCTGTGACACTCCACTATGTGTGCAGTGGGAGTTAATTATTGTGCAGCCGGCTGGCCAGATGAGGACAACAAAACAATATAGAGAAGTGGGCAGCGTTTAAAACTCACAACTTTTATTGGTCCATATGTAAAAGGGGGGGCCAAACCCAACACAGGCCGTGTTTCGTACTGTACTACTTCAGGGGTTGAGGCACACCATAAAAACTTGGGACCATAAAGGAACTGCCAACCGTTGAAAGAGGACACTATGAACTCTAGGTAATATCCCAGTATCGGTGTAATATACTCACTGCGGTTTCGATCGGAACAAACAATTGTGGGAACCAACCATATATGAGGTATATCAGCCGTAAAAGTCCAAAATCCAAATAACACATCAAGGCCCCCCTTTTACATATGGACCAATAAAAGTTGAGAGTTTTAAATGCTGCCCACGTCTCTATATTGTTTTTCTGCGCACAACTACGTGGCAGTTTGTTGTTTCCTTCCAGATGAGGACAACATGCAGGGCATCCAGGGCTGGTATGCCCTGCTGCATAGTTGTGCCCATGGTGAGCAGGATATGGATCGCAGGCGCTTCCACACCTGTGTCCCACAGCAGAGGGTCCAGTACATGGACATGAGTGATGTGGTATGTGTGGCAAGGTACCAGTTTGACAGGGCTGCCATACATGACCTCTGCCAGCAGCTTGAGCCATGGCTTGAAAGCCCAACGTAGAGGGGCGATCCGATTCCAGTGCACCTGAAGGTGACAACAGCGCTGGCCTTCCTAGCAATGGGCTCGTTCCAGATGGTGCTTTTGGCTGTTGGGGGGGACTCAGCCAGCCTGTGTTATCACAGTACCTCACGCAGTTCCTGGGCGCCTACCTTGCGGTCCATGGCGCAGAACATCTGCTTCCTATCAATGCAGCAGGACCAGCACTAGACCATTCAGAGATTCTATGCTGTGGCAGCATTCCTGTCAGTCCTAGGTGTGGTGGATGGCACACACGTTGCCCTCCGGCCACCGCAACATAGTGAGGCTGTGTACCGGAACCGCAAGGCCTTGCACTCTGTCAGCATGCAGGTGGTGTGCAATGTGAATGGGGAGATTACAGATGTATGTGCCAAGTACCCAGGTTCCTGCCACGACGCCTACATCCTGAGCTGGTCAGGAATCCATATGCTTCGATGGGCACCACATCAATGGTGGATGGCTGTTTGGTGGGCATATACACAGACACCCTGGGACTGGGAGGCAGGGTGCACCACATGGTGGTGTGTCTGCTGGGCAGCACTGTTCCCTCTAAGCTGTGCGCGTGTGCGCGTGCACACCCCTCGCCAAGCGAGCGCACATACTTTACAACAGAGCGCACAAAAATTACAGCTCTGATTCTGATAGAAAAGAACACAGACGTCTTAAAATTTAAAAGTTATGATTGTAATTACTAGAAATTTCCTGCTTCATTTAGTAATCATCTATTTTCATTTAATTTGATTAAAATCAATGTGGTGTACATACTGTATTCTGTATATAACTCAGAGTGTCATTATGTGGTGCACAAAAATTTAACCTTCCTTCAAAAGCTGCACACAGCTAATATTTTATGCGCACTCAGCCTACAGAACATTAGAGGGAACATTGCTGGGCAGGTAGTGTTGTCCCTCCTCCTCATGGCCCCGGGGCCCTGTGTCAGTCCCCTGGCCATGGGGGGGCTACTCGGCATGTAAGAGGGGTGGCCTGCCACCATGGTGGGGGTATGCATGGGGCACCCAGCTGGAAACCTCCCCCCACATGCATGGGCATGGGACGTCCTGTCCCTGTCTGGGGGCTGTTCTCAGCCACCCCATGTATACTCCTCCACACGCATCCCGCCCCGGTCCCCCGCAGCAGGCACAGTGGTCCCATGCATGCAGCAAGGGATGGAGGCAAGTGACCAGGGTGGTAGCAGCAGGCTTGCACATGGTGGCGTATCATGCAGCCCCGTCTATCACCGCCCAGGGGTGTGCCTGCTGTGGCCAGGCACAGGGTAGGGGCACCAGACATACACACAGTGCCCAGGCACACTCCCTCAGCAGAGACCCCTCTGCCTTTGGAGGTGCCCATACACATGTGGTGGGCTGCAGACACACATTGGCCCGCTGGCATCCCTGGGACCCTCCAGTCTGTGTCTACAGCCTCTGATATGCACTGTCAGCTGTCCACAGCCCACTATGTATCTGGCACACACGACCCCCTCATTGGCACACCAGCTGATTAATGGTTTGCTGTTCTGTCCCCCCCTGCAGGTGACTGGGGCTACCTCCTTCGCGACTTGCTGATGACCCCCATACTCCACCTCAGCAGCCCAGCATAGCACTGGTACAACTGTGCGCACTGGACAACACAGGGTATCATAGAGCGGACGTTCGGCCAGCAGAAGTGCTGGTTCCGCTGCCTGGACCCCAGTCTAAGGGAGCTGCTCTTCAGGCCTTGCAAGGTGTAACAGATCACCATGGCATGCTGCATGCTCCATAACTTTTCCCTGTGGCACAGGCAGCCACTGCCTGATGAGTCAGAATCAGCCATGGATGACGGGGATGAGCCTGACGGTGGTGCAGATGCGCACATGGGCACACCATCCAGACGGGGTGTGGTGGCACATGCTAGCCTCGTCCAGGCATACTTAGCTTTGAAAGCCTGATACATATGTACCCTATCCTAACAACCTAGGCACATGCCAGCGAATGGGGAGGGGATGGGGTACATGCTGCAGCTGCCACAAGCCTGTGCATGTCCACACTGTCCAGACATGGACTGTGTCCAGGCCATGCCTCTATGCATCATGCACATTGCCTGCCTGTGACAATGCTCACAATGGTGCCCTGCTGTGGCCCGCTGGTATGTGTGCTGCCCCTGGGTCGAGGGGTGGTGGGTTTTGGATCCACCTGGCCACTATTTTTGCTGACATGTGCCAGGTGTACAGTGTCCACCCAGCCATATAACGTGCCCCCCCTCCCGAAACTTGCGTATGGTGTGACATGTTGCCTGTGTGGGTGCCGCTATGTCTGGAGATGGGCATCCATGCAATGGTGCCCATGACTGCTACACCAGGGACGCGCACATCGCACGGTCCCTCTGTCCCTTGGCTGTCTGTCACCCACCCATTGCCCGCTGCAGGTGGTGGATATGTGGGCTGGCATGGGGGCACAGGACAGATGCATGGTGTGCCACATACACATGGTACCCCCAGCATGAAACTGTCCATCTTCCCTGGGCTTATTGCCCCTGTGGGCAACTGGTGGCGGCGGCTGCTGCTGCTGCTGCTGCTGCTGCTGCTGCATGTTCATGGCTCCCCCGTGGCCCCTCCCCATTCGCTCTGGGTGTTTTCACAGTCTCCTGCTACAGTGGTGGCCGGTCTACCTGGCTATATGCCTCAGACATACATTGGCTACCATTTACTTGTGGCGTGCAGCACAGAGTCCTCCCTGTGGCGTGACACACATGTTCAGGGTCATTGGTGTCCAGGGTTGCTTTGGGCGACAGACATACAGGCACACAAGGCACATATATTGACCTGCATAACACTTTATTTTCTAAGCCAATATGCATGGGACAGACACAGAATGTGGGCGAACAGTGCCCACACACTGGCCAATAGGTGTGTCCCCGGCACCCAACCCCCAACCTTTCCACACCTACAGGGCCATTAACAGTGGAGGCCAGTCTGCCCTGGTGGCTGTCACTGCACCAGCAGCCACTGGTGCGGATCATGACGCTTAGTGGTACTGCTGACCCTGGGCATCTCCCAGATGGCGAGGCCCCTTCAGTGCTCCGCAGGGCACTGCCATGCTCTCTCTTTTCCTTGGGCCTGGGAGCACAGACAACTGTAGCCTGTTGGTTCTGGCCCTGAACCACAGTTCTCTGGGTCCTGGGATCACCTCCTACCTCGAGCCATAGAAACATAGAAATATGATGACAGAAAAAGACCACATGGCCTATCTAGTCTGTCCTTCCATATCATGTACAGGTCCCTTTTATTTGATGTGGCTGACATTCTGGGACTGCTCTCTGCTATGCATGTCCCTTCCATCTGTCTCTTTGTCCCCCTGTGCCTTCCTCTCTACCTTGGTGCATGCCTGTCTCTGTGCCAACTTGCGTGCTGCTCCAGCCTGTCCACTTCTCTCTGCTTCCAGATTTGTCTGTCTGTGTTGTGATGTGCTTACTGGGCGAGGGTGGTCTTGATATGTTCCCAGCCCCTGCGTGCTGCTGTGTGGGCTGGCCGCCTCTGCCCGGTGGGGAGGAGAGTCTCCTCCTGCTCAATGACCATGGTCACCAGTAGTCTCGTCTCCACCTTGCTGAAGTTGGGCTGCCTGGTAGCCATGTTGATGTGTGCATTATGTTGGGGAGGGTCTCTTTCCTGGATCTGGTTGCATGTGGTCTGCAGGACATGGGGTTGGGGATGTTTTCATGGTTACAGGTACATGGGCTGGCTGGGGCTATGCAGGCAGTGTGCACACGGCCTACATGTGTGCATGGTGCAAGATGGGCCAACAGGCTGCCAATTAGACATTCTTCGCAAGATGCCAATTCTACAAGCCTGTGTGCGTGTCTATGCGGGGTTGTAGAATTGGGCCTCTGCGTGCACGTCCTATCTGGAGACATGCACGAGGCCCGGATGCGTCCCTTTCAGAATCGGGCTCATGTGGGTAGTTTCTCTTTGAAAATTTGCTTACTGCTAAGACTTGGCTACAAAAGTGTCTGTTTTCCTTGGACCTACTGTTTGTTTTTCTGTTTATGCTAACAAAACAATGTATATACTTTTGAAAATGTAATTTTAAATATCTAATTTGCTCCCCTAGCCAAACAGCAAATTGGTTAAAAGTCTGCATATCTTTGCTACTTTGAGATGTATACTTTTCGCACCGAGAGATCTCACTGGCTAACTTGGTAATTAATCAAGCTAGATATCGGTGTAAACTTAGCGTCAAAAAATGGAGGACAAATTAAAGTTCTTGTGTGTAACCTTTTTGTATGCAGCTTAACTTAAAAAGTACACGGTCATTGGTTTATACCAGGGGTCTGCAACCTTTAAGACATAAAGAGCCACTTGGACCCGTTTCCGAAGGGAAAAAAAAAACTGGGAGCCGCAAAACCATTGCGACATTTAAAACAAATCTAACACTGCATATATTGTTTCTTACCTTAATGCTATATACGACCCCCTACTTTTCCTGTTAAAATATAGGTGTTTGGCCTGTACTCGCCGTATAAGACTACCCCTCTTCCGTCGCACACCAAAAAAATACGCCAGAAAATATAACAAGAAGTAACAATATTTGATTTCAAAATTATGATGATTTTGTAGTCAAATCACTAATATGAAATAAAATTATTTTTTCTACCTTTGTTGTCTGACCAATTTATTCTTTGATCATGCTGGTCCCGATCTGAGGCTTCTGCTTTCCTGTCTTCTCTTAGCTCTCTTTCTGTGGTCTATGGTCCATCTGCCAGTTCTTATCTCTTCTTTCGTTTTCTTCACTTCTTTCCATCAGCCTATTTCCAGTCCCAGTAACCCTCCCCAATATCAGCCCCTTTCCAGTCCTCACTCCCAGTACCTTCCAATGTCAACTTGCATTCCCATGATTGCCACTGGTGTCCATTTCCTTCCAGTCCCCCTCCTTCCCCACTGACCAGTCCCTTCTAGTACAAATACCATGGCAGCCCCTCTCAGATCCAGTTCCATTCTCCCATCCCCTCATATCAGCCCATTTGTAGCCTTAGCCCCCAGTTATCTTCCAGGGCCAGCAGCTCTATCCTCCCCTCCCCACAATCAGCCCATGCCCAGTCAAAGCCCCCCAATCAGCTCGCTTCCAGTGCTAATCCCCCCTCAACCCCATTACCAGTGCTAGCCTCCCCTAATCAGCCCAATACCAGTCCTACCCCCCATCAGCTCATTACCAGTCCTAGCCTCCCCTAATCAGCTCATTTCCAGTGCTCGTCCCCTCAACCCCATTACCAGTGCTCCATCCCTCCATGTCAGCCCCCTCCCTCCCTCCCTCCCTCCCTCCATCCATATCAGCTCCCTCCCTCCATGTCAGCCCGCCTCCCCAATCCCTCCATGTCAGCCCCCTCCATGTCAGCCCCCCTCCCTCCATGTCAGCCCCCTCCATCCCTCCATGTCAGCCCCCTCCCTCCATGTCAGCCCCCCTCCCTCCATCCATCCATCCATATCAGCTCCCTCCCTCCATGTCAGCCCCTCCCTCCATGTCAGCCCCCTCCATCCCTCCATGTCAGCTCCCCTCCCTCCATCCATTCATATCTGCTCCCTCCCTCCATGTCAGCCCCCGCCCTCCCGCCATGTCAGCCCCCTCCCTCCCTCCATGTCAGCCCCCCTCCCTCCTTCCATTCATATCTGCTCCCTCCCTCCATGTCAGCCCCCTCCATCCCTCCATGTCAGCCCCCCTCGATCCATCCCTCCATGTCAGCCCCCCCCCCTCCCTCCATGTCAGCCCCCTCCATCCCTCCATGTCAGCCCCCCTCCCTCCATTCATTCATATCTGCTCCCTCCCTCCATGTCAGCCCCCCTCCCTCCATCCATATCAGCTCCCTCCCTCCATGTCAGCCCCCCTCCCTCCATCCATCCATGTCAGCTCCCTCCCTCCATGTCAGCCCCCTCCATCCCTCCATGTCAGCCCCCCTCCCTCCATCCATTCATATCTGCTCCCTCCCTCCATGTCAGCCCCCCTCCCTCCATGTCAGCCCCCTCCATCCCTCCATGTCAGCCCCCCTCCCTCCCTCCCTCCATCCATTCATATCAGCCCCCCTCCCTCCCTCCCTCCATACATTCATATCAGCTCCCTCCCTCCATGTCAGCCCCCTCCATCCCTCCATGTCAGCCCCCCACCCGCCATCCAATCATATCTGCTCCCTCCCTCCAGGTCAGCCCCCTCCATCCCTCCATGTCAGCCCCCCTCGATCCATCCCTCCATGTCAGCCCCCCTCCCTCCATGTCAGCCCCCTCCATCCCTCCATGTCAGCCCCCCTCCCTCCATTCATTCATATCTGCCCCCTCCCTCCATGTCAGCCCCCTCCATCCCTCCATGTCAGCCCCCCTCCCTCCATCCATTCATATCAGCTCCCTCCCTTCATGTCAGCCCCCCTCCCTCCATGTCAGCCCCCTCCATGTCAGCCCCCCTCCCTCCATCCATTCATATCAGCTCCCTCCCTCCATGTCAGCCCCCTCCATCCCTCCATGTCAGACCCCCTCCCTCCATCCATTCATATCTGCTCCCTCCCTCCATGTCAGCCCCCCTCCCTCCATGTCAGCCCCCTCCATCCCTCCATGTCAGCCCCCCTCCCTCCATCCATTCATATCAGCTCCCTCCCTTCATGTCAGCCCCCCTCCCTCCATGTCAGCCCCCTCCATGTCAGCCCCCCTCCCTCCATCCATTCATATCTGCTCCCCCCTCCATCCATCCATTCATTCATATCTGCTCCCTCCCTCCATGTCAGCTCCCTCCCTTCTTCTGCAGCCGCGGCTCCCTGCCTCTTACAGAACCGCGGCTGTGCTTTTAAAATCATCTCGGAGCCCTTCCTGTCTTGACGGGCTCCGTGCAGCATTGTCCCGCCTCCAAAACTTCCTTTAGAGGCGGGACAATGCTGCACGGAGCCCGTCAAGACAGGAAGGGCTCCGAGATGATTTTAAAAGCACAGCCGCGGTTCCCTAAGAGACAGGGAACCGCGGCTGCAGAAGAAGGGAGGGAGCTGACATGGAGGGAGCCCATAACGTGACGTTTAAAGCGGGCAGTGTGCTCCGGAGCCGCGGCAAAGGTGAGAAAGAGCCGCATGCGGCTCCGGAGCCGCGGGTTGCCGACCCCTGGTTTATACAAAGAAATAAAAAGTGGCTGTAAAATATACCAACTCTATTTGGAATAATAGTAAGCAAAGAAATTAGAGACATGAGGATCTGTCACTTAAAAATGTGATTTTTTTAAAAAGACTGCTTTAATGATTCATATTCACGTGACTGAAATATACTTAAATTATTCAAAAACTGTTACGTAAATTAAAAGGCTCATACCTCCTGTGTTGAGAGACCATCACATTGTGGAACTTTTGCCAACTCTTATAAGATGACTCAGAGCCACATAACTGATGGGAGAGAGCAATACTCTGGCAGACAAACAGCTGGAATGGATGTGCAGATGTGTTGGGACATTTCCAAAAGCTTCTAGAAGAAGCTGGGAGATGTTTCCCGTACAGACGTCTATCAATGATGTCACCCATATTTGAAGACTTAATCTGCTGTGCATGGAGAACACCTGCTAAAAGTAAGTAGCTCTGTTTGGATCTTCATAACATATTCCTGCTTGTGGTAGTTGTCCACCCCTATACACCAAGGTATTTTCATATTCCAATATATCATCCATTTGCTTTGTATAGCTTCCTCAAAAGCTTGAGCAAGAGTCCTAACAGGCCAGACAATTTGTCTTTTCAAAATGAGGTTTTTGTCAGTTTTTCAATAACCTCTCTTGCATCTGGCAAATCCTTGTTCTCTTTAGGGGCCATCTCAAGCATGGGTTCGAGTTTTTTTTTTTTTTTTTTTTTACAGGATGGACTGCAAGCCTCATGGGAATTTATAAGCTCTTCACATGCCAGTCCAGATACTAGCCTGGTTCTAAGAATATAGGGTTGAAGTTGTTCATGTACCACCTTTAAATCCTTCAAAGTGAGAGAGGCTCTAATGGGATCTTCAAGTCCAGTTGATTGTTTTTTTCCCTCCTTCCTAGTCCATTCTCTCTGTACGCGCTCTGCTCTCCTTTGTTACAATGGTGCACTTTTGATTCTCCAGGAACAAGCAGGAAGTCAGTCCTCACATATGGGTGTTGTCAACGCCCACGTGGAGTATTTCCCCAGCTTTCAAAGAAAACCTTTGGGACATGCTACCACCATGTGTGGTCCCCTTCCTGCCCAAGGGTACCATCTTGCTCAGTCTTTTTTCCACAGAGTCCAATGGACGTCTGTCCTGTTTCCCCAGAAAACATCCTTGCTAATATCCTTCAAAATTAGCCTTTCCCAGTTTGCGTACCGGTTTCTCTTCCCGCCTTGTCTGCGCCGGTCCCAGCGTTGTTCTCGGCTTTTCCCCTTTCTTTTTCTATTTTTGAGGCTTGCCTCGAACCAGCGTTCGTGCCTTTTTTCGCCCCGGGGGTCGTCGACCCCGGCTGGGTGTTTCCCACCATGTCTCCCGGTGGGTTCAAAAACTGACTGCTGCAGTCAAACCATGTCAGTAACAGACACCCATGACTGCTGCTTATGCGGCCTGGGACAGGACCATGATAGCACCTTTTCTGACCTGTGCTAGGTCATGACGCCTATGACCAATAAAGAGGTAGGAGTTGCAGGAGAAACTGTTTCCAAGGTCCGACTCAGCACTGGCTTCCCCGATGCCGAGCGTCAAGCCCTGCACTTCCTGGGAGGCCCGAGCGTCCTCAGAGTCCCACGGTGGTGGCTTCTCCAAGAAGGCCTTGGACCCCGAGAGAAAGAAAAAATAATCCTCAAAGTCCGTCAAGGTTCCACCAGAGAAACCCGGTAAAATCCCTCGGAGAGACTCAGGTGGCTCAGAGAAACGCCCTACCAGGGTCCTCAAAAAAGGATTCCTTGGCCGGTGGAGACTGTGGGTTCCTCAAGACCATAGTCCTCATCGAGGACACACTTGACAGAGTGCCCGCGCCCAAAATCCTAGGTGCCCGCGCCGAAAAGCTGCAGAGCCTTCTTGCTTGGAAACCAGAATGGCGGCTCTGGAGCCAGAACATCACTGCTATCCTGGTCTTGCATCAGGCAATGATGGCTGGTTCAGGTAAGCCCTTGGCGCAGGTCAAGGTCCTGGTCCCATTCCTCGAAATCCAATTCTCCCCAGCCAGTTTCCACGACTCGGACCCCAGGTTTTCCTGAGGCCCCAGGCCCCTCAGTGCTGGCCTCAAAGCAAGGAGTCACAGGGCCTCAGATTTGTTGTCATCCCTGGACTCCGAGTGGGAGACTGGCACCAAGGCATCCCCAGAAACCAGACGGCACCGATGCATCCTGGAAACCAGATGATACCGAGGCATCCTCTTGGACCCAGCGTTCTGGTGCCATTCTCCTCCAGAGAACGTAGTCTTCCATGACTTTGTCATGGATATGACCAGAGCTCCCTCGGTACAAATCGAAGCGGAGGAGGACCCGTGCACTGAAGAGCTGGAGATTCTCCAGTACGCATCTCCCCCCCCCCCCCCACCCCGGAAATTCACAGTGCTGGCGCAGCTGATCCTCGAGCGGTTCCTGTTGAGGATGTGGGAGATCCAGGTGTCTGTACCAGTGGTCAGCCAACACCTCAACGCCATGTGCCGCATAAGGAAAGGGCCGAGGATCCACAAACCCAACTCCCACATAACTCCATGGTTGTCGAGTCAAAACCTAAGAGCCAGAAGACCCATTCTTCTGTTCTCTCTAGTAGGGATGGTAGAGCCTTCGATGCCCTTAGGTGCAAGTGCTACCAGGGCTCGATGCTGGGATGTCTGATCCAGGCCTGTGAGCTAAACATAGGCATGTACCTCAAGGCCCTAACCCAGGAATTGTACGGATTTTCAGCAGGGTTTGCTGGGGAACCCCTCCGATGGTTCCAATCTCTAACCTTTGGAATCAAAGGCTGCTCGAAGTTCCTTTCCGGGCGGCCTATGATCGCTCAGATAGCAGCAGCTGACATCGGTGCCCAGCACCAAGCCTGGCTGCAGTCTTCGGATCTCGAGCGGTTGGTTCAAGACAAGCTGCTCGACGTTCCCTGTACCGGGGAGAACCTGTTCGGCAAGCCTATGGCTGACAAGGCGGCCAAGATAGAGGCCAACATGGTAACTCGACAGAGGCTCTCCAAAAAGATGACATCCTTCCCCGTAAGAAACCACCGTGGAAAAAGACCCCTATTCCCAAGGAAAAAGGGGCCCTTTCATCAGAGTCACCACTACCAGCTCTTCACAGGCCAGCAGCAGAGTTCTCACCCTAAAAGACAAAATCAATGGGCCCAGAAGCCAAAGGCACAGAAGCCTCAGGCCCCAGCTCCCTGTCAACCTGGGCGGAGCTTTTGACTCCCAGAGCAGGACCTCCCCTCCCAGCCCAGCCCACTGGCATTCTTTGCCCACAGATGGTACAGTGTCACCTCGGACCAGTGGGTACTGCAGGTGGTAAGGGAGGAATACCTCTTCCACCTACAACAGTTCTTTCTGGGAGAGCCAGTGTGACCTCTCTTTCACCAGATCCTTCTGCTCTCAGAGCTCGCAGGTTTGCTCAGGGACAGTGCAGTAGAGCCTGTACCCAAACATCTGTAGGGAAAAGACGACTTCTCCAGATACTTCCTTGTCCCAAAGAGAACTGGGGCCTCAGGCCCATACTAGACCTGAGAAATTTAAACAAGTTTATGGGGACTTCCGGTGGCATGGTGAGCTGAGAGGACGTGTGCTTCTTAGCTCCGGAGCCTGCTCTCCCTCCCCACCGACAATAATCAATATTATCTGCTGTATATCGCTGCACAGTGGGGAGGATAGCATATCTACTTGCTGCTCCTTTTTGGGACCCTATCCTCGGGGGCAGGGTTGAATGGCCACAAGAATTCCTCGCCGAGACCGCGCACGAGGTGGAGAGACAAAGATGGCGGAAGGCACACAGGAGACCCCGGGACCCTCGGAGGCCTCGATGATGGTGACGGAGGTCTCCAAGGCAGTGGTGGTGGCCTTGGAGAGCCGGCTCGGGGGTTTATCCACGCAGATGCAAGAGGTGGTCCAAGCGGTAGCGGAATTTACCCGGCGGGTTGAGCACGCGGAGAATCGCATCGGCTCCCTGGAAGACCTGAGGGCGCGAGATGTGGTCCGCATTGAGAAATTAGAGGAAGCCCTACGGAAGCACCAGGATAAGCTGGAGGACCTGGAGAACCGCAGTCGGCGGAATAATCTACGCTTCATCGGCATCGAGGAGTCGGTGCCAGACAAAGACCTACGGCGGCATTTGGAGAAGTGGTTGCCTACTCACTTGTCACTGCCTGCAGACGTGGGGGCTGTGGTGGTGGAACGGGCGCACCGGCTGGGACCCTACCGTTCGGGTGAGCAAAGACCCAGGGCAGTAATTGCCCGCTTTCTTAACACCGCTCAGAAAGAAGCAGTGCTGAGGGCCTCGAGGCAGCTGAGAAGCTCTGGAGCCTCCACGTGCAAAGTCCTGGTCTTCCAGGACTATTCGGCTGGGGTATCCCAGAAGCGTAAAGCTTTCCAGGATGTTTGCAAGAAGCTGATTGAGCGGGATGTCCGCTTCACTCTGGCATATCCTGCGCTCTTGCGGGTCTACGGTGAAGGGGGGAATCAAGTGATCTCCAGGAACAAGCAGGAATAAGTCCTCACATATGGGTACGTCGGTACCGACGGAGCCCGTGCGGGAAAGCTCCCCAGCTTCTTAGAATAGAAGCTTTTGGGACCTCCCACTGCACATGCGCACTGCCTTCCCGCCTTCCTGAACAGCTCTCCTCAGTTTCTCTTTTTCCGCGGAGCCAGCAGGTCGTGTTCCTGTCACCGCTGAAGAAATTGTTATTTTATTTGTTTCTTTAGACCGCGTACCTGCCTTCCCCATACCGATACCGGTATCGCCGGTCTTTTCTTTCTTTCTTTAAAAAATTATAATTCTTTTTTCTTATTTTTTAGCTTTTTGGTCACTTCAGAGAGGCCTCTCGGCCTACTCAATTTCTCCTCATGGAGAAGCCAGCCCCTGGATTTAAGAAGTGTACCAAATGTAATGCTGTTATTTCAGTCACAGACACCCATGAATGGTGTCTGAAATGTTTGGGGCCTGACCATTCCATACCGGACTGCCCATCTTGCTCCCACATGTCTAAACGTGGGCTGCAGAACCGGGCCAACAAATTCCATGTGCTGTTTGCTTCAGAGAATACAGCATCACAGTCATCCAGGTCTTCTTCTCCGGATGGATCTCAGGTAACCAAACCTTCTGTGGGCAAGTCCTCAAAGAGCAAATCTCCTTCAAAGCATCGAGAGGCTCTTAGCTTAGAACTTGAGGACCCTGCCCCAGCCAAACAACCCCGGCGGGAAGTCCAACTTCCAAAAACGCCAATTCAGGGGTCTCAGGTTGATATCGATGCTACGGCCTCGACAGATCACCTGTTAGCCTGCTCTGGGGTACCGGGTCACTCCGGTACCGACATCCAGGCAGCTATGGCGTCCATGGGCGATACTGTACAGTCCATGCAGCAGGCCGTCATGGCTTTCATTAAAGCTGCAACGCCATCGGTTCCGCTTTCAGCGGTTCCGGGCCCGATACCGGTATCGTCCGCCATGCCGGTATCGAGGCCGTCCACCTCTAAACGCAAGTCGGTACCGTATGGGCTTTCGCTCCATACCGGTTCCATACCCGATACGCCCGATATCGATACCGATCGGTACGCGTATCGTGCGTTAGAGGAAAGCACCGATTCCTCTGAGGATTTTCACTCCTCTGATGATTCTGCTGAGTTTTCACTCAACTTACCTGAGGAGCCCTCTTCTCCTAAAAGGAGAATGTCCCCTCCAGAGGATTTGTCCTTCCAGGACTTTGTTTTAGATATGGCTACAGCCCTTTCTATTACCACATCCTCTGAAAAGGAACCCAGATCCAAAAAACTGGATATTTTGGGATACTCAAAGGCCCCTAAGGAGGCAGTTACCCTGCCTATCCATGAAATCCTTCAAGAACAACTGATGGATTTCTGGGAAAATCCTTTGACTTTGTCTCCTTATTCCCGTAGGTTGGACACCATGTATAGGGTCCCTCCTTCTCCTGGTTTCCAAAAGACTCAATTGCCCCACCACTCTATTGTGGTGAAGTCTGCAATGAAGAAGATTAGGAGTACCAAAAGGCACTCTTCCACCCCTCCAGGACGGGAATGTAAGACTTTGGACTCTTTTGGTAGAAAATTTTCCAGGCTAGTATGCTTATAGCCAGGATTAATTCCTACAGTCTCTATATGGGCATGTTCCTGGAGGAACTTGCCAAAAAGGTGCGGCATTTTGCCCCCTTTATCCCTGAGGATAAAAAGCAGGGATTCCTTTCCCTAGTGAAACAACTCTTAGAGGTTTCTAAGTTCTCTAATAGGGCAGCATATGATTCCTTTGAGGGAGCCAGTAGGGCTTCGGGCATTGCTATTGCAGCCCGACGTCTTGCTTGGCTCCAGGCCTCTGATCTGGAACCTTGGGTTCTAGATGGCTTACGGAATCTGCCCTGTACAGGTGAGAACTTATTTGGGGAAGAGTGGCAAATCAAAGCCACCCAGATGGATGCTGAAAATGCCACCTTGGAAAGACTTTCAAAGTCCACTTCAATTCCTACTAAGAAAAAGTCTTTTAAAAGGCCTTACTATAAGAAGGCCAGAGTTGCTTCAAATACTGGCCAGCAGTCTTCTCAACCTCGCTATACTGCTAAGCGTCAGCAATCCAAACAAGCACGAGCTAAGCCTGCAGCAGCTACTGTAGCTCAGCAGGCTCCAACCCCTCAGGGGTTTTGACTTGCTCCTAGGGAACTTGCCACTTCTGGTTCTAACACAACCAGAACCTCTCACCATACCCGGAAGGTTGGTTCACTTTGCTCCCAGATGGGAACAAATCACAACAGAACAATGGACCCTCTCTATCATTCGAGAGGGTTACAAACTTCATTTCTCCAGCCTTCCTCCCCATCATATGGTGAGACCATTCAATTCTCCCCCATCTCTCCTAACCCTGTTGGGTCAAGAGGTTTCCTCTCTTCTTGCCCAAGGGGCCATAGAAGAGGTTCCTCTTCCTCAACAAGGGTCCGGTTTCTACTCCCCTTATTTTCTCATTCCAAAGAAGACAGGGGGATTCAGACCAATCCTAGATCTGAGAGAATTGAACAAATTTCTCTTCAAGGAGAAATTCAAAATGCTGTCTCTCGGCATTCTCCTTCCTTACCTCCAGGGTCAGGACTGGCTTTGTTCTCTAGACCTACAGGATGCGTATACACATATACTCATCCATCCATCCCACAGAAAGTATCTTCGCTTTCTGTTTCAGGGAAAACATTTCCAATACAGAGTACTCCCCTTCGGTCTAGCCTCTGCTCCAAGAGTATTCACAAAATGCATGGCAGTCGTAGCCGCATTTCTAAGAGGCATGGGAATCTTTGTCTTCCCATATCTGGACGACTGGCTCATCCGAGCTCCAACTCAGTCACAGGCCCAGATTTCCCTGGACCACACAAGGAGCCTTTTGCAGTATCTGGGACTGGTAGTAAACCTTCCCAAGTCCCAACTCATCCCTACTCAATCTCTAGAATTCATAGGGGCCCAGTTGGACACCATCACTGCAAGGGCCTACCTTCCACATGTTCGAGGCCAGCGCCTCCTGAGTTTGGCCTCCCAAGCTCAGTCCAGCACTCACTTGACAGCCAGGGAAATGCTACGCCTACTGGGTCATATGGCCTCCACAGTGCATGTGGTGCCCTATGCTCGTCTTCATATGAGAGCAGCTCAATGGACCCTGGCCACTCAGTGGACTCAGGCGTCAGGAGCGCTCTCAGACCAAATACAAACCTCCGATCGTCTGTTTTGGTCCCTCCACTGGTGGACTTCCACCAAGAATCTGTTGTTGGGGGCTCCATTTCAACCATTGCTACCCCAAGCAACCCTCACAACAGATGCCTCCCAAACAGGGTGGGGAGCCCATCTGCAAACTCTCTCCACTCAGGGCACTTGGTCTCTACAAGAGACCACCCTTCATATCAATCTTCTGGAACTGCGAGCAATTTACCTTGCCCTCAAGGTCTTCCACTCCCTCCTAGCCAACCTCACTGTCCTAGTTCAGACGGACAATCAGGTGGCCATGTTTTACATAAACAAACAAGGAGGGACGGGCTCTCTGTCGCTTTGCAACGAAGCTCTAAGACTATGGGCCTTCGCCAGAGAGCATCAGATTCACCTGCTAGCAGTGTATCTCCCAGGAGTTCAAAACTCTCGGGCAGACAGGCTCAGTCGAGTTCTGCTGCCACACGAATGGTCCCTACATTTGGACCAAATAAACCGAATCTTTCAGGAATGGGGGACCCCGGACATAGACCTCTTTGCAAGTCCGTGGAATGCCAAACTTCCCCGGTTCTGTTCCAGAACTCCGTGTCAGGGAGCTCAGGCTACGGACGCCTTTCTCCTGAATTGGAGTCAGGCATTCCTATATGCCTTTCCACCCATTCCTTTGATTCCCAAGACTCTGTTCAAACTCCAGAGGGATCATGGAACTATGATCCTCATAGCTCCACGCTGGCCACGCCAAGTGTGGTTCCCTCTACTTCTACAGCTCTCCCAGGGATCCTACTTGGATCTGGGAGCTGCGCCAGACCTCCTGTCTCAGGAGGAGGGGACTTTGTGGCACCCAAACCCCAAATCCCTTCACCTCAGTGCTTGGTTACTGAAGGCTTAAGCCTTCAAGACTTTCATCTTTCCCAACCAGTGAAAGATATCCTTTCTGCCTCTAGGAAACCCTCTACCAGGCGTTCCTATGCTTTCAAATGGAAACGTTTTTCCATTTGGTGTGCTCAGCAGGGTCTTGACCCTCTGGCACTTCCTTTGAATTCTCTTCTTGATTATCTCCTGCATCTATCCAATGCAGGCCTCAAGACGAATTCGGTAAGAGTCCATTTAAGTGCTATTGCAGCATCCTTGCAACATATAAATGGACAACCTATCTCCTCTCATCCTCTTGTTGCAAGATTCATGAGAGGCCTGACTCTCACTAAACCTCCCATCAGACCACCCCCGGTCGCATGGGATTTGAATCTAGTGCTCGGTCAACTTATGAAGCCACCTTTTGAGCCAATGTTTTCCACCTCCTTGAAATTTCTTTCCTGGAAGGTCATCTTCCTCATTGCAGTCACTTCGGCTCGCCGCATCAGTGAGCTGCAGGCTTTAGTGGCTAATCCACCTTACACAAGATTTCATCATGATAAGGTGGTCCTTAGGACGAATCCCCACTTTATGCCTAAAGTGGTCTCGCCTTTTCATCTTAATCAAGAGGTATATCTACCTGTCTTTTTTCCAGCTCCTCATGCATCCAATGCAGAGAGGAACCTTCATACTCTGGATTGTAAAAGAGCTCTCGCTTTTTACCTTAATAGGACTCAGCCACATCGAAAGTCTTCTCAACTTTTTGTGGCCTTTGATCCTTCCCATTTGGGACTTCCAGTCTCCAAGCGTACACTTTCCAATTGGATTGCTCAGTGTATTTCTTTTGATTACCAGAGCAAAAACATTTCTCTGGAAGGCCATGTCACTGCTCACAATGTGAGGGCCATGGCAACTTCTATGGCTCATCTGCACTCTGTTTCCATAGATCAGATCTGTCGAGCCGCTACCTGGGCCTCGGTTCATACCTTCACAGCCCATTACTGTTTGGACAAGGACTCCCGCCGGGATGCCTTGTTTGGCCAGGCTGTCCTCAAGCACCTGTTCCATTCCTAAACAACTCCTGCCCACCTTCCCAGAATGGATGCCTGAGATCCATACGAAGATGGCGAACCTTTACAGGGGATCCCATGCATCTAAGCTAGGGAGTCCCCATATGTGAGGACTTATTCCTGCTTGTTCCTGGAGATAGCACATTTACTTACCTGTAACAGGTGATCTCTGGGAACAGCAGGAATTAGTCCTCACAACCCACCCACCTCCCCTAGGAGTTGTATCTTTTATCTATCTATCTTCCTGTCCTCTCTCTGTTGACTCAGCTATAAACTCGAAACTGAGGAGAGCTGTTCAGGAAGGCGGGAAGGCAGTGCGCATGTGCAGTGGGAGGTCCCAAAAGCTTCTATTCTAAGAAGCTGGGGAGCTTTCCCGCACGGGCTCCGTCGGTACCGACGTACCCATATGTGAGGACTAATTCCTGCTGTTCCCAGAGATCACCTGTTACAGGTAAGTAACTGTGCTTTCTCTTCCCCTGAAGAAGCGAAGGAATATTGCAACAGCCTTGGATGAAGACGACCTGCGGAGCGGCGGAGCGGAGCGGCGGCTTGCAGCGTGGGGTACCCTAGGGCTAAGGGACCACGTTACGGCAGTGGCGGTCTGGACCTATTGGTTTTCTTCCCCTTCGGGGTGGAAGGCGTCTTGCCGAGACCTCGGCATAGTGGCCGATGGACTGCCTCTATTATGGGCACGTGAAGTGAAGAAGGACTGTATAGCTGTTTATTGATGCCAGTTCTTTTTGCTTGAAAAGGTTCCTTAGCTATAAATACTCTGTTTTTTGAGAGCGAATTTAATGCCTGTTCATGTCGATTGCATTTATGTACATGCTTCTCATTTATTTATTTCTCTCTGTTCTTTTTGGTAACTCCCTGATGGGTCACGGGCTCGCCTGTGCAGATGGGGGTCCGTCCCTCCTTCTCTGAGAGAAGTGGGCACCATGAAACTGGGACCTACATGGCGGAAGGGAGGTGGCTGCGTGCTGGCCCTCTGTGCCTGGGCCTCGGGGAGGGACGGACTCTCTGGTCTATGGTTTTTTGTCTCCTTTCACAATCTCTCATCCCATCTCCCGAACTCTCTTATCTCTCTGAAACTACTCACTCTCCGAGTCTCCTGGTTACATAATTCCTGAATCTCTGTACTCTCAGACTCTCCTGGTTCTCTGCATCCCCGATTTCCTAGTTTGTGACTATCTCGGTCTCACACGATGTCCCTGGGTTGATTATCATGGTCCAGAGGGCCCTCTCACGCTGAGTTACCCGCCGGAATATTTCTCTTTCTCTCTGGCCTGCATATTTCTCTCTGGCCTGATCACTATGTCTGAGTTTTGCTGTGGCTGTTGGCCTGGCCTTTGGGTGCCCGGGTTAGCCCTCCGGGGGGGCCTCCCCACGTTTATCTACCTTATGTGTTTTTCATTTATTTATTTATTTTCCCTTTTCCATTTTATTTAATTTTCATTTTCCATTTCCTATTCATTCTGTTATTTTACTCTTTACATTTTCTCAACGTTCCTTGTTCGTTCCCCCTCCCTTCTACAATTAGAGACTCGATGGGCCTGGGGGCGGGGCCTGAGGCGGGGTTGTGGAGACCTAGTGAATCGTATTGGTCCACGTGGGAGGGGGGGACCCTTCTCGATAGCTGCTCTGGAGGGGGGCACGGGGTGCTTCGTGGCCCTCCCGGAACCTTGCGGTGAGTGGCTCTCTGTCCCCCTGCTTGACTATGGGCTCACGGTGAGTTGGGGGGCGTGGGATGGGGGGGTCGGATGGGAGCTGGGATTGGGAACTGCTGTTGCCCTCGAAGCCGGGGGCCCCATGGGTTTGGGCTTCCCCTCTCACGGGTGGGGAGCGCTCCTCCTCCCATCGGGGGGTTGTCCACCTGAGAAGCGCTTGGTGCGGCTGTACAGTTTAGGTGGGTGGCTTCGGGGGGGTGGTAATTAGTTGGTCACGGTAATGGGGAGGGTGGCTAGGGCTGGTGGGCCCCTTGAGTGGTGGCTTAACCGTTTCGTTGGACTGGTCTGGAAGGGTGGGCTCCCTTTTTTCTCCCTTCTTTCTTTCTTAACTCTCTCACTGTAATGTACTGGGGGGTTTTTACTCAACTTTGAGTGCCGACTGGGGGCGGAGGGCTGGGAGAGGGGATGGAGTGATGTCGGAGAGGGGGGGAGGCAGGTGGGGCTGCATGCTCAGGAAGGACCGGTGGGGCCAGGATGGCTGGCCGTGGATCTGTGGAGGGTTTGAGTGAGGGTGAAGCGGGGAGGGAGGGGGGGGACGGAAGGGCGGGGGGTTAGTTGGTCTAGGGGAGGGGGGGGGGAATTGGAAGTACGCTTAAGTGTAGGGGATGAGTGTGTCTTTGATAGTGTGCGTGGGATTAATTTGAATGAGCTGGTTGCCTGGTTCTTTTGGATGGTTATGATCCGAATGTTATGGAGGGGGGGGCCCTTGGCTGGGGGGGTCGTCGCTCTGGTATGCAATGGGATCCTAGTAAGTGGTACCACGGTTTTGTAATGTGTGGTGGATAGGCGTTTGCGAATAGTCTCTTGGAATGTTTGCGGGTTGGGATCCCCGGTAAAGCGCTATAAAATCTTGCAGCATTTGCGGCGCCAGAGGGCGGATGTGATTATGTTGCAGGAGACTCATCAGTCGGATGCGGAACATAAAAAGTTAGGCTCCGGTCCTATTGCTCATGTATATGGTGCACCCGCGGTGGGGAAGAAACGAGGAGTGGCCATCCTCGTTGCTAAATCGGTTAGTTGGATTGAAGAAAAGGTGGTGTCTGATGTGGAAGGCAGGTATGTCAGTGTATGGGGGAGACTTGCTGGGAGGAAAGTGATGTTGTGCTCGGTTTATGGACCAAATGTCTATGAGGCGTGTTTTTTCCAGAGGATTTCCCAGTTGTTGGCGGATGCGGGAGGGTACCAGGTCATCATGGGTGGAGATTTTAATGCAGTTCTGGATGCCGGTGCTGACCGGTCAGGCGCATCGGGGAGTGGGAACCGTCGGGCGAGGCAACGTCTGTGGGGGCTGTGTGAAGCCTATGGTTTAATAGACATCTGGAGGGTGCTGCATCCTGGCGACCGGGACTATACCCATCTGTCCAGAGCACATGGGACTTGGTCGCGTATTGACTACTTTCTAGTTGCGGATTCGCTATTTAGTTGGACCTCGCGGGCAGACATTGGTTCTCTCGTTATATCTGACCATGCGATGGTGATCCTGGAGCTGAGGGGGAGTAGCCCATCCTCAGGCCGCCTGTGGCGATACCCCTTGGAGCTGTGTGGCGATGTCCCTTTTGAAACGTATTTGCGACAGAGATGGAAAGAGTATGAGTCCCTGAATGCGGCACCGGACGTGTCTCCGGCTCTTTTTTGGGAAGCTGGGAAGGCGGTGCTTCGGGGGGATATAATTAGCTATCACAGTCAGCGGCGCAAGCGGCTGAACCAGCAGATTCTTAAGTTGGAACGGGACTTAGGTAAAGCGCGTAGGGTGGTAGCTGGCTCCAAGACCACGGCTAATCAGCGTAGGCTCCGGGAGGTACAAGCCGAACTGGAGATGTTACTCCATCAGCGGGCCCAGAAGTCGATGCTGTTTTATCGATATCGGCTATCTCGGTTTGGGAATAAAGCTGGTAAGTTGATGTCCTCGTTGCTGCGGCCAGCAGGGGGCTCCCGGCAGATCGGGGCGATGAGGCAGGCTGATGGCACCATCACCCGTGACTCGGCCGCCATAGAGAAGGTATTCACTGCTTTCTTCCAGCGTCTTTATGCCAGTGATGGAGATAAAGATTTGGAGGGGCGCCTCTTTCTTGAGCGGTGTGGGCTTCCGCGCCTTGCAGCGGAGCATCTGGAGTCTCTTAATCAACCCCTTACTGGACAAGAGGTCCAAGCCGCAATTCGTAATCTGAAAAACGGGAAGGCTCCGGGGGCCGATGGATACCGCAGCGAGTTCTACAAAGCCCTGGGTGATGTAGTGGTGCAACCCCTGGTGGGGTACTTTGAGGATCTGGTAACACGCGGTAATTTTCCGTTTGAAGCTAATAAAGCCTTGATTACTATTTTACCCAAGCCGGGGAAGGATCCCCTCTTACCGAGCTCATATCGTCCCATTTCTTTACTCAACGTAGATGTCAAACTTCTTGCTAAAATAATGGCGGATCGGTTGGCGAACTACCTTCCGTTGTTGATCCATAGGGATCAGGTGGGGTTTGTGCGAGGACGTCAGGTGGCGTACAGCTTGCAGCGGATTTTGTTGTCGCTCGGAGCGGGGCGGTTAACGGGAGACCCTTCTTTACTAATTAGTTTTGATGCTGAGAAGGCTTTTGACCGGGTCAATTGGGGTTTTATGTACCAGGTCCTGGAAACTATGGGGATTGCTGGATTTTTTGTGGATGTGGTCCGCTTACTATACGCGCATCCCATTGGGGTGATTATAGTCAATGGGAATATGACGGCTGATTTTGAAATACAGAAGGGCACTCGGCAGGGATGCCCTCTCTCGCCTCTTCTCTTTGTATTATCGCTGGAGCCTCTCCTGTCTCTTATTAGGGCTTCTTCCCAATTTCGGGGGATTCGGATGGGGTGTGAGGAGTTTCGTCTTGCTGCCTTTGCAGATGACTTATTGGTTCATCTGGGGGATCCAGTGGCAGGATTGCCATGTCTGTTAAAGCTTATTCAGGAATACGGGGAACCCTCGGGCCTTCGCCTTAATCTAGATAAATCAGAAGCGATGTTTATAGCTCCTGAAGGGCATCAGGGGTGGCAAGGCCCTTTTCCTCTGCAGTGGGTGAAGGGGCATTTTAAGTACTTGGGCATCTACTTGCCGGCGCGGCTGGAGGATCTTTATCATCTTAATGTGACTAAGATATTGGGGGAGGTGACGGCGTGTGTGGATAGGTGGCGTGATTTGCCGCTGTCTCTGGGGGGCAGAGTAGCCCTTAGTAAGATGGCGATTTTTCCTAAAATACTCTATCCGCTCCAGATTCTCCCGCTGTTCTTGCGGCGCACCGATCTTCGTCTCCTGGAGCGACTGTTTAACCGGCTTCTTTGGCGGGGGCGAAAGCCTAGGGTTCGTCTGGCAATCTTGCAGCAACCCTGGGGGCTGGGTGGGATGGGCTTCCCGGATATACGGCGCTACAATGTGGCATGTCTGTTGCGGTATGTCCGCGACTGGCTGTGGGACTCGGACGATTGCACTCCATTGGGGCTGTGGGAGGCCGTACTGGCGCCTCTTCATATGCGATATCTGTTACACGCCAAGACGACTCGGACTGTCCCCAAAGATTTTCGGGAGTTTATTCTTAAGCCAATTCGGCAGGCGTGGCGATCCTTTTGTGCTGGACGTCAGATCTCTGCGTTTTGCACCCCATATCTTCCTATTCAGGGCAACGCAGACTTCTTGCCGGGCTTGAGGCGGTCTCCTTTTCAGTCTTGGGAAGCACTCGGAATGGCGAATTTGGAGCATGTGCTCACCTCTGAAGGAGCCCTGATGTCCTTCGCCGAGCTGCGTCACACTTACATGTTGGGGGACTGGGATGTCTTCCGCTATAATCAGCTTCGGAGCTATATCCGTACGCTTCCTCGGGTAGCTTTGCGTGGCGTGGTCTGTTCGGAGATTGAGCTAGCACTACTGGGGGGAGACGTGGGGGTTCGGGTGTCTGGCCTTCATAGAATGTTGTGGGAGGGTGTGTCGTCTCTAGAGGTTGAAGCCTTGGCGACCGCCTGGTCCGCGGAGTTGGGAGAGGAGGTCAGTGCGGAGCAGCTTCTGGGGGGGCTGGCGGCTATCCCGACACTAAGCGTACAAGTTCTTCATCGTGACACCCAATACAGGATCACGCGCCGTTTATATTTTGCCCCTGTGAGAGCTTGGCGGGCAGGAATGGGGGCGAGTCACTGTTGTCCTAGATGTGGCGCTGACCGGGCGACTCTGGGCCATATGTTCTGGAGCTGCCCCACGGTTCAGGCCTTTTGGGGTCGGGTGTGGGGTCATCTTCGTCGGTGCCTGTCGCGTTTGGAGTCTCTTAGTGCAAGGCATGCGGTGCTGGATGTTTGGGATGATGGAGGGGGGGACGGGCTGGGGACCGTGGGACTGCGATGGTTGCGTCTGGGGTTGATGATGGGGCGTTTGACGGTATTGCATCACTGGTTGGATGGAAGGGGGCCGATATATGGGCTCTGGAGGCTTCGACTGCATAAAGCTCTGCTTCTGGACCGGCTGCATGCTGCTGGGGTAGAGCAGCGATGGGCCCGTTTTTTTGCAGATGTGGGGACCTCATGTGCAACTGCTACCTGCAGGAGCGCGGCGGCGTATTCTGGGGGAACTTTCCTCATAGGACTGGTATGGAGACTGGCGACAGAGTTTGTGGGTGGTGTGTGTCTAGCTGGAACCTTGGTTAGGTGATTGGCTGCCTTTGGCTACATCCCCTGTTTCTTTTTGTTTCCTTTTACACTGTACTTCCGGGGGGGGGGTTGGGGGGGGGTAGGATTGTTGTCTAGGCAAGGTGCCCCGGCCCAGCTGCCTCGGGGCGGGATGGGTAGGCCAGGGGGAAGAGCCACCTCTTGGTCTGCCGGTGTTGCCCCTTTGGCTGGCCTGGGGTTGACTGGGCGGGGGTGAACTCTCCTGGTTGGCAATGACGGGGTTGGGGGGGGGGGAGAGGGGATACAGGGGGGGTAGCTACTCGGGGGGGGGGGGGGGAAGGTTCCCGGGGGGATGGGTTGTGGATTGGAGGAGTGTGGACCGGAACCCGGACCCTTGGGTTTTGTACCTCTTTGGTTCTGTACCTATCTGGGATATCTGTACTTTACCTTTCTAATCTTAACCATTTATCCCCATTTTAGTGACCTCTCGGTGCTTTTACTTTATCTCTTGGGCATTCTGGCTCAGTGGTTGGTGTCTTCCATGGGGGGAGCGGGTTGCACCCGACGGTGGACTGCCGGATTGGATGGGTTCTTGTTTCAATCACAAGTTGCTAATTACGATACTGCAATTGACTCGTTCTATAAACTGAACTACTGTGCACGTTATTTTGTACTGTTTCACTTCATAGGTTGTTTGCACCGTTATTGTTCTGTATGATTATTCAACCTGAATAAAAAAGATTTAAACATAAACAAGTTTATGGTGAGGGAGAAGTTCAAGATGCTCTCCCTTGGATCACTACTGCCTTACCTCCACCAGGGAGATTGGCTGTGCTCCTTGGACCTGAAGGATGTGTACACGCACATCCTGATCCAACCCTCCCACAGACAGTACCTATGGTCTGTGGTGGCAGGAGGGCACTACCAGTTCAGGGTGCTACCCTTTGGCCTGGCCTCCTCACCAAGGGTCTTTACCAAATGCGTGGTGGTGGTAGCCGCCTACCTGTGCCTACAAGGGGCTTTCGCCTTCCCCTACCTGGACGACTGGCTCTTCAGGGGCGGCGCAGCCTCAGAGGTCAGTCAGGCCACAGAACATGCAACTCTTCTGTTGCAGCACCTGGGGTTTGTCATCAACTACCCGAAATCCCAACTCTCTCCAGCCCAAAGTCTGCAGTTATAGATGCCCAGTTAGACACGTTGCAGGTGAAGGCTGTCCTTCCAAGAGAAAGGGCAGAATGCCTCAAGCAATAGGCAGGAGAGGTACAACGCTGCCGGTCAGTGCTGGCTTATCTCCTCTTACGCATACTGGGCCATATGGCCTCGATGGTCCATATCACGCCCTCAGCTTGCTTACACATGCGGACAGTAGTGCCTCCGCTCGCAGTGGACTCGGGCCACAGGCAGATTATGGAACAGGGTCAAGGTTACCCGCCAACTGGCGGCAAAACCTGTTCCACCTCCAGGCAGGAATGCCCTTCCAGGCACCCATGCCACAGAGGACCCTGACCACAGGCCTCCCTCCTGGGTCGGGGGGCACAATTTGGAGACCGCCTCACACAGGGCAGCTGGTCCAGAGAGAGTGGTGGCAGATGCCTTCCTGATCTCGTGGTCCGAGGGCCTACTCTATGCATTCCACCGACCCCCCCCCCCTCCCCCCCCCCCCGTCACCAGGACCCTCTTCAAGGTTCAGAGCGAAAGGGCCTCAGTTATACCGATTGCCCCTAGGTGGCCCAGGCAACCTTGGTTTCCTCTGCTGCTTTCCATGTCGATGGCACTCACAGTCCCTCTGTGCCGAGCCTCGGTCCTCCTGTCCCAGGAGGAGGGTGCTCTCCACCCCAATCTAGGGTCGCTAACTCTAACAGCATGACTGCTAAAAGGGTAGCATTGGCCCTTTTCGATCTTCCAGGAGAAGTCGAGGAGATCCTACTGGCCTTCCGAAAACCCTCCACCAGACTGCCTTATGCCTTTAGGTGGAGAAGGTTCTCTGCCTGGTGTGCGGAAAAGGAAGGAGAATCCCTTCTCCTGCCAGGTGCAACTAGTGCTGCAGTACCTACAGCACCTTTCACACACCGGGCTGAAATCTAACTTGGTGAAGGTACATCTGAGTGCCATAGCCGCTCACCACCACTCTGTCGAGGAAAACCCCTCTCAAGCAAGCCCCTAGTCTTGAGGTTCCTCGGGGGCCTCCCTTTATCCAAGCCCCCTCTTTGCCCTCCAGCGGTGAAGTGGGACCTCAATGTGGTGCGCTCTCAGCTCACCAAACCACCGTTCAAACCACTTGCCACTTGCGGTACCTGTCATGGAAAGTGGTTTTTCTGGTGGCCCTCACGTCTGCTCCGAAGGGTGAGTAAACTCCAGGCTCTGGTGACAGATTCACCATATACAAGGTTCTACAAGAACAGGGTAGTGCTCCACACACCCCCCGGATGTGTCCCGAAGATGGTATCTCCTTTCTACCTCGACCAAGAGGTGGTCCTCCCCACCTTCTTCCTGTGTCCTCACGCCGGCAAGGAGGAACTAGTGCTTCATACACTAGATTGCAAATTGGCCCTGTCCTTCTATTTACAGCGGACTCAAGCCCATCAAAAAGCCCCTCAGCTTTGCCTGTCTTATGACCCCAGCAGACTGGGGCTCCACATGACCAAGCGAATTCTGTCCACTTGGATGGCGGACTGTATTGCCCTTGCCTATGAGCGAGCTGGCCTCACCCTTGAGCACTGGATCACAGCGCATCACATGAGGGTGATGGCTGCATTGGTAGCCAACCTCTGCTCAGTGCCGGTAACAGAGATCTGCAAGGCTGCCACATGGTTTTCAATTCTGTGTTCAGGCTACCGGAGTGTTAGTGTTGCTGGATGCTAGGGTCATGCAGAGTCTCTCAGTGGGGACTCACCTTCTGCTCTTCGTGGCTAAACGATTGGTCACCATTGGTGCTGTCGTGGTTCGGTCCTTGGCAGCCTGGAGTAGTGAGTCCCATAGGTGAGGACTGACTTCCTGCTTGTTCCTGGAGAAAGGGTAGTAATTCACCTGTAACAAGTGTTCTCCGGGGACAGCAGGAATCAGTCCTCGCAACCCTCCCCCCTCCCCTGGGAGTTGCCTCCCTCCCTTGTCTTAGTTTTTACTGCCATCCTAGCTATGTCATATGACTGAGCAAGATGGCACCCTTGGGTAGGAAGGGGACCATGCATGCGTGGTAGCATGTTCCAGAGGCTTTCTTTGAAAGCTGGGGAAATGCTCTGCACGGGCTCCGTCGGCACCAACGTCGCCCATCTGTGAGGACAGATTCCTGCTGTCCTTAGAGAACACCTGTTACAGGTGAGTAACTACGCTATCCCCTCAGTACGCCAACCATTTGGATTTTTTGTTTCTTGAAATGCAAGCAGTTCTACCTTCATGAAAGCTGCACCATTTTTTATTTAACATTCCTAATGCAACAGGAGGACTATATTCTTAAGACAGACTTGAAATCTATAGTCCTCACTGCATGCAAAACCTTTTCAAGACCACCTTATTCCTGCCAGCAAACCATGTAGTAGACATACATATGCTTTTAAGGGGAAATGTTTATCTCCAGGAACAAGCATGAATGTATTCTTTACTTATGGGTGACGACGGCACCGACTGAGCCCGTGCGGGAACGATCCACAGCATCCCAAGGAAAGCCTTTGGGAACATTCCACTGCGCCTGCGTGACTGCCTTGACTACCTTCCCGCTCTTCTGACTCCCTCTCCTCAGTTCTATCTCCAGGAACAAGCAGGAATGTAGTCTTCACATATGGGTATCATCAGTACCGACGGAGCCTGCGCGGGAACGCTCCCCAGCGTCCAATAAGAAAGCTTTTGGGAGTATCCCACAGCGCCTGCGTGCTGCCTTCCCGGCTTTCCAACTGTCCCTCTCCAGTTCTTCGTTTTCCGCGGAGCCAACAGGTCTCATACCCTGTCACCGCAGAAAACTTTTGTCTTAATCTTTGTTTTTGTGGTCGCGTCTGCCTTCCTTCGATGCCATACCGGTACCGCAGATTCTTCTTTCTTTAAAAAAAAAAAAAAAAAAAAAAAAATAATATATATATATATATATGTATAATTTGAGGTGTTTTACTTTTGAAACCTTTTCCCTTGGTGCTAGGTGCCATTTTGGGCACTAGGCCCAATTTTTTCCTTAAAAATGGAAAAACCTACTTCAGGTTTTAAGAAATGTTCTAAATGTGGCGGTACTATTTCAGTCACCAACACCCATGATTGGTGTCTCAAATGTTTAGGTCCTGACCGCTATTTCAGTGTGCCACTCCTGTGGAATGATGTCAAAAAGGGGCCAGCAGAACCGAGCTGCTAAACTTAGCACCCTTTTTCCCTCAGACGTGGCGTCTGTTGCATCGACGTCCTCCAGGGCTTCATCTTCCTCCCATGGATCTCAGGTAACTAAACATAAATCTGGCTGGTCCTCAAAGGGTAGATCTCCTAAGTATCGAGATGCCCCTGGCGTTGCCCTTGAGGAATTTTCAGTGGCAAAACTGCCCCGGCGGGAAACTTCGGCTTCCAAAGCACTAACGGAGCTCCAGGATGTTCGAGGCCTCAACCTCGGCAGAACTACTGGTGCCATGCTCTGGGGTTCTGGCCGCTTCTACCGGTACCGACACCCAAGCATCGGCAGTGTCGATAGACCAGAGATTCCTTGCTATCGAACGCAGTCTAGCGGCTCTTCTCACGGCTTCGGTACTGTTGAAACTGCTTCAGACACATCAGCCGATACCGGTACCAACTGCATTGGCATCGGCGGGTATGCCACCCATACCGAGTCATGCCTATGTCTCCGGCATCAACAGATCAGTACCAGAACAACCCGATAACGACTTTGATCGATACCGGTACCGTACTTTGCACGATCACCGTGATCGGAGGTATTTTGAATCCTCTGAGTCTGAAGTCGCCGAAGACTCTGTCGATACAAGAGTACTTCTCCCCGAGGATTCCTCTTCTCCTTAGTGCAGAATGTCTCCGCCAGAGGATATGTCCTTTCAGGACTTTATGTGTGATGTGGCCCGAGGCCTTTCCATCACAGTAGCTCCTGAAAAAGAGCCTAGGGCAAAGGAATTGGAAATTCTCCAATACCCTAAGGCTCCCAAAGAGGCAGCTACTCTGCCTATTCATGAGATTTTACATGATCTTATTCTATGGATGTGGGAAACACCTTTAACCACATCTCCTCATTCTTGAAGACTCAATATCATGTATCGAGTTCCACCTTGTCCTGGCTTTCAAAAAACTCAATTACCACACCATTCAATGGTGGAATTAGCCATGAGAAGGATGAAAAGTGCAAAGAGACATGCATCCAATCCTCCAGGTCGTGAATGTAGGACTCTCGATGCCTTTGGGCGTTGATGCTTCCAAGCTTCCATGCTCTCAGCTAGGATCAGTTCCTATATCTTGTATATGGGAATGTTCCTTAAAGAGGTCACAGGAGACTTGGAGCTTATGAGCCCCCTCCTTCCTGATGACAAAAGGCAAGACTATCTTACTCTGGTCAAACATGCTCAGGATGTTTCCAAGTTTGTAAATCGTGCAGCCTTTGACTGTTTTGAGTTCATAAGCAGAACCTCTGCTATTGCCATTGGTGCACGTCGTATTGCCTGGCTTCAGGCATCTGACTTGGAAATTTGGGTACAGGATAAATTAGGAAACATTCCTTGCACAGGAGAAAATCTCCTTGGCAAGAATTGGCAGGAGAAGGCTGATGAAATAGATGCTGACAATATCACCTTGGATAGATTGTCAAAATCTACAGACGATCCTGCAAGGAAAAAATCCTCTAAGAAACCATTTTTCAATAAGAAAAAGACGTTTTATCCTTCCTATACCCAACAGGGACACCGTCCAGGTCAGACTGCCCAAAAGGGACAACAGCAACAACCTAGACAACAAAAGAAGCCAAAAGCTGCAAAACCTCAGCCACCTCAGCAGGCTCAGCCTCCTCAGGGGCTTTGACTCCTCTCTAGAGAACTTTGACTTCCTGCCTCTGAACGGTCCAGAACCCTCGACCATCCCAGGCAGGTTATGTCATTTTGCCCACAGATGGTACCAAATAACAGCAGAAAATTGGACTCTGTCCATTGTACGAGAGGGGTACAAGCTTCATTTTCACAGCATGCCCCCTCCTACAATTGTAAGAGAGTTCAATTCTCAGACCTCTCTCGACAGTCTCGTAGGTCAAGAAGTCACAATGCTCCTTGCTCATGGAGCAATAGAGGAAGTACCCATTCCTCAACAGGGTACAGGGTTCCCTATTTTCTTATTCCAAAGAAAACAGGGGGACACAGACCCATTTTAGACCTCAGATAATTGAACAAATATTTGTTCCGAGAGAAGTTCAAAATGGTCTCTCTAGGAACTCTGCTGCCATACCTTCAAAGTCAGGATTGGCTTTGTTCTCTAGATCTCAAGGATGCGTATACTCATATTCTCATCCATCCAAATCACAGGAGATTCCTCAGATTCCTGTTTCAAGGAAAGCACTACCAATACAAGGTTCTTCCCTTTGGCCTGGCTTCTGCGCCAAGAGTGTTCACAAAATGCATGGCTGTGGTAGCAGCATTTCTACGCACACTGGGAATATTTATCTTCCCTTACTTAGACGACTGGCTCATTCGAGCCCCTACAGTGCCAGAAGCCAGCTCTGCTCTGTTTCGCACAATGCGAATCCTTCAGTATTTGGGACTGGTCATAAACCTCCCAAAATCCAATTTTGCTCCAACGCAGTCCCTAGAGTTCATAGGAGCTCATCTGGATACCAGACAGACAAGGGCTTTCCTTCCGAACCCCCCCTGTCTTCGCATAGTACAACTAGCTTTCCAAGCAGTGCTGAAACCTTGTCTCACTGCTCTGGAAATGCTACAATTGCTAGGCCACATAGCATCCACCGTGCATGTGGTTCCTTATGCTCGCCTCCATATGCTCGCAGCCCAGTGAACTTTATCCACTCAGTGGACACAGGCCTCAGGCTGCCTTTCGGACAAAATAACAAACTCAAATCATCTTATTTCGTCCCTCCAATGCTGGCACTCACCCAGAAACCTTCTGGTGGGGTCTTCTTTCCAGCAACCCCTATCCAAAGCCACCCTAACAACAGATGTATCACAGGTGGGATGGGGAGCCCACCTGCATGATCTCTCTACCCCCAGGGTACCTGGAATCCACAGGAGGCCTGTTTTCACATCAACCTCCTGGAGCTCAGAGCAATCTTCTTTGCTCTTCGAGTATTTCACGCCTAGCTCAGCTACAAGACAATCCTAGTTCAAACGGACAATCAGGTAGCTATGTTCTATGTGAACAAGCAGGGCGAAACAGGCTCTCTTTCGCTATGCAACAAAGCTTTACGACTATGGGCCCTCGCCAGAGAGCATCAGATTCATCTCCTTGCGGTGTATCTTCCAGGCATCCAAAACTCTTGGGCAGACAAACTCAGTCGAGTTTGGCTTCCACACGAATGGTCTCTCCATGCAGACCAGGTTGCCCAAATATTTCAGATTTGGGGAACCCCGGACATAGATCTCTTTGCAAGTCCGCTGAATGCCAAACTTCCCCGGTTCTATTCCAGAATTCCGGCTCGATGTTGTCAGGCAAGGGACGCCTTCCTCCTCCACTGGGGTGAGGACTTCCTATATGCCTTCCCACCCATTCCCCTCATCCCCAAAACCCCATTCAAGCTTCAGAGAGACAGAGGTCATATGATCCTCATAGCTCCACGTTGGCCACGGCAAACGTGATACCCTCTGCTCCTACATCTCTCTCAAGCTCTGCCTCTGGAGTTGGGATCTACTCCAGATCTTCTCTCCCAAGAGGATGGGATGCTCTGGCATCCAAATCCCCAGTCTCTGCATCTCAGGGCCTGGTTGCTGAAAGCCTAGAACTTCAGGATCTTAACCTTTCCCAACAGGTAAAGGATATCCTTCATGCTTCTAGGAAACCCTCCACAAGTCGAACGTATGCCTTTAAGTGGAAAAGGTTTACCATATGGTGCTCGCAAAAGAGTCTTAACCCTCTTGCGATACCTCTGGAATCGATACTGGAGTATCTCCTTCATTTGTCAAATGCGGGTCTCAAGACAAATTCAGTAAGAGTCCATCTTAGTGCTATTGCAGCTTCTTACAAGCCTCTAAGTGGACAACCTATTTCCTCTCATCCTCTCATAGAGAGATTTATGAGAGGCCTTCTTTTAACAAAGCCTCCCATTAAGCCACCACCGGTGGCATGGGACTTAAATCTGGTGCTCGGGCAGCTCATGAAACCCCCCTTTGAACCATTAGCCACTACATTTTTGAAATTCCTTTCTTGGAAAGTCATCTTCCTCATTGCAATCACATCAGCACGTCGCATCAGTGAATTGCAAGTGTTAGTGGCTGATCCTCCTTGTGCAAGGTTCCACCATGATAAGGTAGTTCTTAGGACTCATCCACACTTTATGCCAAAGGTGGTTTCGCCTTTCCATTTAAACCAAGCGATTTACCTCATGCCTCCAGTGCGAAAGGAACCTTCATACCTTGGACTGTAAAAGAGCTTTGGCCTTTTACTTGCAAAGGACACAGCAACATAGAAAATCTTCTCAACTCTTTGTTGCTTTTGATCCTAGTCATTTGGGACTTCCATTTTCCAAAATAACCCTATCTAACTGGATTGCTCAGTGCATATCCTTTGCCTATGGGTTGTTGTGTCCATATACCATGGTAACTTTACTGTTCTGTGTTCTTCTCTCTCATCTGTCTGACTATCTCTGTCGCCTATTCTGTCCTATCAAATAAATGGCATTCTTTTCTTATTTCCTTGAATGATATATTATTGTAAACCGCTCTAATGCCTTTTGGCCTGAGCGGTATATCAAATTTAAATAAACATAAACATAAACATATGAGAATAAGAACCTTCCTCTTGAAGGTCATGACACAGCTCACAATGTAAGAGCCATGGCAGCCTCAATGGCTCATCTTCACTCTGTGTCTATCGATGATATCTGTCGAGCAGCTACTTGGGCTTCGGTACATACAGTACCTTCACAGCCCACTACTGCTTAGACAAGGACTCCCGCCGGGATGCCTTGTTTGGCCAGGCTGTTCTTCAGCACCTTTTTCAGACTTAATCAACTCCTACCCACCATCCCTTGTAGGGTGCCAGAGATCCATGGGGGGGAATATGGCCCTTTCACAAGGCCTAACAACTTCCTGGGGCCATCTCCCTGGCATCTGCAGCTAGAGTCTCCCCATATGTGAAGACTACATTCCTGCTTGTTCCTGGAGATAGCGTAGTTACCTACCTGTAACAGGTGATCTCCGGGAAAAGCAGGAATTTAGTCTTCACAACCCGCCCACCTCCCCTAGAAGTTGTATCCCTCTCTCTCTCTCTTTTGTCTCAGCTATAAACTCAACTGGAGAGGGACAGTTGGAAAGGTGGGTAGGCAGCACACAGGTGCTGTGGGATGCTTCCAAAAGCTTTCCTATTGGACGCTGGGGAGTGTTCCTGCGCAGGCTCTGTCGGTACCAATACCCATATGTGAAGACTAAATTCCTGCTGTTCCCGGAGAGCACCTGTTACAGGTGAGTAACTACGCTTTTTTCGCAGAGCCAGCAGGATCAGTCTCCTGCTTTTCCTGTCACCACAGAGAATACTTTGGTATAGCACTTCTGCCTCCTGTTTTTTTTGCTCACCTGCATCACCCCCGATTCTGGTACCCCTTTTTTAATACTTTTTCGTTGTCTTTTTTTTTTTTTTTTTTTCATTTTATATTTCCATTTTTACTTCGGGGGCCTTGTACTTACACTCTCTATCATGGAGAAACACTCTAGCAGGTTTAAGAAGTGCACCTGGAGAATTTCAGTCACAGACACACATGAATGGTGCCTCAAGTGCCTCTGTCCCGACCATGATCCCAACTCTTGCTCCCTCTGCAAGCAGAAGACTAAGAGAAGTCTTCTGAAAACTTCCCGGCCCTGTTTCCCACTTTTTACATCTGATTCAGTTTCGTTGGCATAGACATCCTCCCGCACTTAATCGGCTTCAAAGGTATCTAAAATCTCGATCTCCAAGCATGGTTCAGACTCTAAAAGAAGGAAGATTTTGAGATCCCCACAGAAATCTCTGAGGAGTCCAGAGGAATCTCAAGCTTCCTCAAAAGAATCCAGAGAGACATCGAGAGGATTGAGGGAGAGGTCCCGTTCAAAACACAGAGACTCCCCGATGACATCCTGTGAGGTTGACCGTCAACCTGAATGCCCCTGGCGGGAGGACTTGTCCTCCAAAGCCTCTGGGGGGAACTAGGAGGCCTCCAAGGCTTTGACCTCGGTAGATCCCACAGTGCCGTGCTCCGGTATGGTGGCTGCAAGCCCCATTCTATCTCTGGATCAGACACCGGCAATCTCTTTGGATCAGTGCTCTCCTGGCAGCCTCGGTACCGATTGCTCCAATGACTCCGGGACCACCCTCATCGCTATCAATATCGGTACTGTCACAGGTGCTCCCCCACACCTCTGCGTCACCGCAAGTACAGGACTTCGGAGCACTTTGGTCCATCCCGGGTACGGCACCACTGCCCAAGCAGCAGGGGGAAAGCATTGATCATGATCTGTACCAGCAGCACCATTCACTTGGTCATCAGCACCGACAACACTCACCGAGCTCAGAATCTGAGGATGCCGATTCAGTCCATCGGTACTTCGATTCTGAAGAACTTCTGGATATGGCAGTGATGACTGAGATGCCACCTCCCAGCACGACCTCCTGTCGGAAGTCACCGCCAGGGGACATGTCCTTCGAATAATTTATTCAGGACATGGCAGCAGGCCTCTCGATACCAATTGTAGTGGAACCGGAGCCCCGAGCCAAGGAACTGGAAATTCTTTAGTACCCTTCGGCTCCAAAGGAGGCAACAATTTTACCCAGTACATAAGATCCTAAATAACCTAATGCTTAGGATGTGGGAGATCTTGCTTACAGTATCACCCATCAATAGACGCCTCGATACAATGTATCAAGTACCAGATGCACCTGGTTTTCAAAAGGCTCAGCTATCATATCACTCCATGGTAGTGGAATCAACGATGCACTGCATCAAAAGCAGTAAGACATATGCATCGATACCCCTGGAAAGGGAATTGAGAAACCTCAATGCTTTTGCCCAACAGTCATTCCACGCCTCTACACTGGCTAGTAGAATCAAGTCCTATACCCTATATATGGGAATGTTCCTAACGGAAATTAATAAGGATTGGGAAAAGCGTAGTTACTCACCTGTAACAGGTGTTCTCCAGGAGCAGCAGGAATCAGTCCTCACATATGGGTGACGTCGGCGCCGACGGAGCCCTCGCGGAGCAATTTTCCCCAGCTTTCAAAGAAAGCCTTTGGGAATTGCAGCGCGCATGCGCGGTCGCCTTCCCGCCCAAGGGTGCCATCTTAGCCAGTCAGATGACATAGCTAAAAAAGACAGCATAAAAATTTGCAAAAAAACTTAAGCAGATGATTGCAACTCCACGGGGAGGAGGGAGGGTTGTGAGGACTGATTCCTGCTGCTCCTGGAGAACACCTGTTACAGGTGAGTAACTACGCTTTCTCCAGGACCAAGCAGGAAGTCAGTCCTCACATATGGGACTCCCAAGCTTAAGGCTACCGGAGACCCTAAGCACAAAAAATGAGCTCCCTCTAGCTCAGCAGCACAGAAGGAAAGAATCTTCGCTGAATTATTACCCACCGGTAGCCCACATCCGGGATGGAGGGTAGGAGTTGCTCAAACCTCAAAGAGATTACGGAGGACTGCCTGTCCGAAAGCACTGTCCCTGCGGGACTCCCTCTCGAGACAGTAATGGACCGCAAAAGTCTGGCTCGAAGACCAAGTAGCGGCCCGGCAGATGTCTGCCAGCGGAACAGAGCAGAGGTAAGCCACTGACGTAGCCTTTGCCCGAACACAATGAGCCGTGACTCGACCATCCAAGGAGAGTCCGGCCGCCCCATAAGCCCAAGTGATACAGTCCGCAACCCAGATGGACAGAGTACGCTTGGAGACCGGGAGTCCCAATTTATTGGGATCAAAAGACACAAAAAGCTGAGTAGCTTTACGGTGCTCCCGCGTACGGTCAAGGTAGAAGTTTAATGCCCTTCTACAGTCCAGGGTATGGAGGACCATTTCAGCTTGGCTGGAGTGTGGTCTGGGAAAGAAGGTCGGAAGTACCACCTCCTGATTGATGTGAAAAGGGGAGACCACTTTTGGAAGAAATTTTGGGTGAGTCCGTAGGACTACCCTATTTTTGTAGAACCGAGTGTAAGGGGGATCAGACACGAGGGCCTGCAATTCACTTACATGCCTAGCGGAAGTGAGGGCTATCAAGAACAGTGTTTTCCAAGAAAGAAAACGGAGAGAACAGGTAGCCATAGGTTCAAAAGGCGGACAGGTGATCCGCTGTAAAACCACATTCAGATCCCAGTCAGGCGCTGGCGGGCGCAGAGGTGGTTTAAGTAGAAGGAGACCTCGGAGAAACCTCGCTACGAGAGGGTCGCTGGAAAGAGGTCTGCCGTCCACCGGCACATGATGTGCTGAAAGAGCACTGAGGTGAACTTTGACGGAGTTGGACTTAAGTCCCAGATTAGAGAGGTATAGCAGGTACTGCAAGATCACCGACACCGAGCAGGAGAAGGGATCCTGAGACTGTTGGGTACACCAAACGGAAAAGCGACGCCATTTAAGGGCGTAGCATTTGCGGGTAGAAGGGCGCCGAGAAGCTAGGACGACCTCCTCCACCTCTGCCGGCAGGAGAAGGGGAGCAAGGACTACCCTCTCAGCAGCCAGGCCATTAGATTGAGAGATCTGAAGTTGGGGTGTAGCAGAGACCCCTGATCCTGAGTGAGGAGATCCGGCTGAAACCCCAGAGGGAATGGATCCTCTACCGCTAATTGCAGCAGGAGTGGAAACCACGGCTGTCTGGGCCAGCGAGGGGCCACCAGGATCATGGAAGCTTTGTCTCGGAGAACCTTGAAAAGAGTTCGAGAGACTAGCGGGATGGGAGGAAAAGCATACAGAAGGCTCTCCGACCATGAGAGTAGAAAAGCGTCTGCCGCAACTCGAAGGGGATGTGGCTGACGAGAGCAGAAGCGAGGAAGTTGCCGGTTGTGAGGACTGGCAAAGAGATCCATCGTGGGGAGGCCCCACTTTAGAAAGAGCTTCTGAACTACGAAGGGATCCAGGCGCCACTCGTGCGGCTGGAGGATCCTGCTGAGTTTGTCCGCCAGGCAATTTTCTTGGCCTGGGAGATAAACTGCCTTGAGAAGAACGCCGTGACTGACGGCCCAAGAGCAGAGCTTCTGTGCTTCCCGACAGAGAAGGAAGGAGCCCGTGCCCCCCTGTTTGTTCACGTAGAACATGGCAACTTGATTGTCCGTCTGGACAAGGACGGACTGGTGAGAGGTCAGGTGGGAGAAAGCCTTGAGAGCCAGGTGGATCGCTCTGAGCTCCAGGAAGTTGATCTGCTGAGCAGACTCCCACGTGGTCCAGAGGCCCTGAGTACGTGCCCCTTGACAATGTGCTCCCCAACCCAGGAGGGACGCATCTGTCGTCAGCACCTGGGCCGGCTGAGGTGACTGAAAAGGCATGCCGAGTACCAGGTTCGGCCGATGACGCCACCACTGGAGAGACGAGGCCAGCGGCTCGGAGACGCGCACTAGGTCTGCTAGGCCGCCTGTGGCTTGTTGCCACTGCTTGCGAAGACACCATTGAGCAGGCCGCATATTCAGGCGGGCATTGGGGGTCACATGGACGGTGGAAGCCATATGGCCGAGCAGTCTCAGGAAGCGCCTGGCGGAGACCAGGGACTGGCTGCGAAAACAGTCGGCTAGGTCCATGAGCCGCTGAGCCCTGTCGAGAGGCAGGAAAGCTCGCGCCTGAGGAGTGTGCAGTCTTGCGCCGATGAACTCGAGATCCTGTGAGGGGAGCAAAGTGGACTTTGCGAAGTTTATGACAAAGCCCAAGTACTGCAGAAGAGTCACCGTGCGGCGTGTGGCGTTGGTGACCTCCGGAGCAGACGCTGCTCTGATGAGCCAGTCGTCGAGGTACGGAAAGACATAGAGGCCGTGAAGCCGGAGATGGGCCGCCACCACCGCGAGACATTTTGTGAAGACTCGCGGTGCGGAGGACAGGCCAAAGGGCAGTACTCTGTACTGGTAATGATTTCCTGCCACCACAAACCTTAGGTATTGGCGGTGGCTTGGGTGGATGAGGATGTGCGTGTAGGCATCCTTTAGATCCAAGGAGCATAGCCAATCTCCCTGCTGGAGGTAGGGCAGAAGGATTCCAAGGGTAAGCATTTTGAACTTTTCCCGCACGAGGAACCTGTTGAGGTTGCGCAAGTCCAGGATGGGTCTGAGGCCTCCTGTCCTTTTTGGTACTAGAAAGTACCTGGAGTAAAAACCTTGACCTCTCAGGTGGTGGGGCACCGGTTCCACCGCCTGTTCCTGTAGAAGACCTGCTAACTCCTGAAGGAGTAAGTCCCTGTGCAGAGGGAGTCGTGGAGGTTCTCCCGGGAAATAGGAGGGAGGGACCTGGTGGAAGTGGAGAAGATAGCCTTCTCTTATGACTTGAAGCACCCAGGCATCTGAAGTGATGCTGGACCACCTGTGGGCGAAGTGAACCAGCCGGCCTCCGGTGCTGGGAGGAGCCAGCAGAGGGGGAGAGGCTATGCTTAAGGAGTTAAAAACCCCCACCCTGCTGAGCAGGGGCTGGTGGTGCAGGCTTGGGGGCTTGCTGCCTACGGGACCCGTTACCCCATCCCTTGGCCTGCTGGCCCTGTTGGGGAGCTGAAGGGGCCTGATATTGGGGGTAGTGTTTGTAGGCAGCCGCCTTTCTCGGGTAAAAGGACTTCTTTCCCGAGCCCTTCTTTTTCTGGGAAGGGGCGGAGGTCTTCCTAGAAAGCCTAGTCCTGGTGAGAGTCTCCGTCTCGATCTGTGCAGCCTTTTCAGCCATGGGCTTGCCAAAGAGGTTTTCACCTCGGCAGGGGACATCGACCAACTTGTCCTGCACCCAGGGCTCAAGGTCAGACGACTGAAGCCAAGCCTGTCGGCGGGCACCGATGCCGGCTGCGGCCACTCGAGCCGATGCTTCAAAGCCATCATAGGCTGCTCGGGATATGAATTTTGAGCATTCCCGAATGCCAGTGGACAAGGCCAGGAACCTCCGCAAAGGTTCCTCGGACAAACCAGCGGAGAATCCGGCTAGCTCTTTAGCCAGGTCTCGGAGATACATGCCCATGTATAGCTGGTAGGTCTGGACACGACACGCAAGCATAGAGCCCTGGAAACACTTCTTACCAAGGCCATCCAGGTTACGGGCCTCCCTGCCAGGAGGCACCGAGGAGTGCATCTTCTGGCTCTTAAGACGATGCATGGCCGATTCCACTACCATGGAATGGTGTGGTAGCTGTGCTTTTTGGAAGCCAGGGCTCTTGCGGACTCGATAGATAGAATCGACCCGCTTGCTCAGGACCGGCGAGGTGGCCAGACTCTCCCACATGCGGAAGAGTAGTCGTTCCAGCATGGGAGGAACCGGTACAGTAAAGTGTTCCCTGGCGGGAGAGTCATACTGGAGGGCGTCGAGCTCTTCGGCTCGAGGCTCCTCCTCGGGATCCGCAGGGAAGGCCAAAGCCTTGGCCATATCCCTGACGAAGTCCGAGAACCGGGCATCCTCCGGGGGGACTGCTTCCGAGGTTCGGACTCAGGTGAGTCCGAGGGGACACACCGAGTCCGAAAAGAATCAGGTGACTCTTCCTCTTCAGACTCCCAGACCGACTCCGACGAGGAATCGGTGGGGTCGGCCCGGGCAGGCCGCGGCGCCTGCCGCCCCAACGCCGAGGGAGTCGGCGTCGGCGACCTCGGTCCCGAACGGGAGGCCGAGGGTGACCTTGACCGAGGATCGACTCGAGTTCGCATGGACTCGAGGATCGGCTCGGTCTCCGGGGTCGACTTAGACGTCGACGTCCCGGCGGTCGGGGCAGCGGCGCCAGCGAGGCTAGCGAGCAGTGCCCGCTGCTGGTCCATGAAGGCAGACAGTCTGCTCTCCAAGGCCGTCAACCTGAGTCCGACCTCAGGTGACCCAGCAGCCCCCGACTCAGGCCCCGACGGCGTCGGGCCCGACGTCGGCGGTCTCGGAGGCGAGTCCAGGAGGACCACAGGACTTACCCGAGCAGGCAGCTCCGACTCCAGGCGAGGTCGCTTCGAGAGGTGCTCCTTCTCCAAGGACCCGGGACGGCTATCGGGGCTATGCGACCTGGCCCTCGCGGAGCCAGGAGCGTCCACCGACGCCGCCCTCGCGGGTTTCACCTTCCGTCGATGGTCCCCGGAGGGAGAACCCCTGTCGGAGGAACTCCGGCGGCGGTCCGAGCTGGAGCCTCTGGACGCGGAGGCCTCCGACGAGGTCCGGGTACGGCTGGGGTCAGCGAGAATCCTATCCCGCTGATGCCGCCGACTTCTCAACGCTTTAGAGGACATTTTGCCGCAGGCCCCACAGATCATTTCTTCATGATCCGGGCCCAGGCAGCGGAGGCAATTGTCGTGTGTGTCAGTTAGTGACATATTTCGGTCACACTGACCACACCGCTTGAAACCACTGGCAGCCATCGGGGGAAAAAGGGCCCCTGCGAGGTCAAAGGACCGGGCTGCCAGGGAAAAACCGAAAACGAAACTGACTAAGTCAGAAAAACCGAAAAAGAAGAAGAGGACTCATGACCGGCGTCGCGAGTCCGGGCGGGAAAAAGACCGGCGTCGAACCGAAGAAAAAAGAGAAAATTACTAACAAAATCAACTTTTTCGCGGGGACACGACGGGTACGTCTGTAGGGCTCCGCGGAAAAAAGAAGACTGGCTAAGATGGCACCCTTGGGCGGGAAGGCGACCGCGCATGCGCGCTGCAATTCCCAAAGGCTTTCTTTGAAAGCTGGGGAAAATTGCTCCGCGAGGGCTCCGTCGGCGCCGACGTCACCCATATGTGAGGACTGACTTCCTGCTTGGTCCTGGAGAACCTTCCTTCCCCTTATTCCGGAGGAAAAGAGGCCAGCTTTTGAGAAAGTCCTCAAGAATAGCCAAAATGTCTCAAAATTTGTAAACAGGGCAGCCTTCGATGCATTTGAATCTACCAGCAGAGCATCAGCTATTGCCATCGGGTCTCAGAGGCTAGCATGGCTACAGACCTCGGGCCTGGAACAAGGGTCCAAGATAAACTTGGTAACATCCCTTGTGCTGGAGAGAATCTCTTCAGTAAAAAGCTGGAGAGAAAAGGCTGAGGAGCTTGAAACTGAAGATGATACTCTAAAAAGACATTGTAGGAAGACAGCTGACCCTTCAAAAAAGAAGCCAGCAGCGAAGAAACCCTTCTTCTCCCAAAAAGAAGAGGTTCTACCCATCTTACTCACAGCCTTCTTACCAACAAGGCAAACAGGGGCCTAAGCCTGCTAAAAAGCCTAGAACTGCTAAACAGCCAGCAGCTCAGTCACAAGCGACACCGAGCTTTTGACTCAGTCCTGGGCAACAGATCCCTGCAAGAACCCATTCCAACCAAAATAGCAGGTTGGCTTTGCTTTTTTGCCACCCACTGGCAGATGATCATCTCAGAGCAGTGGACCCTAAACATCATCCAAGATGGGTATCAATTGAACTTTATGCAACCCCCTCCGCTTCACTTCAGAGGAGAATATCCTCTCCAACCTCTGTTAAGGGCCCTTCTCAAAGAGGAAATCTTCAACCTGTTTGCACAGGGTACCATAGAAGAGGTTTCAAAACAAGAACTTCATGAAGGCTTCTACTCTCCTTACTTCCTCATACCGAAGAAGTCAGGAGGATACAGGCCTATTCTCGACCTCGGAAATCTCAACAAATTCTTGGTCAAGGAAAAGTTTAAAACGATTTCCCTTGGAGCCCTCCTACTCTACTTGCAGGAACAAGACTGGCGCTATGTTCCCTAGATCTCAAAGAGGCATGCGCACATATCCCGATACATCCATCCAGGACACTGAAAATATCTTTTTAATTTACCTTTCAGGGAACTCGCTATCAGTTCAGAGTTCTCCCCTTCGGACTAGCATCTGCTCCCAGAGTGTTCACAAAATGTATGTCAGTGGTAGTGGCCCACTTGCGAAGCAAGGGGGTCTTTGTCTACCCTTACTTAGATGATTGGTTGATAAAGGCAGACTCTCCAGGAGAGTTCTCCACTTCTCTCGCAAACACTCTCGCAATACTACAACATCTGGGATTTGTGGTAAACTTCCCAAAGTCCCATCTGACCCCAACCCAAAGATTGGAATTCATAGGGGCAGTCCTGGACACTCAACTATCCAAAGCTTTTCTGCCTCTAGAGCGCATGAACTAACTACTAACCCTGGTCAACAACATGCGTCAGCAGACAAGTGCAACAGCTCGAGACTTCCTTCGTCTTTTAGGCCACATGGCATCCACAGTACATGTGGTATCATATGCAAGACTGCATATGTGCCTCACGCAATGGACCCTAGCAGCCCAATGGACACAATCCACAGGACGCCTACGGGACATCATTCAGGTCACCCACCCTCTAGTCCAATCTCTCCTATGCACCCCAGCAAACCTACAAAAAGGGTCTCCTTTTCAGATGTCTCATCCTCAACACGGATCCTAACCACGGATGCATCCAAACTCGGTTGGGAAGCTCACCTGGAGTCAGTGTCCACACAAGGCCAGTGGCAGCTCAGGAGTCATCCTTACAAATCAACTTGTTGGAACTCTGGGCAATCACAAATGCCCTGCAGGTATTTCAACACCACCTCTCCAACAGCCAGGTACTTGTCAGGACAGACAATCAGGTAGTAATATTCTATGTGAACAAGCAAGGCAAGACAGGCTCATTTCCCCTCTGCGAAGAGGTCTTTCGCCTGTGGAACTTCACCATCTCTCACCACATAAACCTTCATGCAGTGTATATCCCCAGCAATCAGAATCACCTTGCAGACATGCTCAGTCAGATTCTCCACCCACACGAGTGGAGTCTAGACTCTCGCTCGGTGGCACAGATCTTCAAGATCTGGGGAACTCCAGTCATAGACCTCTTTGCCACTCCACAGAACAACAAACTCCCACAGTTCTGTTCCAGAGTTCCGTCCAAGCTAAGCCAAGCAAACTATGCTTTTCACCTGCATTCGGGTTAGGGACTGCTGTATGCATTTCCCCCCACACCCCTAATTCTGAAGACCCTCTTCAGCTCGACAGAGGCACTATGATTCTCATAGCCCCCCCCCCCTTCTGGCCCCGTCAATCCTGGTTTCCCCTGCTACTTCGACTGCAACAAACCCATCCAATCAGTCTGGGCTGCAATCAAGGTCTTCTATCCCAGAATGACGGAACAATCCTACTTCCCAATCTGCGCTCTCTCCATCTGACTGCATGGCTGCTGAAGGCAGATTGATCCAGTATCTTCATCTTCCTCAGGAAGTAAAGGACATCCTGGCTTTAAGAAAACCCTCCACCAGGCAGGCCTATGCTTTCAAATGGTGCAGGTTTGGATTGTGGTGTGCAAGGGGCAACCTGAATCCCTTTGACGTACCAGTGACTGCACTTTTGCAGTATCTATTGCATCTGTCTTCCTCTGGACTGAAGACTAATTCGGTCAGAGTTCACCTTAGTGCATTGCAGCTTTTCACAAACCAATTGATGGCCAATCCATCTCGGTATATCCCCTAGTGGCACCCATTCGACCACCTCCAGTGGCCTGGGATCTCAATGTGGTCTTAGCACAGCTTCTCAAATCCCCCGTTTGAATCCCTAGCTACTGCTCACCTGCGGTACCTCTCGTGGAAGGTCATATTCCTAGTTGCTCTGACCTCTGCCAAGCGCATCAGTGAATTACAAGCCTTGGTGGCCCATCCACCATATCTAGGTTCCATCATGACAAAGTTGTCCTACAGACACACCCTCACGTTCTGCCAAAGATGGTATCCCCCTTCCACATCAGTCATTCTTCCTGTTGTCTTTTCAAGACCACACTCTTCCAGGGCAGAGGCAACCCTGCATACCCTGGCTTTCAAACGAGCCCTGCCCTTCTATCTTCAGAGGACTCAGGATCTCCACAAGTCCTCACAACTGTTCATTTCCTTTGACCCCACTCACTTGGGGCTTCCTGTAACAAAGCATATGCTTTCCAGATGGATAGCAGACTGCATCACCTTTGCTTTTGATAAAGCAGGACTCTCCCTCACAGGTCACGTCACTGATGACAATGTCCGAGCCATGGCAGCTTCTAGAGCCAATCTACATTCAGTAGCCATTGACGAAATATGCAAGGCAGCAAACTGATCCTCTATCTACACCTTTGCCGCTCACTACTGCTTGGACAAGGATTCCCGCTGGGATTCAGCTTTCGACCAGGCAGTCCTCCAACATCTCTTTGGAACATAGCTACAACTCCTCCCCCTGCCCACACTGCTTATGCCAGCTCTCCATAGTGGGGATGTCTATGTCCAACTGAACCTAGTCCGACCTTTCTGACCTGGTTTCCAAGTCTCCTGACAATCTGAGAGCTAGGGAGTCCCATATGTAAAGACTACATTCCTGCTTGTTCCTGGAGATAGCAGAGTTACTCACCTGTAATAGATGATTTCCGGGAACAGCAGGAATTTAGTCTTCACAACAAGTCCTCCTCCCTGTAGAGTTGTACGGCTATTTTTACTCTTCCTACTCAGCTACAAGCCCATCTGAGGAGAAGGAGTCAGAAGAGTGTGAAGGCATCCATGCAGGTGCAGTGGAGTGCTTCCAAAGGCTTTCCTTGGGACACTGGGGGGCATTCCTACATAGGCTCCATCGGTGTCGACATCACCCATAAGTGAAGACTAAATTCCTGCTGTTCCCGGAGATCACCTGTTACAGGTGAGTAACTACGCTTTATGCTTTGTCACTAATATCCACAAGCCTACGATGTATCTGGCAACTGTCATATTGTTGTGTTTATATCACTTGTATCCTCTGGGACTCCAAATGTCTTCTATTAGAGTGCACTTTAGCATTCTCTAGGCCTATTGGCTCCAGTTGATAACCTTCCAGCCTTTTCTCCATTATAGAAGCTCCCTGTGCCTTGGGACCTTAATCTGGAACTAACTTCACTCTTGTAGCCACCTCTTGTGACCTTTGGAGTCAGCTTCTCTTAATTTCCTCACATGGAAGGTGCTTGTTTTACTTGCACTTACTTCAACCAGAAGATTAATTGAACTTTAGGCTTTAGTAATCTACAAGTTTTACATTAAATTTCATCATAATTGGTTTCTCTTTCTAAACTCACCTTAGTTCTTTGTCTGATGTAGTGACACCTTTCTATATCAATAAATAAATAATTCTTCCCTTGTTTTGTCCAAAACCCCAATGAAATCCACGCGAAAAGACCTTTCATGCTGTGGACTGTAAATGGAATCTCACATACTACCTTAAAAGATCTGAATCACATATGTAGTCTGCACAATTTTTTCTTTTTGTCTCCTTTGATCCAAAGAGAGTTTGCATGCCAGTTGCAAAAATAGCTCTAGTAAAATTATCTAACATCCTGCTTCCAGTTCTCTTATGCACAAGAGTGAGCTCATCTCAACTCCAATGTAAACTCTAATCAGTTTAAAAACTACTTCTTGGGCTGTGGTTTTTCCTACAATCTGTGTCTCTAGATGCTGTCTACAAAGCAGTGACATAGGCCTTGCTTCTTATTTTCACATCATACTAATACTTGAGCCAAGCTTCAGTACAGCATATTGCCTTCAATCAACTTGTGCTAGCTAATCTATCTGTATTAATTGCCCATTCTGTAACTGCGGTCTGCTTCTAAGAATGGGACAATACAAAGGAAACTAGCAATCCTAAGCTTGGAATTTACCCACTTGTGAGCCTGATTCAATTCTGCTTGTTGACAGAAAAAACAATGTTGCTTACTTATCAATCTGCTGTCCATAGAAAACACCCTTTATAAGGCAAACAGTCCCACTCATCTCCCCAGGAGCTGCCTGAGTTCTTGAGCTCTGGGAAGTTGAGAAGACCTCTGCACGCAGAAATGACTGCATGTATTCAGAATTTTCACTAAGTTCTGAGGGGTAATTTCTCCAAATTTGGTTAATTTTGCACATCATATGACAGTAATGAGCCTCTCTCCTAAGCTAGGGTGTGTGGAGCATGATCTCTGTTTCTCAACTCTTTTAAGCATTTGTAAATTTATTATATACATATAAGAAGAAGTCCGGAAAAAGGCAGCCATAATACATGGTAACCTACCATGAGTAAATACTAAGAAAAACTAACATTTGCAGCCCACACCAAGGAAGTCCTAGATATCCATAAAAAAGAAAGAAAGAAACTCCTTAGTGGAATTGCTGCAAATCCATTTAGAGCCAGTTAGTAGTAGCCAGCCTATGGAGAATTACAAAAAAAACCTTCAAAAAAGAATCTCATCTACCTTATAGAAAGGTTTCCAACTTCAAGGATTCCATGAAAACATTATGAGTCCCTTGATGTGCCACCATGCATTTAGAAGGAAATTTGAGGCAGGTGGTCACTCTTAGTGCCAAAACCTTAGCCTTCAGTGCTAGGAAGTCCCTTCACCTCAATTGAGTTGCCTGAGAAACATCAGGAAAAACATTGGCTGCCCACAAAAAAGGGCATTCTTTTTTTTGAAAATAAGTCTCAAAATTGCATTCTGCTCCAACTCAGATTGTAATGAAACCAACAAAGTAGTACAAGAAGGGATGTCATCTTTACAGTTCTTAAGGAACACTGAAAGATCCAAACTATCAACAGAAGATAATTGATCCAGTTTCTCAAATTTACTGCTGACTCTCAACATACTACTTGCATCATGCCAAAGAGAGCCTCCTTTTGGAGTACATAACATGTGACATTTATAGGCAGTTTATCAAGTTGTGCTTAGAAATTCCTCTTAATCAAGCCTGTGTACCCAATACAATGGCGGGCCGGCACTGAAAGGGTGTGGGCCCCATAACGGTGCAGCTGGATGGGGAGGGTGCAGAGGAGACAGTCGGGATAGTGGGGGAGGGGAGGGCAGGAGCCACCCCTTCCTTTTCCACCGGGCATCACGGCTCCCACCCTCCACTCCCAGGGGAGCGGGTGGGAGAGGGGGTTCATCACAGCAGGCGGGTTCCTCGCTGAAGGAAAAGGAGGGTAGGGGGTCCCGGGTATCAAGATGGGGGTGCCGGGACCAGGTAACAGGGAGGCCAGGGATGCCTGGCCTCGGTTATCAGGAGCAGTTGGTGACAGGAGAAAAGGGATGGGTCACTGGCCATGGGGTGGGCCAGAGCCCGCCGACCAGGCAATAGGAACTGTAGTACCCTTCCACATCAGCCCAGCTCAGGGTCATGGCTGCTTAGGTCCTGGTGCTTATTATGTTATGTTTTGTTTATTGTTTACATATTATTTACCTATTGTTTATTGAATGTTCACTTACTTTTGTACAGAAATTATGTCTGTCAGAGTTGTGATTGTAAGCAATGCAATAATTGTGTATCCGCATGCTGTGGTCTTCAAGATCTACAAATAAAAGGTTGTGAAGCAATGAATTTGGACCTGTTTGTTGCATGCGGGATAGGGAGAAAGGCAGGCAACAGAGGAAGCCTGAAGCCATTCCGGTGTGCCATGGGTTATGGGAAATATCTCTGCCTTTCAGCCACATTTTCGTGGTCTTGGACTGCATTTCTTGGTATTTGAGGATCTTCTCCTTTTCGACATGCTTCACAGAATAATTGCTTGGCATCGACACCTCTATAATCAGTGCCATTCTTGTGTCTTTCTCCTTTACCACTATGTGTGGCTTCTTTGCATCCAGCTTTTTATTGGTCAGAATGAGAGTGCGCCAGGTGATCATAACCTCTTCATTCTCTATAATTCTGTTAGGTTCATGATCCCAGTGCTTTTCAGGTATAGAAGTGTTGTGGTGTTTTACAGAGTTTTCAGTAGTTGGGACATGCTACTTTATTGTGCCTTTCTGTATAGACATGTTCTGCCGTCAGAACCTTTGCAGGTAGCTGCAAGAAGAGTTTTTCCATCTCTTTGTTACATTTATTTTATTTACATTTATTTATTTATATTCTCTTATATACCGCGCTATTCTGCATCAGTGCGGTTTACATTGAACAAACTGCAATTACATTGAACAGGGCATTATAACTGGGAGATAACTATTTTACAGGGAACATAATCTGCATATGCCTGTTTTGTCATTTATTGCCCTTTGCTTGTTGTAAATCATTTTGTCTGTAATCCACTGTCCTGAACGGCAACTATCAATCTCTCTTTCAGTTCACCTCTCCTTAACCATTCATGTGTCCAGTTTTGATCAACAAATAGTTCTCGGAGTAACATATATATTTCCAGGAACAAGTAGGAATGTAGTCATCACATATGGGTATCGTCGGTACCGACAGAGACTGCGCGGGAACGCTCCCCAGCGTCCAATTAGAAAGCTTTTGGGAGCATCCCACAGCGCCTGCGTGCTGCCTTCCCACCTTTCCCAACTGCCTCTCACCAGTTCTTCTTTTTCCACGGAGCCAGCAGGTCGTGTTCCTGTCACCGCAGAAGAATTCTTTTTTTATTTCTTTTTTGTGGTCGCCTCTGCCTTCCTCGACGCTTTACCGGTACCACCGTTTTTTTTCTTATTTCTGTCTTTAAAAAAAAAAAATATATAGATATATATATTCTCTTTTTTTCTTTTTCTTCAGGTGCACGCGCCTTTTTGGGCTTCAGGCCCAAAACCTTTTTATTACCATGGAGAAACCTGCCTCAGGTTTCAAAAAGTGCACCAAGTGTGGCGGTAACATTTCTGTCACCGACACCCATGAATGGTGTCTAAAATGTTTAGGTCCTGACCACTCCATCACGGATTGTATGTCCTATGCCATGATGTCTAAAAGAGGTCGGCAGAACCGAGCTGCTAAGCTCAGTACCCTGTTTCCCTCTGATGCAGCTTCGGTGGCATCGACGTCTTCCAGGGCTGCTTCTTCCTCCCGTGGATCTCAGGTAACTAAACATAAGTCCAGCCGGTCCTCAAAGGGTAGATCTCCTTCTAAGCATCGAGATGCCTCTGGTGTTGCCCTTGAAGATTCTGCACCGGCAAAATTGTCCCAGCGGGAGGCTTCGGCTTCCAAAGCATTATCGGGGTTCCAGGGTGTTCTCGAGGCCTCGACCTCGGTAGAACTACTGGTGCCATGCTCTGGGGTACCGGCGGTCTACTCTGGTACCGACAGCCAGGCATTGGCAGCGTCGATAGACCAGAGAGTCCTGGCTATTGAACGCAGTCTAGTGGCTTTCCTTACGGCATCGACGCCCTCAGAACCGCGACAGACAATTACACCGGTATCGGTATCGGTACCAGTACCGATGACATCGGCATCGGTGTCTGCTTTGCCGGTACCCAGTCACCCGATGACCTCCGGTACCGATACCCCGGTACCAGTTACTCCCGGTACCGACTTCGGTCGGTACGGGTATCGGGCTCTTCAAGAGCATCCGGACAGACGGTACTTCGAGTCCTCAGAAGAATCTGAGGATTCTGACAGTTCTGTCGATGCAGCGATGCTTCTCCCAGAGGAGCCCTCCTCCCCTAAACGCAGGATGTCTCCTCCAGAGGATATTTCCTTCCAGGATTTTATCAGGGAGGTGGCTCGGGGCCTGTCCATTACTCTGGCCCCTGAAACAGAGCCAAGGGCCAAGGAGTTGGAAATTCTACAATATCCCAAAACTCCTAAGGAGGCAGCTACCTTGCCCATTCATGAGATTTTATATGATCTCATGTTAAGGATGTGGGAGACACCTCTTACCACCTCTCCTCATTCTCGCAGACTGGATACTATGTATCGAGTCCCTCGTCCTGGTTTCCATAAGACTCAGCTTCCTCACCACTCTATTGTAGTGGAATCAGCTATGAGAAGGATCAAGAGTGCAAAGAGGCATGCCTCTAATCCTCTAGGACGTGAGTGCAGAACCCTGGATGCTTTTGGACGTCGGGTCTTCCAAGCTTCCATACTTTCTGCCAGGATCAGTTCCTATAGTCTCTACATGGGAATGTTCCTGAAGGAGGTCACAGATGATTTAGAGGCTTTAAATCCTATTCTTCCTGAGGATAGAAAACAGGATTTTCTCACTTTGGTCAAACATGCCCAAGATGTTTCTAAATTTGCCAACCGTGCAGCCTTTGACTGCTTTGAGTGCATAAGCAGAACCTCGGCCATTGCCATAGGTGCATGTAGAATTGCTTAGCTCCAGGCATCTGATCTAGAGCTCTGGGTACAAGACAAATTGGGAAATATCCCTTGTACTGGTGAGAACCTGTTTGGTAAAGATTGGCAGGAGAAAGCCAATGAAATGGATGCTGAAAATTCCACCTTGGATAGATTATCCAAGTCCACTGCTGATCCTGCTAGAAAGAAATTATTCAAGAAACCATTCTTTTCTAAAAAGAAAATGTTTTATCCTGCTTATGTTCAGCAGGGACGTTCTGCAGGTCAGCTTGCCAGGAAAGGTCAGCAACCACCCAAACAGAAGAAAGCAAAGACTGCTAGGCCTCAGCCAGCCCAGCAGGCTCAACCTCCACAGGGCCTTTGACACTCAACTAGAGAACTTAGCCTTCCTGGCTCTCGAGGGACCAGAGCCTTCCACCATTCCAGGAAGGTTATGTTATTTTGCCCTCAGATGGGGGCAAATAACAGCAGAGCATTGAGGAGGGGTACAAGCTTCATTTTTCAGGCATGCCCCTCACACAATAGTAAAGCAGTTCAATTCTCCGACCTCTCTCATCAACCTGTTAGGTCAGGAGGTCGCTATCCTTCTTGCCCAAGGGGGCAATAGAAGAAGTACCCATTCATCAGCAGGGTACAGGGTTCTATTCCCCTTATTTTCTTATCCCAAAGAAAACACGGGGTAACAGACCTATCTTAGACCTCAGAGAATTGAACAAATTCCTTGTCAAGGAGAAATTCAAGATGATTTCTCACGGATCTCTGCTGCCATACCTTCAGAGTCAGGATTGGCTTTGTTCTCTAGATCTCAAGTATGCGTACACTCATGTCCTCATCCATCCAACCCACAGAAGGTTCCTTCGGTTCCTTTTTCAGCAAAAGCACTACCAATACAGGGTGCTTCCTTTTGGCCTGGCCTCAGCACCAAGGGTGTTCACGAAATGCATGGCTGTAGTAGCAGCATTTCTCCGCACTCTAGGGATATTCGTCTTCCCTTACTTAGAAGACTGGCTCATTCGAGCACCAACAGAGTCAGAGGCCAGGACTTCTCTATCCTGCACAATGCATATCCTTCAGTATTTAGGGCTGGTAATAAACATCCCAAAATCCAGTCTAACTCCCACTCAGTCTTTAGAGTTCATAGGAGCTTTGCTGGATACCAGAAAGGCAAGGGCCTATCTTCCCCAGGCCCGTTGCCTTCACATGGTGCATTTAGCTTCTCAAGCAGTGCTAAAGCCTCATCTAACTGCTCGAGAAATGTTACAACTACTAGGCCACATGGCATCTACTGTGCATGTGGTTCCCTATGCTCGCCTCCATATGAGGGCAGCTCAGTGGACTTTATCCACCCAATGGACCCAGGCATCAGGATGCCTGTCAGACAAAATAGCAAACACAAGTCGCCTTATTTTGTCCCTCCAGTGGTGGAAGTCCACTCAAAACCTGTTGCTGGGGTCCCCTTTTCAACAGCCCTTACCCCAAGCAACTCTCACAACAGATGCTTCTCCGATGGGTTGGGGAGCTCATCTCCAAGACCTCTCCACCCAAGGCACCTGGTCTCCACAGGAGAGTCATCTACATATCAATCTCTTGGAGCTCAGAGCAATCTTCCTTGCTCTGCAAGTGTTCCACACCCTGCTCAGCTACAAGACAGTCCTCATTCATACGGACAATCAAGTAGACATGTTCTATGTGAACAAGCAGGGGGGAACAGGCTCTCTGTCGCTTTGCAACGAAGCTTTGCAACTATGGGCCCTCGCCAGAGAGCATCAGATTCATCTCCTGGCATTGTATCTTCCAGGCATACAAAACTCTTGGGCAGACAGACTCAGTCGAGTTCTGCTTCCACACGAATGGTCACTGCATGCAGACCAGGTAACCAAGATTTTTCAAATTTGGGGAATCCCGGACATAGACCTCTTCGCAAGTCCGTGGAATGCCAAACTTCCCCGGTTCTGTTCCAGAATTCTGGCTCAGAAGGCTCAGGCCAGGGATGCTTTCCTCCTTCATTGGGGTCAAGACTTCCTGTATGCCTTTCCACCCATTCCCCTAATTCCCAAAACCCTGTTCAAGCTTCAGAGAGACAGAGGCCATATGATTCTCGTAGCTCCACATTGGCTACGGCAAGTGTGGTACCCTCTGCTTCTGCATCTCTCTCAAGCTCCCTCCCTGGAGTTAGGGTCTGCTCCAGATCTATCTCAGGAGGACGGAAAGTTATGACATCCCAATCCCCAGTCTCTGCATCTCAGGGCTTGGTTGCTGACGGCCTAGATCTCCAAGATCTTAATCTTCCTCAGCAAGTAAAAAATATTCTTTTTGCTTCCAGGAAACCTTCCACAAGACTCTCTTATGCTTTTAAGTGGAAAAGGTTTACTATATGGTGTTCGCAGGAGGGTCTTAACCCCCTTGCGATACTCCAGCAATGATTCCAGAGGTATCTCCTTCATTTATCCAATGCAGGACTTAAGACTAACTCAGTAAGAGTCCATTTGAGTGCTATTGCAGCTTCCTTTAAGCCTCTAAATGGAAAACCTATTTCCTCTCATCCTCTTATAGCAAGATTTATGAGAGGCCGCCTTCTAACTAAGCCTCCCATTAGGCCACCACCGGTGGCATGGGACTTAAACCTGGTTCTTGGGCAGCTCATGAAGCCACCCTCTGAACCTTTAGCTACTACCTCCTTGAAATTTCTTTCTTGGAAGGTTATCTTTCTCATTGCAATCACATCATCACGCAGCATTAGTGAATTGCAAGCGCTAGTAGCTGATCCACCTTATACAAGGTGGTCTCGCCTTTTCATCTAAACCAAGCGGTCTACCTACCTGTGTTTTTTCCAAGGCCTCATGCATCAAATGCAGAGAGGAATCTTCATACCTTGGACTGTAAAAGAGCTTTAGCCTTTTACTTACAAAGAACACAGCAACATAGAAAGTCCTCTCAACTCTTTGTTGCTTTTGATCCTTCTCATTTGGGACTTCCAGTCTCCAAAAGAACACTGTCTAACTGGATTGCTCAGTGTATTTCCTTCGCCTATCAGAGTAAGAACCTTTCTCTGGCGGGCCATGTCACAGCTCACAATGTGAGAGCCATGGCAGCCTCAATGGCTCATCTACACTCTGTGTCTATCGACAACATCTGTCGAGCAGCCACTTGGGCCTCGGTTCATACCTTCACAGCCCATTACTGCTTGGACAAGGACTCCCGCCGGGATGCTTTGTTTGGTCAGGCTGTTCTCCAACACCTGTTCCATACCTAATCAACTCCTACCCGCCATCCCTGGTAGGATGCCAGAGATCCATGGGGGGAAGTAGAGCCCTGTTCAGGGACACACAGCTTCTGGGGGTCTCTCCCTGGCACCTAAAGCTAGGGAGTCCCCATATGTGATGACTACATTCCTGCTTGTTCCTGGAGATAGCATAGTTACTCACCTGTAACAGGTGATCTACGGGAACAGCAGGAATTTAGTCCTCACAACCACTGTTCCCTCTAAGCTGTGCGCGTGTTCGCGCGCGCACACCTCGCCAAGCGAGCGCACATACTTTATAACAGAGCGCACAAAAATTACGGTTCTGATTCTGATAGAAAACAACACAGACATCTTAAAATTTAAAAGTTGTTGTGTATTTACGTTCTTCACAAGTTCTACAATATTATCTAATGCAATCAATGTGGTGTACATACTGTATTCTGACGTGTAGTCAAATTTTAAAGTATAGAACTCTGAGTGTCTTTATGTGCCGCACAAAAATTTAACCTTCCTTCAAAAGCTGCACAGCTGATATTTTATGCGCACACAGCCTGCAGAAAATTAGTGGGAACATTGCTCACAACCCACCCACCTCCCCTAGGAGTTGTATCTCTCTATCTATCTTTTTCCTTTCCCTCTCTCTCTCTTTGTCTCAGCTTTAAAACTCAACTGGAGAGAGGCAGTTGGGAAAGGCGGGAAGGCAGCACGCAGGTGCTGTGGGATGCTCCCAAAAGCTTTCTAATTGGACGCTGGGGAGCGTTCCCGCGCAGGCTCCGTCTGTACCGACGATACCCATATGTGAGGATTAAATTCCTGCTGTTCCCGGAGATCACCTGTTACAGGTGAGTAACTATGCTTTACCACTGTATTTTTGTATTTGCCACTTGCTTTTCCTTGTTTGCTGATCTAATGTTTTGAAGAGTTTTTTTCTCTTCTTTTCTAAATTCTGTTGCTTCCTTCCTTGTGTGTGCTGGTGGATTCTGACTCATTCTTTCTATTTGTTAGAATGCTTGTCCACGTTTAATGATGGGAGACAGATTCTGGACATTTATTTTCATATTCAGCACTTTTTTGCCATATTTGGATCTGATGACGCAGTTAAGTAGGCCTGGGGGACTATGATATTAACTCTATATGTTTAATTGGTTTCTGTGGGACCCAGTCCTCCTTTGGCAAACACTAACATAGTAACATAGTAAATGATGGCAGATAAAGACCAGTATGGTCCATGTATTTTATTAATTTATTTATTTAATTAAAAGGATTTATATACTGCCTTCTCCTGTAATCAAGGCGGTGTACACAGCAACCAATCGAATTATATTGACATTTGTGTGTGCATGCAGTGTTATACAGTGAATGAGTGTGTGTGTAAGTTGGCGTTGATTCGTTGTGGGCTATTTACAGTGTGCACTACTTTATAATGCTATGTACATGAGTGAGAAAGGGAGAGGGGGTTGGTATGTAGTCCGGGAGCTGGCAGGCAGAATTATGTGATATCACCGTAGTGCTCAATGAAGAGCGTCGTCTTGAGCTGTTTCCAAAAGTCCTGTAGGTCATCAGGGAGGGCGTTCCATATTGCAGGTGCCACCAGCGATAGAGCTCTGCCCAGTAAGATGGCAGGAGTAGGTGCACCTGCCACTTTGTGCAGTCCACCCCTCCCCATGTCTTTGTTTAGGGGAGAACCCACCGCTCCATGTAGGACACCCCTGTTTGTTGAGAAATTAGATGGTTCAGTTTATTTTGATTTTATCCTGTTGCTGTAAAGGGATTCACTGTGTCTGTCCCATGCCATTTTGAATTCCGTCACTGTGTTTGCCCCCACCACTTCCATCGGGAGGGCATTCCAAGTATCCACCACTCTTTCAGTGTAAAAGTGTTTCCTGACATTGCCTTTCAATTTATCACCTTGCAGCTTCACGTTATGCCTCTAGTTTTACAGCTTCCCTGTCTTTGGAAGAGGTTTGTTTGTTCATTATTTCTCTTTAAGTATTTAAAGGTCTGAATCATATCGCCCCTATCCCTCTTCTCCTCCAAAGTGTACATATATAGGTCTTCAAGTCTCTTCTCATAAGGCTTCTGATGCAGGTTCCAAATCATTTTGGTCACCTTCCTCTGAACAGTTTCCATTCTTTTTACATCCTTTGCAAGATATGGTCTCCAAAACTGAACACAGTATTCCAAGTGAGGCCTCACCAGTGACACATACAGTGGCATTAGTACCTCTTCCTTTCTGCTGGTAATTCCTCTTTGTATGTAGCCCAACATCCTGCTGGCTTTTGCCACCGCCTTGTCACACTGTTTTGCCACCTTGAGATCTACAGAAATAATCACACCAAGGTCTTTCTCCTGATCCGGGCACACCAACCTCGCCCCCTATCGCGTACATTTCCCTAGTTCTTATAAATTACTTCATGGGCATGGAGGAGTTTTCTTGTGCATACATCCAGATTTTCAAGATCTTTAAGAGGCCAATCAACCATCCCAAAGCTGAATGAGAGTACAGGAATTGCCATCTAATTAATGGCTTGTATTTTATTCTTTCAACAGCAATTTTAACTTCCTGTAAGGTTCTTTGCTGATCTTTTCTCTTAGTAATTTTTGCTTGATGATTGTTTCTTCCACTACTCCTAGGTATGTATCTATACCACCCTGTTCAAGTTCTTGATGTCACAGTCCGCAGTCAGAGAGATGTTTTCGGTTTTGCTCAATTTTCCTCTAAGGAAGATTGCCTTAGCACATTTGTCAAGGCCAAAAGTCATCTTTGTCATCTGAGAAGCTTTCCACTACACAAAGTTGTTCCACTAATTGTTTGGTCACTGGAACTGTAGAGCTGCAGGTTGTCGCCTTCTTTAGAGTTAAGGCTAAATCCATATCCCAAAGAGTTGATGAGAGTTTCTCAGTGAATTAAGTGCCATGCAAAACTGAAGTGGTGACAGACAACTGTTGGAGAGCAGTTCTGCCCCAGCACAGTCAAATGTTGCCCACTTGTGTGCCTTATCAATCCTGATGTTATGGAAAACACCTGTTACAGGTAAGCAACATTTCTTTTTGTAGCATTAGAGACTATGCTGTACTGAGCTTCCAGCCGATCAACAAAAGCAGTGATTAAGATAGTGGGAGACTTGTCTTTTACACCTTTGACTCCAATTATCCATTGTTTTAAGTTTCAGCAGTTTTTGGAAGAATTTTATTTCCATTGTATTTCTTTAGGTGTCTTACATTAAACCTTGATAAAATGTAATGCTGTTGAATGAGTGTAAAATGAGTTTTATACAGCTTCCTAAAAGGTAAAGCAACAGGTTAGCTGAAAGCTTAGTGGTTAGAGCAATGGTCTGGAACCAAGGAAACCAGGGTTCAAATCTCATTGTTGCTCCCTTGCGGTGTGGGGCAAGTCACTTAATCTTCCATTACCTCAGGTACATACTTAGATTGTAAATCCTCCAGGGACAAGTAAACTTCTATGGCTACTGGAAAGGCGTGATTAAATACAAATTAATTTAAATAAATAAATAAACAGAAATGCTGCAGTTAATAATCTAAAGCACCACAATTCTAGCAGCACTGTAGAAATATGTACTTTTTAGTATAGCAGTGAAGTATATTTTTTACTAAATTTTTATAGTTCTGTCACTGCTTTCCTATATATTATAATTTTGTGGTTTCATACATATATAGGTACGCTTTTATATTCAAGGATTTTTTTGTTTCTATTAAGATGAGATGTTTCCTAAATAAAAGTTTTGTAAGTGCATCGGTTTGGCTGGCAGTCTCACAGTGGGGTCTATATTACAATACATGTCTTTAAATATGCAGCATAGAAGTTGTATAATTTAATGCTTAAATGTGCATGCTTTGTGTTAAAGCTTCATGCTGTTGAAACAGGACTCGCACAATATCCTTGCACATGTCTGGTTTTTGCTTTCAGTAGTCTAATTCAGGATATGGCACTTCAGTCAGTTTTAAGCCTAATAATTGTTTTTCGTGGTTGTATAAACTAAAATCTGTATTAGAGAGGAATAAAAAGTTAGGGTGATTGCACATGTTTCTTGCAGTTGCAGAATACAAGGAGAAAAAGAGGTCTGTATTAAATTGTGTTAATGTTGGTAGTATAAATTCTGCTTGAATAATGCAGAGGTGGAGGGAGCAAAGGTAAAAAAAGAACCAATTTGCAGCCATTCTTAGATTGTCTAAGGTGTAGACCCTTCTCGCTTATTCTGTGGCCTGCTTTGAAATTTTGGTTTGGAGGGACCTTATTTTGAACTTATGTCACTGATTTGTGTGGCTTTGTACTTCAAACAACTTGCCTTGTTTTGTAAGGAAATCACGATAAGATAGAGAATGCCAAAAGTTTCTTTACTGTTTATTGATAGCTTGCTGTAAAAGTAATTCTCCAGGAACAAGCAGGAAGTAAGTCCTCGCATATGGGTGACGTCGGCGCTGACGGAGCCCTCGTGCGGAGCAAATCCCCAGCTTTCAGAGAAAGCCTTTGGGAGTTGCCATCACGCATGCACAGTCCCCTTCCCGCCCAAGGGTGCCATCTTGCTCAGTCTCCTTTTTTCCACTGAGCCCATTGGACGTAGTCCTTGTGTCCCCGAAAAAAAGTAGATTTTTTTCTTCTTTTCTTGACTGGTCGACACCGGTACCTCTTCCCACCTTCGGCTCTGTACGCTGGTATCGAGTCGTATCTATTTTTGATTTTTGTCCTTTGTGACCGGCATTCACGCCTTTTTTTCTTCTTCACTGGCAGCTTGGGTCTTTTTCCCCTGATGGCTGCCAGCAGGTTTAAAAAATGCGATCGGTGTGTGAAACTTATGTCCCTCACCGATACGCACGACTGCTGTCTCCAGTGCCTCGGGCCCAACCATGACCCGTCGGTCTGTGGCCCATGTAGGAAAATGTCCTCTAAGGCCCTGAAGAGCCACCAACAGCAGCATGATAGGATTTTTCCGTGTCCTTGCCTCCGAGAGCCTGGACCTCATCTGAGGCCTCCACGTCTCGGGGGGAGCATTCCGAGCCTGAGCAGCGTCGAGGTTCATCGGAAATGGGATCTCCCTCGAGGGAGCACAAGAGAGAGAAGAAATCCTCGAAGGCGGTGTCTCTGGATGGCTCCGAGCGACTTGGCTCCTCTCGGGGCCAGTCGCAGAGCCCTGAGCACCGGCTGGAATCTTCAGAGAAGGAGCACCTGGCAAAGATGCCTTGGGAGATGGATCAGTGGAGGCAAGTACTAACTGTCCTCGTGAAGGACTCCCCTCCAGGGAACCGGTGTCGGGGCCCGAGCCGGTGGCTGCGGAGGTGGAGTTCACAATGGTGGCCTTGGAGTGCAGTTTCACTGCCTTCATGGAGCAACAGCGGGCGCTGATAGCCAGCCTGTCCGGTTCCTCCGCCCCAACCACCGGGCCCTCGACGTTGAAGTCGACCCCGGAGGCCGAGCTGATCCTCAAAACCTTTCGGGCTCGAGTCGATCCTCGGCCAAGGTCTCGGCCTCCCATTTGGGACCGAAGTCGTCGCCACCGAGCCTGCTGGCATCGGGGCGGTCAGCGCAGGGGCCCTCGATGCCTGATGAGCCCCCCGATTCCTCCTCGGAGGCATCGGCGTGGGAAACCGAAGACAAGGAGTCCCCGGATACCCGCGGCATAGGGATGTCCCTTCTGATTCCCCAGTATCTGAGCCTCGGAGAATGTCCCCTCCAGAGGACATGAGGTTCTTGGACTTCGTGTGGGATATGTCCAAGGCTTTGGTGTTCCCCACGGAGTCCGAGGAGGATCCTCAAGCCGACGAACTCAAGATTCTACAGTATGAAGCCCCCCCTCAGGAGACCCTTACTGTACCCGTGCCTCCGATCCTGGAACAATTGATGCTCCGCATGTGGGAGACACCATCGTCGGTGCCAGTGATCAGCAAACGGCTCAACTCGATGTATTGAGTCCGCCGGAGCCTTGAATTTCAAAAGTCGCAGCTGCCGCACAAACCCATGGTTGTGGAATCGGCCATGTGCTGGCTGAAGAGCCAGCAGACACACTCCTCAGTGCCCCCCCAGCAGGGAGTGCTTCTAGGGTTTAATGCTGACTTATCGTACATGGGCATGTACCTGAGAGACCTGGCGAAGAAACTCGCTAAGTTCTTGGCTGGTCTCTCCGAGGAACCTTTGCAGCACTTCAGGGGCCTGTCCAAAGTAATCCGTGAGTGCTCGAAGTTTGTCTTCGGCGGCCTATGACGGGTTCGAAGCGGCGGCCCGGGTAGCCGAGGCTGGCATTGGTGCACGCCGACAGGTATGGCTGCAGTTGTCTGACCTCGAACAATGGGTTCAGGACAAGTTGGTCGATGTCCCATGCTGGGGGAGAATCTCTTTGGCAAGCCCATGACCGACAAGGCTGCAGAACTGGAGACAGAGTACATGACGAGGACACTGCTCTTCAAGAAGACCTCTGCCCCTTCTCGCAAGAAGGGCTCGGGTAAAAAGCCCTTATACCCGAGGAAGGGTGCTGTTTACCAAAGCTACCCTCATTTTCAGGCCTCCCCGGCTCCCCAATAGGGGCAGCAGGCCAAGGGACAGGGGCATGGCCCACGTAAGCAGAAAGACCCCAGGCACCAGCTCCGGCCCAGCCTGGCAGTGGCTTTTGACTCATACAGCATGGCCACTTTCCCCATAGGAGACAGGCAGATCATAGGAGGCTGGCTTGCTCTGTATGCCCACAGGTGGACAGCCATTACAACCAATGCCTGGGTCTTGCAGGTAGTCCGGGAGGGCTATCTTCTTCACCTAGCCTAGGTGCCTCCTCATTATTTTCCAGGAGAGCCCATCAGGTCACCACTTCACCGGGACCACCTTCTAAAGGAATTAGCAGGTCTTCTCAAGGATCAGGCGGTAGAACCGGTGCCTCACCTCTTGCAGGGAAGGGGCTTCTACTCCAGGTACTTTCTGGTGCCAAAAAGGACAGTAGGCCTCAGACCCATCCTCAACCTGCGCAACCTCAACAAATTCCTGGTGAGGGAGATGTTCAAGGTGCGCTCCCTTGGAATATTGCTGCCTTATCTCCACCAGGGAGACTGGCTATGCTCCTTAGACCTAAAAGATGCGTATACACACATCCTAATACACCCAAGCCACAGGCAATATCTGCACTTTGTGGTGGGGGCAATCACTACCAGTACAGGATACTCCCCTTTGGCCTTGCCTCGGCCCCCAGGATGTTCACAAAGTGCCTAGTTGTGGTTGCCGCCTTTCTCAGGCTCCAAGGGGTCTTTGTATTCCCCTACCTCGACGACTGGCTCATCAGAGGTACCTCAGCCATTGAGGTCCACCAGGCCACAACTCGTACCATCCAGGTGCTGCAACATCTAGGGTTCGTGATCACTTATCCCAAATCCAGCCCTACTCCGACTCAGCAGCTAGAGTTCATTGGGGCCAGCCTCAGCACCCTTCAAGCGAAGGCCTATCTGCCTGCAGACAGGGCAGGCAGACTTATGGCTCTGGCTGGACAAGTGAGTCGCAAGTCTGCAGTGTCAGCAAGACATTTCCTGCCCCTCCTTGGGCACATGGCTTCCACAGTCCATGTGACCCTGGATGCGCACCTCCACATGCGGACCGCTCAGTGGTATCTCAGAGACCAGTGGTCTCAGGCCTCAAGGCACCTCCGGGACAGGGTCAAAGTATCCAGACGTCTGGTATGGTCCCTGGCCTGGTGGCTCCAACTGCATCACTTGGAAGCGGGAATGCCTTTCCATGCCCCTCTGCACACGAGGATCCTGACCACAGATGCATCCCTGGGGAGCCCATTGTCAGGGTTTCTGTATTCAGGGAGTATGGTCCCCGAGCAAGAGGACCCAACAAATCAATTTCTTGGAACTATGTGCCATCTGCCTAGCACTAGAAGTTTTCAGGCAGATCCTGGCCCACGAATCTGTCTTGGTGCAGACAGACAACCAGGTGGCCATGTTCTCTGTGAACAAACAGGGTGGTACGGGGTTCCGTCCCCTATGTCAGGAAACCCTGGACCTATGCTCCTTTGCAGCCCGGCATGGCATTCGTCTCTGAGCAGTCTACCTGCCGGGCCAGGACAACTGGCTAGCCGAAAGGCTCAGCAGGATTCTCCAACCCCACGAATGGCAGCTGGACCGCGGGGTAGCCAATTTGGCTCTTCCAGACCTGGGGGCGGTTGGTGATGGACCTGTTTGCTAGTCCGGACAATCACCAGTTGCCCCATTTCTGCTCCAGGCGACCCCACCCGCACAGGGTGACCGTCGATGCGTTTCTGATATCATGGTCCAGGGACCACCTGTATGCGTTTCCCCCAACACCTCTGGTAGCCAAGACGCTGTTAGAGATTCTCCAGGACAGAGCCTCGGTCATCCTTATCGCCCCACTGTGGCCCAGGCAACCCTGGTTCCCACTTCTTCTGCAGCTAGCGGTGGAGCCCCTAATTCCCATGGGGTCCTCCCCACGCCTCCTTTCTCAGGAGGGGGGCTCTCTTCTGCACCCCAATCTCAGCTCCCTCAACTTGATGGCGTGGCTGCTGAAAGGGTAATTCTCACTCTGCTCCTCCTTCCAAAGAATATTGAAGAGGTCTTGCTGGCCTTGCGGAGGCCTTCGACTAGACGGACGTATGCCTTGAAGTGGTGCAGGTTTGCATTGTGATGCAAGGAGTGGGAGATAGATCCTTTCTCTTGCCCGGTAGGGGTGGTTCTGCAATACCTTCTCCACCTCTCTAATTTGGGCCTCAAGTCCCTTGCGGTGCACCACTTTTCAGTGGATGAGAAGCCTCTCTCCGCCCACCCCTTGGTCTCTTGGTTTCTGAGAGGCGTACTTCTTTTGAAACCCCCGGTCCGCCCCCCCCCCCCCCCCCCCCAGCGACTGAGTGGGATCTGAATGTGGTGTTAGGGCAGCTTACTAGGCCGCCCTTTGAACCAAAGGCTACCTGCCATCTATTCTGTCTTTCTTGGATGGTGGTTTTCCTGGTGGCATTCACATCCGCTTGGCGGGTGAGTGAGCGCCAGGCCCTTGTGTCGGAAAGACCTTACACCAGGTTTTATAGGAACTGGGTGGTGCTTCGCATGCACCCCAAGTTCTTCTGAAAGTGGTCTCCTCGTTCCACCTCAACCAGGAGGTGGTTCTGCCTATCTTTTTTTCAAGGCCGCATGCCAGTCGGACAGAGTCGGTCCTTCATGCCCTGAACTGTAAGATGGTGTTGGCCTTCTATATACAGTGTAAGCAACCGCATTGGAAGGCTTCTAAGCTTTTCGTATCTTATGACTCCAGTAAGCTGGGGGTAGCAGTATCAAAGCGTACGCTGTCCACCTGGGTGGCAGACTGCATTGTCTGGGCATACAAGACAGCCGAGATTCCAATGGAGGACCATGTTACAGCCCATAGGGTCAGGGCCATGGCAGCATCAGTGGCTAATTTGCGCTCTGTTCCTTTGGCAGACATATGCCGGGCCGCCACCTGGTCTTCGAGCCAGACCTTTGCAATCCATTATTGCCTAGACAGGGAGTCCAACGGGACAGTGCCTTCAGCCAGGCTGTACTACGTAACCTTTTCAAGGTCTAGCCAACTCCTGCCATTCGACCCTTCTGTGTTCAGGCTACTGGAGTGCTATTCCCTTAGTTTGAATTTCTATTGCGTCTGCTTGCGGCCCTCATAGAGGGAGCCCTTTTTAGCTTTGGGTTCTCGGTAGCCTATAGCTGGGGAGTCCCATATGTGAGGACTGACTTCCTGCTTGTTCCTGGCGAAAGCGTAGTTACTCACCTGTAACAGGTGTTCTCTGGGGACAGCAGGAATCAGTCATCATGACCCTCCCTCCTCCCCTTGGAGTTGCAGTCCTATTATTATATTTTGTTTTTTTTGCTGTCGTTTTAGCTATGTCATTTGACTGAGCAAGATGGCACTCTTGGGCAGGAAGGGGACTGTGCATGCGTGATGGCAACCCCCAAAGGCTTTCTTTGAAAACTGGGGATTTGCTCCGCACGAGGGCTCTGTCGGCGCCGATGTCACCCATATTTGAGGACTGATTCCTGTTGTCCCCAGAAAACACCTGTTACAGGTGAGTAACTATGCTTTCTAGGTGATGTATCTCATTTAATTATTGTATATTAAGTTATTCCCAGTTTGGGCTTCTACTGCTTTGGCTTGCTGGAGATGAGGTGGTACTATGGAGAAGGAAGAGAGCCAAGTGCCTCTTTTTATGCTGCCCAGAAAATAGTTTTGATATTGGCTCTGGAAAGGGTTACAGCCTTATCTCTGCCATAATACAGTTGTAGTCAACACTGTTGACACCCTTGCAGTTCAACCCCTTAATGTCCACTATCTCCTTAAAAAAAAAGTGGCCAGTGAAATTGCTTTGGACTATATATGCACACATATTTGACACATAAAAGAATCAAATAAAACAAGTCCAATTAAAAAAGAAAATATTAAGAAATAGTATAAAAACTGGGGCATTGCCAGGACATGATTGCAAAAATAAAAGGATAAAGCTATGCCTAATTAATGTTACTGAAACAAAGAACTCTTTTTGTTGGATCATTTGCCATGAAAGAGAGACTCTTACTCATAGCAAATCCTCCATTTTTATCTATTTAGAAAGGAATTAACCCGTCACACCACACACTAAGGGATAATACCACAATTTCCCACAGTATTACTTAGCTGAACCAGCGTGTTCCGAAAGTTTGTAGAACTTCTAAAATCAGCACCGCCTCGAAAGTTCCTATTACTCCAACCCTTCTCCAATGGGCATTCAAGCTGTACTCCTTAGGGGGCATTTCACATGTCCTCCATCAATGTCCGACCCCGGAAGACACTTTCCGGCGTATAAGACGACTTTCTAAGCCCTGAAAATATGCTCAAAAGTCGGGGGTCATCTTATACGCCGGTACACGTTCTGCGACGTGGCTCTGTCTCGTTTCCAGGGCTGCGGGTGAGCAGTGATCTGACCGGGGGTGAGAGCAGGAGCTCCCCCTTCCTCCACAAGCCGCCAATCAACCAATCAGCTGTTATGCTGAACGGCAGAAAAAACGCCGTTTCCAGGGCTGCGGGTGAGCAGTGATTCTTTTTATTACCGGTATTTGCTTTTATTTCTCGCGAGCTAGAGCAGTAGGGCCAGTACCTGTGGTGGGGCCAATGGATTCCTATCGTGTGGTATCCTGTTCTGCCCCGCTGGAGAAGCTGTGGAAAGCAGGTGAACCTGTTGGATCTCCTGGGCATAACCTCTCACTAAATCCAGATCTGAAAACATCCCCATCACAGCTGCCCTTGCAAAGCTCTCCAATTGCCTCAGTTCAGATTGACGACAGAGAAATGGCAGTACAAGGGGGAGAGAGAGCAGGGTTTAAGAGCTCATTCTCCCTGCACGATGAATCAGATGCCCACAGTGTGAGAGACATCAGGCAGTTTTCTGTGGATGAAGGGGAACTGCAGGATTCATTACAGACAATTTGTGTGAATGACTCTGTTTTGGAGACCTGCCTCGCTGGAACACTAGGTTTGCATTTGCCTTTGTCTCAGTTTATGCTAACAAGCCTTGATTTCATATAGAAAACCATAGCAGACCTTGGGAAAACTTTGGTGCCACAAGTCAGTCTTGTGGCCCAAAATATCTAGCAGCTTGAAGCAAATCTGATGGTTGTTTTTTTTTTTTTTGGTGTGTGCTGGAAGAGGGGGTAGTCTTATACGGCGAGTATAGGCCAAACCCTATATTTTAACAGGAAAATTAGGGGGTCGTCTTATACGCCCGAAAATACGGTACTCATGTCCACTCCAAACCAATTCCATGCAAACTGCTACACAATGTTGCGTTTCAGGCCTTCGAATCTTCCGGCCCTTCTTCATGCGTATTGCATAATGCAGACCGTCTTCTCCTTACTTTTTATTGGTCCAACCCAGTCATGTGGTCATCAAAACATTATGCAGGCGTTGGCTGTCCACTGAAAATCTCTCTCAATATCTCATCCACTAATCAGTCAAACTCCTCCAATCTAAAGCAAGATTTAAACCCTCCGGAGCCACAGACTTCAGACGGTAGATCCAAAATTGTTCATAATACTGTAGCAAAGATAGCCAATCTCCTCCTTTAGGATTCTCTGGTATAAAATCCAAAATGCACCACTTTAAATCCTGAAACGTGTAATGAAACTCATGGCAATGAAAAGCCACCGGCGCTGATAGCACTTTAGTATTAATTTGAGAGCGATGTTCTTGTAATTGTTTTTTCATAGAACGGGTTGTCCTTCCAACGTAATTTTTTTTGACAAGGGCACATCAAGACATAGACCATAAAAGAACTAAGACAAGTGGTATAATGTCTACTAAAACAGTTAATTTTAGTCACCGGATATTCCCAGTCAGGACCTTCAATAGTAGAAGTACAAAATTCACATGACTTACATTGAAAGTGTCCTCTATCTATGTTCGACTCCTGACTATGAACTGTATGCACTACCCAATCAGCTATATTCCGTCCCCTTTGAAAAGCCATCATCAAAGTTTTCCTGAAACATGGCTGTAGCGCTAAAACTGACCAGTGCTGCTTTAAAATGTCCATTACCAATGTTGAATTAGGCATGTAAGGTAAAACCCCAACATATGGGGTCTCCTCATCCTTAACCACATTTTGACCATCATCGTCTCTCTCCCACCATTCAGGATGATTCTATTTGGCCCTTATATATGCTTTCATAATATGTGGGGGATATCCCCTCTCAAGAAGTCGAGCTTTCAATTCCTTTGCATGTTTGTGAAACTGGTCCACTGTGGAACATATCCGTCGCAGCCGAATAAACTGCCCTACTGGAAGACCCCTTCGCAAAGGGCCTGGATGATAACTCTGATAATGCAATATAAGGTGTTCCTCTGCACTGATTTTCTGTATAATGTTGACTGAAGAATTGAACCACATTTATATCTAAAAAGATCTAAAAATTCTATAGACTGCATATGATATTTAGGAACAAAATGTAGATTTGCACTGAACGTATTAATCCATTTGGCACCCTTCTAAACAATTCAAATCAGTTTGAACAGAAGAACCACATTCCCACTGCAGTAACATTACACACAACTGTGTTCAGTTGTCAGTGTTCACATGACTTTTATCAACCAATGAATGATGGCTCTAATGTTTAAAATGGCCACATTCATTCCCTGTTCCATTTTCACAATGGTGAAGAAGAGAGCAGCCTGAGACCATCAGAAAAGCCATTATCAAGCTTCAAAGGGGTACAAGACCATCTCCAAAGACCTTGGGATTCGTGTGTCTACAGTTCGCAATGCTATTAAGAAGTTTTCTGCTCATAGAACTGTCAAGAACCTCCCAGGATGTGGTGGAAAGAGGAAAATTAATCCAAGAAGTCTTCAAAGGTTAGTGCAAACTGTTGGAAAGCATCATCTAAAACATCCAAAGAGCTTAAGGCTGATCTGGAGCAATCTGAAGTGGATGGTTTCAACCCACGCCATATGTCGTGCACTAAACAAAGGACTTCATGGGCGAAGACCAAGGAGGACCCCACTGGTCAAAGACAGACATAAAAAGGCATGCCTGATCTTTGCCCAAACCCACTTTGAGAAACCACAATCCTTCTGGGAAAATGTTCTGTGGATAGATGAAACCAAACTTGAGCTCTTTGGCAATGCAGACCATTGATATAATTACAGGTGAAGAAATGAAGCCTATAAGGAAAAAGACACCTGTCATACATTTAAATATGGTGGAGGTTCTATAATGTTACGGGGCTGTTTTGCTGCCTCAGGAACTGAAGATCTGGAACATATTAAAGGAATCATGAAGTTAGAGGACTCCTAAGGTATTTTGAAGCAAAATGTGCTACGTAGTGTCAGAAAAGCTAGGTCTGGGTCGAAGATCATGGGTCCTCCAGCAGGACAGTGACCCAAAACATACATCCAAAAGTACAAAAGAATGGTTAAAAAGGAACAAATGGACTCTTATAAACTGACCAGCAATGAGTCCGGATCTCAATCCAATCGAGAACCTTTGGAAAGAGCTGAAATCTGCCATTGGTAAAAGGAATCCTGAAACATTCATGAGCTGGAACAAATCGCAGTTGAAGAGTGGGAGAAACTGCCAGCAACAGATGTATGAAACCTATAGATGGCTACAAGAAATGTTTGGAGGCTGTCATCACTGCCAAAGGTTGTGCAACCAAATATTAGTGAAGGGTGCCATTATTCCTGTCCAGGTCATATTTTGTTTTGTTTTGTTTTTTTCTCAGAAATTACTACATTTAAGTTGCATAGACATCTTTTTTGTTGTATACTTTTGAGCATACTATTAAAATATTGATGATGACATACAGTTGAAATATTTCCAATTATTTTTCAAGATATTGTGCACAACATACCTTAAATGCAAGGGTGCCAATAATGTTAGCTACAACTCTAGGTCACAAAAAAATGTGGTCTAAACATGGATGAAGAGAAGGCAGGTACCATAGGCCACTTGACTTGAGTTTGAATTTGAATAGTAAGTTAAATATTGCACTTAATCTCACTTGAATTTTCTGTTATTTTTGTAGGCCTCGACTGAAAAATGTGGACAGAAGTACTGCACAACAGCTGGCAGTAACAGTGGGGAATGTCACAGTAATTATCACAGACTTTAAGGAAAAGACTCGTTCCTCTTCTACATCGTCTTCTACAGTGACCTCCAGTGCAGGCTCAGAACAGCAGAACCAGAGCAGTTCTGGATCTGAGTGCACAGACAAGGGTTCATCCCGTTCCTCAACGCCAAAGGGCGACATGTCAGCAGTAAATGATGAATCCTTCTGAAAATAGCACATTGAATAGTGGAGACTATGAATCGGGGTTTGAAATTTTAAACTCCCCACCTGCCCATGCTGCTTATCCTACCGGAGATTCATTTGTGCCCAAAAACACGTTTTCTTGGACATCAACTGCTTTCTGATGCTACCCAGGATCATTCTACTTGTCATGGGCACCTGGCCACTAAGGAATTTCTCACCCCGACTATTACTCCTGACACTTTTATGTATTCCATTGTTTTATATGATTTTCCTAACAATCATTTATAATTGGATGTTTGCCTGAATCTACTTTTTATACAGATTTGCTGTGCACAGTTTTCCATGTACATTATAACTATTTTGTTACTTTTGAATTTTATTTATTGCATTCACAAATTCCATTTTATTTCAGCATATCTTTTTTTCAAATTTTAATTTGTTTCTCTTTTTTTCAGCTATACTATATACTATCCGTTTTTATATATCTGTATAAATATATAGAGAGGGTTATTTGAAACCAATACATAAGAAACACTGGTGCTTGATACACTGTGAAGTGAAACCTTAATTCAATATATACCTATTTAGGACAGTCCCTTATATGGCAGTTCCGAAATACCGTCTTGTCTGACGTGTGCTTCAGGCAGAGATGTGCACAGTGCCCTTTCTTCTGATGTTTCTGGCTAATATACTGTAGACAATTAAAGATCAAAATGTGATCTAAAGTTACAGGCTTGCTCCAAAACAGTATCTGTTGGTAATTCATTCTTATTAAAGCCAGTCAGTCTGACAGTGCAGTTATAAATAGGGAAGAACTTGTGGTCAATCTTTCATAAGCAACTGCAGTGGCTTTGCAATGCTGAACATTGGTATATAGCATGATTACATTTTTAACATTGATAAGTTGTGTGCTATTGATCACAAACCATTATTCTCTATAGACAAGCAAGCCAAGTCAGTTCCACATATGGGTTATTTCATTAGTGATATTGAGGTACGTAACATGTGCTAGCTAAGGCTAGAAAAGCTCAGAAAGTTTTCTGTGCTGCCTGGCTAGTTCTACATAGCCATAAGGCCACATCAGCCTCACTGTAGCTACGGAGCGGATCAGACTTGTTCCATGGTGCTGTCTGCTTGTACTTTCTACTTTTGGTTGTCAGGTTCCTTCAGTGAACAGGTTTTGTGTGTGACTAACTTATATTGCTGTTCATTGAGGAACAACCCTAGTAACAGCATGCAACTTTGAATCCTGTTGAGTGAAGTCATTTGCAGAGCTGCATACAAAAACTTCAGAACCTGTTACATCAGAAAAAAGTAAAATCAAGCGACAAGGCTACATTGTGAGCCATTACTTATTCCAAGGTAATTTTTATTGCTTGTTCTTACCTATTTCCTTTTATTGTTATGGAGGTATATATTCAGCATTGAAGGAGTCCATTCAGTCTACCACATTTTTGTATGTGTTTGTGGCTTCTAAGAATAATTTATAATGGTGGCCATAAACATGTAATATGATGTTTAATCACTGATCATAATACTAGTTCATGGCATTTTAGTTTCTCTGCAGCTAGACTAGAGCTTATGCATAGATCTGTTAGGCCTATGCCTAGGGTTACAGAGGTCTGGTAGTGACAAAGTGCCTGCCCCATGGACTCCAAATTTTCCGTCGTCCACATCCCTATCCCAGCAGACTTCTGATCTGTTCCTATCACCCTTCATAAACATGGGGGGGGGGGGAGGGGGGCTTCAGTAGAAGATAGCTTAAGGGCTGAATCTACATATGCTCACAAGTCTGCACCTCCCATATGGAAGTTCAGAGGGGATAAAACCAATGTGGCATCTTTGAGCATGGGCTGACTTAGTCTCCATGCTCTCTGCCTTATGTTCATAGTGATGCCGGAACTCTGAGGCCTGTGGGGAAGAAGGAGGTGAGGGGAAGGATGGTGATAGAGAACCTGAGATAGGGTTTGAAATTGTGGCAAGGAAATTGATGGAAATCAAATTAGAGATCCGGTGGGGAGAGGAGTGACTGGGATCAAGAAGTCTATAGTGGGAATTGGGATCAGAAGGGGGAAGGGTTGCAGTATGGCACCAACAGTACCTAGGGCCAGTAAAAACCAAAATTTGTTACTGTTTGCCGCCAGTCAGTAGAATTCTGCATCATGTCTGGCTAGATACTTTTAACTCAGTATTTCAGTATCGCTGATTAGCAACTGCTGTATTGAAATGTTTTTCCCTGACCATTAGAACCACAGATCTACCCCAATACAATTTTACACAGTTTAGGGAACCCCTTGGTAAAATATAAATTGCATAGTTTATATTTAAAAGAGCTTTGTCAAGTTGATATCTGATTTGGAGCACACCAAAGAAATGTTAAATTTATGAGTGGGTTACATAAAGGTAGAACAAATCCTTTCTAGCTTTATGAGTTAGAGCGTGCTGAAATTGTGCAGTCTTTTTGCAGATACCTGGTCCATTGGTATTCACTTTCTTGGAAGTCATTTCCTAGAATGTCATTGTGGTCTTCATCTTCCTAGAGCTGTGCTTTATAGCCCTTTATGCTAGTTGTTGCATTGTAGGACTTCTCCAGAATAGGATACCATAAAGAATGCAATTGGCTGTCTGTCACCCACATCCACATGCTTATGAGTACGTTCATTTGGCATCACTGGTGCATTTCTGGGTAGCTAATATTTGAGATTTCTTGCTGTAAAAGCTGAAGATATGAATGGCTCAATAATGGCAACTGATCATAGAATGAAGCCCCTTTTAGTAACCAGTATGTCTAACAAGTATTTTCATTTTTACTTTCAATTATTTTGAAGATTCCTGCAGTACCTTTTTCTATTTTTTGTTTTCTTTGTAAACTTTGTTTTGGCTCCAACCATTATCCCTGGATTTTAGTTGAGAGATATGAATTATTACGTTTTGATAGACTGCTCTTTGCAAAAGCATACAGGGCAGTTTACAATAAAATGTAAGGTAGCCAATGTATGTTTAGGTTGCAATTTAATTTTACTTTTTATTTTTCTTGACACCCTTTCATCCTTTAAGTGACCAGAGTACTCTGCTGTCTTATCATCCACTCAGCCTATCATTTATTGGCAGTAAATAACCCAGGCAAAATATTTTTTGGGCGGGGAGAGAGGCAGGGAGAATTCCATGTAGGTTTTAATCATTTGCTTGACAAAAAGAGTGGTTTATTTTAGGTCGCCAATAGAGTAAATAGTACCAGTTGAATTTTCAGTAGCCTTCTGGGTTCCTTTTGTGTTACTTGAAAACTGTTCACAGCTAGTAGAGAACTTGAAACCATGTTCTTTAAAATATACAGGGCACAAGATGCTACAGTATTTGCTTTTGGACCCTACAATAATCTTAAAATGTAAAGAAAGCATGGAAAGTACTTTCTCTTGATACATGTTTTATTGAGCTTCTTTCAGAGATATAATATGTACTTTTAATGTATACTGTACATCTGTTAGCTTTATCATTGCAACTTAATGACTACATATTTCAGATTTATTTGGATGTTGCAAATGCCAAGTGCATTCTTCTGTGAATTTATCTATTTCTTTGTTTAATGGTGTTGGAGAGTGTAAACTAGGCAAACATACTTAGGGAGTATTTACTAAGCTGTGGTAAGTTAAGTGCAGCAAAATATATTTTATCTTGTGTCACTAAACTTGTGGTAACTCAGTACCACAAGTTAGTAACTCCCGCAGTAAATAATGCAAGTTGCATTACTTTTCCTTCCTGGGAGTATTGGGCTACTAACATGTGGCCTGATGCTCTTGGGGGTCAGAGGATTTCTAATTATCCCACCCACTCCCACTTCCTCCACCAGTAAAGACACCGCCCCCTTCCCCCCCGAACTACCAGGCCTATCCCTGGTTTCTAATGGGGGAAGCACAGTAGAAATTCCCAGGCGCCCTTGCTCCATTGCTTATTTGACAGCTTGACACTCTAGTGATAGAACCTTGAAACTAATGCTAGGGATCAAAAGCCTCTTTTGAATCCAGTGCAGCGATAGGCAGTAATGACTAGGGATCACTCTTATACCCTCCTCATTTCCATACATACCAAGGATAGGCTCAGTAGGTCATGGGGGTGGATTAAGATTGGGAGATCTAGGGGAAGGGCATGGTGGAGTATCTATGGGGGGGGGGGAGGGGTCTGATCCAGACGGTCAATGATGGGTGGGACTATTAAAAAAAAAAAAAAAACCCACAAAAAACAAACAAGCCTTCCAGCTCCTTTAACCCGTTTTGGACAGCTCACATATTCTTTCTCTGTGCTGGATGATTTTTAGATTTGTTACACTCAAAAAAACTATGAAATACCGGCAATAATAAAAAATATTAAAACTTTGCAGAAAATAGAAGTTTCACATAGTGTATGTTTTTCATACACTGGTCCAATATAGTATATTGTCTGTCTTCAGAAAAGATAGGATTCAGTTCCAATATTCATTGACATAAACATACTGTATGATACTATTGAAACTGCAGTTTTCATTTCATTTCATTTATTATGATATAACATAGTTTGTCAGCAGTCCATTCTGACGGTGGAATATGATACACGTGAAAACACTTCTGATGCAGTGCGTCGATACTGCACCATTGAAACACCTAGAACAGTATGCTTGAGAGCAATTAGTTTCAACAACATATTAGCCCAGCGTATGAAAAACATACAAGGCCGATATACACACCAATAACTCTGACACTAAGTGACTTGCAGTTATCTAAACCTATTTTCTAAAGTCTACAAATACTTTTATTTGCAAAATAGTAGCTATTACAGCATTATAAGCTACTTACTATTTTTTGTGATCTTTTTATGTTGAGCCGCCAGTACTGTCAAAATCAGCAAACTTCGAATCTCCAGGAACAAGCAGGAATGAGTCTTCACATATGGGTATCGTTGGTATCGACAGAGCCTGCACGGGAACGCTCCCCAGCGTCCAGTAAGAAAGCTTTTGGGAGCATCCCACAGCGCCTGCGCGCTGCCTTCCCGCCTTTTCCAACCGCCTCTCTCCAGTTCTTCTTTTCCGCGGAGCCAGCAGGTCGTGTCCCTGTCACAGCAGAAGAATTTATTTTTTTCTTTATTTTCCTGTGTCGTGTCTGCCTTCTTCGACGTCAGACCGGTACCACCGGTCTTTTCTTTCTTCAACTGTGCATTTTCAGTTTGGGCCTTAGGCCTGAACATTTTTCTCCTCATGGAGAAGCCCGCTTTCGGGTTCAAAAAGTGCACGAAATGTGGCGGTACTATTTCTGTCACCGACACCCATGATTGGTGTCTAAAATGTTTTGGTCCTGACCATTCCATCACGGATTGTGTGTCCTGTACCATGATGTCTAAAAGAGGTCAGCAGAACCGAGCAGCCAAGCTCAATACCCTGTTTCCCTCTGATGCAGCCTTGGTGGCATCGACATCTTCCAGGGCTGCTTCTTCCTCTCATGGATCTCAGGTAACCAAACATAAATCTAGCCGGTCCTCGAAGGGCAAATTTCCCTCTAAGCATCGAGATGCCTCCGCACTGGCAAAATTACCCCGGCGGGAAGTTCCGGCTTCCAAAGCATTATCTATGGGGTCACAGGTTGACATCGATGGCTCGGCCTCGACCGATCACCTGTTGCTGTGTTCTGGGGTACCGGTGGCCTCCACTGGTACCGACATCCAGGCTCTGGTGGCGTCGATGGATCAGAAGATTCTGTCCATGCAACGCACCTTGACGGCGTTTATGCAGGCTTCGACGCCTCCGGTACTGCAACAATCTCCGTTACCGGCATCGTTCCCGGTGCCGGTACCGATTGCATCGACATCGGCTTTGGTGTCGACTGCAACGGTACCCTGTCCTATGATGCCCATCGGTACCGCTTACTCCCGATGTCGATCCCACTCGGTACGCGTATCGGGCTTTACAGGAGCATCCAGACAGGCGATACTTCGATTCCTCCGAAGAGTCTGAGGCTTCTGTCGAGGCACCGGTACTTCTTCCTCAGGAGTCTGCTTCTCCAAAACGAAGAATGTCTCCTCCAGAAGACTTGTCTTCTCAAGACTTCATCAGGGAGGTGGCTAGGGGCCTCTCCATTACAGTGGCCCCTGAGTCAGAGCCTAGAGCCAAGCAATTAGATATTTTGCAATATCCTAAGGCTCCTAAAGAAGCAGCTACCTTACCTATTCATGAGATTCTTTATGATCTCATGTTGGGCATGTGGGAGACTCCTCTTACCACCTCTCCTCATTCTCATAGGTTAGACACCATGTACCGTGTCCCTCCTTGTCCTGGCTTTCATAAGTCTCAGCTTCCTCACCACTCTATTGTGGTAGAGTCTGCCATGAGGAAAATAAAGAATGAAAAGAGACACTCATCTAATCCTCCAGGATGTGAATGCAGGACCCTTGATGCTTTTGGCCGAAGAGTTTTCCAAGCTAATATGCTTGCTGCCAGAATCAACTCCTATAGTCTCTATATGGGGATGTTTCTAAAAGAAGTCACAGATCATCTGCAGACTTTAGCCCCTTTTATTTCAGAAGATAAAAGGCAGGAATTTCTCACTTGGCTTAAACATGCCCAAGATGTTTCCAATTTTTCCAACCGTGCAGCCTTTGACTCTTTTGAGTGTGCATGCAGAATTGCTTGGTTACAAGCTTCTGATTTGGAACTCTGGGTCCAAGAAGAACTGGGAAATCTTCCCTCTACAGGTGAAAACCTTTTTGGCAGAGATTGGCAAGCAAAAGCCACTCAGATGGATGCTGAGAACTCTGCTTTGGATCGACTTTCAAAGTCTACCTCTGCTCTTGTTAAGAAAAGATTGTTCAAAAAGACACCTTTTTCTAAAAAGGGAAGATATTATCCTGCTTATGGTCAGCAGGCATCTTCTGCAGGTCGTTTTGCTGCAAAGCGTCAGCAACCACCTAAACAGGCCAAGTCAAAGGCTGCCAAGCCTCCCACGACGCAGCAGCCCCAGCCTCCTCAGGGCCTTTGACTTGCAACTAGAGAACTTAGCCTTTCTAGCTCTGGAAGAACCAGAGCCCCTCACCATTCCAGGAAGGTTAGCTTATTTTGCTCCCAGATGGGAGCAAATCACAGCAGAGCAATGGACCCTCTCCATTATAAGGGAAGGGTACAAACTTCATTTCTTAAACCTTCCTCCCCACACCATGGTGAAACAGTTCAATTCTCCAACATCTCTCCTCAACCTTCTGGGTCAGGAGATTGCTACCCTCCTTGCCCAAGGGGCAATAGAAGAAGTACCTCTTCTTCAACAGGGCTCAGGGTTCTACTCCCCTTATTTTCTTATTCCAAAGAAAACAGGGGGCTACAGACCCATATTAGATCTCATAGAATTGAACAAGTTTCTATTCAAAGAGAAATTCAAGATGATTTCTCTCGGTACTCTGCTGCCATTCCTTCAGAGTCAGGACTGGCTTTGTTCTCTAGATCTCAAAGATGCGTACACCCATGTCCTCATCCATCCAACACACAGAAGGTTCCTTTTTCAAGGAAAGCACTACCAATACAGGGTGCTTCCTTTCGGTTTGGCCTCTGCACCAAGGGTGTTCACGAAATGCATGGCAGTAGTAGCTGCATTTCTACGCACTCTAGGAATATTCGTTTTCCCATATTTGGACGACCAGCTCATTCGAGCTCCATCCCAGTCAGAGGCCCAGATTTGTCTAACCTGCACAATGCGTGTCCTTCAGTATTTGGGACTGGTAATAAATATCCCAAAATCCCATCTCACCCCTACTCAGTCCCTGGAGTTTATAGGGGCCTTGCTGGAATACCACAACTGCAAGGGCCTATCTTCCTCAGGCCCGTTGCCTACACTTGGTGCAGTTAGCCTCCCAGATGCAGTTAAAGTCCCATTTAACTGCTCGAGAAATGTTACAACTATTAGGCCACATGGCATCCACCGTGCATGTGGTTCCATATGCTCGCCTTCACATGAGGGCAGCTCAATGGACTTAGGCAACCTGATGCCTGAGTCCATTGGGTGGACAATCAGACAAAATAGCAAACTCCAGCCGCCTATTTTGGTCTCTCCAGTGGTGAAAGTCCCCTCCAAATCTGTTGTTGGGGTCCCCTTTTCAGCAGTCTTTACCCCAAGCAACTCTGACAACAGATGCTTCTCCAATGGGTTGGGGAGCTCATCTGCAGGATCTCTCCACCCAAGGCATCTGGTCTCCACAGGAGACTTCTCTGCATATCAATCTCTTGGAACTCAGAGCAATATTCTTAGCTCTGAGTGTTCCATTCCCTGCTCTGCTACAGGACAGTCCTCATCCATACGGACAACCAAGTAGCCATGTTTTATGTAAACAAGCAGGGCGGGACTGGCTCTGTCGCTTTGCAACAAAGCTTTGCGACTGTGGGCCTTCGCCAGAGAGCATCACATCCATCATCTGGCAGTATATCTTCCAGGCGTTCAAAACTCTTGGGCGGACAGACTCAGTCGAGTTCTGCTTCCACACGAGTGGTCCCTCCACATGGACCAGGTAGCCAGGATTTTTCGAATTTGGGGAACCCTGGACATAGACCTCTTTGCAAGTCCATGGAATGCCAAACTTCCCCGGTTCTGTTCCAGAATGCCGTGTCAGGGAGTTCAGGCCAAGGATGCCTTCCTCCTTCACTGTGGTCAAGACTTCCTTTATGCCTTTCCACCAATTCCCCAAAACACTTTTCAAGCTTCAGAGAGATCGAGGGACTATGATCCTCATAGCACCACATTGGCCACGCCAAGTGTGGTTACTTCTGCATCTCTCTCAAGCTCCTTCCCTGGACTTGGGCTCTGCACCAGACCTTCTGTCCCAGGAAGAGGGAACGTTGTGGCACCCAAACCCCCAGTCGCTCCATCTCAGGGCTTGGTTGCTGAGGGCCTAGACCTTCAAGATTTTCACCTCTCTCAGCAAGTCAGAGATGTTATTCATGCCTCTAGAAAGCCTTCTACTATACGTTCCTATGCTTTCAAATGGAAAAGATTTACCATTTGGTGTTCAGAGAAGGGTCTAAACCCTCTTGCAATACCTCTGAATTCTCTACTAGGGTATCTCCTGCTTCTATCCCATGCAGGTCTGAAAACAAATTTGGTAAGAGTCCATTTGAGTGCTATTGCAGCGTCCCTCAAGCCTCTCAATGGACAACCTATTTCCTCTCATCCTCTTACAGCAAGATTCACGAGAGGCCTTCTTTTAACTAATCCTCCCATTAGACCACCTCCAGTGGCATGGGAGTTAAACCTGGTTCTTGGCCAGCTTATGAAGCCACCCTTTGAACCTTTAGCCACCACCTCCTTGAAATTTCTTTCTTGGAAAGTTGTTTTTCTCATTGCAGTCACCTCAGCATGCTGCATCAGTGAGTTGCAAGCTTTGGTGGCTAATCCACCTTATACAAGGTTCCATCATGATAAGGGAGTCCTCAGGACCAATCCACACTTTATGCCTAAAGTGGTCTCGCCTTTTCATCTGAACCAAGAGGTATATTTACCTGTCTTTTTTCCAGGACCTCATGCATCAAGTGCAGAGAGGAATCTTCATACCTTGGATTGTAAGAGAGCGCTCGCTTTTTACTTACAAAGAACACAGCAACATAGGAGGTCTTCTCAACTCTTTGTTGCTTTTGATCCTTCTCATTTAGGACTTCCAGTCTCTAAGAGAACACTGTCCAACTGGATTGCTCAGTGTATTTCTTTCGCCTACCAGAGTAGGAACATTTCTCTGGAGGGCCATGTCACAGCTCACAACATGAGAGCCATGGCAGCCTCAATGGCTCATCGAAACTCTGTGTCCATCGACCAAATCTGTCGAGCGGCCACCTGGGCCTCGGTTCATACCTTCACAGCCCATTACTGTTTGGACAAGGACTCCTGCTGGGATGCCTCGTTTGGTCAGGCTGTTCTCAAACACCTGTTCCATTCTTAGTCAACTCCTACCCACCTACCCTGGTCGGATGCCAGAGATCCATGGGAGGAGGTAGAGTCCTTTTCAAGGACACACAACCTGGGGTTTATCCCTGGCATCTACAGCTAGGGAGTCCCCATATGTGAAGACTCATTCCTGCTTGTTCCTGGAGATAGCACAGTTACTTACCTGTAACAGGTGATCTCTGGGAACAGCAGGAATAAGTCTTCACAACCCACCCACCTCCCCTAGGAGTTGTAACTATCTTTCCTTTCCTCTCTCTCTCTTTGTCTCAGCTTTAAAACTCGAACTGGAGAGAGGCAGCGCGCAGGCGCTGTGGGATGCTCCCAAAAGCTTTCTTACTGAATGCTGGGGAGCGTTCCCGCGCAGGCTCCGTCGGTACAGACGATACCCATATGTGAAGACTTATTCCTGCTATTCCCAGAGATCACCTGTTACAGGTAAGTAACTGTGCTATACCTATTAAACTAACTAGATCTCAGATAAAAAATCTGTATATAACGCTTTTTGACATAACGATAATAGCTAAACATTGTCCCATTGAATTTATAGCCATTAATTAGTAAACAGTTGAGTAGAAAGTATGGAAACCTTATTATGTAAAATATACGCTTGTCCAAAACGGGTTAAGATGGCCTCTCCCAGGAGGAAAGGGCCATGCATTAGCAGCCTGATGCTCCCAGGGAGGAAAAATAATGCCAGCTCAAAGTTGACATTACTTTGCCAGGAACAACACAGTTTGCAAAGTAAATGTGAGCTATGATTGCATAATAATGAGATGCTTTGCATGCTTGGCATCTCATTATCATGTAACACATTTTATGGTAAATTAATATGTTTTAAAGTAAAAATGCACAATTTTGCCATCTAATGCACATTGCTTGGCAAATATCATGCATTATTCCCTTAAGGCATGTTAGTAACTACTCCTTTAATCATTGATATTGCACAGACAGATTCAGAAGTTCCACAGAGATGTGTATTTTGATTTTATATAAATGCAAAGTTTGGATTTTAAGTAATTTGTACACAGAAGTCACATGTATTTGACAAGTAATGTTTAGTAAAGTGAACAGACCAGAAATGACTTAATTTCTTAGACAGTAGCCAGTATTGACAGATCCAAATTAAATGAGTTTTCACTGCAGAATTAGCTAGTGTCCTTGATACGTAGATGATAAATTTAATAAATCAAATGAAATGAAAAAACTGCACATTAAATAACCTAAATAAAAGAAAAGCAACTCATAGGCAGGGGTGCACCACATCAGTGTTCACAGTGATGAAAGAGATCAAGCACCCTCAATCATATATTACTTATATCATTTTAATAGGTTTTTCAGTTTTTTGCAATTGATGTTTTTCAGCATTACTAAAACATACATCCTTTCATACCATCCAAGCTCACCAGAACATCTTCAGGTACCAGTCTAAACTCATCCGTGGAATAAAAAAAACAACACCCCCCCCCCCCCACACACACACACACACACAAACTGAAGAAATGTTTATTATTTTTGCTTTTGCAGAGTTGTTGGACATTTGCATCATCTGGCTTTTAGGTGTCTCAATAGAGTTCTAGTTGGTCCAAATAGTATATAAGGAAGTACATTTCTATAACATTAGCTGGAAAACGTTTTCAGCCCAGAATGGAGATGTTAAATGTTTTCTTGTTTTTAAATGCATGATTGAAGGTGCTTTATCTTTTCTACTTCCTTGACAAACAAGAGAATGACTTTAGTTTTTCCTTTTCTGTTTGAATTTAGCCTTTTACCTTCAGTCATTGCTGTATTCTAGCTCCCCATTAAATTGTGTGAAAAATGTTCTGAAGTGTCTATACAAATAGGCTTATGTACTAATCTGTGACAAATCGAAAACTGAAAGGCCAGTATGTCAGCTTATTTAATTTGGGGATTTATGGCAACTTTTCTAAGAAAAATATGCCTCTAGAAAGTATCGCATTATACTACACCAGTTTTCCTTTTCCTCTTTACTATTAATTTCTGCTTAAACATTATTACAGTTCATTTTCCTTTACAAAAAAAAACAGATGCTTACTAATACCTGGTACAATTTCAGCAATATAGTTAGGTGATGATAATAAGCTAATTTCCTTAAGTGATGCTTCTCTGCTTCTTCTCACCCCTGCTAATTGGATTCTTATTTTAAAAGACTTACAATATTAACTTTAGGTGTATTATGTAGTCATAAGTAATAGACATGCCTAATTAGGGAACTTCAGAGACCAGCAGGAATTCTGAGTTTACCTTTAAAAGATGCTTGAGGGGAGGGTAATCTTTAAACAAGATGACCCAAGTGTAGCATTTAATCAGAACTGAAATTTGAAGGGCAAGTTGCCATTTCAACTTTGAAGCTAGTTGCTTAGCCATGGTTTCATCTTCTTGTGTTTTGGGTCCTGTACGTATTAGTATTTTATGTATTTCTAATTTCCCATCTTGATTGCACCCATCAGGCAGATATTCTGGAAATGGAACTGAAGCATCTACATTGTCATATTGCCATTCTACCATGAGGCAATGTGTAAAGATATAACATATATATATATACATATATAAAAAGAGTGTAAAGTACTTGATGTTCAGTGGCACAGAATGCAGATATGAAAAGCACAGCGTTATGTTTTCTAATTTGTTGTTTTTTTTTTACAGATGTGCCTTACTTGACTTAAACGAGTTAAGATAGGCTGTGGAAAACTTATAACACACAACATTTCTTCTCTTCTTTTAACAAAAACAGTTGTGCAAAGGTTTGGTACAGGTTGTTGCACAATTGGGCAGTAGCTTCCATGAGTGTATCTCCACTGAGACTTTTCATCTGCCTTATCAAGATCATTCTCCATATACTTTTTTAAGCTATTGTATCTTAAATTATTGAAAATTTAATAATTGCTGACTATATAATAGCCTTTGCTTGTATGTATCTGAAGATGGTTTAAGAGCCAACATTTAGAGTATGACAATGGAGCTGAACAGTTTTTAATGCGCAAGCAGTTCTGTCCTTGTGTATGACCTGTAACCTTAATTTACTGTGTAAAGATGGTTACATTATTTCCTTAGCTTTGTTTGTTGGAGACAGATATAAAACGCTTGTTCAAGTATGTTGAAGCATTATCTTGTGAATTTTTTTATGTTAATGTATTATACGAGCGATTATATTTTTCATTTGCTCAGAAAGACAGCTTGTATAACGCTTTTGAAGGTTTATGCTCTGTAAAGTCTTTAGAGCTTAAAGTCTGTTCAAATTTTTTTTTCTTCATGCTAAAGTGTCAATGGTGGTTTTGTGAACTGGTCAAAAATTCACAGGTCTTAATGTTTTTGGGGAAATTTTATTGGACACCTGCTCTTTGTCTAGCAAAATAAAAGATGTTAATATATTCCTGTTACTGGCATGCGCATGGCTGTTATTAGAAGCCACGTTATCATTTCCTTGCTTTAAATAGAAATGTCTATTTATGGATTCTGCTTGTAGCTTTTTTCACAAATAAAATAGTAAAAGGTAATTTTATCTGAAAAGTTTTTTAATAGGTTTAAATGTATCTTCAGCTACTTTTGCAGAAAAGGAGGGAATACATATGCTAGTTATGCTTGTGTGCAAAGGCAGCTTGTGCATTGGGGATATCCTGAAATTTTGGCCTACTTGCAGCTTTACCAGACTGGAGTTGAACATACCACATCCAGAAACATGGGAGCTAAAGACAGGCAGACCTTCATCCACAGCAACACTAATGGTCAATTTTTATCTAGGGCTTTAAATATGTTAATTTTAGTCCCTGTATCTATATTACAATTTCATCTAAATTCTTCAAACCTACCATTCCAAAATCTTTTTTTAAACAGGTTCAAAATAACTAACTTTTAATCTCAAGATGTGAATTTGACTTGGGTCAAGTGTTTCAGTCCTTAATAAAAATTAGATACAGTGCAAGAAAAAAAAAGCAATATGATGTGCCACATAGTATTTGCAGAGAAACACTGGAGACACTGCAAGCATATAGGTAGTTTGTGGTCTTGAGACTAAAGCAGAATTTTTTTTATCTCCATGCTAAGCAATTTGTATGACATAAAACACAGCACATCACCCTGCTAACCCCATTAATATTGTAAAGCATGGTGGTTGTGGGGACAAGGAGCTTTTTGAAAATTACGGGAAAGATGGATGGTGTCAAGTCCAAGAAGATCCTGGAGGAAAACCTGTTCACTCGGCCATAGACTTGAAACTGAAGAGATGATTCACCTTTCAGCAGGACAATGATCCTAAGCACAAAGCAAAAGCAACCCTGAATTGTCTCAGCAAGAAGAAAGTGAATGTTCTCAAGTGATCCATTCAAAGCCCAGACCTGTATAGCACAGTTACTTACCTGTAACAGGTGATCTCTGGGAACAGCAGGAATAAGTCTTCACATATGGGTACGTCGGTACCGACGGAGCCTGCGTGGGAACGCTCCCCAGCATCCAATCAGAAAGCTTTTGGGAGCATCCCTCAGCGCCTGCGTGCTGCCTTTCCAACTGTCTCTCCTCAGTTGAGTTTTATAGCTGAGAAAGAGGAAAGGAAGATAGATACAACTCTTAGGGGAGGTGGGTGGGTTGTGAAGACATATTCCTGCTGTTCCCAGAGATCACCTGTTACAGGTAAGTAACTGTGCTATCTCCAGGAACAAGCAGGAATGAGTCTTCACATATGGGGGGACTCCCAAGCTAAGATGCCTGGAGCCCTGCATGGTGGGGATTGGAACATGCTACACCTCATATGGCCAGGCATCCTGAGGATGGAGGGTAGGAGTTGAAAAGAGAGGAGCTGTAGGAAAAACAGCTAACCTAAAATAGGACTACAGGTAAGGAGTCCTTGTATGTATGATACTTATCATGAAAAATATTGAAATGAACAATCACAATATGGACCTCACCTACTGGATTGCAGGAAGTAGAGAGGCTGATGGAGTCTACTGGGGATCCAGTAGAGGAATCTTCAAGGTGACCTCACTGAAGTGAAGGTGAAGGTCCAAATCTGGAAGTGACAGGTGACCCAGGTGTCAACTGGGGTAGTACAAAAACGGTAGGTCTTTAGGAAAGCTTTATGGAAAAAGCTGGGAACTCTTTTGGCTACAGAGTTACTCACAGGAGCAAAAGAGGAAGACTGACCGATTTGGATAAACTAGCCCAGTCCTGGAGGGAAGAAGGGTTATGGGAAAAAGCCCGTATTCCCAAGGACAGATGTCTGAAGGGGTTGAAACCTCAGATCTACTGAAGATCCACCCTGTCTTTCCTAACTGGTGAGAGAAAGGAAAGATATTGGAGCATGGAGCTTCAGGGATACCTAAACCTAGGGTTAAGGTAGGAGCTGTCAGTACCACAGCAGTGGTTGTGTGCATAATACCCCAGACATACTGTGGGACAGTATGAACATATGCAAGCCCACTGTCTGGAACCTATAGGAAGGTAAAACCTTTATAAGCATAGACAGAGAGATAAGTATGTAAATACATATCTACCTATAAGGAAGCATCTCGACAGATACACAGATATATATGGGTATATATATACGTCTATAGTGGGATCTGGAGGGGCATAACATATGCACACGCAGCTTACAGACATATGTATCTATAGAGAAGTATATAGAGATATATACATACATGAATATATATGTCTAAAGATAAATGTCTGCAATTAAGCAGATAGAGATATGCCCATAAGAACATTCACATGGGAGATGTGAAGAGGAAAGATTCATCTAACAAGAAGGTGGAACCTACTTGAGAAGATATAGAGAATCTGTTCCCCCTGGTTAAGATGGGCAGGAATACTATCCAGTGAAATAACCAGGATGGTTGCGTGGAAAAAACAGGATAATATCAGTCTGTAAACAGCGAGTCCGGTAGAACTCTAACATGGTGAATGGACAGAAACGCAGAGGATGAGATACCAGGTTGACCCACTTGAGGGACAAGGGGGGGGGGGTATCATGCGTTGTTTGTTTAAATATGTGCTGTCCATGAAGGATTAGGATACCATGAGGACAAGCTGCAAGGAAAAAAGAGCATATTTCCTGTAGAAACTGGGTAACTCTTTAGACTGTCAGATAGAGAAGGCTTATGTCCTTTATTAAAAGGAAATAGAAGGGTGTAAAGAACCCCTACAGTCATGAGGAATGACTGAGGAAGCCTTTTTCAACCATATAGGATAGTAATTAGAGAAAAAATCCCCATGCTCTCTAGCAAGGGCCCATAGTGGAAAGCTTCTCAGCAGGATTGCAGAGAGCACTATGCAGGAGAATTGGGAAATAAAAGTGGCTGTTGGAGAAAACCAGCTGCCACTTCAGTTATGCTGCCAACTCCAGGGATTTGGAGATGACAGAAAAGAAGCGATAAGGATTATCCAAGATAGATTAGCACTATCTTGGAGCACTACTAAGGCCAGAGAAAAAGTAGTGGAAGACAAGACTGGAACTCGTAGAAAAGTACCAGTAGTCCAAACACTGGAACTCCTGCATGGGCAGCTGCTGAATAGAACAGCAGAGAGAATCCTTCTGTTTGTAACAGAGAGAACAGACAGAACAAGAGGAAAAAATCCTGATCATGTCTGATGAGCTGCCCAATGAAAGCAGGGAGGTTACTCCAGAGAAAACTCTACACTAGAAAGGACAGGAAGACTAGAAAGGCTAAGAAAGCTTTCCAGTGGTATGGAAGCACTCTTACAAGGGAGGCCCTGAAAAAGAGGGTAAAGAAAAATAGGAGCTGAAGGGAGACTTGCCATATGGTAAGTCTGCAGAAGGAAAAAAGTCATGGTGGTACAGGAGAAAACTATCATGAGATAGTTGGCAAACCTCTCTTCATGGTAGAAAGAGGAGGAAAACCCTGTGACCCATAGACATGAATCTCCTGACAGCTCAGCCTACCTAAGAGCAAGTGGATGTCCTGGAAAACAGGAATCCATGTGTAGAGTTTTAAATGAAAAAACAGTGAAAAAACTTCTGCTGAGAAGAAGTGAACTGTAGGTTATAAAAAGATTAATTAGAACCCTATTGAGGGTTAATTTTCCTGGCTTGAGTTTGGATTCTTCAGATCAGAGCGAGGTTTCCCTTGATTGGGAACATCTGTATGATGGGCAGGAGAAGAATAAAACCTTCTTTTGTTTAGGGAAAGAAGGTTTGGTAGGGCATTTCCTACCTACTGGGGAAGGAGAAGGCTTGGGATAGCCCTCAGAAACAGGGAAGTCAGTGGAGCAATGAGCAACCTGACGTAAAGACTCCCTATTGAAGAGATCCGGGTCTGGATTGCCGGAGAGATTTCTGGCATAGAGAGGTAGATCTGGGAGTCATCAGCATACAGATGGTACTGAAAGCCATGGGAAGAAATAAGCGCATCAAGGGACTGGGTATAGAGAAAGAAAAGGAGCGGACCCAGAACAGATCCTTGGGGTACACCAACTGGGAGAGGGGTAGCAGAGGACGAGGAGCGCTGGGAGAGATAGGAGGAGAACCAGGATAGTACCGAGCCCGTGAAGCCGAGTGAGGACAGGTTATCGAGGAGAAGGGTGTGGTCGACAGTGTCGAAAGCAGCAGAGCGGTCAAGAAGGATGAGGACAGAGTAAAGGCCCTTAGATTTTGCCAGGAACAAGTCACTGGATACTTTGGCAAGAGCCGTTTCGGTAGAGTGTAGAGGACGAAAGCTGTACTGTAAATGATCCAGGAGGGCATGAGAGGAGAGGAGAGGAGAGGAGAGGAAGTCGAGGCAGCGGCGGTGAACCGCACGTTCAAGTAGTTTAGAAATGAAGGGAAGGAGAGAGATGGGTCAATAATTAGAAGGACAGGTGGGATCAAGTGAGTGTTTCTTGAGAGGTGTGACCACAGCATGTTTGAAGTCTGCCGGGACTGTTGCAGTGGAGAGTGATAAGTTGAGAATATGGGAGATGGAAGGGACAACGGTGGAGGAGATGGGGCCTAGGAGACAGGTGGGGATAGGATCAGAGGAGCAGGTGGTGAGTTTGGAGGAAGAAAGAAAGTACGCAGTTTCCTCTTCAGAGATCACAGGAAAGGAAGAGAGGATAACAGAGGTAGGGGGGGGGAGAGTTGGGAGTGAAGAGGGGAAGTAGTTGATTTTGTGGGGAATTGGAGGGTGATCTTGTGGAAGTAGTCAGCCAGGGTTTGGGCAGAAATGGAGGGCGGGAGGGATCAGAGGTGGGGGCACTTTGAGGAAAGAGTTAAGAGTAGTAAAGAGACGGAGAGGATCAGAGGCAATACTCCAAATGAGGTCGCACCAGAGACTTATACAGAGACACTATCACCTCCTTCTTTTTGCTGGCCATTTCTTTCCCTATGCACCCAAGCATTCTTCTGGCTTTTGGTATCTAGTCTCACATTAAGATCATCAGAAACAAGGCCATGGGACACATCCCAGGATACTGAAAGAGCACAGAGGTTCTTGCAGGGCCATTAAAGGATGTTTTTAATAGATCCTTGGAGACAGGAGATGTGGTACCTCTTCACAAAAGTGGTAACAGGGAAGAAGTGACAAACTACAGGCCAGTAAGCCTTACCTCGGTGGCCGGAAAAGTAACGATACAGAAACATTATAATATCCTTGGTTTTACTCTCCATTCCTTTCCTTATGATTCCTAGCATTCTATTTGCTTTCTTAGCTGCTGCTGCACACTGGATGGAGGGTTTCAACATATTATCCACGATGGCACCTAAATCTTTTTCTTGGGTGGTGGTTCCTAATGTGGAACCATGCATCATATATCCATAGTTTGCGTTATTCTTTCTCGAATACTATCCACTTCAGCAGATGCAAATGCCTTATTTTTGTGATCTTTTCTGTGACTGTATGTCATATATGGAGTGGAGGAGTAGCCTAGTGGTTAGAACACTGGCTTGGTAACCAAGCAACCAGGGTTCGATTCCCACTAGCACTCCTTGTGGCCTTGGGCAAGTCACTTAACCCTCCACTGCCTCGGAAGAAAGGCCTGGCAATCTACTTCCGGTGACACTGCCAAGAAAATCCAGGAGCTTCTGGGTCACCAGGAGTCCGGACTGACTCGAAGGCACACATTGCATATTTTTATGTCATATACAACACTGGGGAAGGGAGAAATTTGACACATGTTAGCTCCCTGAGGAGAAGCTAATCCCAATGATTGAAAACAAAGCTTCCATTTCATCCTACTAGACAAGTCCAGATAAATGTGTTGGGTTCCCCTACCAGCAGATTGGTGGAGACAAAGAACCAAAGAAAAGCCCAGGTTTCAATGGTATCACTCCCATGCCTCTATTTGCCTCAACCACCAGAGGTCCCTTCAGTATTTCTTTGTCTCCAGCAGACGGTAGCTTGATTTTCTCCTCTCTGAAGAAAATCTGATGATTGAATGAAAAGGATTGATTAAACGTTCGTGAATGACCACCTTGAGGTTGACTTTCTCACTTGAGCATGACGTGGGATGCTCCTCTAGACTGCGGTCTTTTTGGTAGCCTTAGGAGGAAAAATTGGGTCAGATCCATGCTCTTATCATGATAAGGGCCTACTGAACAGCCAGAAATTGGAAGGATTTGGAAAAGTGCAGCAACGTCACACAACCTCAATGCTCCCTCCTTCCTCCTCTATTCCTTCCTGCTCTCTCCTGAAGATTGTAGAAGACTCAGAGGGATCTGCCTGCCAGCCACCTTAAATGCTACAACAGCCAGTGAAACAGTATCATGGAAGTAGAACTCAGCCAGGCATGGATCCTCTGTCTGGGGCTCTCAGGGGATAAGTACCAAGGCTTTGACCTCGTCATTGTCCTTACTGAGTGCTCCTGATTCAGTCTGTGTGGGACACAATTCAGGGCAGACTGCTGATGACCATTGGCACAGTGTGGGAATTTTCTGCGCGGGTTGGCAGCATTTTCTCGTCTTGTGTGCCTGGCTATCGTGTGGTCTGTGCACATGTTTTGCCCTAGTGGCTCCAACGCATATTGCTGCCCTAGTGCCTGTAATGCACTTTGCTGTAAAAGCGCGGTTAATACATGCTGCAATTAAAGCACAGTCGACGCATGCCACAGTAAAAGTGTAGTTAACATGCACCTTTGAGCCACCGCAGCCGTTGTGATACTTGCCTTAACTCTTTCCTTCCAGGAAACGTCGTTTGACCTGTGACAAGTGAGGTGCCTCATCTCTGGATTCTGCACTCTGCTCTTCTTGCATGGCAGTTAATGAATTGTCTCTGGAGGGCTTGCTCCCCCTCTTTCAGCCAGGTGATACAATTACTTCAGCCTTGCCTGCCTTAGGTCTGGAGGTGACGGATGGCGCTATATCCAGCCAGCCAGAGAATCTGGTGACCATGCTGTGAGTCGCTCATTGTCCACTAGGGAGTCTGTGGAGACTGGGCCTCTGGTGTTGGGGGGTCATTTCCATGAGAAAAGCTTCTGGACTGGATTGTCCTCCCCAGAATTCTTTCTTTTTTGCAGCAGGCATAGTCCTTCTGGCATGGAAATTTAGACCCTGCTGCCTCTGGCTACCCACAGGCACAATCTTCTGCAGAGCAGGCGGAGAGTGGAATCCCTTTTTGATTGCCTTTGACTAAGCATACCTAGTGTGGGGCATCCCCTGGAGATGGGGATCAGATGGGAGGCATCTGAGATTTTGACTATGACTTGGATTCAGAGGTGGCTGTAGAAGTACTCTCACTTTCAGAAGATTGTGAGGAGGCTGGTATAATTCACCTATTCTTGAAGAAGAAGCCAGTGGCATTGATTGCCAGGGTCTCATCCACCTTGAACTTGACTGATTATTCCAGCACAAAATAGGAGCCAAAGGTATACCCGCTCTGTCAAAGGGTACTAAAATCCACTACTGTCTTCCCATTCCCAGAGGTGATCAAGGATATGATCCAGTCGGAGTGGGACTTTCTCAACTCTCTGCCTAAAGGTTTATGGGTATGTAAGAAGATCACCGCTCTCCTGGAAGTGGAGTGTGTTGAGTGGTTTGGCATTTTCAAGGTGAATGCACAGGTCACAGCGGTTACCAGACAGATCACCGTTCTTGTGGAAGATGGATTGACCTTAAAGGATTTTCTGGATCATATAGTGGATTCGTGGTTGAGGAGTCAGTTTGGCCATGGTGGCAGCTATTCTGCAGCTGACAGTATGCACCATTCTGACATATTGAGCCCTCTCTATATAGTTAAATATTATTCTATACATAGAATCAGTTACATATAACAGTATAACTATTTCTGTTCCACATAATCCACCATTGATAGAAACATGACGACAGAAAAAGACCACATGGCCTATCTAGTCTGTCCTTCCATGTCAACCACTACAACAGTCCCCTTTATGCATAAGATAGATTTGCATACAATGAAGACAGGACATGCAAATCTTTCTCATGCATATTTATTCTGGGAATCCTGAAAACCTGACTGGCCTAGGGTTCCCCAAGGACTGGGTTGAAAACCCCTGCTGTAGGTCATGGAGAGTGGAAATTGAGTCAGGAGGCATTTCAGTTGATTCTGCACCACTGGGGTTGCCCTGAAATGGATCTGATGGTGACCTGCTCCAATGCCAAAGTTTGCTGCTTCTTCAGTCACCATACGAAGATGGGGTCACCCAGCCTTGGCCAAGACAGCACCTGCTGTATGTATTCCCTCCATACCCCTAGTGGGGCATGTGATTTGTCATATAGAACGCCACCCGGCCAGGATTGTTCTGGTGGTGCCAGATTGGCCAAGGAAAGTGTGGTCCGGATACCTGATGCAGCTTGCTGCAAGTGCCTCCTCTTTGGTTGCCTCCTTCTCAGGGCCTATTGTTGTAGGGACCAATCATCCAGGAGGACCCGGTTCCCTTCTCGCTTACGGCTTGGCTCTTGAAAGAAGACAGCTAGCCTGTAAGGGTTACTCTCCAGTGGTGGTCTCCACTCTGCTTGGAGTCTGGAGGAGGTCTACTAAGCTATCATACTTGCGGATCTGGTGCCTCTTTTGAGCAATAGCATGGTGGCTTGGCAGCTGATTCCTGAGGCAGCCAAGCTGCCATCTGTTGGTCTTCTACAGGATGGTCTGGAGAAGGATCTTTACCTTAGCTCCCTGGAAGTTCGGGTAGCAGTTCTGGGCCTGTTTCTGAGGTCCTGTGGCTGGTAATTCTCTAGCATAGTACCCAGTCGTCTGACCCATTCTCAAGGGGGTTTGGCATCTGCATCCTACCCTCTGGTCTGTGACGCCTTCCTGTGATCTGTGTCTGGTGCTCAGGGCCTTGATGGCAGTGCCTTTTGAGCTATTGAAGTGCACTTATTTAAAGGATTTGATGCTGAAGATGCTGCTCTTGGAAATCCACCTTGTGGCTCTGCAGGCTCTGTCTTGACAAGATCCTTATCTGCTTATTTTTTTTTAAGAAGGATGTTTCCGTTCAGCCTGTGCCTTCCTTCTTGCCTAAGGTGCCTTCTCCCTTTCACATGAAACCAGCTGGTATGCCTTCCCTCCTCCTCTCAGGAATTGCATCAAGGGAAGGATAAGGATCTTCGCTTTTGTGATGTCTGGAGGGTGCTCTTCTGGTACTTCGAGGTTACAAATTCCTTTCAGAAGTTTGATCATCTTTTTGTGCTATAGACTGGCCTGCACAAGGGTGACATGGCAGCTAAATTGACTTTGGGGCTCTGGATTAATGAGGCCTTGCCTCAGCATACCAGTTAAGGAACGGGCTGGTTCCAGAGGGTTTGTGCGCCCATTCTTCCCGAGTGCAGGCACCCTCATGGGTGGAGCGAAGCATGGTGAGCCCTGCAAACATTTCAAATTGTCAGGCAGCAATGTGGGCATGACCTTTGGCTCAAGGGTTTTGTGAGCTGCTGTGTCTTCCCACCCAGTGGAGTTGTAGCTGTGGTACATACAGTACTACTTGTTTGGACTGGTCTAGCAGGACGATATGGAAGGTGACATTTTACTTACCTGTTAATGTTCTTTCCTTAAAACCTGCTAGACCAGTCCGGGGCCTGCCCCTGGAACTGTATTGCTCTTTTCTTCTGCTGTGGTCCCTTGGGTCCACTAGGATTTTTATATTTGGCTCTGCAGGTTCCTCATCTACTGATAGCCTTATGTTTATGCTTTCCTGTACATAGTTCACTACTATTGATCACTCATTGTTTCCCACAGTTGGGTTTGTGTGAGGCTTGCCATGTTTTTCTCCCATATGCTTTGGGACAAATATTGAAGGGACATCTGGTGGCTGAGGTGAATAGAGGCATAGGAGTGATGTCATTGAAACCTGGGCTTTTCATTGGTTCTTTGTCTCCACCAATCTGCTGGTAGGGGAACACAACCTACTTGTCTGGACTGGTCTAGCAGGACTTGAGGAAAGGATGTTAACAGGTAATTAAAATGTTACCTTCTTTGACAATATGGGACAGAAGTATGCTGAAGATGCTGCTGTTGCTACACAGCCTTTGTGTGCATGTGATATTTAGCATATCAGTAAACAATACTAATTAAAGAGTCTTCTGCTTAAGAAATGCTTGAGAGACTATAAACAAGAGGACTCTTTAGTTACCCTGCTTGCTTTGTTTTATGCCACCTCAATAATCTAACAGTTGTTAATACTGTATATTAATCTTTTCTCCCCTGTTTGTATCCTATGAAACACATAAATCAAATTATGATTGCAGGAATTCTCATATTGTATTTTAATTTCTAATTAAAAGGTAGCAAGTTAATTTTGCCTTAAATAGTGGTTTAATCCTTTGTGAAGATATACGATATGCAGACAATTATTCTTTGTATCAGTGTTGGAAAATGTGGAACTGTGTGGTACAATTAGAAAAATATTTAGCTCATGTACTATTTTATTCTTTGAGAAAAAAAAGATATTTTGAGGTAATTAACTGCTGTTGCTGGGGGGTGAGGTTTTTGTCTTGGCATGAAGTTTCTGAAACTTGGATCCCATCTGGCTCTCTTTCATAGCACTAAATTGGGAATACCAGTTTAATTTGGACACTGCTGAAAAAATGGCAGGTAATCTTGATGATCAATATGGCCTGTTATAGCACTGAATTGCTTATGCAAGTTATTGCACATATACAAACTTAAAATATCTGAAGTTGAATAATAATGATCACTTGAGACTGATACTTGTCTAAGAGACCAAAACATACATTGCACTAACATTCACTGGTTATTCTGTAAAATGCTTCCTTTATAAGGACTTTAGAGTACCATATTCTAACATCTGGCATGAATGAAGTCCTGCTTTGCTTGCTGTTTCTCTACTATAATTGTTATTAGTCCCACAGTATCAGATAAAAGGCAAGAATATATTGGCCTTGTCATGGAGAGTTGTGTTGTCATTTGAAATGTTATCCTAAGCCTTGACCATAAACAACAATTTCATTGTATATAAGAATAAAGGTTAATAAATAAAGCAATAGAATATAAGGTGATACCTTTTATGTGGACCAAAAGTACATTTTTGACTAGCTTTAGGAAGCTTAAACCCCCTTTACTTAGTATTTAGGGTAATTAATGACAGACATTTCATCAAGTCTTGAACTCCCTCTCCTCGGCTTCCACCTCCTCCCCTCTTCCCTTCCCGTCTGCTGCTCCTAGCCCTACAACTCTTGCGTCCTTCTTCTCTAATAAGATTCTGACCCTCCGTTCTACCTTTGATACTTGTCTGTTACCCCTCTCTCCACCCATTACCCCAACCGTCTCAGCTGCCTGTTGCTCTCCAGTGCCCACCCATACCTACCCCCATGTTTGGCATACATTTCGCTCAGTCACTTCTGCCGAGTTTTCTAATGCTATTCTGACTTCTCATAAAATCACCTGTCTGCTTGATCCCCTACCCTCCACTTGGCTTTCTGACCCTGCTCTCACACTTCATCCTTTCGCTCTCACCATTGTAAATTCTAGCCTCTCATCTGGTTGTTTCCCTTCCCCCTGGAAACATGCACTGGTTCGCCCCATACTGAAAAAACCTACTCTCGACCCTGCTGTTCTTGCCAACTGGCGGCCGGTTTCAAACCTTCCCTTCCTCTCAAAGATCCTCGAGAAACTTGTCTTCCACCAACTCTCTGCACACCTCGAGGCTACCATTTCCCTGCACCCCCGGCAATCTGGGTTCAGATCGGGTCATAGCACGGAAACCATTATCATAGCCCTCCACAATGAGTTGCACCGGTCCCACGATAGGGGTGACATTGCCATGGCTGTCTCTTTGGATCTATCTGCAGCCTTTGACGTCATCGACCACCGCACTCTTCTCTCCCGTCTATCTGATCTTGGAATACAGGGCTCAGTGTATCAATGGTTCCGGTCTTTTCTTTCTTCTCGTTCTTTTGCAGTTCACTTAGGCTCTACTTCCTCTACTTCTCTTCCCCTGCACTGCGGTGTCCCACAAGGTTCTATTCTCGCACTGCTGCTGTTTAATATCTTCTTGGCTTCCCTTGCTCTTCTCATACAGCAATCTGGTCTGTCTGCTTATTTTTTTGCTGATGATATTCTCCTGGTCCACCATACGTCTTCCCTGGCCCCAGATCTTTCACCTCTCAATGATTGTCTTACTTCTGTTGCTGATTGGTTCCGTGATAATTTTCTCATCGTCAATCCTTCCAAATCTGCAGCTATTTGGTTCACCTTTGGCGCCCCTTCCCCCACCTTGGCACCGTCCATGTCTCAATCATCTATCCCTTTAGTTCCCACCCTTTGCTATCTTGGCGTTACCCTGGATTCTGCACTTTCCTTTCACCATCATATTTCTGGGGTCGTGCGTAGTTCATTCTATCATCTTCGTAGGATTCGGGCCGTTCGCTCCCTACTCCCACTCAATGTTCCCTCTAATTTTCTGTAGGCTGTGTGCGCATAAAATATCAGCTGTGCAGCTTTTGAAGGAAGGTTAAATTTTTGTGCGCCACATAACGACACTCTGAGTTATATACTTTAAAATTTGACTACACATCAGAATACAGTATGTACACCACATGATTGCACTAGAAAACATTGTAGAACTTGTGAAAAACGTAAATACATAACAACTTTTAAATTTTAAGACGTATGTGTTGTTTTCTATCAGAATCAGAACCGTAATTTTTGTGCGCTCTGCTGTAAAGTATGTGCGCTCGCTCGGCGAGGTGTGTGCGCGCGCACACGCGCACAGCTTAGAGGGAACAGTGCTCCCACTTACTTCCCTCACAACCCTGGTCCTTACCTTGGTGATCACTCGGCTTGATTACTGTAATTCCCTTCTTGCAGGCCTCCCTCAGTATCAACTCCATAGGTTACAATTGGTCCAGAACACTGCTGCTCGCCTTCTTACTTTCTCATCCCACCGGGATCATATCACTCCCTGCCTTCTTTCCCTTCACTGGCTTCCTGTCAAGGTCCGTTATGTTTACAAGCTCCTCATTACTACTCACAGGGCCCTTTACACTAACACCCCGCAGTATTTATCCGACCTCATTTTCCTTCAGCCTACCCCCCGTCTGCTCCACTCTGCACACAGGAATCGTCTTTTCTTGCCATCCCCTACCCAGGCCCACCTTGAATCGACCCGTCACGCCGCTTTTTTCTTTGTAGGTCCCGCCCTGTGGAACTCTCTCCCACATCCCATACGTACTGAATTATCTTTCTCCCGTTTCAAAGCTCTCCTTAAGACCTATCTTTTCTGTCAGGCCTTTGACCTTCCCTTTCCCCCGGCTTAGTTCATCATACCTCCCACCAGTGTGCCCTTGTCTCACACTTTCCATCATTCGCTCCCCATCCCTTTTTACCCTACTTTCTTCCCTCCCCCCCCCATCCCACCGTGCATTAGGTCGTTTTGTCTTGTCCTGTTGTCTGATTTACCGTTTATCATCTGTTGTCCTGCATGTTGTTCTGTTCGACCCTTTCTCTCTCTGTTTCTTTCTTTCTCTTTTCTATCCACATATTGGCGTTCTTTTCTTTTTCCTTTAGCAGTATTATTTTGTTTTTATTGTACACCGCCTTAACACCCCGGTATTAGGCGGTATATCAAATCTGTTGAATAAAGATAAAGATCCCAGTTTGAGATCCCAGTGTTCCCCGGAAGGGAATAATGCAGATTACATTGATGACCTATTATTTTCCTTCCCTTTTTAACTACACTCCTCCTCTCCCTAGTTTTCATGCGGATTGTTTACTGTAATGTAGCCCTAGCCGGTCTTCCCTAGTACCAACTGCACCACTTACAAATTCTTCAGAACACCGCCGCCCGTATCCTGACCTACAGTTCACAATCAGACCACATCATCCCTCTGTTTATATGTCTTCACTGGCTCCCCATCAAATACAATACAATTTAAGATACACACTTTGGTCCACAGAGTTATTCACACTTCTACCCCACAATACTTTTCGGACTTTGCACGCCTTCATACCCCCCATCGCATTCTGCAGTCCACAGATACCAATCATCTAGTTCTTCTTTCAGCATCACGGGCTTGCCTCAAGATCATACGTAACTCTGCCTTTTTCTTTCTCAGCCGCCTCACTATGGAACCGTCTTCCACCTGCCCTCCGCCTACAGTTCTCCTTTAAGAACGTCAAAGCTCAGCTAAAAACTCATCTTTCTCACACCACTTTTGCCCCCCCCCCTCCCCCCTGAGATGTAGCGTGGCCCTCTTTCCCTCTTCCCTCTTTGGAGAGGAGAGAACCGCCATACCTATTATAACATTGGTGTTCTTTGCTTCCTTCTGAACTTGCAGCAATTTGTAATATTGTAAACTGCTCCGATACCTGTGTCTTGAGTGATATATTAAAAGACTAAATAACGATTATAGATGAAGCAAAGTCAGAACCTGTCCCATGGCTGTAGTAGCTATAGGGGTGGATTAGGCTACCTTGATGCTGGAAGATACGCTGGTGTGAGTCAGCTGCCATAATTGGTAATGCTACAGGTTAGAACCCACTATATCAGAGTTTACAGTTCAAACTACAGGTCTCCAGGAGCTCTGTATTCTGGACTGTCAGGTAGACAGATAAACCCCAATTATTTAAAATGGCACTATCATAGTTCAGGAGAGCTATAGCGTACTTTCTTGAACAGCTTCCTTTCTGTCACACTTAATTTAATTTAAACTGTCATTTATATCCCACTTAAACCATAAGAGATTTAAAGTGGGTTATATAGTATCGGAATAAAAGAAAACAAGTCAAAGAAAATATATAATAAATCCAAACAAAACTATATCATGTCAAAAAATAATGGTGCTAAATTCAACAGTTGCCTATTCATCTATTTATCCAGCTTTGCTATCTGTAAGCGCAAGATAGCACCCTCTCCTGTACTCTAACAACCTGGCTTTAGTGAGTGCCACCAGGGTTGCAAGAGGCTCTCCTGGCTTTAGTTGCATTTCTGGAGGTTGGGTTGTAGCAGGTCAGGGAAATGTGGTAGAGTAAAGAGAATAAAACTGAAATAGAGGAAGGAATAAGTGCAAGGAAAGTACAACACAATAAGTGCAAGGAAAGTGCAACACAAAGTACTATTGGAAATGTGTATGTTCACTGTTTATTGTAAACCGCGCTGATGCTGAATAGCGCGGTATAAAAGAGACTTTAAATAAATAAATAAATTTAAATAAATAAAAGTTAAGCATCCTGTAATGGGTGCCGGCTAAACAGAATACCCTGATCTAGGCCTCCGATCTACCATTGCCAGCTGTGAAGCAGCATAGTTTTAATATTACCAAAATTGTTACAATGAATGAGCATTCAAAAGTAAATTTACTGGAAATAAATGCCAACTTGTAATACAATGCCCATTTAACACACTTGTTATGAAATGGTGGGGGAGGGGGGTGCTAATATCTTTAATTCTGCACGGCACTGCTTGTATGTCCAACTCCTGAAGCATAAGACTTAATATTTTCAAACACTCTCTAGTGACTTGTATAGCAGTAACCCCTCTACAAAACTGATAAAGTACGCTTTTTTCTTAAACATGGCCAACTTTCATGCTTTCCCCCATGGCTATGTGCAACCACTGAGACAATGTTTCCTTTTGTGGCTCATTCAACCATAGAGGTTTTTTTGTTTGTTTTTGCTGTTGTGCTACTTTATCCCTGTTCCTATTATGTGTCTATTGTATATTTTTTGTGGTTTTGTACATATATGTTTACAGTTTATTTCTTCGTATTTTGAATCCCCTGGATGTCATGATACCGCAACTGCCATTAATAAATAAACAAACATGAAAAAGACTGATCACACTATTGGTGCACGCAGATGGCCTTAAGAAAATGGAGCTGGCCTCAGTTTGACGGATGTCATTTTGAAAAACAACAATGGGAGTGAAGCAACAGGGGCTCACTCCTGCTCATAGGGTAATGAAAAGAGTGTGTGTGAGGGGGGGATTGCTGCAAAGCCCACCGTGACTCTTTTTTTTAAACTTTGAAGGGAGGAGTTGGAACATGACAATTTGTGTTTTTTTTAAGTTTATGTTCTATTTCTGTAAAAAAAAAAAAAACCAACAACAATTAAAAATAAATGAAAACCAAAATGAAAAAATGTTTGGTACACACCTTTGGAAGGAGGGCTATCGGCAGGGGTGATCAAAGCAGGTGACTGCCTGGGGAAACTATGTGCCATATCACCACCACCTGCAGCTGGCTGATCCTTCTCCAAAGATGCAGCTGGTCACATCCTCAGAGGAAAGCTGTCCCGCATGCCACTGTCCTTTCTATCCAGGGCAACCTTTAGCTCCCACCCCCCAAGCGGTCATATAAAGAAATATTCAACGAAAACTAGCTAGAATCCAGAAAGAGAGATAAACGCTTACTTAGAGAACAATCAGGACAGCTGCTGCTATGATTTTCTTGTTATGCTGGGAACAGAACTAGGAATCCTGGTAATCTGACCATAAGAATCAGGAAGAAGCTGCTCAAGTGCAGGAAAGCAAGAATGTGGTGCCTCTGTGGGTAAGTCAGGAAGTGTTTGTTGTAGAAAGTAAATCTAAAATAAAGACTTATTCATGTCCCAGTAAGACAACCCTTTGAAGGTGTGCAATCTCCAGGATGAAGGAAGATCTCCAGGAACAAGCAGGAATGAGTCTTCACATATGGGGGTTCGTCGGCGCCGACGGAGCCCGCACAGGAATGCTCCCCAGCATCCAATCAGAAGGCTTTTGGGAGCATCCCTCGCGCCTGCGCGGTAGCTTCCCGCCCTTCCCACTGCCTCTCCCCAGTTTTCGTTTTTCCGTGGAGCCGACAGGACGTACCTCCTGTCACCGAAGAAACATTTTCTTGTTTCCTGTGGTCGCAGATTTTTCCCCGCTGACTCTGGCACCGCTGGTGCCCCCTTTTTTCCTTATTTTTTGTTTATTTCCTTCGAGGAGCATCTTCCTCGTGTTATTCTGAGGCCTACCGGGCTTTCCAGCATGGAGCCTTCTTCCCCTAAGAAGTGCCCCCACTGTGGAGACGTTGTCTTCTGCTCCGACTCCAACGCCTGGTGTCTCTCCTGTTGGGGTCCTGACCCCTTCTCCCCCGGTTCCCCGGGCTTCAGCGTCGGGAGAAGACCCTCCCTGTTTCGAGTGTCCCTCGATGACGTCTTTCCCTCTGAGGTGCGGTCGTCGGCTTTCTCTCCTCGCCAGGATCAGGTAACCCAACAACAGTCTGTTAAGACTAACCGAGCCTTGAGGGGTGAGTCTCATGCGCCGCATGACGACGGCTCCGGCCTTCCCCTCCAGTCCCTTACACCCCGGAGGGAGTCTTCGGGCTCCAGAACCTCCACGGGGTTTCAGGTTGTTCCTGAGGTTCGCTCCTCACAGAACATTCCCGAGCCTTGCCCGAGGGTGGCACCCGCTTTGAGCGGTGCAGATCCCTCGGCAGCGGCGCCGGCGTCGAGTGTTCCACTCTTCGCTAGGGACTGTCGACTGGTGTCCTCAGTGCCTTCGGGGCCGATCGACTCGACCCAGTCTGGCTCTACGGCATCCCGGCCCTGTGCGGGGGGCGGTACCCGCTTTCGGCAGTGCCGATTCCCCGGCATCGGCGTCGAGTGTTCCACTCATCACCGGGGATCGCCGGACCAACCTGACCCGGTATGGCGTGCCCACACCCCAGCCATGCGCGGGGGTGGTGACCGCTTCGAGCGGGACCAAGTCCCCGGCATCGGCTTCGGAGTCGGTGGCCCTACTCCCTGCCGGGGATCGGCACCAGGTGCCCTTGGCTCCGCCAGGGCCGATAGACTCGTCCCCGGCTTCCGCGGGGGCGGTACTGGCCTTGCGCGGCCCTGTCCCTCCCACGGCGGTCTCGGGAACAAGAGCCCCGTGCTTCGCCAGGGGTCGCCTCCGGGCTCCACCTGCGGAGCCGATCAATCTATCCCGGTCGGGCGGGTCGGCACCCCCACCTTGCGCGGGGCCGGGGGCTCCCCCGGACACCACCGACCTCCTGGCATCTAAGCGGGCGTTGAGTGCTCCACTCGTCACTGGAGTCTGCCCGCGGGACCCGGGTCCTTCGGTTGAGTCGACCCAAAGAAGCGCCGCGGCCGCGGAGCCGGGGCTGGGCATCTCACTCCCCACCGGGGCTCATCGGCGGGTTACCTGGGTACCCTCGAGGCCGCATGGTACGCCCCGTAAAGGTTTCCCGTTCAATAAAACAGGCGCGGGCAGAACCCCGGCACCTAGGAGGGCCTCTCTCCAGGCGTCGGACCCGACTTCGGGTGTTTCCCTCTTCGCCGAGTTTCGGCCTGGGAAGCCCTCATTGCCCTCGGCACCGATCATCGCGACCCCGACTCCATTCGCGGGAATGGCAGCACCGGCACGGCCGCCGACACCAGGGCCCCCTAAGGAGGCATCGCTCGGTTCGATGCCCAGCCTCGAATCGATCTCCAGTCTGGAAAGCGTGGCTCCGGCGCATTTCGGATCCGACCCCGGTCTCTTCCGACGGCGCAGTGCTGCGCTCGACTGCTCTCCAGCGGCCTCAGCGCCACTCCAGCTGTCTTTGCGGACTGCCCCGGGGGCGGACCCGCCCCTGGAATCGGGGCCAAGGCCGAGTTCCACGGGCCCGTCGCTCCCTTCGATGCCCCCCTTGGAGTCGATCCCGGGCTCTGACGATGCAGTACCGACTGCCTCGAATTGGGTCCGTCAGTACCCTCCTCTGTTTAGAGCGATTCCTCCCATGCACCAGCACGGTGCGTCCCCTGGGCCTCAAGCGGGCCCCTCCGCCTCGGCCTCCCCCGGGATAGCCCCTCTGGGAGAGCCGTCTTTTCAGGACTTCCTCCTTGACATGGCGGACTTGCTCGCCATTCCTATCCCGGGTCCTTCGCTAAGTCCGGGTACTGCGGAACAGGCAGCCGTAATGCTTCCTTTACCTCCTTCCCTGCGGGATCTCCTGCTCGGGTTTTGGCGCTCGCCCTTACAGGTACCGGCACCGCCTGCAGCTATGCATGCCCGGTATCGGGTGCCCCCCTCTCCGGGTTTCCAGACGCACCAGCTTCCCCATCATTCCATTGTGGTGGAATCGGCCCTGAGGAAGGTCGGAAGCAAGAAGAAGCACTCTTCCTGCCCCCCGAGTCGTGCGTCTAAAACTCTGAACAACTTTGGGCGGCGAACCTTCCGCGCGTCCATGTTGGCTTCCAGGATTCTCTCATATATCTTCTATATGAGCCTGGCGCTGCGGGAGGTCACCAAGAGGTTATCTCTCTTGTCTCCCTTCGTGTCGGCCCCTCGGGCCCCCGACTATTCCTTGCTTCTTTACCATTGCAGGAATATCTCTTGGTTTCTTTCTTGGGCTGCCGTGGACTCTTTCGAGTCGGTTAGCAGGTCCTCTGCGGTAGCCATAGGGGCGCGTCATACAGCCTGGTTGCAGGCTTCCGACTTGTGCAGCTGGGCACAACATAACCTGGGTACTTCCCCGTGCACCGGGGAGAACCTCTTTAATGGCGAGGCTTTGCGTCAGGTTGCTCTGTGCTTCGCCGACCTGTTTGGCGCTGGCCGCCCGCGGCCCTCCGCCTCTCCCGGGGGTAGGAAATGTCCTTCCCGACCCTCCTGTCCGAAGAGGTGGAGGTTTCATTCCTCTGCCCGCCTGCCGGGTGCGCCCATGCCAGGGACGTCTCACACCGGTCGGCAATGCCAGGGCTCGCGCCAGGCTGCCCATGCCAGGCAGCCTTAGGCTGCAGTATGAGGCAGTTTGCGCTTATCTCCTCTTACATGAAGTTACTGTCCAGTTCTACACTGGGGTTCTTTCAGTGTGACAAGCGGTTCGGCTGCTTGATTGGAGGTATGGAGCCCCCTCCCCCGGGGAGGGGGAGGAACCTTCCCACGCTAGATTAGCCTGGCTCCTCAGGGCCATGCTAATCTTATTCGGGCTTACCCTCGGGTACATCCCTCGGATTCCCCTCTGCCTGGTTCCCCCGGTTTGAGGGGATCGCGCACCGAATTTCCTTCTCCCAGTGTAGGCCTTGGCCGCTACTCTCCGAGCGTGGCCGAACCATTCCTCGACAGGGCCGGGCCGGACCAACCCCCCCCCCCCCTGGTCTGTGTCTCCGCTCTCGCAGAGATATCCCTGGGCCCGTCAGGTTACGGAGGACAGGGGTCCCACTGACCCATGCCGATCCCCGGCTCCGCTCCCTGCACTCTTCGGAGCGGCGGAGGGCCTTGGCCCTAACCCCGAGGGTTTTTTTTTTTATCTAGGCCGGAGATGGCCCCACGGTTACGCCGTGGCTATAGGGTTTTCTATCCTCCTGCCTTCCCTGTGGCACAGAGGACACGTTTGGGTGACTGTCAGGTGGACGCCTCATGGGTCTACGTACTCCTGATGTGCTCCTCCCCAACTGATCGGGCGGTCACGCAACCATACTGCTACCCTCGCCGATCTGCCCTGCTCCACACACATAGGCCCATCACTTGGATGGCCCTTCCTCCCGCCACCTTCCAGGTAGGCGCCCTCCTGTGGATCAAGGGCCAGTCCGAGTTGGCGGTATTGTTCTCACGTGTCCATACCGGTTGAGTAACCTGGGTGGGCGCTCCCGGGCCCACCTATAGCCCGATATATATCCAAAAACAGGTACAGATGTATATCGGTACAGGCGGGCGCTTTTTGGGAAATGTTATAGCGCCCTGTGTCTTACCGACTATCCCCCAATTGTCGGTACTGATGTTTTGTTATTTCTGATGGGGTCCGGCCGGCCCACTTGCCTGCGTTCTGCGGCTCGGGTGCTCGGACCGGTTATGCTCAAACTTGCTGTGATGTCAACAGCCCCTTGGTTTTTGCACCCATTGTCTTCCTATCCCTTGCCGGCTCGGGTAGACAGTGTACCCCTCGATATCCCGGGGTACACTCCTGTTCTTCTCCGGGCTGGGTTCTCCCAGATCGGTCAGTCTTCTGATTAGTCCTCCGGATTGGGGACTCTGCTCCTCCTGGAGTTCTCAGCTTCTTGGAGCTCCTCGTGAAGACCTGCCGTCTTTCCGGTGCCGGTTGACACCTGCGTCTCCAGCCCGCCCGGACTGGGAACTTCGTCCTCTCTGCGGTGAAGTTCCCTTGAAGACTTCGCTACTGCATCTACAGTACCTGTCGCAGCTCTGCCTTCTACAATTCAGTAGGTAAGCTCTAGATTGTGCTAGATCATTAACGGTTTAATGATATTTGACGTGGTTTTGAAGACTCCCTGTAGTCTTCCGTTGCTGTGCCTTGGCAACTCTTCTCAACTCCTACCCTCCATCCCTCAGGGGATGCCGGGGATCCAGGTTGGGGGATGCCGCCCTGTCCAGGGGCGTGCACTCTGGGATCTCCTCTGGCACCCTCAGCTAGGGAGTCCCCATATGTGAAGACTCATTCCTGCTTGTTCCTGGAGATAGCACAGTTACTTACCTGTAACAGGTGATCTCCGGAACAGCAGGAATTAGTCTTCACAACCCACCCACCTCCCCTAAGAGTTGTAACTATCTCTCTCTCTCTCTTCATTCCTCTCCTCTCCTTCTGTCTCAGCTGTTAAACGCAACTGGGGAGAGGCAGTGGGAAGGGCAGGAAGCTACCGCGCAGGCGCGAGTGATGCTCCCAAAAGCCTTCTGATTGGATGCTGGGGAGCATTCCTGTGCGGGCTCCGTCGGCGCCGACGAACCCCCATATGTGAAGACTAATTCCTGCTGTTCCGGAGATCACCTGTTACAGGTAAGTAACTGTGCTTTCTATGTCTGATGCAATTGTTTCTCTAACTGGTTTGCTATGGACAATTGGATCAGAACACCTACACAAAGGAGCAAAGAAGTGTTCAAGTCTGAGCAAAAGTGCAGAGATCTGTTTATGACACCGGCACTGTAGACTATTCCTAAAGCTGCATAATTGCCTCCAGGATGACCATATGCTAAGGATATTCTAAGAAAGTGTAATCCAAGACTTCATCAGCTGCTGTGCTTTTTCAGTTCATAGACAGACCAGCCAGAACCAAACTCTTAAGAAGTGACTATAGAAAAACACAACCCTCCGTGAGGCTGCAGACTACAAAGCAGTGGTACCATGCTAAACAAATGCTTCTGTATTCACTAAAGAAAATCCTGGAGAAGCAGCACATATGATTGATAAATATACAAATGGGAATGGAGTAGATACCACACCATTCACAGAAGAGGATATGTTTGAACAGCTTGAAAAACTGAAAGTGGACAAGGCTATGGGACCAGATGGGATACATCCCAGGATATTGAAAAAGCTCAGAGAGGTTCTGGCAGGGCCTTTAAAGTATGTTTTCAATAGATCCTTGGAGATGGGGGGGGGGGGGGACTGGAGAAAGACTGATGTGGTACTTCTATACAAAAGTGGTAATAGGGAAGACATGACAAACTATAGGGCTGGTAAGCCTTACCTCAGCGGCGGGAAAAGTAATGGAGGCGCTCCTGACAGGGAGAATAGCAGACCTTCTAGAAACCAATCGGTTGCATGATCCGAGGCAAAATAGTTTTACCAAAGGATGATCATACCAAATAAATTTGATTGAGTTTTTGGGTGACCAGAGAACTAGATTAAGGGCATGCAATGGATGTAATCTGCTGGATTTTAGCAAACTATTCCTCACAGGAGGCTTATCAATAAACCGAGCAGTCTGGGGTTGAGTCCCAAGGTGGTGAACTGGATCAGAAATTGGTTGACTGACAGATGATAGAAGGTGGTGATAAACAGAACTCACGCTGAAGAAAGGAAGGTGAGTGCTGCTGTGCCTCGGAACGATCCTGGGGCTAGTACTGTTCAATGTATTTGTGAGTGATATGCTGAAAGATTGAAGGGAAAAGTCTGCCTTTTTGCAGATGACATGAAAATTTGCAACAGCTTAGGCTCCTCCGAGGGAGTGGGCAACAGGAGGAAAGATCTATGAAAGCTGGAAGAATGGTCTAATTCTTGGCAGTTAAGATTTAATGTGAACTGCAGTCATGCACTTGGGATGCAGAAATCCAAGGGAATTGTACTGGGGGTAAGAGGTTGGTGTGCATGGACCAGGAGAAGGACCTCAGAGTGATTGTTTCTGAGGATCTCCAAGGTGGTGCAACAATGTGACAAAGAAGTGGCCAAAGTCAGAAAGATGCTGGGTTGCATACAGAGAAGGATACCCAGAAGAAAGGAGGAGTATTAATGCCCCTCTACAAGTCGTAGGTGAGGCCTCACTTGGAGTATTTGTTCACTTTTGGAGACACCGTATCTCACGAAGGATATAAAAAGACTTGAAATGGTTTAAAGGAAGGTGACCAAAATGATTTGGAGCCTGTGCCAGAAGACATATGCGAAGATACTTGAAGACCTAAATATGAATACCCTAGAGGAGAGGAGGGTCAGGGAAGATATGATACAGACATTTAAATACTTAAAGGGTATTAATGAACAAACAAACCTTTTTCAAAGAAGGGGAAGCTTAAAGCTGGAGGGCATAAGATGAAGCTGCACGAGGTAAACTTTAAAAGAACATCAGGAGATACTTTTTCACTGAAAGGGTGGTGGATGCTTGGAACGCCCTCCCGATGGAGGTGGTGGGGGCAAATACAGTGATGGAATTCACAATGGCATGGGACAGACACAGTGGATCCCCCTATAGCAACAGGATGAAATAAAAATAAAAGCAACTATTTTTTATGCCTCAACAAATAGAGAAGGGTGATCTGTACGGAGTGGCAGGTACAACCCACTCTAGCCGCCTTACTGGGCAGACTAGATGGACCATAGTGTTCTCTATCTGCCATCATATGCTATATATATTTTCATACTGGCAGTGAGAGCTTTTGTTCTTTTATACATAGCTGGAATTTTTGTGCCTTTTTAGATAAACTCTTGAAGGAAGGGGTTCATTCTGCCAGGTTACCGCTGACACACTGGAGTGGTTGAGGACAGAGCTGCCACATTACCCAGTTCCAGGAAGCAGATTTTAAAGCTAATCCTGGATTTCTGACAACTCTATCCTGATGCATATAGGCCCTACACCACCGATTCTAATGAGCGGAATCAGGGGCTACACTAGGATGAAAGTTCAAAACCAGGGCTGGCCAAAAGGTCTCACTGCAGGCACTGGGTAACTTTGCAGCTCTGCGAGTCTGATAGACCAAATTCAACAGTTGACGACTCTTCTGAAATCTTTAGTCATATGCAGAAGAAAAGACCTCCACAACCCTAGGCCTGCGCTGCCTGTTGTCGTATTTTCTGGAGGATGATGTTTCACATGTCCTTGTTTTGAACTTACTTGCTGAACCACTGTGCTAGTTTCTTCTGATTGGAGCTACCACTGCATTCTGCGGAGAGCTAAAGCAGTGATCGTCACTATTTTTACAGCGAGAGGACCACTTTGGCAAAAAACCTCAATGTGAGAACCAAACTGTTGCCATACAGACTAGCTGGCATGCTAGATAGTGGGTCCCCCCCCCCCCCCCGATGTGGTTGACCTGTCTACCCAGACACACTCGGAGAAACTTGTAAAAATATGAGGTCGACTCCCTTACACTCTACCTCAGTCCATCTCCCCCTCACTCTCTTCCACACACTCCAGCCTAGCTCCACTCCCTGCACCCCACAAATTCTCTTCCCACAATGCACATTGTCCCTCAACCATCCTGTTCCTATCCCCACACTCCAGAGGCTTGCATTTATTCACGGCATAGCTCTCAGTTGACTTGAACTGCATGGTGCCCAAAATCTCCATCCTGTTCTCACAGTCTCACGTGATTTGTGTAAGACCTTGGAGACCAGGTGGCTCACACTAACTGGAAATTGCATGGTGCAGGTAAAAAATAGGACAGCTGTTATGGAAGCAGTACCAGTAGCAAGCCATTAAAGAAGGAGGGTGGAAGTGGATACTGGGGTAAGTGCAGGAGGGTTGATGAGAACGGCCACTGCTGGGCCCCACAATGAAAAACACTAAGGTTTAAGGCTGAGCTTTAAAGCAATACTACATATTTTTGGAGTAAAAGAGTTGTACTCCTTCACCAATTTGGATTTGCTTAAATGATGTCTCTGAAAATTAAAAAAAGCTAAGATAAAACTTGTAAGGTGGAAATACATTCGGATATTCTGGCCAGGGCTGGGACATTATATTAAAATGGTGATTGGAATGAATATCCGTTCAGAGGGATGGTTCATCTCAAGGAGGTACATGCTCAGTAGCTATTGAATCACGACAGTCCTGTACCAAGCTTCGCTATATGGAAGTTCGCATACTATTTGTTTCCCAGCTAAGTGAACTGGGTAGAAAATGAGCATGTGAAATTTAGCTATAGAAAGTTAACTTTTCATCAGGATCTCATATGAGAGAGTCCGATGTCTCCCTCCTACCAGACTCCTAAAGAGATCAGAGTTTATTCCAAAAACACCTCACACTGTCACCTTCCACTTTTCATTCAAAATTGCTTAGTGATAAATTAACAAGCTTGTAAAAAGTACTTTTCTTTTTAAATTATTCCAGGAAAAAATTGCAAATCAAAGAAACTGTTGTTCAATCATCAAAGGCTTTATTCTGATTTCTCAGGATTTGTAGCAGCTGGTTTGTGACTTCTAACATTAGTTGCCATGATTAACCCATCATTTTTCCCCAAAGATTACTGTGAGAAAATTGCAGGCCACACTATGGATGGAGCCACACATGTACCAGCAATATGGACTGGTACTAATTTAGCCTTTTGGTTCCAGTAGCTAATTACTACTTATTAGTAATTAGCTCACACCTTTCCAGAAGATAGTGTTGCACACAGATTTTGTAAGTCTTCCCAATATGGTGAATACTTCAGAATCTCTGTATATAAATGAGATTGAGTAATCATACATGGATATTGGCTAAGGAAAGCATTGGTAACAAAACGTCTCTACAAGTTTTAACAAAGCTACTAGAATTTTTATCCATCCTGTGGATCTAAGGTAAGTTTAAACTGCCAGCATGGTTTAAAGGTGAGGTCAGAGAGGCTGTTGTTGCCAAGAAAGCATCTTTCAGGAAATGGAAAAAAGAGCCAAACGACGAAACCTGGAAACAGCACAAGCACTGGCAAATCAAATGCAAGGCATTGATAAAGCAGGCAAAGAGAGAATTTGAGAAGAAGCTTGCTGTGGAAGCAAAAACGCAAAATAAAGATTTTTTCAAGTACATTCGCAGCAAAAAACCTGTGAGAGAGTCAGTTGGTCCATTAGATGATAGAGGAGTTAAAGGGGCACTAAGAGGCGACAAGGCGATAGCGGAGAGACTGAATGAATTCTTTGCTTCAGTCTTTACTGAGGAAGATGTAGGGATGTTACCCATGACTGAAGTGGTATTTAAAGGTGCGGAAGAATTGAAGGAAATATCGATACATTGGGAAGATGTATTACAACTCTTAGATAAACTGAAGAGTAGCAAATCACCTGGGCCAGATGGTATACATCCAAGGGTGTTGAAAGAACTGAAATATGAGATTGCAGACCTGCTATTAGTAATCTGTGAACTATCATTAAAATCATCTTTAATACCTGAAGATTGGAGGATCGCCAATGTAACACCAATTTTTAAAAAGGGTTCCAGGGGTGATCCGGGAATCTACAGACCGGTGAGCCTCACTTCAGTACCGGGAAAAATGGTACTCAGCATGTAGATAGTCATGGCCTAATGGGAGACAGCCAACATGGCTTTAGACAAGGAAGATCTTGTCTTACCAATCTGTTATGTTTTTTTGAAAGAGTGAATAAACAGGTGGACAAAGGTGAGTCGGTTGATATAGTGTATCTGGACTTTCAGAAAGCCTTTGACAAGGTCCCTCATCAGAGACTTTTGGCAAAACTAAAGAGTCATGGGATAGGAGGCAGTGTACTACTGTGGATCAAGAACTGGTTAAGAGATAGAAAGCAGAGGGCTGGGCTAAATGGACAATTTTCCCAATGAAGAAAGGTGAATAGTGGTGTACCCCAGGGATCTGTGCTGGGTCCGCTGCTTTTTGACATATTCATAAATGACCTGGAAAGTGGAATAACGAGTGAAGTTATCAAATTTGCAGATGACACAAAACTATTTAAAGTTGTTAAAACCCAAGAGGATTGTGGAAAATTGCAAGAGAATCTTGATAAATTAGAAGACTGGGCATCAAAATGGCAGATGAAGTTTAATGTGGACAAGTGCAAAGTTATGCACCTAGGGAAGAACAACCCAAACTATGGTTATACAATGCAAGGTTCCACATTAGGAACCACCACCGAGGAAAAAGATTTAGGCGTCATTGTGGATAACATGTTAAAACCCTCGGCCCAGTGTGCAGCGGCAGCCAAGAGAGCAAATAGAATGATAGGTACGATAAGGAAAGGAATGGAAAATAAAACAAAAGATATTATAATGCCTCTATATCGTTCCATGGTGAGACCGCACCTTGAATATTGTATGCAATTCTGGTCGCCGTATCTTAAAAAGGATATAGAGTTATTAGAAAAGGTTCAGAGAAGAGCCACCAAAATGGTAAAGGGGATGGAAGGATACTCCTATGAAGAAAGGCTAAAATGGTTAGGGCTCTTTAACCTGGAAAAGAGACGGCTGAGGGGAGATATGATAGAAGTCTATAAATTAATGAACAGAGTGGAACGGGTAAACGTAGATCGATTGTTTACGTTATCAGAATATAGAAAGACTAGGGGACATGCAATGAAGCTACAGGGTAAACTATTTAAGACTAATAAAAGAAAATATTTTTTCACTCAACGTGTAATCAAACTCTGGAATTTGTTACCGGAGGATGTAGTAAAGGCTGTTAGTATAGCTGGGATTAAGAAAGGTTTGGACAAGTTCCTGGAGGAAAGGTCCATAAACCATTATTAAGAAGGGACCCAGGATATCAATGCTTGACCCAGTACAAGCATTGCGGAACCTGTGTCTTTTGCAGAAACTGCTAGGTACGTATGACCTAGATTGGCCACTGTTGGAAACAGGATACTGGGCTGGATGGACCTTGGTCTGACCCAGTATGGCATATCTTATGTTCTTAAGTTCTGTTAAGTTGTACCTATCTAATAGTGACAGTAAGGTAGTGCAAAGATCATAAGATTTGCCATACTGGGTGAGAGCAATGGGCCATCAAGCCTAGTATTCTAGCTCCAACAGTGGCCAATCCAAGTCACAAGTATCTGACAGGATCCGAAAATGTAGACAGAATCTATGTTACTTATCCCAACGATTTGTGGACTTTTCCTCCAGGAACGTGTCCAAACCTTTTGTAAAACAAGCTACACTAACAGCTTTTACTACATCCCTGACAACAAATTTATTTATTTTATTTATTTATTTAGACAGATTTGTATACCACCTTATCCTTCAGTCAAAGTGGTCACATCACAATTGGAGGGTTACACTTAACATGAGGGTACTTAACAACATTTAGACAGCACAATTGGGGTTACATTTAACATTGTACAATGAACTCGTATGTCTAGTTGGTGTGAGTGGGTATCGTGTTGGCGGAGGTAGTTGCAAATTACAGAGCTTAATTGTGTATTGAGTAAAAAAAAAAAAGTATTTTCTCTGATTAGTCTTAAAAAGTGCTACTTCGTAGCTTCATTTTGTGTCTCCCTAATCTTTATATTACCGCATAATATCACATGCAAATTCCTACAATATAAGTGAATTGCAAGTGCATTTTATCTATTTAAATTTCAACCTCCTAAAGCACTTTGACATGTTTTTGACCTGATGCTTTCTTCCAGCTCATTCAGACCGGTGGTTGCCATCTGGCGTCCTGAGCTCTCAGTCAAGCTTCTCAGAGATTTTTCACCCAAATTAATATTCCATTTCAAGTTACTTTAGTTTAAGCATTGCAATGAAAGTTTACTAAATCTGGCATCAGCTGTCACCACTGACTAGGATTTTCCTCTATCCCCAAGGGCCTGTTAAATACCAACTTCACAGCATCTCCACCCATAAACATGACAGGGAGAAAAACCAAAAGGATTTTGAATGTTTTGCCTTCAATTTATCATTTTAAGACTAGGCTTCCCAAATCTGTCTTAATACCACAAACAACTGGGCATTCAGGAGCACCACAATGAATGTGAATGAGAGAAATCTGTAAATATTGGAGAGTCAGTGTATCAGTACATATATCCTAAAAAGATTTGACTTGTCCAAGCAGTAGTATTTTCAATTAAATCTTATGGATGCAAAAGTTGAACAGTGAAAAAATCAGGAAGAAAATAAATGCCTTTGAATTATTGTGCTGGAGAAAAATACTGTGTATATTATGGACTGCCTGAAGAATAAACCAGTCAGTACTAGAGGAAATCAAACCAAAACTTTCTTTAGAAGCTCAGGTAACAAGACTTAGACTTTCATACTTAGGACACATCATGCTACAAGAGAGATCATTAGAAAAAGATAGCATGCTTGGCAAGGTTGAAGGTCAATGCAAAAGAGGAAGCCCAGCAATGAACTGGATCAATACAGTAACAGCAGCTATGGATGCCAGTCTATCAACAATGAGCCACCTGACTGAAGACCAAACACAGTTTAGGACAACTGTCCAGAAGGTTGCCATGAGTCAACACTGACTCAATGGCAATTAACAACATATCCTAAAAACCCTGACTAGCTATGGGGCCACAAGAACAGGATGTGAGTCCTGATTTAAGAGCAGCTTCTTTCTTGCTATGCATAAGTTATTTTAAGAATTTCCTAATTTTTTGTAGAAATATTATCTCACTGTACTACCAGTTACCTCCCACCCATCCTTTACCATTGCAGATCCTAACTTTTGTATGGCGTTCAGATGATGATCATGGAAAAATGTTCATGTCTGATGAGGAAGGCATGAGCTTGTCTTATTTAAGGTGGAGCCCATCCCTTCAGAAAAGCCCCTCCTTTCCCCAGAACATTGTCCAGTTCCTAACAAATCCAAACCCCTCTTCCTTGCACCATCGTCTCATCCACGCATTGAGACTCCGGAGCTCTGCCGTCCTTTTTGGTCCTGCGGGTGGAATGGGAAGCATTTCCGAGAATGCTACCCTGGAAGTTCTGAAGATAGACAGGAAGAAAATTGATGTCTTTGAATTATGGTGCTGGCAGCAAATACTGTGTATACCATGGACTGCCCGAAGAACAAACCAGTCAGTACTAGAGGAGATCAAACCTAAGCTTTCTTTAGAAGATCAGATGACAAGACTGACTTTCATACTTTGGACACATCATGCAAAGAGAGAGATCATTAGAGAAAGACATCATGCTTGGCAGGGTAGAAGGTCAACGCAAAAGAAGAAGGCCAGCAATGAGATGATTCGATACAATAACAGCAGCTACGGGTGCTAGTCTGTCAACAATGAGCTGCCTGACTAAAGACCGAACACAATTTAGGACAACTATCCAGACACCGACTCAACACCGACTCAACGGCACTTAACAACAACAAACAACAACAACAACCTAAAAGCCTAAATTTGGCCTCAAGAACCTCCCTCCAACTCTTTCCTTTGTCGTGGGTACCAACATGTATGAAGACAGCAGATTCCTCCCCAACACGATCTAAAACCTTATCTAGGTGGCGTGTGAGGTCCACTATCTTCCCACCAGGCATGCATGTTACCTGGCGAACCTCACATCCATGAGCCACCCAGCTATCTACATGCCTAATGATCGAATTGCTAACTAAAACAGCCATCCTCACCCTTCCCTCATGGGCACATGGCTCTGGAGAAACCACCTTGGTGTGGGAGGGTTTTACATCATCTGGAGGACAGGTCCTAGCTACAGGATCATTTCCTGTCACACCAAGGTGATGTTCTCCTTTCACGTGACCTCTTTCCTCCATGTTACCTGAGAGACTGCCAGACTGGAGGTGGGACTTCAGTGCTACATCCCTATAGGTCTCATCTATATACCTCTCTGTCTTCCTTCTGTCCTCCAAGTTTGCCACTCTAGCCTCCAGCGATCAGACTCGTTCCCTGAAGGCAAGCAGCTCCTTGCATCTAGTGCACACGTAAGGTACAGGTTGAAATAGCTGTCGATCCACTTGATCTTTATAATTTAATGACTCAGTGTGTTCTTTTTCTACCTTTCCTTGATCATCTCAGCATCATTCAGCATGGATCCTTGACCGTCTTTTAACATTTCAGTTCAAGGCTTGAATTTTCTCTTTAACATTCATAGCATTAAGAAAGCCAAATTGTTGTTCTTCTAATATTTTCTGATTCTATTTCCTTGCATGAGTTACTCTACTACTTCTCTTTATGCTGTCTTGCTGTAGTTTGGAAATCTCTGTAGAGTTCCATGACTACCTCTCTTTCTTCCCTGACTTTAACTTCTCTGCGTTTGAGTTTCTTTGGTCATCCATTTTGTACATTTTAGCTTTTTTCACCTTTTGCAGAGACTTTTTACTTACTTCGAGAACAACTTCCTTGATATATCCCAAATGGCAAATTGATTGTTGCAGGCTATCTTAAAATTCCGATGGTACATTTTCAAGATCATACTTTGCTATATTCATGGATGACCTGCTCTTTTTCAGCTTTAGCTTGAATTTTCATACTAGTAACTGGTGATCTGTACTACAGTCAGCTCCAGATTTGTCTTTATTGATGGTATTGAGCTTTTCTATCAGACTTCCACCGATGTAGTTAATTGATTTTGGTATAATCCCATTGGGCGAAGTCTGTGTGTATAATCTCCACTTGTGTTGCTGGAAGAAGGTGTTAAAATTCTGCAAGTCCAACAATCTATTCATCTCAATCAGGCTTTCTCCAGCTTTGTCCCAGACCCCTGCTGGTAACAGGAAGTTACCTCAGAGGGGGCGTGGCATTGCAGAGTGAAGGCTTCAGGCCGGCAAGAGAGAGTGGTAGTGATTTGCAGCCACTGCTGAGGATATTTTGTTTTAAAGCAAGTGGGCCAAAGCAATGCGGGAGAAGAAGAGATACAGGACCCACAAGGGGAAAGGGGGAAGAGATGCAGAGACCCACAGGAGGGGAAATAGGAATAGATAGCATTAAATTAAGTGCTGCAGTTTAAAAAAAAAAAAAGAATCACATTCCAGATTGTTAAATTTTTGGAAAGTTAATCATGGTGGTAGCACTACATATACATATATAGCCATTGGTTATTTGTTTTGTATTTATTTTTATGTACCCTGCTCTGATAATTGCATGTAAAAAGAATAAGTTATCAAACATTAAATGTAAGAATTTAACAGATTTTTAAATTCACTGCCAGCCATAATTCCACTGCTTCTCTGTCACCTTGGCCTCACTTGGCTAAAACATCAACCTACCTGCTTTTCTTCCTTCACACCAACCATTATAACATAATCTATGATTGAAAGTAAAATATGAGGTTACCTGTATAAGTGAACTACTTATTTTGTTTTGACGTGATGAAGGGAGTATAGCTCCCGAAACTAGTGAACAATTATATTGATCTAATCCAATAAAAAAAGGTAATCTCCTTTTTTATGGGCCTTTATGTCCTCATGTCTAGCATTGAAGTCCTGAAGGAATTAGTTCAAAATTGTAGTTAGATTTTTATACTTTCAAAGATCTCCAAAAATAGATGCAGGCAGTAAATGACACATATAAATCCTTACCATTCCTTCAAAATACAATAGATCTCAGTTTAGAATGATTTTTTGATAAGAATGTCAAATATATTTGCACCCTTGACTTTGCCCTCGGTCACAGGCCATATATTCCAGAGATCTATTAATAACAGCACTGACATAGATGCGTCGTCACTATTGTCCAAAGTAATGTTTTCCTAACATTCATGCTTTGAAATATAAACATAAAGTAAAAGCGATATGGCGAACATATGGCTTTGAAAAAGTGGTTACTTTGGTAACAAGAATTGTAGGCGCTCTCAGAACTCTGAAGCTAGGTGATACAGGAAGCAGAGGGAAGCGACTGGTAGACATTTATTGCTTACGCTCCAATGAGTTCAGAAAATGCTAATATCTGGAGTCATGGTTACTCTTTGATTTTTAACAGAGATGCAGACTTTTGTACTGAGTTTCAAGTTGCACTTATGCTTGTATATGCCTTCCACTCTATCTTTTTTCCTTTTGGTGACTCTTGATGTTCATGAAAATTGTGAACCTGGTACTAGTGCTAACTACATACAGAGCCTTGGAAAGACGGAACTGTTTATCTCAAATTATTTATCTAATGGCCAACTGCTCATAAAACATACTTACAATTTATACAACAGTAAACGTTTTCTATATGTCTGCACCCTATGTGGCAAGATAACTTATTTAACTAGGCTTATATACGGCTTTTCTACCAGTCAAAGTGGTATACATTCAGGTACTGTGTATATATTTCTCCCTTGTCCCCGAAGGGCTCACAATCTCTGTTTTTGTACCTGAGGCAACAGAGGGTTAAGTGGCTTGTCCAAGGCCACAAGGAGCACCTGTGGGACTAGAAACCCCAGTCCTTCTGGCCCAAGGTTACTGTCCTCGTGGTGACCTATCATTTCAGGTTTCATCGGTGTGGTTATGAGGGGAAAACAAGTTCTGTTGGGTCTTAAGAGTTCTGTCTCCTGTACCACCACCACATGGTACTAATAAAGCTAGATTAAGTGATCTTGGCTGCAACTCAGAAGCTAAGAAGGGTCGGACCTAGCTAGTACTTGGATGGTGCCCACCTTGGAATACCAGGTGCTTACTGCATAGGAGAAAGGTCTGGTAATCTGCTTCCAGTCGTAGGAGCCTGCATTGACTCAACGGAACACGCACATACACAATTAAGGAAAGAAGCTTGTTATTGAGCTCGCTGCAGGGATTAGTAGCCACATCCTGGAGGAACTGGGATTAGGCTTTGGTCCTTTTAAAGAGGTCTCTAGTAACAATACTTTGTTCTCATCAGTGCGAGAATGTTTAGTTTGCATCCCGGAAAAGGAGATTTGTGATCCTGAAGTAAGCTGTCTATTGAGTTGCTGCAGAAATTAACCTGGATACTGTGATTTTTGAAGTAGACGGGTTCTGTGAGTCCTGTGATCGTCTGTCTAAACCCTGATGTCTAAGAATAAAATGTCCTTTGTCACTATCAATACTCCTCAACTCTTTTATAGCACTCCATGACTATTATGAATATGAACTAATTACAATTACGTTCAAGTGAATATCTTGTGCTGCTCATAATAGGTCATTTATTTACAACAGCAAACATAACGCAACAAGGCTTTAGGACATATATAGAAGCTAAGGATGGTTATTGAAAGAAGAAACTCTAAACATAAACATGGAGAAAATGTCAGCAGATAAAGACATTCAGGCCTATCCAGTCCACCCATCCATGAGAACTCTTTTCTACAAACCCTTTCTCTCTCCCTCAAAGATCCTCTGTACTTGTCCCATGCTTTCTTGAATTCAGATGCAGTTCTCGTCTCCACCAGCAGTGGCCTACCTAGTGTATTTGACACCCGGAGCAGATTCTCCCCATCCTCTCCCCGAAGCAAGCTCCTCCAGCCATTTTAGCCCCTCCCAATGGCTCTTTTACCAGCTCAGGAGCAACCCAGCATCAGCTTCCCAACACACAAAAGTTCCCCCTTGGAATGGGGTCAAGCAAGAAAGTGCCGCTGCACAAAAAAGGCAAAGGAAAAAGGTAGATGTAGGAAGGAGCCACTGCAAACTGGCATCAAGATCACTGCAGGCTTATGCTTCTTTCATTCTCCGTACATTACCAGATGTAGCCACTTCTTGCTGCGCCCAGGGCCGACTGCTCTCCCCACCCGCCCACTGTCCTCGGGGAGGCTGTTCCATGCATCCACTACCCTTTCTATAAAGAAATATTTCCTTACATTACTTCTGAGTCTACCCACTTTCACCTTCATCCTGTGACCCTCGTTCTAGAGCTTATTTCAACTGGAAAAGGGGCACCTCCTGTGCATTTGTCCTACAGAAATATTTTAAATTCGTGTTTAATTCACCTGAAGTAATTGATCCAGGATACTTAAAAATTATGGATTTCCTAAATCCAAAAGCTGAAGAACTAGCACATTTTTACTTGCCTCTGGTCTTTCAGGGCCATAAACAGGCCGGCAGACCATGCAATGCATATTAGTATGTAAATGAACCAAAGTATATGCAAATTAGTCTCGTACATACTCAAGACAGCTATAATGAAAACCTGACCTTATCATGGCCCTTGAGGACTGCAGACAAATATCACTGAATTAGTTAATTGTATTAGAGATGAGTAATTGGACAGGTCCATGTGGGAGCTGGCAGAGATTTCAATCTTTTCCTATTATGTACCACTGAGGAGTCGAGTGGTACATAATAGGAATAGACTGAAATCAGAGACTGAGGTTGCTGTAGGAGACTTGTTTCTCAGTGTACGTTTAAAGGTACTATACTAGAAAGGGACCTACATTTACAAAAGATGGACAGCATCTGCTTGCAAAAATACTTACAGATTTAAAAAAGTCTTCCTGTGTGATTTAACAATACATTGGTTTATCTGAGCTCGACTGAGACAAACCCTTGATGCCCATGTATTGATACCAGCTTATAGACACGTGTCATTACTTTCTCTCTCATTAAAAGAAAAAAGAAACCCTGCCGTGACTAAAGAAGCACTATCCATCTCCCATTTAAGAGGATTATTAAATTCCAGCCTGTGAGCTGTGTCCTGGAGCTCCAGTCTCCCACTCGCTTTGCACTGATCTCCTTCCAGACTCCGTCATGGAGAGCAGCGGAGTTCATAGAGAACTGACAGCAGGCAGCAGCTGAACCCTTCTTTTCACTTCCTCACAGCAAACAGCAGAGCTAATTAACCAAAGCCATGCAGTGTGGTGGAGGAGGCGGGTGGCAGGGCAGAGATCTGCCATTCACATTCTGTAAAGGAGCTACCAGCCAAGGAAGTGGACTCGAGCAGAGTTCTGCCATCATCCTGTCAGTCTTGCAGTGTATGCATATGTTTAGAGATTCATTTTTAAAGTTGGGCCTAGTTAACGTACGCAATATGCCTGTTTTATAAAGTGAAGTGCACACATACTTTATAAAATAGGGACATAAATGGTGAGATACGTGCAGCAAATCTAGGCGTGCTCAGTCACACCGACCCTAGGGCTGGTGCAAATGTCCACACCTAGCTTTTAAAGGAACGTGCATACGTTACAGTACTTTAGTGCTTACTGGTGTAGAGTTTGCTCTGCTCAAGCTCCACCTCTTTTACTGCACATACTGGCATAAGAGCGACCAGCTAAAGCACATGCATTAAGGCTCATTAACACTCGTAAATCACTAAAAGTAGGTTATTTATGTGCGTCCATGGTGCTCATTTTTATGAGTCTCCTTATAAAATTACCTTCTTAATGCCTTACCTTCTCTGTTTCTGCCTGGTAGGTGTACAGTTGAGACAGATCTATAAATTCATCAGTTATGTGCATGCATGCCAATAAGCACTTGACAGGAACTGGAAAAGCTAGACCAAGACATAAAATTCTAATACAAATTTTTTTTTTTAAATTTAGTTCACATCTTTTCACTGGTAAGTCAAGTTACATTCAGACACATTAGGTACATCCCTGTCCCCAGAGTACTTACAATCTCACAGCTAAAGTTACTTACATGCTACTGCAGGGAGCACTAACATCATTAATGTGCATTATCAGTACATAAAGCATAGTTACTCACCTGTAAACCTCTACAACTCCTTGGGGAGGAGGGCACGTTGTGAAGACTGATTCCTACTGTTCTTGGAGATCACCTACTACAGGTAAGTAACTACGCTATCTCCAGGAACAAGCAGGAATGCAGACTTCACATATGGGACTCCCTAGCATAAGGCTACCAGGCCCTTAAGGCTAGTAGGAGAGTGAGACCAAAAGGGTAAAACCCATTGAACAACAATTTGGGGAGTCTGCAGATCCGCCAGACTCTACTCCTTGAGTACACTGTCATTAGAGATGGTAGCTGGGAGAAACAGAGGGCCAGAGGGAAGGCATTGTATCTAAGTCACCAAGAGGTGCCAGAGTACGGTTTGACCAAAGTCTATGTCCCTACAGGAGTCCTTGTCCAGACAGTAATGGGATGCAAAAATATATATGGAAGACCATGTGGCGGTCCGGCAGATCTCGGATATGGAGACAGAATGTAAATGGGCCACCGATGTGGCCATGGCACGAACGTTGTGGGCTGTTACATGACCCTGTTTGTGCGTAAGTGAATGAAATGCAGTCTGCTTTATAGTTAGATAAAGTTTGCTTCGTCACCAGTTTGCCCAGGTGACTAGTGTCAAAGGAGATGAAGAGCTGAGAAGATTTTCTGTGAACCTTGGTTCTGTCCAAGTAGTAGGCTAAAGCCCACTTGCAATCTAGGGTATGGAGCAATGCTTCTGCCAGAGATGCATGTGGTCTTGGAAAAAAGGTTCGAAGGATGACTGACTGGTTAAGATGGAAGGGGGAAACCACCTTCAGCAGGAAACGTGGATGTGTGCGCAGGACCACCCAGTCATGGTGGAATCTGGTATAGGGCGGATGGAATCTGGTGTAGAGCTTGCTTACCCTGTGAGCCAAGGTGAGCACAAGTAGGAAGGAAGCCTTCCAGGTTAGAAATTTCAGTGAAGTAGAGGCTACAGGCTCAAAGGGAGGTTTGAGTAGTTGAGCAAGTACCACATCCGTATCAATTTGAGAAGTACAGAAGAGCACTAGAATGCATTTTGTTGTAAATTTAGTGTGCTCCATGGGGGGGAATTGATAAAATATAAAAATTGAACAAGAACTGATTAAATTAGGCATGTAAAAATGATTGGATCTTATAAACATCTGTTCAAAGAGTTTTTCAGGTTCGTTGATGCAACTGAGTAATTGGTCAAGGGCTGAGATAATTTATGTCTATGACCGACGCTCTGGTGGTCGGAGACCCTTTTCTCCTTTTTTTCAAAGAAAATTATCCATCTTGTGTCATTGTGAAGAGTGGAGTGAAACATTTTTTGTGTGGACATGATTATTGTCACCCTTATAAACAATTCAAATCAGTTTGAACAGAAGAACCACATTCCCACTGTAGTATAATTAGATGCACCTGCGATCAATTATCAGTACTCGCATGACTTGAATCAACCAATGAATGATGGCTCTAATGTTTAAAAGGGCCACATTCACTCCCGGTTCCATTTTCACAATGGTGAAGACAAGAGCAGCCTGAGACCATCAGAAAAGCCATTATCAAACGTCAAAGGGGTACAAGACTATCTCCAAAGACCTTAGTATTCCTGTGTCTACAGTTCACAATATTAAGAAGTTTTCAGCTCATGGAACTGTCAAGATCCTCCCAGGATGTGGGGGGGAAGGGGGAAGAGGAAGATTAATCCAAGAATTTATTTATGTATTTATTTTATACCATGCTCTTTTTAGAATCAGTGTGGTTTACATGTACACTAACAGGTACTTTTTATTCCCTTGTCCCCAAAGGGCTCACAATCTAAGTGTACCTGAGGCAATGGAGGGTTAAGTGGCTTGCCCAAGGCCACAAGGAGTGGCCATGGGACTAGAGACCCCAGTCCCTCCGGCCTGAGGTTGCTTGTCCCCATGTGGGAATTGAACCCCTGGCCTTCTGGCCTGAGGTAACCTGTCCCAAGCACTGAGCCGCTCCTCCCTAGGGAGTCTTCAAAGGTTAGTGTGAACTGTTCGAAAAACAACAAAACATCCAAAGAGCTTAAGGCTGACGAGGAGCAATCTGGAGTGGTAGTTTCAACCTGTACCATATGCCATGCACTAAACAAAGATGGACTTCATGGGTGAAGGCCAAGGAAGACCCTACTGCTCAAAGACAGACCAAAAGGCACACCTGATCTTTGCCCAACCCCACCTTGAGAAACCACAATCCTTCAGGGAAAATGGAGGTGTGGAGGAGTAGCCTAATGGTTAAGAACACTGGCTTGGGAACCCAGAGACCAGGGTTTGATTCCCACTAGCCCTCCTTGTGGCCTTGGGCAAGTCACTTAACCCTCCATTGCCTCAGAAAAATCCAAGTTATCAATGTCCCTGTTTAATGTACATTACCAAGTTTAAGTTTCAATGTAAACCACTTTGATCGAAATGATAAAGCGGTATATAAAACCTGTTAAATAAATAAAATAAAACGTTCTGTGGACAGATGAAACCATACTTGAGCTCTTTGGCAATGCAGACCAGTGATGCATTTACAGGCAAGAAAATGAAACGTATAAGGAAAAGAATCACCCTTCCTATAGTTAAATATGGTGGAGATTCCATAATGTTATGGGGCTGATTTGCTGCCTCAGGAACTGGAGACCTGAAACGTATTAAAGGAATCATTACATTAGGGAATGACCAAGGTATTTTGGAGCGAAATGTGCTACCAGAAAGCTAGGTCTGAGTTGAAGGTCATGAGTCCTCCAACAGGACAATGACCAAAAATATGCATCCAAAAGTACAAAAGAATGGTTAAAAAGGAATAAATGGACTGTTTTAAACTGGCCATCAATGAGTCCTGATCTCCCTCCAATCAAGAACCTTCAGAAAGAGCTGAAATCTGCCATTGGTAAAAGGAATCTTGGAAACATTCATGAGCTGGAAGAAATTGCAGTTGAAGAGTAAGAAAAACTACCAGCAGACAGATGTACAAAACCTTTATAGATGGCTACAAGAAACGTTTGGAGGCTGTCATCACTGCTAAGTGTGGTGCAACCAAATATCAGTGAAGGGTGCCATTAATCCTGTCCAGGTCATATTTTGTTTTTTTCTCAGAAATTACTACATCTACATTGCACAGACATCTCTTTTTTTTGTTGTTTTATACTTTTGAACATGCAGTTGGAATATTTCAAATTTTTCTCAAGATATTGTACACAAATCCCTCATTTGGTTTGCAGCTTGTCGTGCTGCGAGGGCTTGTGTGCATCAGTGATGCTGAGGGCTAAGCTATTGGTAGTTTAACTACTGACAGGGTCTCTCAAGATAGACAGATCTCAGCTGAGGTGCCAGACCAAGACAAATCACCCATCTGGGCAGCAACAGAATGGGACAGTGTTGGCAGCAGAGGATCACATTTCTGTGACAATGGCAACAACACTAAACTTAAACTGCGTGGAGGAAAGGCCTGGCAATCTACTTCTGTATCTTGCCATGAAAACCCAATGGATAGTTACAACAAAACAAATTGTGCTATGGTGCTGGAAGATGAGACCCCCAGGTCAGCAGGCACTCAACTAGCTACTGGAGAGGAGCTGAAGACTTTTCAGAGTAAAGCCAGCATTTATGATGTGGTTGGATCAAAGCCCTCGGGATGTCTGACTGCTGAAGTAGCTGCACATGAAATGAGAGTCAGAAGCTGCAAAGATGTCTTACATATTGGGACATGGAATGTACGAAGCATGAACCAAGGGAAGTTGGAGGTGGTCAAGAATGAAATGGAACATGTACAACTCAATCTGTTGGGTGTCAGCGAACTGAAATGGACTGGCATCGGGCACTTTGCATCAGATGATCACATGGTATACTATGCTGGAAATGAAAGACATAGAAGAAATGGTGTTGCATTTATAATAAAGAAGAAACTTGCAAGAACTGTAATGAAATACAATGCAATCAGTGAATGCTTAATCTCTATTCGTCTACGAGGATTGCCTATCAACACAACTATATTTCAAGTATATGCCCCAACAACAGCTGCAGAAGATGATGAAATTGATGAGTTCTATGAACAAGTACAAGCTGAAATTGACAGAACATGCGAACAGAATATCCCAATAGTCATGGGTGGCTGGAATGCAAAAGTTGGCAACAAAGTAGGCAGCAAAGTGGTTGGAAAATATGGACTTGGCAACAGAAATGAAGCTGCAGAAAGACTGATAGAATTCTGCAAGACCAATGATCTATTCATCTCAAACACCTTCTTCCAGCAACACAAGCGGTGACTGTACACATGGACTTCACTAAATGGATTGTACAAAAATCAAATTGACTACATCTGTGGAAGTCAATGTTGGAAAAGCTCAATAACATCAACAAAGACAAAACCTGGAGCTGACTGTGGTACAGATCACCAACTACTAGTATGCAAACTCAAGCTAAAGTTGAAAAAAAGCAAACCACTCATGAATGCACCAAAATATGACCTTGAGAATATACCACTGGAATTTAAAGACTGCCTGCAAAATCGATTTGCTGCTTTAGATAGAAATGACAGAGCTCCGGAAGAGTTATGGAATGACATCAAGAAGGTTGTGCTGGAAGAAAGCGAGAAGTCTCTACAAAAGGTGAAAAAGCAAAAATGGCCAAAATGGATGACAGAAGACACTCTGAAAATTGCCCAGAAACGCAGAGAAGCTAAAGCCAGAGGAGAAAGAAAGACAATCACAGAACTCAGAGATTTCCAACATGCAGCAAGAAAGGACAAGGAAAAGTACTACGACGACGCATGCAAGGAAATAGAAGCAGAAACTATTAGAGGAAGAACAAGATCGGCTTTCCTAAAGCTACGAGAGTTAAAGAAAAAATTCCAGCGTCGAATTGGAATGTTACAAGATGCTCAAGGTTCTATGTTGAATGATGCTGAGAAGATCAAGAAAAGGTGGAAATAAAATACAGTTTTTATATGACAAAGATCAAGTGGACCAACAGCCATTTCCATTGGTGGATCCGGAATCATTGGTGATGAAAGAAGAAGTCGAAGCAGAATTGAAAGCCTTATCAAAGAACAAAGCACCAGGCATTGATTGCATTCCCATAGAAGTATTACAGCAATCTGATGCAGCTGTTACCATACTTACAAGGCTCTGCCAAGAAATTTGGAAGACAACATCATGGCCAACTGACTGAAAAAAATCTGTGTCTATACCAATACTAAAGAAAGGTAATCCAACTGACTGTGGAAATTATCACACAATCATTCTGATCCCACATGCCAGCAAGATTCTACTGAAGATTATTCAACAGAGACTACAACCATACCTGGAACAAGAACTACCTGAAGTGCAAACAGGGTTCAGGAAAAGGCGAGGAACAAGAGACATCATTGCGGATGTGAGATGGATCCTTGAAAAGACTAAAGAATACCAAAAGAATATCTATTTGTGCTTTATCGACTACAGCAAGGCTTTTGTCTGTGTAAACCATGAGAAACTCTGGGCCACATTAAGAAGCATGGATATACTAGAACACCTGATCGTTCTCTTGCACAATCTGTACATTGATCAAGAAGCAACAGTTCGAACAAAACAAGGAGAAACAGAATGGTTTAAAATAAGCAAAGGTGTAAGACAAGGCTGAATACTTTCACCCTACCTCTTTAATTTATATGCAGAACAAATCATCAGAGAAGCAGGATTGTATGAAGACAACAGAAGTGTGAAGATTGGTGGAAGACTTATCAACAACCTTTGCTATGCTGATGATACTATATTACTGACTGAAAGTGAAGATGATTTGAAGCATTTGCTTCTCACGATCAAAGAAAAATCTTAGAATGGGCCTGCACCTTAATGTAAAGAAGACAAAGATCATGACAGCTGGCAAAATCAATAAGTTCATCGTTGAAGGAGAAGAAATTGAAATTGTGGACAACATTAACCTACTTGGATCAACTATCAATAAAGAAGCAACAAGCAGTCAAGAAATCAGACGACGCATTGCTCTTGGCAGAATGGCTATGAAAGACCTAGATAAGATTCTCAAGAGCAGAGATGTCTCTCTCCATACAAAGATTCAACTCGTTCAAGCCATGGTATTTTCAATAACATCATATGGATGCAAAACTGGACAGTGAAAAAGATAGATAGGAAGAAAATTGATGCCATTGAATTATGGTGCTGGTGGTATATAAATATGGATAAATACATAAATAAAATAAATATACCATGGACTGCCCGAAGAACAAACCAGTCAGTACTAGAGGAGATCAAACCTAAGCTTTCTTTCTTTCTTTCTTTCTTTATTTAAAAGCTTTTCTATACCGCACTCTTTGATATCAGTGTGGTTCACAATCAACAATTCTTGTACAGGGCAGGGCAAATCTGCCTTGTGCTTACATTGAACAGAAACGGTAACTTGGAGTTGTAACTTGGGGAACTATTTACATAATAGACCATCATAAGTTGTAACTGGGGTGACTATTTACATTTAGACATAACCGCATGTTATGTCTGAGTTTAATTGGTTATTTACAGAGCAAAGTCAGAGTAGATATATATATTCACATATGTCCATTGTTACAGTTTACAGAGCTGGTAGTATTTATAGTATTATTATCACAGATTTTTTATATACAACTTTGTTTGACATCATTGGTCATAACCAGTAATTGGGTGTGGGACTAGATTTGTCCTAGTTTGCATGTGATGTGTGGGGCGCTACTTGAGTGGATTGGGGTGTGGGAGGTGGTGAGGAGCTGTTAGGTTGCGAGAAGTGTAGTAGGAATAGATGATGCTTTAGAAGCTCAGATGACAAGACTTCGACTTTCATCCATTGGACACATCTTGCGAGGAGAGGGATCATTAGAGAAAAATATCATGCTTGTCAAGATAGAAAGTCAACACAAAGGAGGAAGGCCAGCAATGAGATGGATCGATACAATAACAGCAGCTACAAGTACCAGTCTGTCAACAATGAGCTGCCTGACTGAAGACCAAACACAATTTAGGACAGCTATCCAGAGAGTCGCCATGAGTTGACACTGACTCGACGGCACTTAACAACAATTGTACACAACATACCTGAAATACAAGGGTGCCAATAATGTTGACCACAGCTGCAGGAGAACAAAGTGATATGGAGCCACAGGAATAGAGAGGAAAGAGAGAATAAAGATCAGAGGAGATATGTGGCTAGGCAGAAGAGAAGCCTCAGTAGATTGGGGTGCACCTGAGAATAGAAGTCTGCAGGTGAGGAGGACATGAAGTTGTGATATCAATAGGAAGAAGGACAGTCAGCAAAATGAGGAAGGAAACCACATAAGTGACTGAATAAATAAACAAATGGAAAGACAGCAACCACGTGAAAGCACACGTTGAAAACCAGTTAACATAGAAAACTAGAGAGCCACAGAAGAAACAACCAGAATATAATAATAATCCAACAAAAGGCATGGCAGAGGATGGCTTATGGATTATTTAAAATTTGATATACCACCATTCGAATTATGTCAAAGCGGTGTACAATAAAAAACATCTCACAGTGTGAGAGGAATGTCAGAAAATTCATAGGATAGGACAGAACAGTGAGGGCAACAAGCAGGAGGCACATAAACTTAAAAAGTACAAAAGTTTAAGTTGGCGTCTTATCTGCAGCAAGCAGTGCTCTCCAAAAGGGGACAGTGTACGTGAGCCCGTCTCCTTCCTCCCTGCACATCCCATCTCATAAAATGGAAACCGTCTTAAAAACTGGGAAAAATGTGTTTTAAATGAACACAAACCAATAATTGTTGCCCCATCCCTCCACTGCTTTTTGACAGCTTTTCTTCCTTTCAGTGGCTAGCACTACTCTTTACGGGAAAGGACGTGGAATATTTTCTTCAGTTACAGGAGGAGATGGTGGTGGTAAGGCAAGTCTAGTACAATGAGTGGAGAGAATCTTTTATTTGCTCAGTCATTTATCCAATGTAAATTTTGTCATTCCAATATTCATTCAAGGCAGCATACAGCAAGCAAAGTACCTAAGAAGTGCAGTGATCATAAGAAACACATGGCAATTATAATCTATCATGATAAAATCGTGAAGCCAGAGATCTGCAGTCAAGAGATTGGATCAGTCTCCTCTTGGACGGGGATAAATAGGCAGTGATTTATATTGTCCAAGTCAGTACATTTCCAAGGCATCTAATTGACTCAAGAAAATTATATTCATTCATTTTCTTCTGCCATTCAGTGATAAAAAAGATAAAAAGGTCGAGGCATTTCGAGATACAAAGAAACTACTTAAAGATTGGAACGGTGACTTTGTTTTAGTAATCATTTCTTAGGAGACGATGTCTGGTATGCAGTGTGGGTTGAGGGAAGATGGAAGGTAGAAAGGTTCATCTGAACTTGTGTTCCCCATTCCAACTGCAGAACCCCACGCCCTACTTGACCTTAGTCTTTATCATCATTTCTTCACCAGCAAAGATCATTCTTTCTTGAATTCAGATACCATGTTTACATTTGCTGCTTGCACCGGGAGCTCTTTCTGTGGTGAAATATATATGCCCTTAGGTGCCAATTCATAGGGGTTGTGGTGCAGACTCTATTTTGGTGCGGCTAAAAACAGAAATGTGGGGCCAGCCTGGCAGTTTAGTTTCATCCTTGGTATTGTCGATGGTATCTCTGCATCATTCCCAACTTAACAGAGGCTTAGTTTAGGAACTGAATCCTGCACGTCATCAGGTTGGTTAACTCTTTCTTCACTAAAATGATATACAATCATAAGCTCTTAAAGTTGCACACAGATTCTTTGCTATAGTGCAGCAATACGCGACAAGCTACCATGATAGCAAATAACAAGGTAAATTAGAAAACAGCATTGTACAGCACTGTCAATTTCTTGTTTTGTTTTGACAGCTTCTCATATTATATTGCTGACAACTATAATGTAAGAGTGAGACAAGCACTCTTTCGTGTAGATAGACATTCCTCGTTTCCTGATGCAGGTTTAACATTTCTGTCAAAACATAAAGTGCAGGCCAGCCAAGAACCAATTTGCAGTGTGTCTACTAGATATGTGTGTGAACACTTCTTACTAAGATACAATTAACTAACAGAGTTCATAATGGAAGACAAAGCAGAAACGGGGTCAAGTAGAACATGCTGGTGAATTTAATTGGCAATAATTTTTATTAGAGTTATGTACTGATGGGTCGTATCTTCTGCAGGAAACTGAAAACTTTGGTATTTAAAGAGTTTTGTAAGTCATAAAGAACTTTTGGTTCAATGAACACTGGTTGAGATTTGATGATATAAAAGTTCAGTATTTGATCTTATCTATTTATAGTATTTCTTTTTTTATTATTTGTTTGTACACTGCTGTAATCAACGTTTTATATGGAGAAGCAGTATAAAAGTTTATATAAATAGAGTTGTTCATTTGTCTTTTATCTTATCTTTATTTTGAGCCCATGATGGTTAAGCAGAAGAGAAATGCTGTATTAAATTAAACTCTGAGTCTTTGGGAGGATATCTGTTTATTTTACGTTTCTGCTGCTGCCTCTATTAGGCTAAAATCCAGAGAAACAAGATATTTTGCATATTCTGATTCTATGGGGAGGGGTTTTCTTGTTTATGTATTTATTTATTTAACTTGATTTATATACCGCCTTTCTCCGGGTCAAAGCGGTTTACAAGGAAAGATTGTAGATGCATGCTGTATATAGTTTTCATATCTCTGTTACAATGTAAGCAAGACACCAGGGGGGTCTTATTCCACTGATTGTAACATTGATATGGAACTACAGTCAAACCTCGGTTTTCATTATTAATCCGTTCTAAGAAGTCTGACTAAAACCGAAACGTACGAAAATCGAAGCAATATTTCCCATAGGAAATAATGTAAATTCAATTAATCCGTTCCAGACACCCAGCTCCTGTCACTTCTCTCACCTGCCCGATCGTCCACAGGACAGCAAACACACAGATATTGTACTGTACGGCACTGCAACATCTCCTGCTTACATTGACAGCTACCCTGCTACCTCCGAGCCTGAGGGGGCGCTCCAGAGAACAGGCAGGCGGTGGAGAGATCGGGGCCTTCCTCTCTGTGCAATCCTTGGCTCTTGACTCTGACTCTTGCTCAGCTGACGTTCGCTTCAACACGCGATCGGTGAGTCCGGGGGGTAGTGCTGCCGCGACTGGGGAGGCACATGGAGGCTGGCAATTTGTCCACATTCCTGCCCTTGCCCATAGGAGGAGCAGCACCAGCCACTATTGGGACCATCAGCTGTTCAGTAACACAACGAAAACCGAGGCGATATCCGATAACCGAGACAACATCTCAGTCAGAAAAAACGTCGAAAACCGAAACGTACGAAAACCGGGGCCAACGAAAACCGAGGTTTGACTGTATATGCAATAAGCAACCAAGATCCCCAGGGGGGATTTTAACTATCTACATTTCAGATTATGTACAGGTTAATGTTATCTATCATGTTTGAATCTTGTGAGGGGGGGGGGGTAGTATGCTAAAGAATACCAAAATGATATCTATTTGTGCTTTATCGACTATAGCAAGGCTTTTGACTGTGTAAACCATGAGAAACTCTAGGCCACATTAAGAAGCGTGGGTATACCAGAACACTTGATTGTTCTCTTGCACAATCTGTACATTGATCAAGAAGCAACAGTTCGAACGGAACAAGGAGAAACAGAATGGTTTAAAATAAGCAAAGGTGTAAGGACAAGGCTGCATACTTTCCCCTTACCTCTTTAATTTATATGCAGAACAAATCATTGGAGAAGAAGGATTGTATGAAGACAACAGAGGTGTGAAGATTGGGGGAAGACTCATCAACAACCTTCGCTGTGCTGATGATACCACATTACTGGCTGAAAGTGAAGATGATCTGAAACATTTGCTTCTCACAATCAAAGAACATAGTCTCAAAATGGGCCTGCACCTTAATGTAAAGAAGACAAAGATCATGACAACTGGCAAAATCAACAAGTTCATCGTTGAAGGAGAAGAAATTGAAATTGTGGACAACTTTAACCTACTTGGATCAACTATCAATAAAGAAGCAATATGCAGTCAAGAAATCCAACGATGCATTGCTCTTGGCAGAACGTCTATGAAAGACCTAGACAAGATTTTCAAGAACAGAGATGTCTCTCTCCATACAAAGATTCAACTTGTTCAAGTATGGTATTTTCAATAACATCATATGGATGCAAAACCTGGACAGTGAAAAAGATAGACAGGAAGAAAATTGATACCTTTGAATTATGGTGCTGGCAGCAAATACTGCCTATACCATGGACTGCCTGAAGAACAAACCAGTCAGTACTAGAGGAGATCAAACCTAAGCTTTCTTTAGAAGATCAGATGACAAGACTTTGACTTTAATACTTTGGACACATCATGCAAAGAGAGAGATCATTAGAGAAAGACTTCATGCTTGGCAAGATAGAAGGTCAATGCAAAAGAGGAAGGCCAGCAATGAGATGGATCAATACAATAACAGCAGCTACGACTACCAGTCTGTCAACAATCAGCTACCTGACTGAAGACCAAACACAATTTAGGACAACTATCCAGAGGATTGCCATGAGTCGACTCAACGGCACTTAACAACAGCAGTTTATCTGAAATTTGTATTGTTTGCTAATGAACTGAAGACGCAGAAACAGGAAGCCAGGGTTGATATGCTCTACAGTTACAAAACACGCTTTTACTTCTTTCTAGCGTCTTACTGGCTGCTTGCAACTTATGGGTTCCCTAAGTGTCAATACCCATACATTGTTTCAGACTTGCAAGTAAACCTAACCTAAATAAGGACTGTAAACAGATCATTTAGAATTGAAAACTCTCTTCATGCAAGGCGGGATGTGAACATTCAGGAATAAGTAAAATAAAATCAGGAAGCCAAGGAATCAGTCTGTTTTTTAACATTCAATAGCAAGAGTCCAGATGGAGCAGGTGAATGCATGGTTATTTCGGCATAACAGAGAGAGAATCTTTAGTCGCATTTGTCCCAAATGGTCAATTCAGTGTTCTGTAAGATCTCTAAGCTCTCTTTTTTGTTTTACAAGGGGGCAGACGTTTTTTAGGCACGTCCATTTATTTTCTGGAGGATCATCTCATTGAACATAGTTCAAAAGTGAAAATCATATTTCATGATAGCCTGCATGTCTTTAGATCCGATATGGATCAGCCTTTCTGTTCTTAGTTCCTCCTTTCCTTCCTTCAAGCAGTTCTTTTGGTGTACAGAGGCTCTGAAATGGCTGAACAGGTGAGAGGGATCTAATTGTTATCCAGTTGCAGACAAGAGAACCAGTGCTGCATTTAGACATAGGCTACTCTGGCATGTGCCAAATTTTGAAGGTGCCCATAAAACTGGTGCTTCGGACCTCCCCACTCTCTGGGGAACTCCCCGCCCCACCACTCCTCTGCCTATGGACACCATGGGCCCAATATTCAGTGCTGACGGTGCTGAACCTTACACCCAGAAATTCAATGCTGAGGCCATATCCGGCCATCGGGGTTGAATGTTTGGGCTGGTCGCAGAATCTAACCGAGCAGTGGTGACAGTCAGCTACTGCCCAGCTAGCTTCTTGCTGAACATAAGACCAGCCTTTACTATGTGTCACTGACCGGGCAGCAGCTCAATATTGCCGCTGCCCAGTTAGCGAGGGCTACCACCCCAGGCCTCGATGCTAACCAATTAGCAGCGGCACCCGCGCTGAGCAGCATTTACACAGTTTTCTGGTCTGCAAACCATATAAATGCCTTTGAATATTGGGTCCTAGAGAGAACTGAAGCAAAAGAAAATGAACCGGACTTACCTAGGATCACACAAAGGGTCAGATGTACCAAAGAGTTCTTCCTATTTCAGCGGTGGAATTGGTGACAAAACCATTTCCTGTATCTTGCAAAGTGGCACTGTTTATTTTAAAGGGAACATGTTGCAACAGTAGATGTTAACATTTATTGAAAGCCGGTTGTTGGGAAGAAGGTTGCTGCTGAAGGAGGCAAATGAGCAACTACCGTACCTAGTCAGAGAAAAACCCCAAAAGCCTTGTAGGGAGCAGAACAGAGAATGCACAAGAGGTGTAGAAGAATGTCTCTGTTACAAGGGAAGCTAGAAGGGATTTAGAGAGAAAATGAAGGAGGACATAGAATAATGAGCCCCAGCACTAAGAAAGAGGTAAGCTGACATACATAATGCAAGCAGTTTAGTGAGGCCCTGAAATAAGCCGTATACATGCATGGCACATGGCCTACTGCTTGGAAGTCCACAAGCTACTGGCTCAGTTCCCAGAAAAGGCAGTAAAAAGTCAGCATGAGCTATTAAAGGATGAGCGAGTTTGGCAAAAAGAACCGATATATTCACTTTGTCTCGTGAGCTCCACGGTGACTTAGGAGGTGCTCAGGCACCGCCCAAAAGCCATCACGCACCCTGAAAGAAAAGGGTCTACTGAATAGATAAATAGGAGCACCAAGAAGAAGCCGCCAGGCCTGTTCTTCCATTTTCTGTGAAATATTTTAACACCCACGTTCCAGTTTTTAATTTATATTTGCTGACATTGAATTTTACTCATGTGTTTAAAGGCCAGAGTAACATACTAATTACACAATAGATGAAAAATAACGATTTTGATGTGTAATTATAGTAATCATTAGTATTACTTCTCTATAATTTATAGTAATCATTAGACTCTTACTTCTCTGTAATATTTTGCCATGATTAACCAAACGGATTGATTTTTATGAATGATGGCTTTTCTTGCAAAACTGAGCTTTTCTATATATGCATGCTTGAACCATATGAGGGTGAAAGAATGTCAGAATTCAAGTTCTCCTGGGACAGGCACAGAGGGTGGTGGGGAGGGAAGGAAAAACATGCTAAGAATTAGGAGAAGGGTCTATGTTTTGGTTTAGGTATGGTCATCTATCTATAATGGCATAGGGTCAAAAATTTCAGAAAAAAAGAATTTACTTCCATCAAGCTTCAGAACAACAGTGTGAAGCTCCCAAGAAGGGGTGACAAGGTGGATCAGCACAGACAAACAGTAAGAGTTTGGTATGTTCTTAGATATAATTGCAAGGAGATGGAAGGTTGTCTTTATGGATACATTCTTTGGCCAACTGGAAAAAGGATAAGGAGAAACTAACTGCAGGCGCTCACGTTTGTACATTTGACAACTGAGGAAGGTGCTTAGCATAGAGGGTAGAGATAAGGACAAGAAAAGGTAATACCATATCTCACGAAGGCAGAGAAACTCGGTGGTCCAAGGAGCTCTCATTTTCTGAGATCTACTATAATACTATGTTACTGTGCTACAGTAGCACACAGGTGCATGCACTGAATTCTTGCTCCCCTGCTAAATCACAATAAAATAGCTCTAGGCATTGATAAAGTAATTCCTAAGCTCTATCTCTGGTACAATTGAAAAGAAAAGCAGTGTGAACTCCTTTTTAACACATATCTTTGAATGAATTCTTTGCTTCGGTCTTTACTGAGGAAGATGTAGGGATGTTACCCATGACTGAAGTGGTATTTAAAGGTGCGGAAGAATTGAAGGAAATATTGATACATCGTGAAGATGTATTACAACTATTAGATAAACTGAAGAGTAGCAAATCACCTGGGCCGGATGGTATACATCCAAGGGTGTTGAAGGAACTGAAATATGAGATTGCAGACCTGCTATTAGTAATCTGTGAACTATCATTAAAATCATCTCTAATACCTGAAGATTGGAGGATCGCCAATGTAACACCAATTTTTAAAAAGGGTTCCGGGGTGATCCGGGAAACTACAGACCAGTGAGCCTCACGTCAGTACCGGGAAAAATGGTAGAAACCATCATAAAGAATAAAATTACTCAGCATGTAGATAGTCATGGCCTAATGGGAGACTGCCAACATGGCTTTAGACAAGGAAGATCTTGTCTTACTAATCAGTTATGTTTTTTGAAGGTGTGAATAAACATGTGGACAAAGGTGAGTCAGTTGATATAGTGTATCTGGACTTTCAGAAAGCTTTTGATAAGGTCCCTCATCAGAGACGTTTGGCAAAACTAAAGAGTCATGGGATAGGAGGCAGTGTACTACTGTGGATCAGGAACTGGTTAAAAGATAGAAAGCAGAGGGTTGGGCTAAATGGCCAATTTTCCCAATGGAGAAAGGTGAATAGTGGTGTATCCCAGGGATCTGTGCTGGGTCCGCTGCTTTTTGACATATTCATAAATGACCTGGAAAGTGGAATAACGAGTGAGGTTATCAAATTTGCAGATGACACAAAACTATTTAAAGTTGTTAAAACCCAAGAGGATTGTGGAAAATTGCAAGAGGATCTTGATAAATTGGAAGACTGGGCATCAAAATGGCAGATGAAATTTAATGTGGACAAGTGCAAAGTTATGCACCTAGGGAAGAACAACCCAAATTATGGTTACACAATGCAAGGTTCCACATTAGGAACCACCACCCAGGAAAAAGATTTAGGCGTCATTGTGGATAACATGTTAAAACCCTCAGCCCAGTGTGCAGCGGCGGCCAAGAGAGCAAATAGAATGCTAGGTATCATAAGGAAAGGAATGGAAAATAAAACAAAAGATATTACAATGCCTCTATATCGTTCCATGGTGAGACCGCACCTTGAATATTGTGTGCAATTCTGGTCGCCGTATCTTAAAAAGGATATAGCGTTATTAGAAAAGGTTCAGAGAAGAGCCACCAAAATGGTAAAAGGGGATGGAAGGATACTCCTATGAAGAAAGGCTGAAAAGGTTAGGGCTCTTTAACCTGGAAAAGAGACGGCTGAGGGGAGATATAAATTAATGAACGGAGTGGAACGGGTAAACGTAGATCGATTGTTTACGTTATCAGAATATAGAAAGACTAGGGGACATGCAATGAAGCTACAGGGTAAACTATTTAAGACTAATAAAAGAAAATATTTTTTCACTCAATGTGTAATAAAACTCTGGAATTTGTTACCGGAGGATGTAGTAAAGGCTGTTAGTGTAGCTGGGTTTAAAAAAGGTTTGGACAAGTTCCTGGAGGAAAGGTCCATAAACCATTATTAAGAAGGGACCCAGGATATCAATGCTTGACCCAGTACAAGCACTGCAGAACCTGTGTCTTTTTGGGGAAACTGCTAGGTACGTATGACCTAGATTGGCCACTGTTGGAAACAGGATACTGGGCTTGATGGACCTTGGTCTGACCCAGAATGGCATATCTTACGTTCTTATGTTTTCTAGGGGCTTAAAGAGTTTAATTTCTGATAGCCTTAGAATAGATTCTTCAGATGCCAAGATAGGAAAGAGTGAGGGGCTCTCAAAATGGAATAGGACCATAATCTATCTATCAAATTTAGTGAAGATATTCCTAATCACTTTTGTGTTCTATTCAGCCATATCTGATCTTTGGCCTCATTTTCTGAAAGTGAGAATGAGAACCAATGTGTGTATGTGCATTAATAAATTCTAAGTATTTCCAAGTTATTGATCTTTAACTCGTTTCATTCCACCATTCAGCAAATGGAGACTCTGGTCTACCCCAGAATCATAATTCTGGTGTACTTATTTGTGCTGTAACTCCTTGATTATGGTTCTATATTGCACCTCCACAGACACAAGATTAACATACTATCTGGAAGAAAATGGTGCACACATGGGGGAATCCTTTTTCCAGACCAGACTATTGGATCAATGATCTTATGCTTAGGGCTCTAAGAGGGCCAGAGGGCACTAAAGCGTTTCGCTGAACGTGGCAAGAGCTCCATGATGCTTTGGATACACTACCAAACAATCACAAAACCCCCCCACCCACTCTATCCAAATGAATCCAAAACAAAAACAGAGTAAAATTATGTGAGCAAACATGTGAGTGTAATTTTTGTCGGAAGGCAGCCCGGAGGAACAAACTAGCCTCTTGAAGCTGTAACTTCCATTTTAATCGGTTTTAATTAAACCCTATAACAAATCCTCTGAGGGTCAATGCTAAGGTAAAACCACCACAATAAGGTGTCACCTACACCAGAATCCAAAAATAGTTAAAAATTAAAAATGGTTTGAGGCAAGTAAAGAAAGACGTGGTACTTATCAAAACCGCTGCTTCCCTTTCTCAGCTGAATCTTCACAGGGAAAACAGGCAGCTACCACATTCGTCAAATGTCCAATCCACAAAGGATCAACAGCAGCAGTTATCGAAGGGGTACACAGTACTGCGTTTCGGGCGAATATCAAACTTCCACGCCCTGTATCAACGCTTTAAAAGCTGGAGATGGTGGAGATGCTGTAGTCTACTTTTCTTTGGCAGTTCTTTTAAAGCGTTGATACAGGGCGTGGAAGTTTGATATTCGCCCGAAATGCAGTACTGTGTACCCCTGCATTTTTTAGCATTAAATTTCAGCTGCCAAATTCTAGACCATTCTTTAAGCTTAGCTAGATCCCTCCTCATGTTATCTACACCTGCCTGGGTGTCTACTCTATTGCAGATTTTGGTATCATCCGCAAACAAGCAAACCTTACCCGACAGCCCTTCCGCAGTCTTCATTCAGTTCCAGTGCAATGGAAAAATAAAAAGGTTTTCCAGACAAACAGCATTGCATGGTGAGGAATAAGTCAAAAAGTGGAACATCATTTTCAAAAGCATTTCTGCAGGTCCAATAATAATTTAACTTGCAGAAGTAGGCTTTTATTTTTTAAAAAAACCCGTGAAACAAATGTGCGTACAGCTCGTGCACAAGTCGCTTTCCCTGAAATGAGCTGAACTTTCAGTCCCACATAAAGAGAAAAACTACCTCCATCTACCATAAATTAAGAACTGTGAAACAACTCTGCCTACTACTAACCCCAGAACTATTCTGAACCATTTACCAGGCTATGATTACACCTTCCCTGGACTATTGTAATGTTATTTACCATGACTTAGCTAAACACACTCTTCATCCATACAGATGGCCAAACCGCAGCAGCGCGAATAATCTTCGGTGCTCTGTGCCGTGCTCACATCACACCCATACTGATACAGCTTCACTGGCTCCCTATCACTACTAGAATTAGATACAAGACTCTTGCTATAATATTTAAAATCTTGCAGAAGTGGGGCATGGCCAAGATGGCAGCTAGTGGTCGAAGCGGTGCAGCGGCATTTCTTTTTGCTAAAAACGTTTTTCCTCTGCTAATGACTCTGAAGAAGAAGAGGAAGGGGGTGGCCAAAGATGGCAAAGCTATCCCAGAGGTCCCCAAGTAGCCATTGAGTCTTGCACAATTGCAGAATATCTCGGTTGAAATTAAAGCTGCGAGTGAGTTCTCTGCTGCAGGGCCAGATGGTGGTAGCCGGTAACTGCTTGGAGATATAACCAGCTTGATCCCGCAGCAGCACCCAACACTGCTGGAATGACGCTCCCCGGTTGCTATGATCAGAGCGTTAGTTGATTGGTCCCCTCCCTCTTCCTCCGGGGTGGGGAGTCTGAAGGATACAACGGTTTTTTGCTTCCAGTCGTCAGGCTGGGAGGAGATGCCACTTCAAGGGGAGAAAATCGGTGAGGAATCTTCAGTTTCTTTACCATTGCAGGCTGGGGCCTCTTTACCATTGCAGGCTGGGGCCTCTTTGCCAGCGACCTCAGGAGTTCCAAGATCTCCTTCTCAGGTAACTCTGCCTCCTTCATCGTCAAATGTCTCGCTGACATTAATTTGGAATTTATAACTTTGACTCCCGGACACTATCTCTAAGAGTGCGGCTGAAATAAATGTATTGGTTCAAACAGTAGGTTCAATAGTCCAGAAGCAAGAGACTTTATACCAAACAATATCTACAAAAATATTTGAATTGGATAAGAAAGTTTCAGTGGCAGATCAAGTACTTGAGACTTTAGTTAAAGATAGAGTCATTATACATAGAAAACTGGAAGTATATGAGAACTGGATGAGACACTTAAACTTAAGAATTTTGAACTTTTCTTAGGTAGATTATTTATTTATTTATTTATTTAGTAAAGACTTATATACCGCTCCTTCCAGTGATCAGAAGCGGTTTGATTACAAGTACGGGATTTGTCAAAAAATCAAAGACAGAAATTTGGGGAATAGATAGAGAGAGCAGGGGTAATACACCGCACACAATATGAGGGTCCATATAAAGACCTTAATTACTATCATACATTTACAACAGGCGATTATCCTTCCTCTATTTACATTTGTACATACAGTAAATCACTTTCTCTTATCTTTTTATATTTTGTCGATAGAATTATTTAAAAAATATCTTACAGATGTCTGAAAGATTTCTGATGCTGCAATTCCTCCTTTAAATAAGGTTTATTTTCTACAGTCTGCTAAAGCTTGTGGAAATAATGATGTACCACAACTTATGATGTTTCTGTGGTATTAGAAATGTCTAATTCTAATTGTAAAGAAAGGGCAACTTTATGGGGTATGTTTACTAAACCGGGCTAACGGTTAACCCGGGCTATCTGCCACTAGGTCCCATATTATTCAATGGGACCTAGTTGCAGATAGCCCGGGTTAAACATTAGCCTGGTTTAGTAAACATACCCCTATGTGTTTCTTTTATTTTTGAGCAGGATTTTAATTCCATTTTACATCTTTATTTTAAAAAAGTGAATGAACCAAGCTTTGGTCAGCCTATCAGAATATTTTTTGATGTGGCTCACTCAATAAAGGAAAGATGGAAAGCCTTTTTTGGTCTTAAGAGCACTATCCCTGGGTGCTACCTTTATGCTTAGAAACCCCTGTAAACGTCTAGTCAGCTGTCTGAATGTGAAGTATGTACTGTATTCTTATGACCTGATCAGTTGAGAGCCTTTCTGGATCTCAAGAAACTTGTGGCTCCTGTTTTATCTACACCTCAAATGTCGAATCCTATGTAGTTCATTAAGGGATAGACCCCTATTGCCTTTTCTTCTTTTTACTTTGCTTTTCTGCTATTCCACTATATCTGTTATAGCTCCCCCCTCCCTGATTTTGTGGGCTAATGTATAGCTAGTAGTATGATTAGATGGACCTCCCCATTTGGAGAGATCTTCTTTACCTTGTTGGATTTGTTTTTCCTGTTGAGTCCACTAGTGTTCATGTTTCTTGCTACGAGTGTATGCTTGTTATATTATTTTTAAATGTGAATAAAGAAAAAAAAATCGTACACAAGGAATCTGCCATCTGCCTTCAGACCCTGACCTCAAACCCCAAGAACGAAAGCTAAGAAGAAAGACCACCCTCAACTTACTCACGGTCCCGACCCAGAAAATTAGAAGCAGGCAGTCAACTTGTAATCGGACATTTACCTTGTTTGCCCCCACATTATGGAATTCCCTACCCGCTCCCCTATGAGGGTGCTCAGACCTGACCGAATTCAGGAAAAAACTAAAAACAGCTCTCTTCCAAGAAGAATATAGAAACTAACTTGGACTCAAGACATCCAACCACCCAAGTAAAATACTGTTAGAACAACCTACACATACACTGTTAACAAACCATTAGTCCCAACACTGAACACAAATGTTGGAGATTTACACACTTCACTTAAACTGTAAATAGTTCAGAGTTTCTGTTTATTTTCCAGTTATACTGTTCAGTTCCCCGTGCCTCCTTTGGCTCTGTTTTGATTCTTGGTTATCTGTAAACCGTTTTGAAATGTAGAAAGGCGGTATAGAAATAAATAAATAACTAAAAGCACATAAACCCCCTGGGGTCATGGACAGGGCATTTTCAAAGCCATGTACGCAGTTGCAGGTCTGAAAATTCCCCTAAATGGCGCTCAGTGGAATATTCTCAACGGTGGGCGCCACTGAATGCTCCGGGGGAGCCTCAGAGGTGGCCCCCGGGGATAATCGGCTAATGGCTGGCTAGTTATCCCTAAGTTAGGCCCCTGAAAGTCTTGCCTGTCTTTCACCACAGAAGCTGAATATTGCTACTTCTCGGCTAGCTTCGGCGTTACGGCATTGAAATCCGGGTGCAAAGTTCAGCGGCGATGGCTAGCTGCAGTACAAGTGCTAGCCACTGCTGCTGAATACCACCCTCCCCCCAATATTTTTAAGTTTGTGCACAGGTATTACATTGCCCTCTAAATTTTTATTTCATTTTGACAGGTTTTTAAAACAAAAAGAGTTCCCACGGTATGCTAATGTTAATGTGCATTAATTCACAGTTAACACGCATTATATTAATCACTAGGTCCCATGGAATGACATGTGTGATGAGGGTTGGACCTGAGAGGAGGGTGGGTGGGGTTTCTGATCAATAGACTCCCATGGAGAACAGCTGTGGCTAGCTGGAGGGAAGGCAACAATGACGACGGATGAACTGCTGCAGAACCAACAGACTTCTGACATGGATCCTATGGAGTTGGAGACCCTGGATTAGTGGGGGTTTCTACCCAGCACAGTAAACTCTGGATAAAACCCAGCAAGTAGGAATGGCTGTTTCTTTTGGACAGATGCTTAGACTATCTACCAGCTTGCTGAGAGGAAAGCCTGATTTGAACAGTTGTCGTGGGCATCTTGGGATGTTAGATTGTTCTGGAAATTGCTAAGGAGTATCCTTTGTAACTGCAGGACTCTTGCTATAGAGACTCCTGAAGGGCCAAGTGGGTGTTGGGTAGCATAAGTGGAAGAAAATGCTACGGAGGGAGGCGGCCCACCATTAACAGCTAGGTGCTTATTAATATACGGGAGACATAGCCAGCGAGACTTTAATTATTCCAGGGAGTATCTTGAATGCTGAAGTAAAAGTACCGTGTGGCCATACTACAGAACTTAATTAATTAGTGAAAACCCAGAATCCTGCAGACATAACTTAGCAGAATAAGCATGGACTGTGTTTCATTGTCTGACATTGTGGGACTGATTCTTGAAGTTTGAGATGACTGCCTGAGGAACTTTCTTCTTGAGGAAGACTTCCCTGCAGCTACCAGCCTCATGGGGCACTACACATGTCATCTGCTACAAAATAAGACACATTATGATAATTAACATGCATTAACTATAGCACTCCTTAGTAACTATTCCCTTAATAGGTATGTAAATATTTTTCATTTTGCTTTACCAAAAACAGCAGCCCAGTAGTGGCAAGTAGTCTGGTCAACACCAAGTCCTAAACCAAAAAACAGCTTCTATTATAATCAATAAAGCACCAGAAACAGAATACGAAAACTCACCTTTAGGATTTGCAGAAAAATGTTCGTCATGGTTCCCAGTCCTGTCTCCTCAGTTTGATCTACCTCTGTCCCCAGCTGCGTCAGCAAAATTTTAAGCACAGGGAGGACTAAGAGCTTCAATTTCATTGTGATATACTGTATGAGGCATACAGCTTGCAGGACCTAATGCTTTAATCAATTTAAGTTTATGAAATCTGTTTCTAAACTGAAATGTATTTTACAATTTTGTAAGTCAAACTAAGACGACTCCAGTTTATAAAGGAATGTTGTTAAGTTGGTTGCTATTTCTGGAGGTAAGAGATGTGCTCTATGGAGAAGGACCGAAGCTCTGAAAGGAGGTAATGGCAGAGGGCACTGAGGAGAGAAGGGGCAGGAAAAGGTTAGGAAACTGCTGACTGCAGGAGCGGATACTGCTCACCCTAGCAGAGTTTGCAGATGAAAAGAAATCAATATCCATTCTTTGAACGTGGAAATGTATAAAAAGAAACCTTTAAAATATAGGAAGAAAGAGATCTAAGCACACAGGATTGCAGAAACAAATCCGATAAAGTAAGGGATGGCCCAAGGATTTCTGCTGCCCTACGCAGGCCCAACGATCCCCCCCCCCATTGCGGCAGCCCAGGTCCTACCCTTCCGCACCTGCCATCCATTGTCTCACCTGGGGGGAGGGGTCACACCATGATCCCTTCCCTATTCTTCAAAGCAGTGGCTGTCTGCCACCTCTTTGCTGGGCCTGGAAGCACGCGTGTGCATGCATACACTCCTGGGCTGCTGCACCTGCAGCAAGTTGCATTGGAGGGGGCAGGAACGGCAGATTATGAGTGTAAACTCGCACATGCTTCAAAGTGCTGGCAGAAAGCTGCTACTTTGAAGAACGGGGAAGGGGTTGCGGGCTGCTCACAGGGGTCTGCCACCCTAGGCAGGTGTCTAGTGGATGGGCTGGCCCTGGATAACGTGGAGCTCCTTGTTTAAATTGTATTTACTGCTTTGCAGACATCTGCATCTACAGCTCTATTCCTGAAGTGTGATTCTCTTTCAAGGCTTTTGGTTATTTATCATGGAATTAGCACCCATATATTTTATTTACAAGAAATGGTTAATTTTTTTTTACATTACAAAATTTTTTCAAATGCTTTCAAATACTTCACTGTCTAAAAGTTATGAAAAACCTTAAAGCATAAATAATAAAATTTGTCTTCCACTGCCTTAATGGCTAAGGCAACTAGAAATTTTGGATGCGAGGGGCCTTCGTAGTAACCAGAATTTAAGCTAATGCTTTGCCTATGATGTTGCTGTTTTCTAGGTGTTACCATTTGCCTGAATAAACGGAGGCACAGCTATGGATCTGGTGTTTAGGAGATTTACTTCCATGCACTGGAGATCAAGCTGATGGAAATTGGTCTCATGCATATTTCTTATGGGTCTCTTAAACTCAGCCACTTCATTGATGTCCGGGACAAGGTTAAAAATCAGTGCTCTAAAGAGGCAAGGAGCAGACTGTGAATCGGGGTTTCTCAAGCTGGACCTGGAGTACCCCCGTGTCAGACTGGCTTCCAGGATAATCCAAATGAACATGCATGAAATAGATGCATTCCTTTCAAGACTGTTTCATGCGTATTCCTTGTGGATATCCAGAAAACAAGACGGCTAAAGCATGAAAAATACTGCAAACCATGAATCTCTGTGCTTGATGCCTCGTGGATCTAAAACCCTTATGGATCTGATTCTGCTGCATCTTCCTAATAATCCCCTAGTGTTTACTATAGTGCTATTCACTTCTAGTCCTTGAGGGCCACAAACAGGTCATGTTTTCAGGATACTCTGTTGAATTGCTTGAGACGGATTTGCATACAATACAGGTAGTGTGCATGCACATTATTAGAGATATGCTGAAAACCCGACCTATTCATGGCCCTCGAGGATTGGATGTGAATACCACTGGTCTAGGAAGAGAGCAAGGGTGTTCCTTCAAATGATCTGGGGTGAAGTGTGAAAAAAGCAGACACTGTAATCCTCTAATACTAGGCCAGTAAATCCTAAGGGGTTGAATTTTACCTCCCTGATGTTCAGAAACCAGAAAGTCCAGGGTTACTTTGATAACTATATTAATTTTTTTTTTTAAAGTGCCATCAAGTCAATGCTGACTCCTGGTGACCCAGCAGCCCCTGGGTTTTCTTGGCAAGGTACAACTGGAAGCAGATCGTCAAGCCTTTTCTTCCGAGGCAATGGAGGGTAAAGTGACTTGCCCAAGGTCACAAGGAGTGCTAGTGGGAACTAAACCCTGATCTGCTGGGTACGAGGCTGTTGCTCTAACCACTAGGCTACTCCTCCACTCCTATATTAATATTTAAAGAGAATTCTTAGTCCTCCAGCTGCTACGCCACATTATTATCAACAGCCTACAATCTGACTCTTTAGGCCGTAGGTCTCTGGCCCTATTGAAAACTCTTTTCCGTGAGTTCCCTTCTCCCCCATAGCCAGTCTTTATGACAATATAACCACTTCATCACCACTTATAAATACTGGATAACAGTAGAGAAAATTCCACCAATTTACTTTATTTGTTAGACCTGCTAAAGAGTACAGGCGCACATAAAATCCAATGACATTTATCAGGGCTGCCACAGCCGGCAATTAGAGACACGGAAGCGTCTAATGGATGGGAAATCTGGTCTGTGCTCATATAATGCTGCCTAGGTGCAAAGTCCGAAAAGGATAGAAAGTGAACCCAGCCCACAACCTCTTGACTTTTCAAATCTTTTCTTTGCTAATTGGCCCTTGAACCCTTTAGAAATTCAGCTGTTCTATGCTTTATGTGTTCAGAGATGGCTTTGTCTGCTGGAGAACAGGATATCTTAAAAGGGCAATAATGATAAGATCTTATGCAGATAAATGCAGGTGTATTTCCATGCATGTTGCATTTGTTCCACTATAGTTTGCATTAGTGATGCGGAATTAACAGTTAAGAATGAGGTTCTGAATTTGGCAGCGGAGATTTAATGCTAAAAATGCAGGGTCATGCATTTGGAGTACAAATCCAAGGGAGCGGTACGGTATAGGTAGCAGTATAGTATAGGGCGTGAAGTACTTCTGTTGATGAAAGACGGGCAGTACCTGGGCGTGATTGTTTCTGATGATCTTAAGTGGAAAAGGTGATGGGGAAAGCCAGAAGGGTGCATAGGGAGAGGAATGGCCAGCAGGAAAAAGGAGGTGATAGTGCCTCTGTATAAGTCTTTGATGAGACCTCATTTGGAGGTCTGGACACCGCATCTTCAAAAGGTTAGAAACAGGATGGAGTAGGTGTAGAGGGCGGCTACTAAAATGGTCAGCGGTCTTTGTCAAAAGACATATGGGGTAGACTTAAAGGCCTTAATAGGTAAGTGCACCAGCGGTAATTGTGCTATGTGTCAGGGTAGTGCATCTATGCGTTAACTACCTGGAACATGCTGGTTACACCAGCAACAGAGGTTTTGCATGTAACACATTACTTTTTGCGCTAAATGCACATTAAGTGCAAAATCCTAACACTCTTTAGTAAACTAAACTATGCTGTTCCCGTAGCAACAGTGGGTAGGCTTTAGGTACTACATCCATGAGCATTTCCACTCCACGCTTCTTCTTTGTGGAATGAGTTGCCACTGGAATTGCGCATGATACCTGATGTACTAACATTTTTCAAGAAACTAAAAACATATTGGATCAGATTTTTAGGGATGTTTGACATAGATTACTACTACTACTATTAATCATTTATATAGCGTAAGCAGTGTTGTACAGACACATATACGAGAAGGTCCGGCTCATCAGAGCTTACAATTTAATCAAGGTGAGAATAACGGTACAAATAGGGAAGGTAAGCACAGTTACTTACCTGTAACAGGTGATCTCCGGAACAGCAGGAATTAGTCTTCACATATGGGAGACGTCGCTGACGGAGCCCGCACAGGAATGCTCCCCAGCATCCAATCAGAAAGCCTTTGGGAGCATCCCCCGCGCCTGCGCGGTGGCTTCCCGCCCTTCCTACTGCCTCTCCCCAGTTGAGTTTCATAGCTGAGCCAGAAGGAGAGGAGAGGAAGGATTAGAGAGAAAGAGATACAACTCCTAGGGGAGGTGGGCGGGTTGTGAAGACTAATTCCTGCTGTTCCGGAGATCACCTGTTACAGGTAAGTAACTGTGCTATCTCCAGGAACAAGCAGGAATGAGTCTTCACATATGGGGACTCCCTAGCTGAGGATGCCAAGGGGAGATCCCATAAGCCCGGCCCAGGACGGGATGGCATTTGCCCAACCTGAATCCCCGGCATCCCCCGAGGAATGGAGGGTAGGAGTTGAGAAGAGAGGAACAGCAAAACCCAAAGACTACAGGGAGAGTAGTCATTAGAATGCATGGAAGCATCATTAAGTTTTTAATAAATTAATGACTTAGTACCATGTAGAGCTTACCTACTGAGTTGTAGGAAGTAGGACTGTGATGGAGGTACTGTAGACGCAGTAGCGAGGTCTTCAAGGGAACTTTACTGCAGCGAGTAGGAAGTTCCAAATCCGGAAGGCCAGGAGATCCAGGAGTCAGCTGGGTCAGGAGAAGGACGGCAGGTCTTCAAGGAAGCTTTATGCAAAGCTGAGCACTCCCTTAGGAGCAGAGTCCATAACTCAGAGGACTAACAGTAGAAGACTGGCCGATCTGGATAGCCTATTCCGGAGAAGAGGAGGGGTGTACCCCGGAGCAGAAGGAGTACACAGCCTTCCCTAGCGAAGAGATAGGGAGACAAGGGTCTGAACCTCCGGGAGGAGGGCATTACTGAAAATAGAAGCTGTTGACTTCACAGCAGTAGAGTACAACCAGTCCAAGGGCCGATCTAAGGAATAGGCAGGCGGACTGGCCGGACCCCGGAAGGGGGGGGGGGCGTGAGTACCGGCCATTGGGAAAAAAATAGGCGGCAGAACACAGGCACTGTGGGCATCCCCCAAAATGCGCCTATCGAGCAGGTGATATCTGGCATATCTAGGCCGTTGGGCATGGAGAACGCCCCACCCCGGCACTAACGCAGGTACGTCGAGGAACCTACCTCCATGAGCATAACACTGGTAAGGCGGACCTGCCAGTGATCCACAGAACGTCCACCTGGGAAGGTGGCGTCAAGATCCGTCCGGGAGAGGGATCTATTCCGGTGGAACAAGGGCAGATCGGCGAACAAACAGCACGGTAGTGTGAAGGACAGAGGATAGCATCAGTCCGGAAGAACACACCAGGGGGCTTGAGTCCCTACAGGTGTCCCCAGGACCTGCACGCAGAAACTCACCCCCCGCACTAATCGGGGGACATGAGGGCATAGTCCTTGGTAAGCATTGGGGGACTATAGCGGCTGGAAGGAAAATTCCGTTACGGAAGCAATCAGCAGGGGAATACTGGCTCGAGAAAGGTTCGGGGACGTACCTAAGGGTAAGCCAGTTGACCGTGGGCCAGAGCTATCATGGAGTAGAGGTGGTCTCCCTCTACCAACAGAAGGAGAATACCTAAACCCCCCGAACCATTTGCCCTACTGAACGAGCCCCAGAGTAGAGCTCAATTGTAAACTTCTGGTAAGAAGGTAAATTGCAGGCAGCCGCCCACCGGAGCCTAAAACTGCTTGGTATGAGAGTTCTGGCGCGGGCCCGGGGACTTCGACCCAGGGTGAGGGGTCCCTTGCTTGGGCGCACCTGGCGGGTGGGCGGAGGGGTGACATTTCCTCTTCCTAGGGAAGGAGGGCCTGGTGAGGCGCGCACTACCACCGGGGGGAAGCCGGGCCCTAGGATGGCTTCTAACGCTGGGAAGGTTAGCGAAGCACTGCGCGACCTGACGTAAGGCTTCGCTATTGAAGAGGTGATCTCCGTCACAGGGAGAATTACCCAGGTTATGCTGTGCCCGTCTACACAACTCGGATGCCTGCAACCATGCTGTACGGCGTGCTCTAATGGCAACAGCAGAGCATCTGCTGACCGACAGGAAGGAGTCTAGAGAAGCACGAGAAAGGAACCCAGAGATATTCCTGCAGTGATAAAGAAGCAAGGAATATTCAAAGGCCTTGGTTGCAGACAAGAAGGGAGACAACAGAGATAATCTCTCGGTGACCTCCCGGAGCGACAGACTCATATAAAAAATATATGAAATAATCCTGGACGCCAGCATAGACGTTTGGAAGGTTTGACGTCCTAGGGTATCTAGCGTCTTCGAGGCGCGGCCTGGAGGGCGAGAAGAATGCTTTTCCTTGCTTCCGGCCTTCCTCAGCGCCGATTCCACCACAATGGAACGATGTGGAAGCTGGTGCTGCCGAAAACCCGGGGAGGGAGGCACCCGATAAAGGGCATGCATCGCAGTCGACGGTGCCGGAACCCCTCAAAGGCGACCGCCAAGCCCCCAGCAGGAGATCCTGCAGGGAGGGATGCAGAGGAAGCATCACGGCAGCCCGGTCCGCAGGGCCTGGAGTTAGGTCCGGGATAGGGATGGCCAGCAAGTCCGCCATATCAAGGAGGAAATTCTGAAAAGACGGCTCTCCCGGAGGGGCTATGCCGTGGGAGGCGGTGGCGGAAGAGGCCGCCAGGGCACCGAGAAGCCTCTCGGGCTGATGCCCGCTGGGCAGAGGAGGGGACCAACAGCCCCGGACTGGGGTGGTCAACAAGGCGTCGTCGGCTCCTGGAATGGATTCCAAGCTAGGCATCGAAGGGGTCGATGGCACCGACGGAGCCGCCGGAATCGGCCTCGCCCCCGAACCCGGGGGCGGCGCTGCCCCCGGCAACTGAAGCGGTTCCGTGTCAGCCGGAGGGCAGTGGCCAACGATCTCCACTCTGCGTCGCGGGAGGGGACAGGGGCTGATGCCGAGATGTGGCGTGGCCAAGTCTTCGAGGCTGGATACCGATTCCAGGCTGGGCATCGAACCGAGCGATGAGATCGACTCCCTTCTAGAGGGCCCCGTCGGGGGCGGCCGCGCCGGCGGTGCTGATCCCGGAGAGCGGATCGGAACCGCGTCGATCAGCGTCGCGAGCATCAAGGGCCCCCGAGGACGAAGCTCGGTGGAGAGGGGGCCATCCGACGCCGGCACCGATGTCGGGCGGCGGGCACTGCCAGATGCCGGGCCCCCTCTCGAGCCCGCCTGACCCGGAGGGAAATCCTTCCGGGGCATACGACCCGTCCCCGAGGGTACCCAGGTCGCCCGACGACGAGCCCCTGCGGGGAGGGAAGTGCAAAACTCCTGCGCCGACGCCGGGGTACCGTTGCGGGACAGCACGGATCCAGGCTGGATCGAAGCGATCGAAGACCCCGGGGCCCCCTTTCTTGGAAAGGGCGGGGCCCTCGACGGCCGCGACGATGCCGGGGGGTCGCCCGTGTGGGGCTGATCGACATACCCCGAGGCTCCCGGGGAAGGCCGACGGCGGTCCCTGGCGCTCGACACCCCTACCATCTCCGGCGGAGCGGTGCCGCGCAAAGCCGGTACCACCCTCGCGCAGGGCTGGGATACCGGCAACCCAGCGCGGGTCGAAGCGACCGGCCCCGAAGGGAGCGAGGCCAGATGACCATCCCCGGCAAAGAGTGGAACCATCGACGCCGACGCACCCGAAGCGGGTACCACCTCCACGCATGGCCGGAACGTAGGGCCGCCAGATTGTGTCGAGTCGGTCGGCCCTAGAGCTGCCGAGGGCAGCGGCAGGTGATCCCCGGTGGGGAGTGGGTCACTCGACACTGACGCCGACGGGTCAGCACCGCCAGAAGCGGATACCACCCCCGTAGGAATGCCATACCGGCAGGAGTCGGTCGGCCCCGGAGGCGCCGAGGACCGCGGCTGACAGCCCCCGGTGAGGAGCGGAACGCTCGGCACCGACGTCGAGGGGACGGCACCGTAGCAGATACCACCCCTGCGCATGGCAGGGACGAAGGAACGCCAGACTGGACCGAATCAATCGGCCCCGGACGATCCTCGGTGAGGAGCGGAACGCTCGACAGCGACACCGATGCCGGGGGGTCTGCACCGCTCGAAGCGGGTACCTCCCTCGAGCACGGCTTGGATATAGGGAGGTCAGACTCGGTCGAGTCGATCGGCCCCGGAGGCGCCGAGGACACCAGCTGACGATCCCTGGCGAAGAGTGGAACACTCGACACCGGTGCCGATGCCGGGGAATCGGCACCGCTCGAAGCGGGTACCTCCCTCGAGCACGGCTGAGGAATGTTCTGTGAGGAGCGAACCCCAGGAACATCCCGAAACCCCGTAAATGCTTTGGAGCCCGAGGACTCCCGCCGGGGTATAGTAGCCAAGGGGGACTTGAGGGGTTGGCCGGAGCCATCGCCATGCCGCGCATGAAACTCGCCCCTCAAGACTTGGTTAGTCTTAACAGACTGTTGTGTGGTTACCTGATCCTGGAGAGAAGAAAAACCTGATGACCGCGCCTTGGGCGTGAAAACGTCATCGAGGGATACCCGAAAAAGGGAAGGTCCTCTCCCGACACTATAGCCCGGAGGACCCGGGGGGAAAGGGTCAGGCCCCAAACAAGAGAGGCACCAGGCATTGGAGTCCATGTGGAAAACTAAGTCCCCGCAGTGAGGGCACTTTTGGGGCTCCATGCTGTAAGCCCGGTAGGCCTCGGCGCCCAGAGGGAAAAAAAAGAAAAGGTCCCGCTAGGCGACGAAAAATAAGTGAAAAAAGAAAAACAAAAGGGGCACAGAGGTGCTGCTGTCGGCGGGAAAAGCCGCGACTACAGAAACAAGAAAAGAAAAAGGTGAAAAGTTCTGCGGTGGCAGGAGGGACGTCCTGCCTGCTCCGCGGAAAACGAAAAACTGGGGAGAGGCAGTAGGAAGGGTGGGAAGCCACCGCGCAGGCGCGGGGGATGCTCCCAAAGGCTTTCTGATTGGATGCTGGGGAGCATTCCCGTGCGGGCTCCGTCGGCGACGTCTCCCATATGTGAAGACTCATTCCTGCTTGTTCCTGGAGATACAAGGGATCAGGATCCAAAAGCAATCTCAAAGAGGTGAGCCTTTAGCATGGATTTGAAAAGGAAGAGAGATGAAGCATGACATACAGATTCGAGTAGTTTATTCCAGGCATAAGGTGAAAAGGCTGAAGTCTGGAGTTGGCAGTGGAAGAAAAGGATCATTGGAAGAGCGGAGTTCACGAGAAGGGGTGTAGGGAGAGAGGAAAGGTAGTGAGGAGCAGTAGAGTGAATGCATTTATAGGTTAGAAGGAGAAGTTTGAATTGGATACGGAAACGGAAGGGGAGCCAATGAAGTGACTTGAGAAGAGGGGTTAGATGAGTAAATTGGAGCTAGCGGTAAATTAGCCACACAGCAGAGTTCTGAGGAGGAGAGAGATGACTCAGAGGGAGACCAGCAAGGAGGAGGTTGCAATGATCAAGACGGGAGGTGACTAAAGGGTGAATAAGTGCTTTAGTAGTATGTTCAGGAAGTAAGGGGCAAATTTTGCTACTCTTATAGAGAAATAAATGACATGTTCTAGCTATCTGTTGGATATGTGTGGAGAAGGAGAGGGAGGAGTCAAAGATGGCTCCAAGGTTGCGGGCTAAGGAAACCGGAAGAAGAAGCGTGTTATCAACAGAGATAGAGAAGGGAGGAAGGGGGGAGAAGGATTTAAGGGGAAAAATAAGAAGTTCGGTTTTGATCATGTTCCGTTTTAAATGGCGGTGAGACATCCAGGCAGCAATGTCAGATAGGCAGGCAGAGATATGGGCTGGAGTGTCAGAGAAATATCAGGTGTAGATAGATAGATCTGAGAGTCATCAGCATAAAAATGATACTGAAAACGCTGGGAGGAGATGAGAGCACCAAGGGACTGGGTATAGAGAGAGAAAATAAAAGGGCCTGGCACAAACCCTTGAGGTACACCAACAGAGAGGGATAGCAGTAGAGGAGGAACCACCAGAACAGATTGAATATTTCCATAGGCACCCTGTATTATCACATACTTTTTGTATGGTCTCGTGGTTTTTTTGTGGAACTATGTATGCTTATTGTAACTGACCTTGAGAGGACGAGTAATAAGTCTGTGAAATAAATATGGAAATGTAGTTTATTTCTTTAAAAAGATGGCTTATTAACTGCCCCTAAGTGTGACTAAAAATATGTACAGATTTGTGTACGGCAGACTTGTTAGCCCTGAGGAAGAGGGATAGGGCTAGGCAAAGAAAGGTAAAACATATCCGGAGACTTCATTTTCTAATCACCACGCAGACTTTACAGCTGTCCCCATGGAGATGCGAAGTGCAGGAAATGCAAGTCGTGTACACTGCCTGACTTTTCAAATGGCAACAGGGGTGGTTTCCCTTTGACACGCTGTGTAGAGTATTCACATTCAAAGTGCCTATGCAGTCTGCAACTCTACGGCTATTTCACCGCCCCCTCAATGAATTGTGCCATATAGGTCACTGATCTGGAATTGCCAGATCTAAGGAGGAAAATGTCTTTTGTTCACAGTGAAAAACATGTTTCAGTCAGGATTTCGTTTTTGAGGGGTATGCCGTGGTACAGAGTACCGGCACCTTTTCACTGCCCCGTGATCCCCAAGTATTAATGAAAAAGCCCTGCATAGGAGCACTGGCCCCTTCTTTGCTGGGAGAAATGCACTGGTTTTAGTAAAGTTCAGATGCCAGTGGCAACTCCCATCGACTCTCTCCAATACGTACTCCCCCCCAACGTCTCCACGGTCAAGCTGCAAGAGTTGCCCCTGAAACATGGAGTTAGCGTTCCTGCCCCCCCCCCACCCCTTCAACCTATAACTTTGCACTCCTCCTCTTTCCACCTACGTCCAGTATCTCATCTCTCCTTCCTTTTCCCACTGCTGAGTCTGCTGCCGCAACCCTACCTCTGAATGCACGGTTCGGCTCAAATTAGCTTTAAGCTGCATGATGCAGGAAGGAATTCTGGTGGAAAGTCATTCAGTCATCATTTCTGTTCTTGGATGTCTTTGCTGTTTTCAGTATCCAAACTAATTCTGTATTCATAAAGGATGCTGACAAAACCAAGAAACAACAGCATACATGAAAAGCCAGCAAACTAAAAGGTGTAGTCTTTATGCCATGGATTCGGAAGTGCTCCTTTTCTTAGGATACTATGTGCCTATATCACCTAGATTTTCTTATTTTTTGTTCTTTGCCCTGGCAGTTTTCTCCTTCTACTTTAGACTTACAGCTCAATCAGAACCAGTTTCCACTAGTCTATGGCAATATTTTTCAAGCCATTCCTGCGGTACCCCCCTCCCAGCCTGTCAGGTTTTCAGAATAACCTCCATGAATATGCAAATCTGTCTCATGCATATTCATGATGGATATTCTGAAAACCAGACTGCATGGCTTGAGAAACACTAGTCTATGGCACCACCAGCCTTCACTTGCATTTTTAAGGGACTTTTTCTCTATTTTTATAACCCAGTTCTTGGCCAGCAATGGCTACACATAAAGATGCCTTTTGGAGCTCAGAACATGTGTATTCTAAATCCAGCCAAAAGGTGTCACTGTTGAGTAATACCTGAAACTCCTCCTCTTTCCCCTTAGGCTGTGAACACTGTCTCTATAGCCAGGACCGGTGTTAAGAAGGTGGCAAACAGGGCAATTTCCCTGGGCCTCTATACATTGCCTGCAGGCTGGCTTTGGGGCCTCCCTCATCAGTTTCTGCCACGGGGCCCTTGCATGTACAATACCAGCCCTGTCTACAGCAGCCCCTTCCCTAGTCCGTCTGGAAAGAAGCAGCCGGGCACCTACCACTGAGACAGTCTACTGCCTAAATTTCATCTGTATCACTTAAGAGCACTACAATTTCATGAGTCCTAGTTGGAGGATACTTTGAACCGACTGTTCATTTCTTTACCCATCTGAGTCGCTCACTTGAACCATAAGAAAATGCTGCCAATTTGCGCTTGTGTGATGTTACAGGGGAAGCTTTTGAGTCCAGATAAGTTTTTCAAACACAAGAACAGGTCCTTTGAGAGTAATAATTGGATGATCTATAGAAGATGGTGAGGACAAACTAAACTGTAAAGAGGAGGTGAACATTCCAGGCTGAATCGATTTACCCTTTCAAACCGTGCTAGGACCAGGGGGCACTCCAAGGCACCAACTAGCAGCAGATTTAAAACAAATGTAAGGGAGCTTTCAGTTAATGCACAATTAAGCTGTGGGGTTAATTTATTTCTTAATTAATTAATTATTTTATATTTACAACATTTTACAATAAAACTCGTATAATAACATTACAGCCCACGTCAAGGAGAGCCCTGAATTAATTCAAACAATGATCCCAAGAGAATTAAACTGAACCAAGGAGACAACAAGAAAAACAAAGGGAAATATAATGACAAAATAAAATTCAGCCCTCACCTTGTAAGAAACTCTCTAAATGAACTGAATCAAAGAAAACATATCCCTTACCCTGAAATAACACTCATATAAGGCATTTGCACGTATTTCAGAAAAAAGGAAGCCTCCAGAGCTAAGACTTTAGGTTTGAGCTTCAAAAAGGCCTTCCACTGCTTCTGAGTCACTCGTGAAATATCTGGGAAAACTTAAATCATTTGCCCAAAGAATTCTACTTGTTTTTTCATAAAATATGAATGAAGAATCTGATCTTTATCTGCATCCACGAAAAAGGTAGCAAACGGAGTCACTGAGTAGGAATATCCCCTACGGACGTCTCCAGAAAAGCAGATAAAGCTAAAACTACAAACATGTAATTGATCAAATTCTGCTCTGCCGTCACCCCACTTCTAAGCCCTTCCTTAACACCTTTAAGAATATAATACACCTTGGACAATTTTATTAAATCAGGATCTGACAATTGCAATCATCTTTGAGATATTTAGAAAAAAGGATCACGGGGAAAAGAAAATAGGTACACGGGAAATTTTAAAAAACGTAAATTTTTTGAACGCAATAAAATTTTCCAAATTCTCATTCTGGCAATGGAGAGCCAATGAATCCTGTACAGAGCTAGCGGGGGCAGAAACTTGTGACTCAAGCTTAGAACAATGCTTATCCATACTAGATAAATTAGTATCATGCTCAGCCAAAGCAGTGACCACTTCCTTCGAAAACTCCGATACTTTAGACAAAGACGATTGTAAAGAAAGTTCAGTCCTTGTCACAACTTGCCAAATGTCTAAGTGAAATATCCTTAGGAGGCTGAACATGTTGATGAGTTGAGAAAACTCAAAAGGCTTAGACAAGAGACATGATAAAGTTAAGGAAGAGTCCAGTCTTAGAAAAGATTCCAAAAAATATAGCCCCGGCTCCAAACCTCCATATGTGATGTATAATGTAACCCTTATAGTATGCTCATAAAAAACACTTTCTTTTTGTCGGAGTAACCAGCCAGAGGAGGCAGGAACTGCAACCCGTCCCTCGCCGTGGTCACTCCATTTTAATCATTTTAAATGCTTGAGAAAAATCTATAACTTTAACTTATCTTGCTTGAATCCAGCCAACAAGGAATTCAAAGGACACAACGTGCCACGTTTCGAGCCATCCAGCAGTCACTGGCTCTGCATCAGGTGAAAAACTAGAATCCCAGAAAAATGGCAGATTCCAGCAGGGGGATTGACCCAGGCAAATCCTTACCGCCCCCCAAGAATAGAGCCAGATGAGTCACTTCCTGGGATGGGAGGGCTAACAAAACCCTGTAACACTGGAGAAGGGGAGGAGGATAAAGTACTCATGAATGCTACTATTATTATTACTACTACTGAACATTTGTATAGCACCACAAGACATACGCAGCTTTCACAGACAAATGTAAAAGACGGTCCCTGATCATCAGAGCTTACAATCTAATCAAGAAAGAGAACACAGACATGGGATACATCTAGGGGGAATGGTAAGGAAATATAAAGGAAACCAGGCAAATCAGGATCCAAAGGCGGCAGCGAAGAAGTGAGTTTTCAGCCTGGATTTAAAAGGGTCAGAGAAGATGCCTGATGTACAGACTCTGGCAGTTTGTTCCAGGCATAAGGAGCAGCAAGGTGAAAAGAGCGAAGTCTGGAGTTAGCAGTAGAAGAGAAGGGCACAGATAGAAGGGATTTGCCAGAAGAGCGGAGTTCCCGAGGAGGGGTGTAGGGAGAGGTAAGAGAGGAAAGGTAGTGAGGAGTCACAGAGTGAAGGCACTTATAAGTCAGCAGGAGAAGTTTGAACTGGATGCGGAAACGGATAGGGAGCCAATGAAGTGACTTGAGGAGAGGGGTAATATGGGCATGATGAGGCTGGCGGAAGATTAGCCACACAGCAGAGTGTTGAATAGATTGAAGGGGAAAGAAATGATTCAGCGGGAGACCGGCAAGGAGCAGGTTACAATAGTCTAGATGGGAGGTGACTAAGGAGTGGATAAGTGTCAGATAGGGATAAATGTTAAGATAGGGATGGACAAAATTTTGCTGATGTTATAGAGAGAATGATGTTTTCCCCTCAGCCACAGCGTCCATCGTACCAACAACTTTAGTAACCTTAGTAGGTGAGGTTGGTGCTTTCTTTTTATGCTTCCCCATTTCTGGGAGTGAAACCCTCCTCTGTGCTCCTATGTGCTCCGAAGGGGCTCCAAAAGGGTAGAACGTGCCCCTTTGGACATGCCCATGGGCCCGTGCCATGGGCAGGTCTGTAAAGTCTGAGAATAGATGAGATGCTAACTGGTGACTCGTATGTTATGCACTAGCACATGAATTTTACAAACAGCCTTACATTTCACTAGTAGCCAATGTATCCTGAATAAAACAGGCATCCTATGATCTGATTGACTAGAACCAGTAACAATGATTGCTGCTGAAGTTTGAACAATCTGAATTTTTTGACGAGGATATACTGGAAGGCCAACAAATAAACTATTGCAGTAATCCAAATGAGCAAGTACTAGTGAATGGATATCAGTATGAAGGTTGTCCTTGGAGATAAGGTTTCAGTCTGCAACTGATATTCAGTTTTAAAAAGTATTATTATTTCTTTATTGGTTTTTAGCTCACACCTTTCCGATAGTAGTTCAAGACAAGTTACATTCAGGAACCTAGGTATTTCCCTGTCTCCAGAGGGCTCACAATCTAAATTTGTATTTGAGGCAATGGAGGATTAAGTGACTTGTCCAAGGTCACAAGGAACACCAGTGGGACTCAAACTCAGATCTGTCTTAATAACAGAATTAATATGATGTGCAAGTCCAGACGAGCATAGAGCATCACCCCTAAGTTTCTAATACGAGAGTTAATGGGTATGATCCAACCATTAATTGACAACTGGGTAGGTAAAGTAGCAGGAATAGTCCAGCTCAAATAAATCTCAGTTTTTTGTATATTTAGAGTTAATCTATTATGGGGCATCCATGTTTTGTTGGCATTCACAGAGAGCAATACAGTCCAGTGTATAAAATATTGTCTGTAACCTGGACAGGCAAACTGGATGTTATCTTCATAAATACGATAATGAAGATGTGATCAAGGCCAATAGCAAAGCCGGGTTTATAGAAAGTTTGGATAGACTCTTATAACTTTGAGCCAAGCAGACTTGTGAAACATAATCTCATGATGCTTGACTCTAATTTGAAGACAGAGAATGGCTCTTCCCATTGAGATAAGTCAAGACTTCTTCCAGACAACCCAGACTGGCCACTGTTGGCGACAGGATTCTGGCCTCAGTGGACCATGCTGGATTTCTTTACATTCTTAACTATTGAAAGATAGCAAAAGTTCAAGGAAAATAATAGTGAGGGATGCCAAGTGGCTACACCAATATTTAAATCAAATTCTACAGGCTCTGTTTTCTAAAGTTATTCTTCCATTTTCTGTCTGTGATGGGCCCTAACACACTATATACACTCTAAAAATAAAACTCTCACAGAGACTGACAATATGTTTCTCTTCATGGGAAGTAACACAGAGAAAGAGAGGGGAAGTAGTTCAAGAAAAGATGCATGTTAGGACCTTTTACTTTTTGTGAACTGCCTTGAAGGTATTTTAGCAGAATGGTGCTATAAAATGTTTTTAAATAAATAAATAAGCAAACATTCAAAAGATATTTTCCTGTGCCCCGAGGGTTTACAATCTAAGTTTGTACCTGAGGCAATGGAAGGTTAAGTGACTTGTACAAGATCACAGGGAGTGGTTGTGACCAGGGCCGGATTTGCCTATACGCCACGTACGCCGTGGCGTAGGGCCCACAGCTGGCAAGGGCCCACCGGGAATGGTTTTTGCACAGGGCCCCGCGTTTCAGGGGGCCCCACGCAAAAAACATTCTGATCCATCATTAAAATTAAAACAAAAACAAAAAAAGCTGTCGCTGCCTCTGCCGGGGCCGGGGCCGCCGCGGCAGAATCGAGTGTGCCGCGGGGCCCCCCCTGCCCAGCAGAGCCTGGCCTGCCCTCCCCGGTATCACCTCTCGAGTCTCAGCTGCCTCCCTCCAGTCACACGCGCCGGCTTTCAGAGCGCGAGGTGAATTTCTCCCTCGCTGCTCTGTTAAGCCCGCGGGGGCTGATGAGAAGTCCCATCAGCCCCCGCGGGCTTAAACAGAGCAGCGAGGGAAAAACTCTTCCCTCGCGCTCTGAAAGCCGGCGCGTGTGACTGGAGGGAGGCAGCTGAGACTCGAGAGGTGATACCGGGGAGGGCAGGCCAGGCTCTGCTGGGCAGGGGGGGCCCCGCGGCACACTCGATTCTGCCGCGGCGGCCCCGGCCCCGGCCCCGGCAGCGACAGCTTGTTTTGTAAAAAAAAATTCGCTGGGCTGGGGTGGGCAGGCCGCGTGAGGGGCTGGGGGGGTTAGGAGTGGTAATGGCTGTGGGCTGTTGGGGGGGTTAGGACTGGTGATGGGCTGGGGGGGGTAGGAGTGGTAATGGCTGTGGGCTGTTGGGGGGGTTAGGAGTGGTGATGGGCTGGGGGGGTTAGGAGTGGTGATGGCTGTGGGCTGCTGGGGGGTTAGGACTGGTGATGGGCTGGGGGGGTTAGGAGTGGTAATGGCTGTGGGCTGTTGGGGGGGTTAGGACTGGTGATGGGCTGGGGGGGGTTAGGAGTGGTAATGGCTGTGGGCTGTTGGGGGGGTTAGGACTGGTAATGGGCTATGGGGGGGTTAGGAGTGGTGATGGGCTATGGGGGGGCTATGGGCTATGGGGAGCTAAGTCTATATGGGCTGATGGGATTAGGACTGGAAGTGGGTTGATGGGGGCTTAGGACTGGTAATGGGCTATGGGGGGGGGCTTAAACTAAAAATTGGGTGATGGGGATTAGGACTGGAAATGGGCTGGTGGGATTAGGACTGGGAGTGGGCTATGGGGGGCTAGGACTGGTAATGGGTTGGGGGATTAAGACTGGAGGTGGGCTGATGGAGTTAGGGCTGGTAATGGGCTGTGGGCTGTTGGGGGGGTTAGTACTGGTAATGGGCTATGGGGGGCTAGGACAGGAAATGGGCTGATGGGAAGGGGTTAGGACTTGAGGTGGGCTGATGGGGTTAGGACTGGTAATGGACTGTGAGCTGATGGGGGGGTTAGGACTGGCAATGGGCTATGGGGGGGGTTAAGACTGGTAATGGGCTGTTGGCTGATGGGGGCTGTCTGGTAATGGGCTATGGGGGGTTAGGACTGATAATGGACTATGGGGGGGGGCTAGGACAGGAAATGGGCTGATGGGGAGGGGTTAGGACTTCAGGTGGGCTGATGGGGTTAGGACTGGTAATGGACTGTGGGCTGATGGGGGGGGTTAGGACTGGCAATGGGCTATGGGGGGCTGACTGGAAGTGGGCTGATGGGGGTTAGGACTGGAAGTGGGCTGATGGGGGGTTAGGACTGGTAATGGGTTATAGGGGGGGCTTAAACTGAAAATGGGGTGATGGGGGGTTAGGACTGGAAGTGGTTTGATGGGGGGGCTAGGACTGGTATTGGGTTGATGGGAGGGGCTAGGACTGGAAATGGGCTAATGGGGGGCTAGGACTGGAAATGGGCTGATGCAGGGACTAGAAGGGAATGGATGCTGGGTGAGGCTGGAACTAGAAGGGAGCTGGTGTTGGGGGAGGATTAGAATGGGATGGGGCTGGGAGAGTAAAATGGAGAGGGGAAAATATTTTGTGTGGGAGGGATAAAAAATCTACAATTGGCCGGGTATTGGGAGAGTAAGTGGGGATTGAGGATGGAGGGGTAAATTTTGAGTAGATGAAATAGGAATGAGGAAAGAGCAAAAGGAGAAAGATTAGTATGTTAAAGCAGATGTAGAGAGAGAATGGAAAAAAACCCCCAAGAAGACAGAAGAAAGGACAAATGGACAGCAGATGGAGAGTTAGCAGAAGACACGAAGAAACCAGAAGAAAGTGGCTGGAACAATTGCAACTGAAAAAAAATGCACAAAAGGTAGAAAAATCTCTCTTTATTTTGAATTTATTAACTGGAATATGTCAGCTCTGGGAAATGTGTATCATTAATTTTTGCGCTTTGTTTAGTACAAGAGGAAATTAATTTATAGTTTTATTTATACAGTGTTGTTGTATATTCCAAGTTTGGCTTTTGGGGTTCCCAGTTTAATTATTGTCTTCCTGTTTCTAAATTGTGATTCCTTGTTTGGTGATGGTCTATGTTGTGCATGTGTAACTGAGCTGAGGTGTTCTGTTTATATAATTCCTATTTGACATTGCCACTTGTTCTTTCCCCAGTAGGTCATGTATTGTTGTTCTCTGAAATGTATTGGTTTAATATTTGTAGTGTTGCCTTTTGATAGTTAGGGTATGGTGCTTTGTGAGTCCTGGTAGTGCTGTTAGGATATGGCAGGTTTGCTATGGGTTCTAAATGGGCAGTGTTTGTAGTAGTTCCTAATGTGCCTGGCGGTTGGTACTGGATTATAGTAATGTAGAAACCTTTTAGTCTTTCTTTATCCATATACTCATTAAGAGGCATGTTTACTAAAAGTTAGTGTTGTATGGTAACATTATGCAAATATTTATGCAAATGAGACACCTTATGCAAATGAGGCCCTGCACCGAGTCTCCGCACATGGCCCCGCACCCCCCTTGGGCCGCCCCTGGGCCCACCGGAGGGCTTTAGAGGGAGCCGGGGAAGCCCGCGCGAGGCCCCGGCTCCCTCTGTACAGCCGCCAGCGTGAAGAGCCTTTTCCTTCACGCTGGCGGCTGTGTCGGGGATGCCGCGAATGCTGGGAACGGTTCTAGGTTGGCCTTTAACCTTTCCCAGCATTCCCGGTTTCACAGAAACAGCCGCCAGCGTGAAGGAAAATGCTATTCACACTGGCGGCTGTACAGAGGGAGCCGGGGCCTCGCGCGGGCTTCCCCGGCTCCCTCATAAGCCCCTCAGACAGCCGCCATGCTGTCCGGGGGGGCCAGGACTGCATGGGGGGGCCCAGGACTGCCCGGGGGGGCCCAGGCCTGCACGGGGGCACGGGGGGCCCCAGGACTGCACGGGGGCGGGCCCAGGACTGCACGGAGGCACGGGGGGGGGGACACGGGGGGGCCCAGGACTGCACAGGGGGGGCCCAGGACTGCACGGGGACATGGGGGGGGGGGCCCACAATTTTTCTTGGCGTAGGGCCTCACTCTAGCTAAATCCGGCCCTGGTTGTGACCTTTGAACCTGCATTTTGTTATTGTCAACCCACTGCTTTAACCAATAGGCTAATCCTCCATGCCAAGTGAGATTTAGGTTCAATGTTTTTTTTTTCACTAGTAGCTCGCGGTAAGAGACATTCGGGTACTTGCCTGTCCTCAGAAGAGTTAAAATCTAAACTGGCACTTAAAGCAGAGCTTTCTGATCTGCAACTTGATATCTCTTCTTCCAACGAAGAGGCAAAAAACTACAGACTCAGATCCTCTGCTAGATTCCTTACGACAGTTCGGACACACAAAAAAAAAAATCAATAATCGTTAGCATCACTGTCCATTTCTTGCTTACATTCTCTTTCAAACTGAGCTCAACTTTTTGAGTTTTCCTGGTTCCTGAGAATGGCTCTCTTTTCCTTCCTGCTCCCTACTAAAGTTATTTGAAAATATAAGTTCAAAGCCTTTAAACTTTGCATAGCTTGTTTTAGATTATCCGCCTCCAATGGGTCATTCCAGCCTCACTAAGCAAATAGATATAGCTTCAGTTAAGTATATAAGAACATAAGATATGCCATACTGAGTCAGACCAAGTTCCATCAAGCCCAGTATCCTGTTTCCAACAGTGGCCAATCCAGGTTACAAGTACCTAGCAGTTTTCCCAAAGGGCACAGGTTCCACAATGCTTGTATTGGGGAAAGCAGTGGATTTCCAGGGTCTCTTTTAATAATGGTTTATGGACCTTTCCTCCAGGAACTTGTCTAGACCTTTTTTAAACTCAACTACAGTAATAGCCTTTTACTACATCCTATAGTAACGAATTCCAGAGATTGATTATGCGTTGAGTGAAAAAATATTTTCTCTTATTAGTCTTAAAGAGGTTACCCTGTAGCTTCATTGCATGTCCCCTAGTCTTTCTATATTTTGATAGAGTAAACAACCGATCTATGTTTACCCGTTCCACTCCATTTATTAATTTATAGACCTCTATCATATCTCCCCTCAGCCATCTCTGTTCCAAGTTGAAAAATCCTAACCTTTTAAGCCTTTCCTCCTAGGGGTATACTTCCATCCCCTTCACCATTTTGGTGGCTCTTCTCTGTACCTTTTCCAAGATCCCAGAGAAAAGCCTTGATTGGTTGAGAAACAAAAAAAAAAAAATGAAAGCAAAGAATGTTTTTTTTCAAACCAACATCATTGATTTTTTTTTTGGTCCAATATTTTTAGGAGTGCAAACCAATCACATGAATAAAGCTCTTTGTGGGCAGTAAGCCAAGCACAGCAGAAATATACTAGAAATATGTAGCAGCAAAGCGCAGACAAACCAATGATACCAGGAGTCTGTTCTAAAGGTCCAAATCATTTATTTGTGCACAACTCTCGAACCAGTCAATTTCAAAATGGCTGAGCAAAGTTTTCAAGCATTACAACAACTTTTATAGACTTCTGTTCCATTCTAGGTATAGAAAAACATTTCATTGGTCCCGGTAACCTTCCGTACCTCTCGTACTTCTTCTATTGGTCCCGGTACTGATAAGTTTATCCAATTATGTCCCTCCAGTGGGCATGACACCTGCATACCCCCCTTCTAGTCCCAATTACAATGGTCAGTTCATCAACTTGTTACTTTCACACTCTCAAGGTTATAGAACCAATTTGTACGTGCAGAGGAGCTGGGCTCTGCAACTCATCTGTCAGCACTCCTAATTATTTCTTCGCAGATGTACTTTTTCTTATCAGTAACTTTTAAACATGTCTTTTCTGTATTTTTCCATCTTTCAATACTGCAGTTCTGCTTACCTAAGCTAATTCAATATTTCTACTGAGTTCTATCTTACAATAGCAGCATATTGGGGGATGTGCAATCCTATATGCCTCTCCACAGGCCTCATTTACAGGTCAAGCTAGCCATGCTGGCCTGCTTATGTTCAGACACTGTGGGTCACAGGCCTGCACCTGCCACATTCCCCCCTTTGATTAATCTCACCCTATTACTTAATAAGGTGTGAGAATTAAATCACTTTCTGAAGAATCACATCCTGGCTAAAGGATTTCTACCAGGACTGGCTGTATATAAAGCCATGATTTTTGTTGCGGTCTTCCGCTCTACTGTACTATCAATAGTGTTATGAATGGAACGCATACAACATGGGATTAAACATGGTAATAAGAAGATAACAGCAACAAGGATTAGTACCAATACGATGAAAGTCTTAAATCCTCCCACCCATGAAAAGAGGTTAGCAAACCAATTAGGAAATTTCAATGAGTGCCACGTCTGCACTGGCACATAAGCATGTCTTTGCATATCTTTAGCAATTTCTTCAACTACTTGACCTTTATCATCTATTTTCAAACAGCAATTGGTCAAATTCAGTTTACCACATACTCCTCCTTCAGCTGCTAACAAATAATCAAGTGCTAAGCGGTTCTGATATATCGCAGTGCGCATCTGTGTACTTTGTCTAGCTAAAAGCGTAAGAGCATGACTAGTTTCATTGGTTATTATTTCAACTACTGCTTGTAAGCGAATAATACGATTAATCATATAGATTGGAGTACGATAACTATACATACCATCATCATTCCAAGTGGCGGGTCCATAATATTCAATGATTCTTTCTGGTGGCCAATCATCACCTCGCCACTTCTCCCACTTGCCTATCTGTAAGGCCTCTCTCTTCTGTCTTAGTGCTCTTTTGTGTCGGTGGGTAGTGTATACTGGGTATCCTAATTGTTCTCCATGTTCAGTGTTTAAAAGAAAGAAAGAAGGTCTGATGGTTCCTAAGACACATGCTCCTCCCCAGTGTGGTGGGAGTTGTGCATATGCTCGGTTTCCACAGATCCAATATAGGCCAGGTGGGGCTTGCCAGGCTTGGACTTTGGCAAGGTTAGTCCATAAACCAGCAAGTTCAGGAAATCTGGCTAGTGGGTTAGGAGGTTCAGGATGTTTGAGTCCTGACCACCATGCTGTCTTTTTGGTTGTGGCATTATAGTACTTTTGGCTAAGACAGACCAGCTGTCCTACCTTCTGGGTGAACTGGGGTCCAGTTCTGGCATAGCAAAGACGTCCAACGATTGAGTGCGCTAACACCCATTCACTGGTTGTCTTATGTAATTCAGTCTGATTGTAAATCATGGAATAATTCAATTCTTGGGCTTCCCATGGCCACTGATCTCCCATTTGGGTTCCGCCACAGAAATAACAATCTGTGATCTTAAGACTAGATACTACTGCTCCGGCTAATTCTAGAAATAAATTCTGTGAGGGGTGAGGGATCTCAAACTTATTTACATGCATGGCTTCATAGAAAGTATTATGAATATGATATTTAGATGACTTGTGGGCTTGGGTATTCAATCTGATATACACAATGGTCCCTGGATCTATTGCTCCTCCAGCAATACGTAAACCAAACTTATATCCTTGTTTCCATGCATGGGGATTGTGTATACGTAAGTGTAAGGGGTTACAAGCATCTTTCTGACATTTATCATTTGTGGTTGGCTTGGTTAAAGTAGCCATTCGTTTATCTATTTTCTCATCAGTTATACCAGTGTTCCAGGTAGCATAAAAAACACATCCCCAATACGGGCAATAGTAGTCTGCTGCTGGGGCAGTACTATAACCTGGTTCCTTTTTACCTGTACACTTCCTCCATCCCGTGGCACCTTCTGGACACATATACTTATGGTCATTTCGATACGCTTTTTCCCATGTACCACAGGTGGAATGACTATCTCTATTAATAGCATTGCATGCATCAAAATTCAAAACAGCAGGTTTAGTAATGTCCTTGAGTGGTGGTGTAGCAGCTAATATTGGTCCATCTGCATCCTTCCATCTTATTTCCATCGTGTAATAGGATGGATTCTGATGCAGATTATAGCATGTTTTAATTTTTCCATGAGTGCAAACATTTAGTTCAGTGGTGTTATAGATACACCGAGTTACTGTCCCCTTGCAGGTATAGTAAGAATGATAAAGCAAAGTCTGAGTTACTTTCAGTCCAATTCTAGTAGAAGTAATGCAGGCAGTGCATGGAGGTAAAGCATGAGTCTGTTCAAAACCTCCAAAGAAGGCAACCAAAGCAAAGCAAAAGTAAAGATGCATGTCGATGTTGATTGGAGTTCTTCTGAATCCTCAGCTTGCTGATCTTGATCACGACGGTCTTTTATTCTTCGTCCCGTTTGCTAATGAAGCAATTTAACGGGTGCTGAGTGTTGATTGAAGATCCTCAGGTTGTCCAGTACACATTGACCAACTTTTTAGCAATTTCAGTTGGCCTGTGAAGTCTGGCTTAGTCAATGTAGTCTCAAAGTAGTGTGTCAAATCACACACAAATTGGGTTCGTTGAAACAAAGCTGTTGCTGTATGGAAAACAGCAATCCTCTTCGAAAGACTTGGCTGCTGCAAAGCACTTGTGATGAAGTGTCTAAGCTGCTGGTTGCCGTCTCAAAGTAACTCGCAAGGGTGCATCAAGATGCTGTTCTGCTGTCCACTGCTCAGGTTCAGGATCGGCGGCGGGCTTGACTCTGCTGTGGTGGATCCAGGCGTCGATCTCGGCTACCTTTACTGCAGTTGGGGTAGACAGGATGACGGTGTACGGTCCCTTCCAATGGGGTTCCAACGGTGTCTTCTTCCAATCTTTGATCCACACCGAAGTACCAGGCTGGTAGGGATGCAAGGGTTCCGTCAAGTTGATAGGCAACTGGTCTTGGATCCACGTATGGAGAGTCTGCAGAACAAAACTAAGAGCTAGAAGTTCTTGTCTGGTTATTTCTGAACCAATTTGGGCTAGACTTCCTTTGATTCCCTGCACTATTGGTGGGGGTTTACCATACAAAACTTCAAAAGGGGAAAATCCTGTTGACTTTACAGGAGCTGAGCGTATTCTGAATAAAGCTATGGGGAGCACTTGGGGCCACTTCAATTGTGTCTCCTGACAAAGCTTAGACATTTGGGCTTTCAAGGTACGATTCATTCGCTCAACTTTCCCTGAACTCTGGGGTCTGTATGCAGTGTGGAGTTTCCATTGTATCTGCAAAGCTTTTGCTAACTGCTGAGTAACTTGGGAGACAAATGAGGGTCCATTGTCTGACCCTATTACTGCTGGAATTCCGAATCTGGGGACAATCTCTCTCATTAAGACTTTGGTAACTTCTCGGGCTTTCTCAGTTCTGGTTGGGAATGCTTCTACCCACCCAGAGAAAGTACAAACTAATACTAATAGGTAATGGTACCCATTGGCTTTTGGCATTTCGGTGAAATCAACTTGGAGGTTGTGCATGGGGGTCACACCTCTTGACTGAACTCGGGGTGCTGTAATAAGGCCTTGCTTGGCATTATTCTTGGCACAAGTTTGACATTGTCGTGCTACTGAAGCTGATATGGTTGTCATCAGAGGGATGTAGAAATGTGGTCTGAGTGCTTTTTCCATGGCACTCTTCCCATAGTGGGTAGCTTCGTGGAAAGCTTTGACAAAGGCTGGTCCTAATAGTTCAGGAATTACTATTCGTCCTGGAGGTTGACTGCCCTCTTCTGGTGGCAGCTCAATCCATCCATCTTTCAGTACTCCATTTTCTCTGTCACAATAGTAATCCAATTCTTTGGTGGTATATCGTGGGGTCCATAGATTCAAAGGTACTGGAAACAATGCTGCTTGCATTGGCATAGCTTGTGGGGCAATTTGTCCTGTCATAGCTGCTTGTCGTGCTGAGGCATCTGCAAATCTATTTCCTCGGGCAACTTCTCCTTTTCCTGCTTGATGTCCTCGACAATGCATGACAGCTACACATGTTGGGGCCCAAACTGCATCAAGTAACATCAATATTTCGGGACCATATTTGACTGATTTTCCTCCGGATGTGATGAGTCCTCTTTCTTTATAGAGAGCTCCATGGGCATGCAGGGTAGTGAAGGCATATTTGGAATCTGTATATACATTCAGTATAAGTTTTTCTCCTAACAACAATGCTCTGGTGAGTGCTATCAATTCGGCTTTCTGGGCTGATGTGCCTGAGGCTAGGGCTGATGATTCAACTACTTCATGTTGAGTGACGACTGCATATCCGGCACAGCGTCGTCCATCAAGGATGAGACTGCTCCCATCAACATAATAGGTTTGGTCAGGATTGTCTATGGGCACATCTGTCAAGTCGGGTCGGCTGGAGAACACAGTCTCCATGACTTCGATACAGTCATGTTCTGGGAGTTCTTCACTGATGGGTATCAAGGTGGCTGGATTCAGGGCATGGCTCACTTCAAGTTGTATCTGTGGGTTTTCACATAACATGCTCTGGTACTTCAACATTCGGGAATTGGTGAGCCAATAATTTGCTTTCTGTTCCATAAGGGCAAGGACTGCATGTGGCACAGTGACTCGTATGTTCTGTCCTAGTGTGAGTTTGTCTGCTTCACTCACTAGTAGCGCTGTAGCTGCAACTGCTCTCAAGCAAGGTGGCCATCCTTTGGCCACAGGGTCCAATTGTTTCGATAGGTAGGCTACAGGTCGCTCCCAATTTCCCAATTTCTGAGTCAACATGCCTAAGGCATTTCCCTGTGCTTCATGTACAAACAAGTGGAAAGGTTTGTGGACATCTGGTAGTCCAAGCGCTGGTGATGACATTAATTCTTCTTTTAACTTTTGGAAGGCTGTATCCTGCTCAAGTCCCCACTCCAGTGGCGACTTTTCTTCTCCTTTTGTGGCTTCATACAGTGGTTTGGCAATTTGGGCAAAGTTGGGTATCCAAATTCGGCAATATCCTGCCGCTCCCAGAAAGGCTCTGACTTGCTTTCTGGTTGTTGGAGTTGAAATTCTGCATACTGCTTCTTTTCTTTCTCTGCCTAATCTTCTGCTTCCTTGGGTGATACGAAAACCCAGGTATTTCACTTCTTTTTGGCATAGCTGTGCTTTGGCTCTGGAAACTTTGTATCCAGCTTCCTCTAGTAACTGCAAGAGATCTTTGGTGGCTAGTATACATTCACTTTCTGATACGGCAGCTATCAACAGATCATCCACGTATTGGAGAAGCACTCTCTTCCCCGGGGCTACTGGATAGCTTGAAAGGTCTTGATTCAGTGCGGCACTAAAGATGGTAGGCGAATTCTTGAATCCTTGGGGTAATCTTGTCCAGGTAAGTTGGCCCCCTCTTCCAGAGATGGGGTCCTGCCATTCGAATGCAAACAATATTTGGCTTACAGGGGCTAATCTTATGCAAAAGAATGCGTCTTTTAAATCCAGTACAGTGAAATGGGTAGCTTCAGCAGGTATCAGTCCTAGGAGGGTGTAAGGATTGGGTACGACTGGATGTATGGTCTCAGCTGCATCATTTACTCTTCTCAAATCTTGCACTGGGCGATAATCATCTGTCCCAGGCTTCTTTACTGGCAAAAGTGGAGTGTTCCATGGGGATTGGCATACTTTTAGTAGGCCATACTCAAGCAATCTTTGTAGGTGGCGATGAATGCCTTCAATTGCGGCTCTTGGGAGAGGGTACTGTTTGACGTGCACTGGTGTAGCACTAGGCTTGAGGGTTACAATCACTGGAGCTATATGTTTGGCTAGGCCTGGGGGGCTGCCTTCTGCCCATACTCCAGGTGGTGCATCAATACTTTTCAAAGTTTGTTCAAAATAGGTATCTTGGATCGAATCATCAATGTAGTATCTCCATTCTTCTTCTCGGGGAACTGTCAGCAGCATCACTCCTGCTGGTTTGGTTTGGGGATTTACTGTCATTTGCATTTCTCCTTGTTCAGAGAAAGATATCTGTGCTTGAAGCTTGGCTAACATATCTCGTCCCAGTAGTGGCACTGGACATTCGGGCATGTAAAGGAATTGATGAGTTACTTGCTGTCCTCCCAGACTGCATATTCGGTTTTGAAGGAAAGACTTTGTGGCTTTGGCACCAGTTGCTCCTATAATGGTGACTGCTTTTGTAGTGAATGGGGCTATCTTTTTGTCTATTACTGAATGTTGTGCTCCAGTATCAACCATAAAGTCCATAATTTGGTCTCCTATTTGTATTCCGACCATAGGCTCCTGGAGACCTAAAGCAAACTTGGAGCCCGGTCTGTCCTAATCCACGTCATTCTCATCATGGGCTGGTGTGGCCAATGCTTGAATGGCTCCTCCTCTCTCTCGCTGGAATTGTTCTCGATTGGCTCCTCCTCGGCTTCGGGGATAGCTTCGTCTTTCTTCTCGCCACTGATGGCTGCTGTCGTCATCATGCTGGGCGTCTTCGAGTTGCGGGCACGTATCTCTCCAATGTCCTTCCTCTCTGCAATAGGCGCATTGGTTCACGCCTAGTCTCTGGGTCCGGCCTCCGCCTTGACCCCGCCCTCTTCCTCTGCTCCTTCGACTAGGGACACCTCCCCTTTTCTGTTCCACTATGGCCGCAGCCAAAAAATCAGCTTTCTTCTTCATCTTTCTATCACATTCTCTCTGTCTTTCAGTATCACGATTCACATACACTTTATGAGCGACTTCCAATAACTGTGTTGCATTCATGCCCGCGAACCCTTCTAACTTCTGTAATTTGCGTCTAATGTCTGGTTGAGACTGGTTTACAAAAGCAGAATTCACCATACATAAACTTCCTGGTGCCTCGGGATCATAGGGAGTATACATTCTGTAAGCTTCAGTTAATCTCTCATAAAAATCTGCTGGGCTCTCATCTATCCCTTGGATAACTCCTGCAACTTTGGAAAGGTTCATAGCTTTCTGGCCCCCCCTTTTCAGGCCTTGTAAAAGCCTTGGCGAAAACGGGCTAGGGCTGTGGATCCTTCATCTGTATTTGGATCCCATTGGGGGTCTTCATTCGGGAATTCTCTCTGAGCTGCTTCTCGACGGTCTATTATGTTCTGCCCCTGTGCCGGAGCTACAGGGTTCTCTGCCATCCATTCAATAGCTGCTTTTCTAATTCTTGCTCGCTCTTCTGTCGTGAATAGGGTGGTCAGGAGCTGACGGCAATCTGGCCAAGTGGGTTGGTGAGTTTCCATAATACTAGTTACTAATTCTGTCAGCTCCTGGGGCTTACTAGTATAGGAGGCGTAATGCGACCTCCAATTTAATAAATCAGTTGTAGAGAAAGGGATATACACATAAGTTAGGGGTCCCGCTACCACTTCATCATTATCATTCTTTACGGGCACTCCCGGTACTTGCCGTAAGGGAAACAGTTTGGCTGCCATGGGTGTCATTTGGGTACTAAGGGTTATCGTGGTTGCCTTTGCAGGAGTCACTTTCTTTTTCTCAACAGGTTTTGCTTTGGGTTTCTCTCTCACTGGCGTACTAGTGCTAGCGCTGGCTTTCTCAATTATTTGTACACTTTCCTCCTCATCTGGGGGATTCTCTCTTTCTCCTTCTTCTGTCTCCACTTCTGACTCGCTTTTTAGGTCCTCCCCTTCTTTTCCCGCTAATTCTTCCTCTTTCTCTCCTCCGGGTGGGGGATCAGGGGTTGGGTCCCGCCTCGGCTCTGGCCGTCTCTGGGGTTCTGGGGCAGGACGCCGGGCTACTCTTACTGGACCTGGGGTTCGGGGCTGCCTGAGAGTTATTTCTGGGGAATCAGGATCTGCCAGGATGGGCTTCTTTCTGGCTTTCGTATCCTGCTCTTTCATTCTAGGCTGTTCCGTTTTCTGTCTAGAATCTGTTTTAGCTAACATTATTCTGCACTGTTCCTCATAACAGCGCTGCGCCCAGGGGGGCGGATCTTCACAAATACTTAACCAGGAATCTATATAGGGGTACTGGTCGGGGTGCGCTATCCGCACTCTACGGTGTATTGACTGAATAATCTCTACTTTGAATGTTCCCTCTCGGGGCCAGATGGGGTCTAGATCGGGCCACTCCCTAGTACACAAAATCTGCAAACGGGCTGCTGTCATTTTAATACCATAATCTCCTGAATATCCCTCTTTAAAATGTGCGATCATACATTCTAATGGAGTGTTTCTAGTAGACCCCGCCCCTCCCATTTCGATGTGTGCGCGCAACAACAGACAGAAGGGAAAAGGAGGGCGGACCGTGGGTAAGGGGTCCACACGGTCCTGGAAACGTATAGGGAATACAAATAACAAGACAAGACGACAATCGCTTCCCCCTTTTCGCGACCTGAACGCGGTCGCCCCGGTCAGGAAATGCGCTACTCAGGGGTCCGCCTTCACTTGGTCCGTGCTGCCAGACCTCTCATTCACACTTCGTTCACACAATCATGCTAGCAACGTATCCCAGAATGCATTCGTTTCTATCTGTTCTGACTAGTCTTTTCCAATTTCCCAATTACAAAAAGGATGGGGGTTTCACCCGGCGAATTCCCATGCGGGGTTACTCGGCCCTTCCTTGAGAGGTGATCATGCTCTCTTACCAATTCCCAATATCTCGAGATTACAAATTCCAAAGTTCCAAGTTCCAATGGCAGTACTGCTCTTTCTATTTCTGTCTAGACCCAAAATCAAAACTATACTCACCGGATCCGGTCCTCAAACTTCCCAAGCAGGCGCATGAGTTGGACCTCGGACTCCCCTCACTCGGGTTCGAGGCGTTGACTCCAGCCGGGCTCGTCACCCGCCGAGGTCCGACCAGCTCCCTCCGATACAAGGGACCGGTGGCGCCAGGGAGCAGCCCTCGTCGGAAGGGCGCGATCCCGGCAGGACCAAGCCTATAGAGGCGGAAAGTCGTGGTATATTGCCCTATATACACTTTGATTCCACAACTTCCCGGCCAACGCACCAAGGAATATGTAGCAGCAAAGCGCAGACAAACCAATGATACCAGGAGTCTGTTCTAAAGGTCCAAATCATTTATTTGTGCACAAGTCTCGAACCAGTCAATTTCAAAATGGCTGAGCAAAGTTTTCAAGCATTACAACAACTTTTATAGACTTCTGTTCCATTCTAGGTATAGAAAAACATTTCATTGGTCCCGGTAACCTTCCGTACCTCCCGTACTTCTTCTATTGGTCCCGGTACTGATAAGTTTATCCAATTATGTCCCTCCAGTGGGCATGACACCTGCATACCCCCCTTCTAGTCCCAATTACAATGGTCAGTTCATCAACTTGTTACTTTCACACTCTCAAGGTTATAGAACCAATTTGTACGTGCAGAGGAGCTGGGCTCTGCAACTCAACTGTCAGCACTCCTAATTATTTCTTCGCAGATGTACTTTTTCTTATCAGTAACTTTTAAACATGTCTTTTCTGTATTTTTCCATCTTTCAATACTGCAGTTCTGCTTACCTAAGCTAATTCAATATTTCTACTGAGTTCTATCTTACAATAGCAGCATATTGGGGGATGTGCAATCCTATATGCCTCTCCACAGGCCTCATTTACAGGTCAAGCTAGCCATGCTGGCCTGCTTATGTTCAGACACTGTGGGTCACAGGCCTGCACCTGCCACACTAGAGTCCATGTATTTATACCAACCAAATGCTTTTCAAAGGTTTCTGTAAGATGATCCCAGATTTCTTCCGCAGTAAAGACTAACGCAACTCCTGATAGATGTCTTCTCATACAGGTGCAGAGAGCATGGCTGCTTTGCTGTTAGAAGGATTTTTTAGGGGACTGGCTTGGGATTTCTGCCTTATCTTCTGCTTTGGGTTTTTCAATTTGTCTTATAAATTTAAAACATTTTTAAATGATTCAGGAGTATTTGGGGATGTCAAAAAAAAAAAAGATCTGGCTTTAGTTTCACCTTTATCAGCCTGGAAGATCCTCTTGCTGTTTTGGGTTTTCAGGTCAGTTGGAGCCACTCCAGGATCCGAAACCCCGAGCTTTCATTCAGAATTATATAAGGCAGGGTTTCCCTGTCCAGTTGAGTTTTCAGGATATCCACCATGAATATGCATGAGATTAATTGTATATCCCTTCCCAACAGTTTTTGCAGTGACATTTCTTGGCCAGGGATCAATGCATCAAGATCTCATGAAACACAGTTACTGTACGGCCTAAACATGGCCAGTAGATATTGCCAAGCAAGGTGATTGGGGGGGTCCTTCTTCTCAAAGTCTGTATCTCCAGCCCTGATTGGTCTAGGCAATAAAGGCAGGGTGGCCCCAGCATTGGTTCAAGGTGTTGGCATCTTAAGGAAACCTTAAGCCTTATGCCACCCCCTACCCCCGGCTGTCAGACTCTATTGTTTCACTCTGAATGCCCTGCTCTTTGCTGCCCCAGGCGACCACCTAGTTTGCCTAATGGTTGGGCCGACCCTGCCTAATGGTGGACTAGAACCCAGGTCCTTTGCATAATAGTGTAAGGCTATCATTGATCCCTCAGACCGGATCCAACTGAGCTGACTCCGGTTTACTTTACTTTACTTTTCAACCCCTTCTGCCAACAGGAAAATGAAAAGAGAAGGAAACCCCAGTGCTGTATTTTATTCGTCCTTTCTTCTGGATATTTTTTGGCTGCTTTCTTTTTATTTCTATGTTCTCTGTTTAAGTGAACTAGGTTTTCGATATGGATTTCGACATCAAAGCCTTATATGCAGAAGTTGAAATTCCCTGGCTGCATAAGGAGTATTGTTTTTCTTCTTGTCCCCCTGTCTTTCCGATGGAGACGGTATTTTCTTTTACATCTGTTTTACATTTTTCTTTAGGTTTCTGCCAGAAACAATTTAAACGAAGAAAGCAGAATGAATCTACGCATTCCGAACGAATTCTTTCATTCTTTTCTGGAGTCCTTTCCAGGTAACGCATAGGAGCAGATGGTCGGAGAGCAGACTTTCTGAAACCCTGAAGAACAGGCTCCATATGTTGGATATCATTGCACTGGATATTACAAGACAATAATTAGAATATGTCAAATGGGACCATGTGTGTAAAAGCTAATTTTCAGTCTGACTTCACGTATCTTTCTCAATAGGTCACAGAAACGTAGCATGCTTCAAAGGGCTTTTTAATCTTTGTAAGCTTCTGATACATTGTCAATAGTAGAAGGTAGTGACGGTGATTATCTATTATAATTAATTGTGTATTGTCACATTATGTTCTTACAATTGTATTGTTATGATTGCTGATTTTGTTTATATGTTATCTGCCTCGGACTGTTGCTGGTAAAGTAGACTAAAAATGTAAATATTAAATAAAGTTAAATAGAACTTTGTAAATACAATTGGGCTGTTCTTATACAAGGCCACCATCCCATACCCAAGCCCTGTTCTGCAGGAGTCACTTTAAATCCAAACAGTTCAGTCGTTTGCCTTCCATTCTTTTACCCCTCTTCTGGAACCTTGGTGATGTGGAGACCTGGCCATTAAAGATTTGACTAAGATCTACCAAATCATTTCACATGGGACGATAAACCATCAGCTACGAGCTAGTGCCTATGGTAGCAAGTTGACTATGAACTAACAATCCATAAATGAAACGTTATGCCTCAGAAATCTCAAATTCTAGTTCTCAGTTACTGCATGCAGGTTCTTCTGTTTCGGTGTATTGGAACGCAAGTAAAAATCACAAATATTCACTGTGGTTCTCCTAAAAAATACAGTTGTGTGGCCTTTGAAAATCAGTGTTAGCAACCTCTGCTCTGGATCCTTATCTACTGAGTCAGATAGTCCTCTCTAAAATGATTTTAAGAAGGTACAGTACTTCTGAGGACAAGATCGGTTTTAGGAATATGCTTTGCAACCTGTAATGGCTCCTGGTCTGTTGCCACTTACCTACCAACTGCATATTAATCAACAAGCTAAGTAACCTTCTGGTTTTGGAACTACATACTTTTAAGAATGAACAGGAAAGCATTGCTCATTACACATTTTAAGTAATTAAATCAGAATAAATGGCTCTGAAAAGAGAGTTTAATGCAACATCTAATTATATCTGACCCAGACTATGAACTATAATCATTAAGTATATGAGCTGTGCAATGCTCTACACACTATTTAATAATTTATATGGAATAAATTCCACCCCCCAGATTTGTAAACCCTGCTCATCCCATAATATGCGCCTGGTTAAAACATACTGAAGGTGGTTCACACATGTGACCGTATTCACACCAGCATAAGGACAGAAGAACATAAGATATGCCATACTGGGTCAGACCAAGGTCCATCAAGCCCAGTATCCTGTTTCCAACAGTGGCCAATCTAGGTCACAAGTACCTAGCAGTTTCCCCAGAAGACACAGGTTCCACAATGTTTGTATTGGGGCAAGCAGTGGATTTCCTGGGTTCCCTTTAATAATGGTTTGTGGATCTTTCCTCCAGGAACTTGTCCAAACGTTTTTTTAAACCTGGCTACACTAAGAGCTTTTACTATATCCTCCAGTAACGAATTCCAGAGTTTGATTACACGTTGAGTGAAAAAATATTTTCTCTTACTAGTCTTAAATAGGTTACATTTTAGCTTCATTGCATGTCCCCGAGTCTTTCTATATTTTGATGGCATAAACAATCTACGTTTACCCATTCCACTCCATTCATTAATTTATAGACCTCTATCATATCTCCCCTCAGCCGTCTCTTTTCCAGGTTGAAGAGCCCTAACCTTTTTAGCCTTTCATAGGGGTATCCTTCCATCCCCTTTACCATTTTGATGGCTCTTCTCTGTACCTTTTCTAACAACACTATATCCTTTTTAAGATACGGTGACCAGAACTGCACACAATATTCAAGTTACGGTTGCACCATGGAATGATATAAAGGCATTATAATATCCTTTGTTCTATTTTCCATTCCTTTCATGATTCCCAGCATTCTATTTGCTTTCTTGGCCGCTGCTGCACACTGGGCGGAGGGTTTTAACATGGTATCCACAATGATGCCTAAATCTTTTTCCTGGGTGGTGGTTCCTAATGTGGAACCTTACATCGTGTAACCATAGTTTGTTCTTTCCTAGGTGCATAACTTTGCACTTGTCCACATTAAATTTCAACTGCCATATGGATGCCCAGTCTTCCAATTTATCAAGGTTCTCTTGCAATTTTTCACAATCCTCATGGGTTTTAACAACTTTGAATAATTTTGTGTCATCTGCAAATTTGATTACCTCACTCGTTATTCCCATTTCCAGGTCATTTACGAATATGTTAAAAAGCAGCAAACCCAGCACAGATCCCTGGGGTACTCCACTATTCACCTTTCTCCATTGGGAAAATTAGCCATTTAGCCCTACCCTCTGCTTTCTATCTTTTAACCAGTTTCTGATCCCAAATAGTACACTGCCTCCCATCCCATGACTTTTTAATTTCTCCCTCATGAGGGACCTCGTCAAAAGCTTTCTGAAAATCCAGATACACTATATCAACCAATCTTCAAACAAAAATTAGATTAGTAAGACAAGAACTTCCTTGGCTGAAGCTATGTTGGCTGTCTTCCATTAAGCCATAACTATCTACATGTTCAATAATTTTGTTCTTTATAATGGTTTCTACCATTTTTCCCGGTACTGACGTCAAGCTCACTGGTCTGTAGTTTCCCGGATCACTCCTGGAACCCTTTTTAAAAATTTTCGTTACATTGGCCATTTCTCCAATCTTCAGGTATTACAGATGATTTTAATGATAGTTCAACTAGTTACTAATAGTAGGCCTGCAATCTCATATTTCAGTTCTTTCAACAATCTTGGATGTATACCATCTGGTCCAGGTAATTTGCTACTCTTCAGTTTATCAAATAGTTGTAATACATCTTCCTGGTGTATCGATATTTCTTTCAATTCTTCTGTGGCATCACCTTTAAATACCATTTCAGTCATGAGCAACATCCCTACATCTTCCTCAGTAAAGACTGGAGCAAAGAATTCATTCAGTCTCTCCGCTATGGCCTTGTCCCTTCTTAGTGCCCCTCTTACCCCTCTATCATCTAATGATCCAACTGACTCTCTCACAGGTTTTTTGCTATGAATGTACTTGAAAAAGTCTTTATTACATGTTTTTGCTTCCACAGCAAGCTTCTTCTCAAATTCTCTCTGTGCCTGTCTTATCAATGCCTTGCATTTAACTTGCCAATGCTTATGTCGTTTCCAGTTTTCATCATTTGGCTCCTTTTTCCATTTCCTGAAAGATGCTTTTTTGACTTCACCTTTAAACCATGCTGGAAAATTTTTTTTACTTCCTTTCACTTTTCATAAAGCGTGGAATACAGCTGGTCTGGGCTTCCAAGATAGTATTTTTAAAAAACAACCATGCTTGATGTAAATCTTTAACCTTTGCTACTGCTCCTTTTAGTTTTTTCTTAACTATTTTCCTCATTTTATCATAGTCTCCCTTTATTGTGGATTTCCTTGCCATCCTTCCTCCATTTATTAAATCAAATGCAATCATGCTATGATCACTATTACCAAGTGGCCGCAACACCCTAAGGACTAGGTCCAAAATAGCTTCCCCTCTGGTCAGTTCATGATCCAGCTGCTCCAAGAAGCAGTCATTTATTTCATCTAGAAACTTTCTCTCCCTATTATGTCCTGCCATGACACTGACCCAGTCGATACCGGGGTAATTGAAATCACCCATTATTTTTTACTGTGCTATAACTTTTGTTAGCTTCCCTGACTTATTTTTTTTATTTGTTATTTCTCATTTAACAACAAATACATCAAGCAATATTTACATATACTTGAAGAAAGGAAAGCACAAATGAACTACTCCAAAAAGTCAAAAAAGGAAACAAAGACAAATATGAATAAGGCTACCGACTTGTGTTAAACACTAACAGCCCACAATATGAAAGAGGGGAAACCATTAAAAAAGGCTAAGATATTATCCCATCATAATTATAGAAAAAGAAAACAATTATCATAAAGAAAATAATGGTTAAGTGGCCCTACTACACCCTAACCATCCTACAGAGAATCGGTCTTCTGGACCCCCCTCCCCCATCAGACTTAGACAGTGTTCGGAGACTTCCAAGCATCCAGAAAAGATCACAATTGTTTAGAATCATAAAAGATATACTTACTAGATCCAGATTTTATCAAACATTTACAGGAAAATCTAAGCAAAAAGGTAAACTCCATAGAGACCACTTCAGATCGCATAGACAAAAATTGGCATCTTTTTAACTATGTGTTAAAGGAAATGTCTGGGAAAACCCTGACTTTTTGACCAAAAAATAACTTGTGAATTCCGAAAATACATTCTCAAGGTCCATGCATGATCAGGTTCCAGAACATAGGTAACCAATAAAGTAGCTCTCTGTATACTGTCCCCTGCTGATTCTTCCAAAACCTGTGTTACGTTCAAGATATCCGAAGCCGTGCTGCTTTACCCCTCTGACAAAGGCTCATTACCAGACCGCTTTTTCCCAGGAAGAAAATAAGCTTTAGATGTGGGTGGCAGCGCATTCTCTGTATCTCCAATATTTCCAAAAAATACTTTTTAAAGAGTTCAACAAAAGACACAGCAGCAGATTTAGGAAAATTCACAAAGCGCAAATTCAGTCTTTTGGAGACGTTTTCTAACTTCTCCACTTTTAACTGTATAGCCAAACTGTCCCGCACAATTGAGGTGCTCTGAACTTAAAAAGCTTGTACCTGTGTGTTAAAATGCTCCACCTTTGTTTCAGTCTCTGAAACAGTTTGCTCCTGTAACAACATTCATATCTGAAGATCCTCAGTGGACTTTTCAACAATGTTCAAACGTCTGGATACTGTCCTACTGTCCTCTCCAACAACACTATCACAGACCAGATGGTGTCCAATGTAACAATCAGAGCCTTCATTAAAACACCAGCTTCCTCTGGAGAGTAAGAGGTAAACATCGTCGGTGTAACCCCCAGGCCAGACACCATCACTGATGTCATAACACCCGGGACTCCACCGGAGACAACTTGGGAGGAACCAGAAGAGGATTCCCCCTCCCCTCCACAGGGCTGCACAAGTGCTTCCAAGCCTAACCGCTCCCCCGAACCCTCAGCAACGTCGGCAAGAGGAAGGGGCCTGAGCAGCACAGGAAAGAAATTCTCAGACAGAAATACGCTGCTCCAGGCTCAGACTAACATCTGAGGCTGAATAGACTACCTTTCCATCAGCTCCATCTACAGCAACTATGGTCACAAACTTAGTAATACGCACTTGAGCAGGAGACTGTCAAACTTTAGGGTAAATTTTAATTTTCCCCTTTCTCTTCCTCATTTGCCGGAAAAAGAAGGAAAAAAAAGCAATATTTAGAGAGTCAAAGCCTAAAACAGCAGGACCAAACGGAGCGGGTTAACATGCGGCCACCATCTTGGATTCCCTGATTTCTTTGAGCATTTCATCATCCATTGTTCATTCTGGCCAGGCAGTCGGTAGTACACCCCCATTGCCATCGCCTTCCCCTTTTTACATGGAATTTCAATCCATAGAAATTCTAAAGTGAATTTTGTTTCCTGCAAAACTTTAATCCTGTGTGACTCAATGCCCTCTCTTACATAGAATGCAACCCCTCCATCAATTTGATCCGCTCTATCATTACGTTATAGTTTGTACCCAGGTATCAGTGTCCCACTGGTTGTCCTCCTTCCACCATGTCTCAGAGTCCAATCATATCTAACCTCTCATTTAGTGCTATATATTCTAACCCTCCCATCTTATTTTTTAGACTTCTAGCATTTGCATACAAGCATTTTAGAGGCTGTATTTTTATTCATATTAATCAGGCTATTGGTAGGCAGGGGTAATTTGGAATCTTTAAGCTCTGTCTGCTCTGTACTCCAGGGCATTTGGGTTACTTTTGTCTTTATTGAAACCTCTTTGTTGATATATTCTAACTTCAATCTTTTGCTAGTATCCTTCAAGGATACACTGTTCTGAGCTATGCACTCTTGGGCGACTGTCAGCTTTCCCCTATTATCTAGTTTAAAAGCTGCTCTATCTCCTTTTTAAAGGTTAATGCCAGCAGCCTGATTCCATACTGGCTAATGTGGAGCCCATCCCTTCAGAAAAGCCCCTCCTTTCCCCAGAATGTTCCCCAGTTCCTAACAAATCCAAAACCCTCTTCCATGCACCATCGTCTCATCCATGCATTGAGACTCCGGAGCTCTGCCTGCCTTTTGGGTCCTGCATGTGAAATGGGAAGCACTTTGGAGAATGCTACCCTGGAAGTTCTGGATTTCAACTTCCTATCTAAAAACCTAAATTTGGCTTCCAGAACCTCCCTACCACACTTTCCTATGTCATTGGTATTGACATGTACCAAGACAGCACACTCCTTCCCAGCACTATCTAAGACCTTGTCTAGGTGGCGCGTGAGTTCTGCTACCTTCGCAGCAGGCAGGCATTTTACCAGGCCAACCTCACGTCCGCCAGCCACCCAGCTATCTACATGCCTAATGATCGAATCACCAACTATAACGGCTGTCCTAACCCTTCCCTTGTGGGCACATGGCTCTGGAGAAACCTCCTCAGCCCGAGAGAGTTTTACATCACCTGGAGGACAGGTCCTAGCTACAGAATCACTTCCTGCCACACCAGGGTAATGCTCTCCTGTCACGTGACCTCTCTCCTCCTTGGCAACAGGGATGCTGTCAGATTGGAGGTGGGACATCAGTACTATGTCTTTGTAGGTCTTGTCTATGTACTTCTCTGTCTTTCTTATGTCCTCCAAGTCTGCTACTCTAGCCTCCAGAGATTGGACTTGTTCCCTGAGAGTAAAAAGCTCCTTGCACTTAGTGCACACATAAGACCCCTCACCAAATGGGAGAAAAATCATACATATGGCACTCAATGCAAAAGACTGGAAAGCCCCCATCTTGCTGCTGGACTGTTGTCTGCATCTTAGTTTTAAGGTTGTGTTTAGGTATTTAAGTTGTTTACTTACTAAGGTTTGCTGGAGATACTTATACTAATAAAACTATACCTAATACATTTAATTGACTTTGTTTACCTCAAGCTTAAATGAATTTCAGGTCCTTAATGTATGCCTGATGAGGATAAACAGCTGCATCTGAGAGTGAATATGGCACCTCCTTTAAGAGGTTTAAGCACCTATAAAGCTACAATTATCCCAGGGGTGGGTGGGAGTCAGGGAGGGAAAGAAGACCTATTAAAAGCTGGCTACTACACAGTACCCTGTCCTGTGCTTTTAAAGGTAACCTGTAACCAATTTCCTGGATGATTCACACAGCCCTTGCTTGGATAGAGGGAATCTTTCAAAATGCCCCTTTGATATGTCACTTGGCTTTAACACCTATTTAAAACAATTTCATAATCTCTTGCCCCCTATCTAGAAGGCCTCTTTGTAAAGGTCTCTAGAAACAATTTATTACTCAAAGAATACTGACCCTGTTTTTTCTTTTATGCTAAGTTATACTCTGATTTGATTTAAATTAAAGCTCTTTGCTGATACTAGGGCTGACTGAGTAAATTTAAACTAGAAGCTCTCTGCTGGGTTTTAAATGTAACTGAAAGCTCTCTTCTGGGTTTTCAACTTAAGCTGAAAGCCACCTGTTGAATTTTTAATTTAACTAAAAGCTCTTTGCTGACATTAGGCCCTCACCGATTTAACAAATACACTGGATTCTAATTTACACAGATTAATCAGCTTTAAACTACATAATTCCTTTTTCCCAAAGATTTAGAAAGATTCCCAGGAATAAATACTTACAATTGCAGACCTCTCTCCAGAAGTAGCAATCCCTTTTAGTAGCCCTTCAAGACTGAGAATTACAGAGCTCTGATTGAACTATTTATGCCTATGCTTCTAATCTATGACCAATGTCTAGGAGATTGAAAATAAAAGTTATGGAGGCCTAGAAGCGTAGTTTAGCGGTGAAAACCGCATTGAAAATGAAGAGGAAAGAAACAGAAAATTTGTAACATAAAAAAGAAAAAGATTATAGGGACCAGTGTCGGACTCGACGAAACTGGTGTCAACAGTAAGGCAGAAGCATGATGTTCCACAAAAAAAGAGAAGTTTTTCGGCAGTGACAGGATGATATGTCCTGCTGGCTCTGCGGAAAACAAAGAACTGAGGAGAGGAGTTGGGGAGTTGGGAAGGTGGGAAGGCAGATGCAGAGGCACAGTGGAGTTCTCCCAAAGGCTTTCCTATTGGACACTGGGGAGCGTTCTCTCGCGGGCTCTGTAGGTGACGTTCACCCCTATGTGAAGACTACATTCCTGCTTGTTCTTGGAGAGAATGGCCACACATGAAGTGGTTAGCGTATGCAAACATTAGGCACTTAGGAGGTTCCCCTACATAGCCATAATCAATCACTCAAGTGGCCAATTCTTGGTCACACTGAACCATAGGATACAAACACTATTGTCAACAGAACTGATAACTGCAACACATGAATCACTTCTGTTGGCGCATTTAAAGACTAGTGTTTGTATCCTGTGTTTCAGCATGACCAAGAACTGGCAACATGGATTGTTTGGGGGTTGGGTAGCTATGTAGCGGGGTATTGATATGTTTTTCAGGACATTCGCGCTCCTCTTCCCCCTTCTTACATTCATTCCATTCTCTCCCTCCCCATCGCAAGCATCCTTTTATTTTTGTCCAAGCCAACCAGCAACTTTCCAAGGGAGTTGGAAGGAGAAGGGAGCGTTGGCATTTTGTTAAAATCATCAGTCCCAGACATAGGTGCTTCTGCCATTTTATCAAAGATTAAGCAAGTGCTGGTTTTAGTGGAAGAGAGGAGTCTGCACAACTTTAAGCAGCTATTTTGAATCATTCACTTTACAAATATTTATTCTTGCTAGCTGATGACCTCACTGTTCAGGCTGCCAAAAAAATACAAGCTACAGATATTTAATAATTGACAGTGCCTGCAAAGACAGAAAGATCTGCGAGTTGAATGTTCTCTTAGGCTTCCGGGGCTAATAGCATGACCCAGAAAATTGCAAAGATCATCTGCGAGTTAAGGCCAGTGTGCGAAGTCAGTCCAGGGTACAATTTAAATCAAAGCAGAGTTTTATTTTTCTATCTAGGGCCGACCCAACCACTAGGCAAACCAGGCAGTCACCTAGGGCCGCAGCTTCTGTGGTGTGGCAAAGAGCAGGGCAATAGCCGAGAATCTTAAAGCTTAAGGTTTGCATAGGGTGCCAACACCTTGAACCAACTCTGGGGTTGGCCTTGTTAATATCTCATGTTCAAAAACCAAAAGGTCAATATATTTTAATGTGCAATCATATTAAATAGTCTGTTACAGACATATTTTTTTTTAAACTGGAGATTAACATAAACATCTGATTAGTGGCTGCAGTACACATATTTTCAGTATTTTTTTTTTTTAGAAATTCTTCCTACTCTTTTTGGCTTCCAACTCAATCAGAAATGGTCCCTCCTAGGGCTATAGCTCCATGAGCCTTTGTTCTCAATTCAGGAATTAGTCTCATTTTTAACCCTACCTATGTGCTCCTCTAGCCCAGCCATCAGAGTAACAATTCTCGGCACAGGCCATAGTGTCTTCATCAAGGACTCACTGTGCATGCACCAACATCTGGCCAATAGGGGTCACTGTTGTAATATGGCACATAGAGCAGGGGTTCTCAATTCTGTCCTCTGGAGACACCTAGCTGGGTTTTCAGGTTAACCACAATTAATCTGCATGGGAGAAATTTGCATACAAAGGACACAGTGCATGCAAATCTCTCTCATGCATATTCATTTTGGTTATCTTGAAAACCTGACTGATTAGATGTGTCCCAAGGACTGGATTGAGAATCCCTGCCATAGAGAGAGGGCTATGATTGCTGCAGTCTCTGCAAGGATTGCCCAGTGCCTCCAGATTTGTTCGATAAGGCTAATCCAGTCCTAGGTTTACTCCCATAGCATGCAGGCACTTGTAGTCTTGCTTTTCTTGGGGAAAGCAGGACTACAGGTCCCTACACACAATGGGGTAAACCCAGGACTGAATGCATTTAGATTGTTAATACTTCTTGGGCAAGGAAAAACATTCAGGTACAAAAGTTAACTCGCCTCGAGCTCAGATTTGGAAAAGTCAGGGAAGATCTAGAGAACATAAGATATCCCATACTGGATCAGACCAAGATCCATCAAGCCCAGTATCCTGTTTGCAACAGTGGCCAGTCCAGGTCACAACTACCTAGCAGTTTCCCAGAAAGACAAACAGGTTCCACAATGCTTGTATTAAGGCAAGCAGTGGATTTCCTGAATCCTCTTTAATAATAATTTATGGACCTTTCTTCCCGGAACTTGTCCAAACCTTCTTTAAGCCCTTATGACTTAAATTGGCCACTATTGAAAACAGGATACTGGGCTTGATGGACCATGGTCTGATCCAGTATGGCATTTCTTATTTCTTATGTTCTAAAATATAGTGCTAACCAACTATTCAGCAGCATTAACCACTTAGTTCTGCTGAATATTCCCACAGACTGCCGAATAAATGCTTAGTTAAAACCCAGATGGTGACAGCTGCTATGAGGTTAACTGTGATATTCAGCCGCTAACCAGATAACTTAACCGGTTAAAGTTAGGGGAGGCAAATGGCCAGTTAGATCATTGGGTCAAGCCAGCCCTCATAAGTGGAAACACATATGTTCTACCGCTGAATATCTGGTTTACTTAAAACGGGAGCAGTTAGGTGCTTCGTTTAGCCTAGCGGCAGTTGCTGAATATTACCTCCTGAAGATCTGCGATCCATCCCCAAAGATTAATAGCAAATAGTATGATGCTCACCTGATTAATATATGGTGTTAACAGACTTTTTAAAAAATTCATGTACAGCATCAACATATTTTTTTTCATCTGTTTGGAAGCTGCTGCATAACATGGTTTTGGATTCTCATTGCAAACCACTGCCAACCCCCTGCTTCACTATCACAATCTCTCTCAGCTCTATCACCATAACAACAGTAAATGAGGCTTTCTTTCTTAAAGAATTAAAGATGCCGTTTACCGAGAGAAGGGTGAATAAACGATAAGCGACTGACAGCAGATTTAAGACGGGGTCTTTTCTATAACATAGCAAATACTGGTGCTCTTTAAAAAAACATCTGATTTTTTTATTTAGGCCACCAGGGGATCATCTTGGTTTGGGGAAGTGGGGGCTGGGAGCTGCTGGACCACCAGTGTTTTTTCTTTGTTTGGGGGTGGCGGCCGGTGCCACAGAGCCACCGGGGAAGACCTGGCAGTTTGGGAGGGAGATTACGCTTGGGAGCAGATCAGGATAGGGGGATGGGGTGGGGGGACCATGGCCGAGGGGGTCTGGTCATCTGAAATGAAGTGTCAAACATCACCTCAGATAACCTTTTTTTTTTTTTTTTTTTTAAAGCATACCAGCATGCCCACAGGTGCCAGACATAACAGAGACCCTTGTGCACACGCATCTGTCATGCTCCCCTTGTTTAGTGCTGATGTTTTGCGCACAGCTAATTTGCATGCTTTTTGCTTACAGCATTACTGCGCAAAAGGTCTGTGTTCAACTTGTGTAAGGAAGCCCTGAGCTTGAGCTCTAGTGCAGCGATTCTGCATCGAGCCAAGAGCATTTCTGTGCAGACTACTAAAGGATAAAGTAGAACCCCTCCCTGTTTAGCCAGTGCCTGAGAGGACGTAATATCAGTGCCAAGGACAGATTAAATTGTTGAGAAACTTCCCAACCAGAAGCTGAGACTCTTTACATACTGATATAAAATACTTGATGGCAATATCAGCTGAGAAAATTAAAAATGAGCATTTCAACCAGAAACCACCAATGAAATGGGTAAAGCTGCAGTGTTTTTTTTATAAGTAGGACTAAGCTGCTTCAGTCATTTAGTTACAGCTCTTCCCTCCCTCCCTCCCCTCCCCTCCCCTGAGGTATCTCACTTAATAGACCTAAGTCTACATCAATAAATTAGTATTCTGGCCAGACTGCTATTTCCTGACTTTTATCTTATATATTTGTGTATCTGTTTTATGCCTAACCTGACATTTTATTTCTGTAATTAATATTTAATATCTAGTAACTGCTTAGTAAAGTTGTATTTTGCTGTTGAACACTAAAGGGGTCATTTTAAAAGCCTTAGGAGTAGGTTTACTATTCGGCGATAACAGCTTTCGTGCGATATCGGAGCCACGGCCCCATTGGAAGTCACTACTGCCGAATAGTAAACATACCCCTTGGTCTCAATTTGGACATCCGAAAACATGCATGCAGACATTCAAATCATGGAGACGTCCCCAGAGCCATTTCACAAATGGCTTTTAAAGATGTCTTAGTCAGAGGATGTAGTTAAGTGACTGACCCAAGGTGACACAGATAGCCTACTATTCCAACCATTAGGCTATTAGGTGTTCCAGTTCTGGTATAGTATTCCAGGGACATCTATGTAGACATCCCCATAGAGATCCATATCGGATACGTCTATGTTTGTGAAATCATGCCTAAACTTGGACCTGTCTGCTTTTTTCCCCCCAGACATTTTGGATTGAACATTCCAGATTGCACTTGGACGTCATTTGTAAAATGTGCCTTTAAAGATGTACTTTTATAATGAGCTGCATGAAATTACGCACCATCTACTATTCAACTTACTACTTTTCTTGAGACTTCAGGTGCATTACATGTTAGGCAAATGGGTTTCCCTGCCCACAACTCTACAGAACGGACTCTTCTTGCCTTTGTGGACTTTGTCCAGCTGCAGTTTAATGTTGGGGCTGATATTCTTCTTTTCTTTGGATTTCAGCTTGACGTTTGATTTGGTCAACCATTCTCTTCTCCTTGACCACCTTGCAGCTTTTTCAATTACTGGGGCTGATCTTGATTGGCTTAATTCCTATCTTTCTTCTCAATCATTTCCAGTTTATTGGTCTGAGGTCACTTCCCCTCCACATTTGCTCCATTGTGGTATCCTACAGGGCTCTGTTTTCGGTCCAATTCTTTTTAATGTTTACCTTGCATTATTAGCATATTTGCTTGATCCTTTGGGATTAACTTTTTTCATTTATGCTGATGATAAACAATTGCTTGTCCTTTTTAATTCTCCCCACCCCTAAGAAATTTCTAAAGTTGCATCTAAATTAAATATTCTTGCTTCTTGGCTATCATCTAATGCCCTGAAACTCAACATAAAGAAGAAGTCTGAGGTTCTGCTTTTCTTTAGGCTACAACCTTCACACCACTTCTGCTGCCAACTATTTTCAGCTTTGTTGTCATTAAGGGATTCGATTAGGGTCCTTGGGGTTATACTTGATAAAAAAAACTCACTTTTACAGCATATATTTCATATGTTATGCAGAAAGTCTTCTTCACCTTACCACACATCTGGGCAATTCGATTCCTGTTGGACAGATCTTCTCTGTGTATTGTCCTCCTGGCCTTGATGGCTCCCCAAATGGATTACTGTAATTTGCTCTATCATGACCGACCTCAAAAACAACTGCAGAGGTTTCAATTTGTCCCTAATTTGTGGAGCTAAGTGAGATCACATGATGAGCATTCAGGGCCGGCCCCAGAGTTGGTTCAAGGTTTTGGCACCCTAGGAAAAGCTTAAGCTTTTACACCACCATTGGCTGTCAAAATCTGTTGTTTAGCTTTGAATGCCCTGCTTTCTGCCACCACCCCCAGACGTTGCCGCTCTGGGTGACTTTTGCCTAATGGTTGGCCCAGCTCTACATTTTGGTCGCCTTGCTTCTCACAGCACATCTTCTTGGTTATTCCTCCTCGTCCTGTAGTTGGTTGGAAGAGTTGCTGTCATTTACAGCCTCTGCTCCCACCCTGTGGAATGGCTGCCTGTTGAACTTCACCTTAGATCTTCCTTTAGGAAGTTTAAGGCGGCCTTAAAGACTTTTTATTTTGTTCAGACTTTTCCACATGGCAGATTTCTCTGCACAAGGCTCCTCCTTTTCTTCACATTGGCTGAGCTTTGTTTTTCCTTTCTTCCCGTTTCTGTCTTTTATGGATTAATTCTAACATCCTCTTGTTTTTTAACTTGTCTTCTCTAGTAGTGTTTTGTTTGTCCACCCTTAAATTTTGAATAATTGTAAAGCAATTAGATATCTTGTATCCTGATTTGTGGTATATGAAATGAATAAACTATAAACTAATTTTCCATAGCCTGCCTGCATGGATCGGCACTTACACACGTACTTCAGGTGGTTATATTCTAGAAGTACGCACCCAAGGCTGATAGTGCATTCTTTTGGAGTGGGTAAGCCCAGGTGTGGAGCCTTAATTTACAAGCGAAAGTTACAAACGACTATAGGCATGCACACTTACACCAAGTCTAAGGCAGGCATATGGGCTGACGTCTAGATTTGCCGCATGTACTTTATGATTCTCACCCTTATTGTATACATAAAGGTAGGCACGTGCTTTTCTTTATAAATAGCCTCTCTTGCACGCATTGGAATGCACGCAAAACTAGCTGAGCCTTATAAAAATGACCTCCTGAGGGGGTTAATTTTATACAGAGTCGCAGAAGGTTACACACAAAAGGACCTTACGCGGTACTTTAGCCAGTCGCTATTCTATAAATACGCGCATACGACTGACGCATATTTTCATTATGTGCGTGTACATGGGTGGAGTTTGGACAGAGCAGGGCAGAGGACACAAGTGTGTGCATAAATGATGAGATACTATACTACCCGCATTCTATGTACACACATTCTTGCAAACTCAAAGTGCAGCATTTACACAAGTCATAGGACTGAAATGCAGAACATGATTGTGCTAAGATTTAATGCTTCTGAACATTTATGCCCATTTTTCATAACGTAAAAAACATTCACTTTTCTTCAGAAAACAGGCACAAAATATGCACAAGACAATGTGCGTATACTACCCAGGGCTTTATAAAATGTACCTTCCCTCTTCAGACCGGTGCTTGCTGTTATTAGAGAATAGCGCAGAAGAACAAGTGGGGCACATTACATTTAACTGAGGGGCATTTGGGCAATTAAATGCTTTGATCAATAGCCTCCCAGCTTTGGCTGGTCCTCTTCCAGGGACCTGGAGTGCTCAGTAAAAGGCACCTACAGGGTCCAGAGGTGTAGGGTTCCTGTCTCCATCAGTGGGAGTGCCCCTAGTAAACGGAGAGGACTCTGGCCACATTTGCATAGTAACTGAATTTCACTGCTGTCCATATCCCATGAAGCTCCATCCCTGGAAGGCACCAATCCCTCCTGACCATATACCGACTCGTATGACCAGAAGTTCTGTGGCTCAGAAAAATGTTTTAAAAATTGCATATGCAGTTGGCAGCCACTGGGAATTGTATTAATGGTGGTGGATATCAGCTCCAGTGTGTACAAGCCCAGGAACAAACTGTTGAGGCCGAGGCTGTTTGATTAAGGAGAGGAAAATAGAACCATTGCTAAGAGACTGTAACACTTAGACCCCAGAATAGACCCCCAAGTGGCCAATCTTGAATTAGCAATAAGTCCACTAAAATTGAACTCTGCAGATTTATATAATGGTCTGTGTCCAAATTCAAATGTTGGAGATGGGGGCCAAAAAAATGTTATGTTTTCCCTAAATGGTGTTGTAGCCTCGATTGGTTTTATGCCTGTAACTAGAATTGGACTTTGTATGGTTTTCTTGACCTTTTTTAGTCTTAGCTCAAGTTGAGTTATATTCCGTTTTTTTCCGGTCTCTGGAAGGCTTACAATCCAAGGGGTTGATTTTCCAGACATGGAGGCTATCTAGATAAAGGCACAGAGAGAGATCTGGATCTCACAGACCGCCTTGGTAACATCCGGTGAGTGCAGAGGCCATCTGTGAGCAGAGCAAGGGTAGTGTGGCCAAAATCTGGATAATGGAAAGAGGTGACCAACTACAAATACGCGCACGCAGGTATCCGGATAGCTTGGGCCGCAGAAAAAGCTGACCTAAGTTGCTATCCAGATAACTTATCCCAAATAGTGGCTGAAAATCACCATCATCCAGATAAGTGATTTTCAGTTATGCAGATAATTTGCATATTCAGTGGCAGCCACTAGCTGGATATTGTCACTGAATGTCCAGAGGATATTTAAATGGCTGACTGCTGTGGATTTAAATATCCAGGGCTTTGACTATCGGCCCCTAAGTTTGTACCTGAGGCAATGGAGGGTTGAGTGACTTGCCCAAGACGACAAGGAGAGGCAGTGGGATTTTAATGTGACTTCCCTGTTCTCAGCTTGCTACAGGCTACTCCTCCATGCCTGTTTCTTTTCTTCCTCAGCTCAGCTAGAGCCAGAGCTGAGATACCTAGGGATATTTTTGCGGTTTTTCCTTCCCCTGCCTCCTAGGCATACTCAGTTGGGTCATTGCAACAACCATCCTAGGCTGAGGGCCGTGTAGCTTGGCTCTGTTCAAAACCTTATAGATATGATCCTCGATGCCGGCCCTCTTTATATCAGTAAAAGCACAATTCTCCCTCCCTACTGAGAGCTGTGAATTCTGCCTTCACAACTTTCGTATCCAATGGCTTTCAACATGATAGTACGTGACATTTACCATCTGACCCACTAGGCTAGCCTTTGATTTTACATGTAATCGGGTGCAGAAGCTGCTCTTTACAGATTGGTGGTATGGCAGTGGTTTACATGATGGACTAGGAATCCATGATTATATTCAAGGTCTGATATACAATATGGCCCAAACACCCAAAGCAGAATGGTGAATAAAACAAGGGACGTGCCTGCATTCTGTGCCAAACTAGAGATGAACAGCAACATATGAATTATGAAATTTGCATGGCCAGCTTAATATAAACAACACAAAATAATCATCTACTAGCCCCTTCTTTTGCTAGCCAGGCCCACATCATTGTGATCAGGATGGCCACTTGGCCACTGTTCCACAGACAGAAGCACGGAACAACAAAAGTTGACTATTAAGAGAGGTCAATTGCATTGCTTTTCAGTGTTCCTTTCACAGAGAAGTTGAAGAATGACTTATGTACTAAATTGTTCAAAAATTAAATATTAAAAAAAAAAAATCTGATTGCCATAGTTAATGACATAGTCTAATGTCTGCTGTATAAATGTGCAGCTTGGAATATCTATTTTATAGGGTTTTTGAAGAGTGTTGGTGTTGAGGGTTTCTACTTTGCATCCGTGTCTGAGAAATTGATTCGTTTCTCTGTTTTTACAAGCATGAAGTTAGAGATTCCTGTTACCATATACTCTTAAACTGAGTCAGTCCACATTACCAAGGGCTCCTTGTGAATTACAGAGCTCATACATACTCCTACATATGAGCACATTTTAGAGAGATTTAGAAAGGGGGTAAAAATGTTATTCCCTGTAGAGGAGTAAATGTCAAAGGATTAAAATGCTTGTGACACATATTAGCAATGGGTGATGTTGACTTGATCTTTCCTGTATTCAGATCGGCCTTTGTCTCATATTTCCTGAACTTTGATTGGTTTGCATAAAAGCAGTTTGAACGGTATATACAAGTGTTCAAATAAATAAATTGTAAATACGTGGGGTATCAGACTATCCACACAGTATGAAATAAGAGAGCAGTGATTTGCTGAGAAGGGGAAAGTGTAAAGGTTGGTAGGAATGAAGAGATGATCTTTCAGTATTTCCAGTATCTTAGAGGAAAATATCTCTTGCAGAACGCTAAGGTGAGTTAGCCTGGTGGCTCAGTCGCAATTGTCATTTACTGTTATTTATTAAACATGTAGATGCTGCCTCTGCACTCCGAAGTAGTGCAGAAAACCACACGTGATAAAAGATCTGTCAATGCTGTAGCGCCAGAACTTCATCGTTGCTACCCCTCCTCACCGATGCGGTCCCTAAAAATCAGGAAGTGTCATCTCACTAACATCATGAAATAGAAAAGCCTGAACTCTTTTCCAAAAGGATGAGCTGTTTAACCATGTGCAAGGCCTGGGTTCAATTCCAAGGCCAGACTTTTATTTCCCAGGGGCGAACATTTGAAGCCTGAAGAGGGGTGGGGGGAGGGGGAGGCGAAAAGACTAATGCCTATACTTAGGGTTCATGCTTGCCGGCTTTTGTAGGGAACTACAGTTTGTGGTCTCTCTCCTAAGTTGGTCATTGGTAATAGATAAAAACGCCCTAGGTTTATGACACCACAACCCAATAAAGGCTGGAAACTCAAAAGACACAGGAAGGTACTTCCTGAACAAAGCAAAAAACATCACTATATGCCCAGTTGATAGATTTAGGGATCAGGGGATGTTTATTTTGAAGTTCAGCTGCAACTGCTAGAGGTTATCATGCTCATGGCTTACTTCAAGAGATAAGGCACCAGTATACACCATTTATTGCTAATGTACAGCTTTTTCATCACACTAACGTTTCTGAAGCAAGCATCAGTGTTTTACCTATTCCATTAATATTCCTCATATCCTATAGATAGTAATTACACTTACCTGGTAATTGTAGTTCCTTGAGAGACGACAGCTTAGTCCTCTACGTATGGGTTGTGCACCTCTTCCTGCAGCATGAAGACTGGACCAATCAAATTTCAGCATCACTGGATACAGCATCTCTGCCATCTCCTCCAACCCAGTGAACTACTGTCAAAGCAAACTCAGAAAAAATAGCTAACCTTTAAGCAGAGAAATCATCAGCAGAATGCAAAATTATTATTATTATTTTTTTTTTTGTTTGGTTTACATTTACCAGAATAGATTATAGAAAAGAGACCCAAAGAAAAGGTCTCACCACTGCCTCAGCACAAGCAGCCAGAGAAAGAAAGAATAGAAAGGAAAAACACACTCACCTGTGAAAAACAACTGTTGAAGCAAAGGCGTGCCGAGCCAAAAAAAAGAGTACTAGGGAGGGCCAGAGGACTAAGCTGTCGTCTCTCAAGGAACTACAATTACCAGGTAAGTGTAATTACTATTTCCTTATCGTTCCTCCAGCTTAGTCCTCTACCTATGGGATGTAACAAAGCAGACTAACGGGCGGGATTATTCCAGCCGGCACGCAACACCGCGGAACCAAAACTGGCATCGGCCGCCGCCAAGACGTCAAGACGATAGTGCTTACTGAAAGTGTGGAGAGAAGACCATGTGGCCGCCTTACATATCTCCACCGGCGAAACCAAGCTATGCTCCGCCCAAGATGCCGCATGCGCTCTGGTAGAGTGAGCTCGCAGACCGACTGGCGGCACTCGACCCTGCAACAAATAGGCCGAGCCAATCGCCTCCTTAATCCAGCGGGCAATGGAAGCCTTCGCCGCTGCCTCACCTTTGCGAGGCCCTCCAAAGAGAATGAACAAACGATCGGATTTTCGGAAATCGCTAGTGACTTTCAAATATCGACGCAAAACTCTCTTAAGATCCAACCGACTGAGTCCCCGATCGGAGCCTTGTTCCCCAGACGCGGGAAACACTGGAAGCGACACTACCTGATTCAAATGAAAGGCAGAAGACACCTTAGGCAAAAATGAAGGTACTGGACGGAGAACCACCTTCTGATCGGAGAAAGAAAGGAAGGGCTCCCTGCAAGAAAGAGCCTGAAGCTCCGAAATGCGACGAGCTGAGCAAATTGCTACCAAGAACACCGTCTTAAGGGTCAGATCTTTTACCGAACACCGCGAGAGCGGCTCAAAGGGAGCCGCACTGAGAGCATGTAAGACTAAGTTGAGATCCCACGCAGGGACAGAAATGCGGCGGGCCGGACGCAACCGGGAAACGGCCCTCAAGAAGCGTATCACATCAGCATGGGCCCCCAGCGCTACGCCCTGAATTTTACCCCTGTAACAGGAAAGCGCCGCCAACTGCACTCGTAAGGAACTGGCAGCCAAACCTTTGGTAAAACCATCTTGCAGAAAATCCAACAGTAGCGGCAGAGAAGCCGTAGCCGCTCGCACCTGACGCCGAGAACACCAGTCCTCAAAAATACGCCAGACGCGCACGTAGGCTAGCGAAGTGGACCTCTTGCGAGCTTGAAGCAGAGTTGCTATGACCGCCTTGGAATAACCTTTCTTCCTTAGCCGCGCCCTTTCAATAGCCAGGCCGTAAGAGAGAATCTCCCCACTTGCGGCATGCGAAGCGGACCTTGACACAACAGATCCGGGTCCAGGGGGAGACGCCACGGAGGGCCTTCCACCAACCGCATGAGATCGGCATACCAAGGACAACGGGGCCAATCCGGCGCTATTAACAGCACCCGACCCCGGTGAGACTCGATCCGCTGAATGACTCGCCCGAGAAGCGGCCACGGCGGAAAGACGTAAAGAAGACCCCTTGAAGGCCAGACCTGCAGTAGAGCATCGATGCCCTCCGACATCGGCTCTCGGCGGTGGCTGAAGAATCGAGCCGCCTTCGCAGACCGGAACGTGGCCATCAAATCCATTACCGGCTGCCCCCAACGCAGGACTACCTGCTCGAACACCACCGGATTGAGCTCCCACTCTCCGGCATCCACGTGGACTCTGCTGAGAAAATCCGCCGTCACGTTGTCCTTCCCGGCAATATGCGCTGCCGATATTGCCTGTAGCCTGGGTTCTACCCACTCGAACAGCGACCGAGTTCCATTTCTAGGCCCGAGCTGCCGGTGCCGCCTTGTCGATTTATGTACGCCACTGTCGCCGCGTTGTCGGAGAGAATCCGCACCGCCCTGCGGGATATCAGGGTCTCGAAGCTTTGCAACGCTAACCGGACTGCCCGTAGTTCCAAGCGGTTGATCGACCAACCGCTCTCTTCCGTAGACCAGAGGCCCTGCGTCACTTGAGCTCCGCAGTGCGCTCCCCAGCCCGTCAGACAAGCATCCGTCAACAGCGGAATCCAGTCCGGCTGCTCTAAGGACATCCCCGCTTGGAGCGAGGCCGGCCGAAGCCACCACGTCAAGTCCCGACATACTCTCGCCGGGCAGGGAAGACGCCTGCTCAGGGGATCGGACTGATTGGACCAACGACGCAGCAGGGCCCGCTGGAGAGACCGCATGTGAAAGCGAGCCCACGGCACTACCTCTAAGCAGGCTGCCATCGTTCCCAGCAACTGAAGGTAGTGCCAAGCCGATGGAGCTGGGGTTTGCCGAAACCGACGAACAAGAGACTGAAGACCCAGCACTCTGCATTCGGGAAGAAAAACGAAGCCCCTGTGAGTATCGAAGAGCACCCCAAAATACTCGAGGGACTGCGACGGAACCAACTGGCTCTTCCGCGGGTTGACGACCCAGCCGAGGGACTGCAGCAGGCCTACCACTTGCGCTGTTGCCGACAAGCTCTCCGAACGGGATTTGCCTCGAATCAACCAATCGTCCAGATAGGGATGCACCAGCACCCCTTCTTTGCGCAATGCCGCCGCCACGACCACCATGATTTTGGTGAAGACTCGAGGAACGGTTGCTAGGCCGAAGGGTAAAGCCTGAAACTGGAAGTGACCCCACGGTAGAGCGAACCGGAGATAGCGCTGATGCGCCTCCCAAATAGGGATATGGAGATAAGCCTCTGTGAGGACGAGTGATGTGAGAAACTCGTCCTTGCGAACGGCCACAAGCACGGACCGTAAGGTTTCCATCCGAAAGTGCGGCACCCGCAGACAGCGGTTTACACCTTTGAGATCCAAAATGGGACGAAGAGTCCCACCTTTCTTTGGCACCACGAAATAAATGGAATACCTTCCTAGACCATATTCTTCCGGGGGCACGGGAACCACCGCTCCCAGCTGAAGGAGATGATCGAGGGTCTGCCGGACTTGAGCCGTCTTCCAAGCACCCCGGCAGGGAGACGCCACAAAGGAATCGAGCACGGGTCTGTACAAATCCAGGGCATACCCGTCTCGAACGATCTCCAAAACCCATTGATCGGACGTTATCTGGGTCCAAGCAGAGAGAAAACGTCGAAGACGTCCTCCGATCACTGCAATCTCCGCCTGGACCCGCTGCCCTTCATTGGGGCTTACGGGCGGTGGCAGGGGTAGCTGTCGCGAATCCGCGACTGGCTCCTCGAAAGCCCCTAAAGCTGGAAGTCCGCGAGACATATCGACCGCGCTGAAACCCCCCATAGCGAGGAGAGCGAAATCGACGAAAGTCCCAAGACTGACCCCGAGGGGCAGAAAGGAACCTCCCCCTTTTTGGCCGATCTTCCGGCAAACGACCGCCCTTGGACTCCCCCAAATCCTTGACCAATCTGTCAAGATCCTCGCCGAACAGCAGCTTACCCTTGAAGGGCAGTCTGCCTAGCCGCGATTTGGAAGAAGAACCATCCGCTGCCCAATTCTTCAACCAAAGGGCCCTGCGGGTAGCCACTACGGACGCCATACTATTGGATAGCGCCCTGATTAGGTCGTAATGAACATCCGCCAAATACGCCGAACCCGACTCCAAGCGCTGAAGTTCACCTACATCTTCTGATTCCAAGGCCGGCACTTGTCGAAGCCGCTGAACCCAGCGAAGACAGGCCCGAGCAATCCAAGCCCCACAAACAGAGGCCTGCAGCGCAACCGTGTCCGCTTCAAAGGATTGTTTCAAGAGACCATCCATTTTCCTGTCCTGCGGCTCCCGTAACGCCGCACTACCTTCCACAGGGATAGTGGTTAGCTACAGTCTAAAGACCTAACTGACAAACTAGTGAGCCCAGCCAGGCTCACTCACGTCTTCCTGCTGCATGAAGACTGGACACACTGGGTTGGAGGAGATGGCAGAGATGCTGTATCCAGTGATGCTGAAATTTGATTGGTCCAGTCTTCATGCTGCAGGAAGAGGTGCACAACCCATACGTAGAGGACTAAGCTGGAGGAACGATAAGGAACTACTGTTAGCTTGTTTACATAATGCCAACATGTCTGCATTGGAAAGAGCTCTATAAGCATCCCTCACGCAATATCGCTCCCATTTACCTACTAGGATGTGAATAAAAAGACTTTAGGGGTCATTTTATAGTGTCAACGTGCACGCGATGGCATGGACATGTATACTTTGCTAGTAGGTGCAGCCGGGAGGGAGGTGTGAACACAGTCTGTTTAGAGTGTAGGTGAAGTTCCCAAGTCCATGTCTTTAGAGATTATCTTAATTTATGCGTGAACTTGAATACTTGACACACACTACTAAGCAGGTGTAAATATCCGCCCCTGCTTCTAAGGCACAATCCCTGCCTCTTACGATAGTATTTTAGAAAGATAAATAGCCCCCCGCCCTTCATGTCTTTATAAAATGGCTTAAATAGATACCGTCTCATAGAATTACCCTCCCCAAGAATCATTTTCCAAAGTGATTTATGGAGGTGACTTTTTCTTTTAAAGCATTTGCCTGTGTAAAGCATGTTCTATATGCAGGAAAATATGTGTGCGTAAAAATTTGCACACATGTATGCATACATTCAAGTACACGTGTCAGAGGACATCTACTTTTAAACAGATCGCAATTAGGTGTTGTCTAAAGCTTAATTTGGGCAGAGCAGGGGCAGAGCTCCCAAGGTACGCACGTATCTACACGAATTATGCACAGAAACTGCTTCCAAAGCACAAATCTGGCCTGTTGGACTATTGGTGGGTCTCTATTTCCTGCAGTTACCTTGTTGGTCACACCTACTGCAGGTAAATAGCATAGGTGCCTACATATTGATTTTTGGCATTATCAGGTATACCAGAAAATGCAGAACATTAAGGGGGTCATTCTGTCCCGCTATTCACCCCCATGCCGGCACTGGCAAAAGCCTCCCCGTATGAACAATATGTTTGTACAGGGAGGCTTAGATGGGGGCAGGAGGGGGCATTCTGGCGTTAGAACGAGGGCGGGGCATGGACAGTTCGCGACCCCAGACATACAGAGTCGATTCTGAGGTCAGCCCCATCCGGGGTGGTGAACTTAAATGTAGGACCTATTCCACCACAGAGGTAGAATAAGTCCCCCTGGATGTTGGGGGATCAAGCTGCCGGGCCCGGTAAAAGAGGTGGGGAGGTGCACGAAGTTCCCCGCAGCCGGACCCTGGCCATGGGAGGCTGGATCGAGGGTCCAGCTGCAGGGAATGAAGAAAATTGGCAGTGGCCAGCATTCACAGCTCCTGAATGGAGCCGCAGTGCCATGATGACAGGTTACCATGGGATATCACGGTACTGCGGCTCCATTCAGGAGCCTGACTGAGGTAGCCAGGGATCTGCTGGGTGATCAAGCCGATCAGAATCGGGGCCCGGCCTGAACATTCAGGCCCTAGACCCGATTCTGATCCCGCAGGCACGTCTAGCCCCCATGGGATCAGAATCGGGTCTACCTCTGGGCGTCCCTATTCTGATCAGCCGCACAGGGGCCTGGACGCCCACATTATCCTCTTTTTTGACCTTCTCTCTTTCTTCATCTCCCTGATTTCTCTCCCCTTCTTGTTTCCCTTCCACAATTATCTCATCCTTTTGGTCTTTCATCTTCAGCCTTCTCCTCTGTACCCTTTGTCATTCTTTCCATCACCTTTTCTTACCTCCCAGAGCCCTACGCTTGCTTGTAGCTGCTCTTTGGGTGCCATAGATGGGCTCCACAAAGCAGCAGCTGCTCTTCCTCTCAGAAGCACTGGGCCGCAGCTACTCCGCTCTTCTCCCTTTGGCTTTGTCATGATTCCTTCTTTTTTGGCAATCAAGTTTGGAATGTACAGAAATCATGGGACTTGCTAGAGACCCAGAATCTTGGGGGTAGCTCTGGTAATTCCTGTGTTTACCTATGCTCCTTACTCCCTCCTCCTGCTTGCCTTTCAGTCTCCTCCATTCTCATTCCCTCGCCATGTATCCTCTCTTCTGAGCTTCGTCCATCCAAAGACGGTTCATAATTTATACGCGCATCATACATAGGTATTCAAGGGTGGAGTTAGGAGAGAGCAGGGATGCAAAATTTAGAAATTAAGCGTATATGTGCGGAGAGAACATACGCACACTTACAACGTTCTTCAGAGCAGGGGTAAATTTGCACATTACAGAGGCTGATTCTGAAAGTCTATTAGCAGGTCTAGAAATCAGACAACACATTGCCCTCGGCAGAACAGTTATGAAGGACTTTTCTCAAGCGCAGGGATTGGGGCTGAATTTGTGGATAAAAAGGAAGTGAATCTATGAGGGTGGGGCTGTGGGGAAGGCTATGGTCGGGGCCAGGGCCGGAAGTGACATCACACCCAAAACACACATACACACACCCACTCCACTCCACTCTCTAACATAATCGTTTTTGGAACATGGTGATGGTGGGGGATGAAAAGGATTCAAATACCTTAGAAATATAAATAATGAACAAGAAACAACGTACATATATCCAAAGAAATCCCCGTGACCCTCGCCAACCATGGATGCAGAGCAGAACTAGGATAAAGGAGTGTGACAGCTGTGTTAGGCCACTATAATGGTGGTTAAATAAAACGAAAAACAAAAAGGAAAATAAAGGCGATAACTTTTTATTGGGCTAACTTAATACAATTGTAGACTAGCTTTCAAAGGTTAGAAGCTTCTTCCTCAGGTCAGGGGTACGAGCAACAGAAATGGTATCAGCATCTGCTGTTCACACTGTCCTGACCCGAGGAAGAACGTTTTAACATTCAAAAGTTAGTCTACAAATGTATGAAGTTAGTCCAATAAAACGGTATCACCTTATTTTTATTTAACGCGCAGAGCTTACCATACAAAAAAAATATGATTTAGTGTAACCTCAGTGAGAGAAACATAAACCTTCTCCACTACCAGGACATATTGTGAAGTAATATAAAAAAACCTACAAAAGTCACTCAAGGCCTATATCGCAAATCTACCATACTATAACAGCAGTAGCTTACACAAGGCAGCACCATCAATACTGCAGTGGGCCCTATTACAGCAGTACACCTAATGGGAAAACTGAGCAAGCCGAATTATCCCAAGATAGATACACATGTAATAGATAATAAGATGCTTCGAAGCTGTAGCTGACTGGCTGTTGACACAGAATCTACGGATCAACCATGACAAAACTGATGTCCTATTCGTCACGAGGAACCGGAAGGTCATACCTCCCCCATCACTACATGTCAACAATGTAGAATTGAAATCCAAATCCACAATCCGTTATCTAGGCATCACGCTCGATCAGCACCTGGATATGACAACACATGTGAAAAACGTCAAAAAGGCAATATATCATAAGATCAGAACGCTGCGTCACCTTCGCCCGCTACTGGATTTCACCGACTACCGGACAACCTTCCAGGCATTAGTCCTCCCACATCTGGATTTCGCTAACATCATCCTCCACGGACTCTCACAATCAACCTTAAATCTGCTCCGCCTAGCTATGAACGCAGCTGCAAGAGTCCTGTCTGGATTGTCAAGATCTGACCACATAACACCAATCATGAAAGAACTGCATTGGCTACCACTACATGCCAGACTCCAATACAAGTCAATAGTCCTTACATTCAAATCCCTAAATAACCACCCCCCTACGCCTATCAGCAAGCTAATCCACAGTACGCCGGGAAATAGAAACAGGAGACCTACAACAATGAACACCTTAGTAGTCCCCAAGATGTCGACAAAATGCACAAAGACAACCTCCAACAGGGCCTTCGCCATATTCGCTCCTTTAAACTGGAATGCCCTCCCCCATGAAATCCGAGGCATCAAAAGTCTAGCCCCATTCAGAAAAGCCTTGAAACATCACCTGTTCACAAAATTCTACCTGGAAATCATCCGAGGTAAACACTCAACTGGCAACCTACCTGCATGCCCCGGCTGCCCTAACACCCTAACACAAACAGAAAATGGTTAACCTACACATAAGCCCCACCACTAACCATCACACGTGTACTATCCACCCACAAATGCACATGTAACAACTTGATGAGTTAGAGAAGTGTATATAGTATAAAGTTAGCCTGTACATAGTTTTCCCGGTTTATCCCATGTTTAATTTCCTGTTTCACTGTAAGCTCAATGTCGCCTGTATGCATTGTAGTATGTTTCTGTTCGATGTACACCGCACTGATTATAATAGCGCGGTATAGAAGAAATGTTATAAATAAATAAATAAATAAATAGAACACCTGGACTTGGTTACACACGAAGACAGACCTTCATCAAGTACAGAATAAGTAACCACAAACTTAAAATAGGAATATGCAGCCAAAAATTAAATTGAAATCCCAAGAAGTTACATTCTGTATGCAGCGCAACACTAGAGAAGTATAGAACAATAAAGCATATCTCCCTGCACACTGCAAACTATAAAGACAGCAAATATGAATTCTCAAAATTAACATATTCCAATCGCTACACTAAAAATAAAATTACTTTTTTCTACCTTTGTTGTCTGGCCATTTTATTTTTCTAGTTGTGTTGGTATGAGTTTCCTCGTTCTGCTTTTCTCTGTCTTCTAACTGTCTTCCCAGAGTCTCCAGTCTATCTACTACTACTTCTCTCGTCTTCTGCCCTCTTCATTTCTTCCCATACATCTATCTTTGACATTGATCTTTTTCTTTCAGCTTTCTTGTGTTTATATTTCTGCCTTGATCCTCTCAGATACCACTTCTCAAATTCCTTCTTTTCATTGCAACTGCTAACAACGCTTCAGCTTTCCCATTCTCCTTCTTCCCCAGTCCTTTGCTAACTCTCTCCTCTCTCGCACCCTTCCAGCAGTATTTTCTCTCTTCTTCTTCTCGCTCTCTATGTCCCACCATTTGTCCAGCATATTTTCTCTCCCCCTTATCCAACATCTCTCCTTGGTCTCTGTACTCTCCCTTTGTCCAGTATCCTCCTTTTGTATCCCTATCTCCCCTCCAATGTCCTGCATCATTCCCCCCTCGTCATACTTTCTCCCAATGCTTGGTATCTACCCTATCTCCCTAGTCTTCTGATGTCCAGCATTCCCTCTGTCTGTCCCCATCCCCCTCTTACTGTATGTTCATTATCCCCTGTCTTATCACCCCTCCTCCCCCCCCCCAGGTCCAGCATTTCCACTCAACTCCCTCCCTTCCAGTATTCCTGGGCTTTATGTGTCCTTTGGGTCTCTAGACCCTCCCCTATCCACCATTACCCCTCCTTCTAACCCAGCATCTTTCCTTTCTTTCCCAAATCAGTATCTTCCTCTGAGCAAATTTCTGTCTCGCCCAATCCAGCGTCTCCTTCTGCAGCCACCATCGGGTGCTGCTCACATAAAGGTTTTTTGAATATCGGCTCCTTAGCAAACTATTTTTGAACTAATGCATCTAAATGTACTACAGTTCTGCACATTTCCTATCTTAATGCTGCCTCTTAACAGGGGCGTGAGATGCGGCCTAACCAGATTTGGCATCAGTGAGAGATCCTGAAAATGCTGGGCATAGGATCAGATGCCCGGGTGAGAACATTGTCATAGTATCTCTGCAAGACAAGCACCAGATACCGTCAAAATACCCGATGTTACATCTATTGGAGCAATACGGCGTACTGCGCCTCTGACTTCCCTTCACGAGAACCTCAGCTTCATAAGCGGTGCTTAAGAAAACTGAAAGGATAAGGAGGTGTAAAGAGCTAGTTTATATATCTAAATGGCAATTTTGAAAGAGCTGTTATTGCACATGTATTATCCGCAATATGTAGGCACGGGTGGGGAGATTTTTAAAATATACATTTAGGGTATTATTTTAAAAGCACTGTTCACAATTTGGACATCTGCAAACAGGCATGCAGATGTCCAAATCACAGAGACATCCCCGGAGCCTTTTTAGAAGTTGGGTTTATGGACATCCCCAGCGTGAGGACATCAAAGTCTGAACAGGGATGCGAGATGTCGGCCGGGAGGGAACAGCCGCCGAGCCTAGAGCAGAAGCAGCGTGGCAAGCCAGCAAAGATATTGAGGTATGTTTGCCATGCATGCCTGGCATTTTGGCCGTCTCCCTCCTGGCCGGCATGCAGGGTGGACTGCACCCACTGCCCTATCCTTGGTATGCCACTGGTCCAACCCGAGTCTGATTTAAGCCCATTACTACTTGTCCATGGTGGCGATGAAGAGCAAAGGACTGATGTACCACGTGACTTTCGACAAGCCGCTTCATCCTCCTTTGCCTCAGGTTCAAACTAAGTCTGTAAGCTCTGTAGGGACAGGGAAATACCTATTGTACCCGAGTGTAATTTGAGATACCAAAGAAAAGGTGTAAACTTAGGCTAAACAAAATAAATATGGGTTTGGGATGGTGATCCAGTCTAAAATTAATAGTTAACTTTAGGCCTGTTCTTTGGCTGAGCAAATTTATCTGGGTGGCTTTGGATGGCAAGTGCTGAATACCAGCACCGATTGTCCAAAGTTAAATCATGCCCTGGGAACATTACCTTTTTCTATCTGGGTAAATTTTGTGCAGGAAATGATTTGCAATGCAGTGCTTTTATATTGCAGCTGCTGAACGGGGACCCCCCCCCCCCCCATTAAAAGAGGAAGGAAGTTGTTTCTTACTGACTACCAATAAAATTCATAGGGTCTAAATCACTCTTCACTCTGCACTTATGGGAAAAGTTCTTGATAAATAAAGTTCTTAGTGAAATATTTTTTTAAATACAGCCTTGCAGCTTACCACTGGCCCTTTAAGCTTCCAGCTAGATTTACTGATGTGTGCTAACACCGTTAACATAGATGCATAATAACTAGGTCCGATTGCATAAACTGGGACCTGTGGTAAAATAACATTCATTAGTGGTGTTAACGCATGCTAATGTGATAGGCAGATTAGTTGCTCAGTTGGAACTGGGCTCCACTATGCATTTGGTTCCATGAGCCTTCATTCAAAATTACCTCAAACCTTTTTTCTCTTTTTCAACCTTCATCCTCTTCTATCTAGGTTCAGCCATTAGAAATAGTCCTTAGAATCTACTATGGGTGCACCCCGAGTCTGGCCATTAACAATCACCGTCGTAGAACAGTTAGAGCTCCTACAGACCTACAGTAGAAAATATTGGGGGTGCTCTAGCACCCACAGCGCTGGCGCCTATAATCCTGGGGCCAACATCAGTATCACGGTCAGTGGTCAGCTGATTTCATTGATTCCGTCATCTGTGTAGGCTCTTAGCCTAGGGTGCATGTTTCTATTTAGTCTTTAGCCTTTATTTTCATTTTAAAATGCCAAAAAGAAAGTATGTTTTTAATGACCAACTACAAAATGAATACCCATTCATTAAGAAACATTCTGGTGATAGCACGGTGTTTTGTAACAAACGCTAGTCTTCCTTTTCAATCTCAGTTACAGGAAAGGGTGACATTGTTCAGCACCTAAGGACGGACAAACACAAGACAGCAGATGTAAGTGCTTCTTCAAGCAGAACTGCGACTTTTTATTTTAAAAGTCAAACTTTTGATGAGAAAATTCAGTCACTGGCTACAACCGAGGGTACCTGGGCTTAGAGCTGTGCTGCCCACAACCAGGGCAGTACAGAGCGTGAATCACATGCTGTGCAACTGCACATTGGGCACGTGCCCCCCCCCCCCACAACTCCATCCAGCCACTTTCTGGACGGCGGCAGGAGAGAAGAGGCGTGCCCGATGTGCAGTCACCAGCACTCTAAGCAGATCTGTCCCTCCCTGCCCTGACGCTGCATCCAATCAGCCCGATCGGCGACGGGGAAGGCAGCAGGCAGATATGCTCCTCCCTGCTCCCCCACCGCATGGCCAATCAGGCCGAAGAAACACCCCGGCACCAGATTTAAAAACGGAAGCGTTCCTTGGCGTGGCCCTTAGGCGCGGCACTGTGGAAGGGCCACAGCCTCCTCCTCCCCCTCACTCCAGCAACTCCACCAAAGAACTGGCCAGATGTAGCGGAACCACGCAAAACGTCACCATGTAAGTATCCTCTAAGTATATTCCAGGATGTGTTGTAATGTAGCCCATGATGTCCAGCTTGCCTGTATTGTAACCCTTAATGTAATGTATTGCAACCTGATGTAATGTATTGTTATGTAATGTAATGTAGTGTTTAAATAGACATGCGCAGTAGTACTATTAGTAGTAATGGGAGACATCTAACCTGGTTTTGCCTAACTAGAATTTTACTCTGCTGTGTTTTTCGTCTTGATTAGATTGTAAGCTCTAACGAGCAGGGACCGTCACTCTTATATGCCCGTACTGAGCTGCGTTGGTAGCGCTTTATAAATGTTAAATTGTAGTAGTAGTAGGAGGAGGGACCAGACCAGCTTAGCGTGCCGCGAGAAGGCTTAAGGGGCACATTTCAGCTGTCTGCCGTTGCCTGCCGCCGCTGAGAGACGAAAAAGTGGCAGCGGCAGGCAACGGCAGACGGCTGAAATGCGCCCCTTAAGCCTTTGCACCCTGTGCGGCCGCACCAAAAACAACACCAACAAACTCCCCAAATACATCAAATGCTACGACCACCTGATGACAATTTTTTAACAGTTGTTTGTGATTGCTCAAACCATGGAAGCATTAAAGTGTGCCCTATTTATTAAGGTACTTTCTTCCTGAGAAAGGGGTTCAGGTAAAAGTTCTTGATGTCCATGAAGTTAAAGGCGAAATCTCAGACATTCTTTCCAAGTGCATTCTTGATACAGGGTCCAGTGGGCTAAGATCCAAAGTTTTGGCATTGTGTGTGCTGACAATACCAATTGCAAGTTTGAAGGGACCACTAGGAGGGGTAGTAACAATATTTTTTACAAGCTGCAAAAAGATTTAGGAAATAATTTAATTGATGCAAACTGTGCGGTTCACATTGCTCACAATTGTATCAGCACTACTGCCAAATGCCTGCCATTTGACATTGAAGTTATTGTTGACAAAATATTCAGATATTTTTGCATTTATACAGTGAGAATTGAAGAACTTAAAGAGATGTGTGACTTTGTTGAGAGTGAATATCAAAAGCTCCTCAGATACATAACACGAAGTGCCTGGCTTTACTACCAGCCATAGAGAGGTTAATTAAAATGTTCCAGCCTGTGAAATCATATTTTCTGAGCCAGGAAAAATGCCCAGTTATCATAAAAAACATTTTTGGAGAATGAAAGACGTTTGGCTGTACTTTCTGCACAGTCAGGCACTAATTTTCCAAAATGCGACTTTAAAAATTGAGTCTCAAAAAATCTCAGTAATAGAGGTGGCTGGAGTAATCAGTGGCTTAGAAACAAGAAGTTAGTAACAAGGAAGAATGAAGTGGTTTTGTCTCTGACAATCAGAAAGAAGATAAACGATCTTGAAGAAGAGGACAGCATTGATTAAGCAGATTTCAAGCAATCTGTGTCATCTTTCTACACTTGCATTGACTACTTGAATCAGTGGACCGCCCACTTCCAGGAGATTGGGAAACAACAGCGGACTCTCCTTCAAAAACAACCGGAGTGGTGTGAGCTAAAGTCGTCTTTAGAATATGTTTTATCTACAAGACCCGGCCTAGAGTCACTAATAAATGATACTGAACTGTTTGATGCTCTCTCTTAAGTCATTTGTTTCTGAAGAAAAAATTCAAGAATGGAAAAAACCAGACAGCACGACTGACGAAAAATGTAAGGTGGTGTTTGGACACCTCAAAAGTAATGAAGTAACATATAAAAACGTATGCAAACTGGTTGAATTTTTTTGTTCGCCAGGTTTCAGTGCTCCAACAAAGTGTAGTCTACAGAAAAAACCCAACTGCATGTAGAGACTCTCAAATATCATATGATTGTAAAGAACAATTTTGAGTTGAGTTGTCCAGTCGTTTTTAATTATCTTTGTGGAAATGTTGCTATTTTGAAGAAAATTCACTCTATAGAGAAGTACAAGTAGGCCTGATTGGCACATTTGTAAGTAAAGTTATAAACCCAGCCTACTGATCAAAATTTTGGGTTAAAGAAACATATTTTTTATTTTCCTTAACTTAAACCTCCCCCAGCTTGATCGAGTGTCCCATATTTGAACTTAGAACAGATGGTCGGGGAACTGTCAGGGGTGTGGCCAGCTTGTTCCCGACAGCTAACGTGCAGATGCCTACTGCAACCCAAGGCAAAATTAATCTGGGTGCACCTAATGCCACTTGTTAAGGTGGCGCTAAGTGAACCTGTGCTAATTGCAACAGTAACAATTAGTGCCCGATATGTGCCCCTGCGTTTACTGCAATGCGCTCACATGCCTACTCTCCACCCCTAACCTGTCCATTTGGCACCCTAACACATGATTGCCGGTCAGCATGAAAATCGCCAAGCATGGCACCTGTTACTGTGGACCCAAGCACGCAGTTATTGCACACCAAATTGCGTGTTAACTGCACAGCGCACTTTAGTAAAAGGACCCCTTACTGCTGAAAATGCTTCCGACCCTGGGAACGCCTCTTAATCTGGCTGAAAGTCCACGTACTATGAAATCCTGCACACCGCTTATACTTTTAACCAAGCAGATGGAACACTTTTCAGACAGGCCAATTTGCTCAGATAAATGTCTTTGAAAACTGACCTCCTGTAGCTTTGCTTCTCATCCCCTGTATATGTAAAATGTCACTGCACTGGAACTCCTGCGTCCTCGTCGTTAAAGAAGCCCCTCCTGCCCTATTCTTGGTTGCTATGGCCACAAGACTGCAGCGCGGGTGCTGGTGAGTGTACTAAAGATCTGCGTCCCAGTTTCCTGTACAAAGATTGCATTATTCTAATACTGGTTTAGTCAATGCTGTTGTAAACCACATGGGGTGATTTTATCACAGAGTGTCTAGAAGCCAAAATTAGGCTCCCAAATGTATCCCTCATAGTGCACAAACATAGCCCAAATACCACACTCGAAAAATTCCCAACCCCAACTTGCAATCCCTCATAGCCATTCTATTGCATCATTCTCTTTAAAAGCTACTCCCCTCATTTAACTACCCAGGAACATTACCCATAATTATTCCTAAGATTTCTTTATTCGCCAAATTTGTAAATAGTTACAATTTTCAAGAATCATGCAAATATACTTGATTGTTTGTACACATTCACTTATTAAATTGTTCAATATAATTCAGTTGTTTTGTATGTAAACCGCTACGATTACCCGAAATGGCGGTATGAAAATCACTCAAATAAATATTTATGCGTGTGTTTTATAAAGCATAGGCATACATCACAGCTCCACACCTGCTCTTACGCAGAGCATGTCAAATAGGTGCTTGGTTGCTGTATACCTACTGTCACACATGCATATCCCCCCTCGCAATTTTATAACGGTCATTTTCTGCAGGTCGGGCATGCTCTGTAAGTGGAAAACACTTTGGGGGTCATTCTGACCAGCGAATAGCAGGGTGTACGTCTAGTTTGGACGTACAAATCCCGCTATTCATCGATACTGTATTCAGCGCTGCCGGCTCCCCACATATACAGCGACATTGTGCAGGGAGAGCTGGATGGGGGCAGAAAGGGGGGGCCGGAGGCGGAGTGGGGGTAGGTTGCATAACCCGGACTTACAGGGCCTATTCCGGTCCGGGCCCTATACATACGACGCAGAAGCACATAAGCCCCCGCCCCGTCTGATCCTGGTCCTGGCAACCCCCGCCAAGGGTAGGGCGGGGGGGAAAGCAGTTCAGTGCCACTGGAGGGCCTTGCGTGCTCCTGCTGAACGTCGTGGTGCCATGGCAATGGGACACTACAGCACCAGCAGATCAGCAGGAGCAATGTGCGGTGGGAAGGGCCGGCCCAACCAAGCGCCCAGATTCTGTAACTGCGGTAACATATAGCTCCCGCGGTTGCAGAATCCAGTATATCTCAGCCCTGTACATATCCGGACGTGCAGGGTGCAGAATTGGCCTCCAGAGGAAATGATCTCTGGTCGGAAATGATCTTGTAAATCCCATTTAAGATCTAAAATCCACAACTGAAGTTAGCAAAAGAACCTTCATGTTCCAGATTCATCCATTCTGTATTTTTCTTTACAATTTCTAAATCTTTAAACTTTTAATGGCTATTGAATACCTGAAGTAAAATGCAGACTGTAGTTTTACTTTCATGACTGGGGCAATTTTCGGAGAGTTTTGCATAAGTAAACAGGTCTTTACCCACAGGAATTTGCGTTTGGAAAATAGAATCTCCTTCCTTTCCCCAGTATACAGCCAGAGTCAGGCGGGGTTAGGGCGGATCCTGTACATAGGGAGATTTAAATCTAAAATCTCCTTCAATATTTTACCCTGCACATTTTGTACCTGCAACATACGTGGGTTGCGGAATCTCAGCGGCACAGAAGTTTCCCTTTGAAACTAACAGCTAGCAAGAATTAAAAATACTCCCATAATGATCAGATATAACGGTTTATCTTCTAGTACTAAACAAGTACTATAATTTCCTTTTGATAATATTTTTTGATCTGGCAGTTTTCTTCTGTTCCAATTTGCAATTTGGCACCATAAGCATTCACAACTATCCAAAGATCTATCCCTTGTTCCACATTCCTCATCCCTGCAATATACTGACCATGCATGAGCGCGCATCCCACAATCATGGACACTAAATCTGACCAGCAGATGTCACTCTTAAGCAGAGTAGCTGCCATGTGTTTAGCTATACTGATGCACACTTGACCAGAGTTTGCAGGAAGTGTCCTTGCTGGCCGATACTTCCTTAGCACCAAGTTCTACAGCCAGCTGCACTGAATTAATTATTTTGTACAAGCAAACAGTTAAAGCATGGAAACACCCTGATTCAACATATTAAACTATTTTAAACCAATGACTACGGCTCCCCCACAGGGGTCTATGAATACTGCCATTTGGGGAGCAGAAGAACCAAGATGAAACCAGGGACCTTTCCATATGGCAAATCATAATTTACCACACGAGCCACTGGCCCCTCTCTATGATCATTTTTAATGCAACGTTTTTAAGCTGCAGAATTTAAATGAGAAGAATGAGTGTGAAAAGCTTCTAACAGTCATCAATTAGAATAAGCCATTGATAGAGTAATTTACATCCTCAAGCAGACACTTGTGAGCAACTGTAGGGGTGCTATCTTTAAGTCGGTGGTAATTTTCAAAAATAAATAAAATTGGCATTAGGTCAGAGCCAGCAGCAACCTTCACTTTCTACGTCAGCTGCAATTGAGAAAGGAAACAAGTTCATAAAGGGGTCAGATCGGTGACCTGGCATGACTTGGCAGAAAATGAATTTTAAGTTGGCAGCATTTTCAGCACTTTCTCCTGCAAAAATTCATCTGTAGAGGTTTCTTTTGCTAAAGTGCGCTATACGCTTAACATGTTTTTTAGCACACGGTAGCTATTTCCTGTGGTAACAGCACATAGTACGATGGGACTGGGAGCAGAGAATGGGCATAGAGAGCGCACTGAGGGGGTACATATTATGCCCTGTCAATGTTGCAATTAGCACAGGTGCACTTGATGGCGTTAAGTGCACCTGCATTAATTGCAAATGCTGCTGCCAAGGCTTTAGTGTGTTTTTTTGTATGGTAGCTACCAGGAACATGTTCGCCACACCCCTAGCAGTTAGCACACGACTTTTGCACTTACGACTTACTCAAAATGTGTGATAAGTACTGAAGATACGTAAAAAGGTGCCCTGGGGATCTGTGCTGGGCCCATTGTTTTTTAACATATTAATAATTCACAGGTACACTAAAAAAAATTTTTTTTAAACTGCCTCTAATGTTTCGATTGATTTTTACGTTTTTTGGTGCGCTGAATCCAAATCTGGTAACCAATTTGCTCCATCACGTACAGATTTTTTGCTACATTGGGTTAGCAGTTTGAGGTGAACGTTTCAGATTGAGTGCGATCGAGATAAAAGTTTCTTGGATGAATTCTTTATACTAATTGTTTAGTAGTTATTCAAATAAGAATAAAGAAAATTGTAACAAGGCAGCACATAAGAATAGAGTAATGTCAACAAAACACACTATGATGGTAGCAAAATTGTCTGCACTTAAAACAGCCACATACATGTGCACAAACATTGAGCATATAAGAGCGAGGTTAGACACAAAGCAAAGCAAAGAAATGTGCAAAAAATGTTGTACAGGTATGTATGTAAGAATAGAAAACGCAAACCGCACCATTGCAATACATGAAGACAAACACCCGATGGTGTGAAAATAAAATTCTAATAAATGAGATCCGACACTGTGGTAATAACTAGCAAATTTTTATTTCAAAGTTTAGTAAAAACACGATATTTGTCAACACAGTTTAGATTTTAAAGTCATTCTTGGGTCAATCAATCTCCTGGTGGGCCCGTTTCTTCTTCCCCCGAATGCTTCTCTTTGTGCGCTGCTTGGCGTATTTTTCATCTGGGGTTTCCCGCAGCAGCAACCAGCAGAAATCAGCCATCATAGTGGTGTTCCATCTTCCTTGGTACCTTCTCTCTGCGTCCTTGATGTCCTGGTGAAACCTTTCACCTTGTTCTTCACTGTACGCCCCCACGTTTTCGGGAAAGTAGTTCACATGGGAGTGCAAGAAATGGACTTTCAGGCTCATGTTACAGCCTTGTTCTTTGAAGGCATTGAGCATCCTGGCAACAATATCCTTATAGTTCTCATCCCGCCTGTTCCCCAAGAATTTGAGAACAACATCCTTGAAGGAATCCCAGGCTTCTTTTTCCTTCTCAGACATCATTTCAGCGAATGCTCCATCTGAAATGAGTTTCCTTATATCAGGGCCAACAAACACTCCTTCCTTTAGCTTTGCTTCAGAAAGTCGAGGGAACTTTGAGCAAAGGTACCGAAAGCACTCACCATCTTTTGGAAGGGACTTGATGAATTGCTTAATGAGACCCAACTTAATGTGGAGAGGTGGTAATAGAATTTTATCACGAGGTACCAAGTTCTCATGAAGAACATTTTTCTCACCGGGTCTCAAATACTCCCGAATTGGCCAGTCTTTTTTCCCCCAGTGTAGGTCGCGGGCCCGGCTATCCCACAAGCAAAGGAAGCAGGGATATTTGGTGAAACTGGATTGCTGCCCTAATAGCATGGATAGAATTTTAAAGTCTCCACAAATCATCCACTTATGCTCATCATAACGAATCTTCTGAAGAATCAGGGCCAAATTCTCGTATTTTTCTTGGAGAATAACAGAGTGAGCAATAGGAACTGAAGCGAATGTGTTGCCATTATGAAGAAGAACACCTTTTATGCTGTCTTTTGACGAATCAATGAACAGCCGCCATTCAACAGGATCATACTTGAGTTTAAACTTTTCCATCACTCCGTATATATTGTTGCAAAATACCAAATCTTCCTCTTTGCTGAAATACTTCAAAAATTGTGTCTCGCGGTTGCGGTACCAATAAAAAGTTGTTCCTGGTGACAATAGATTTTTCTGTTTAAGCCGAGAACCTAGCAGTTGGGCAGCATCTTTTGGAGTCCTAAATCCCGGACTAAATCATTCAATTCAGCTTGAGAGAAAAGTTCAGGTTTCGGATCTGGTTCAGTTTCAAACTCGGAAGTACTGGACTCATCGGGAAAAGCCATCTGATGAGTCTCATCATGATCAGAACCGTCCACACAAATATGATCCAAAGATTTTGGTGGTTCAGGCACAGGTACTTCGTTGCTATGAGGCATAGGCCTAATTGCTGAGGGAAGGTTGGGGTAACTTATTACGTTCTTATTTTTTAAGTTGTATCCCTTCACAATGCAAGAGCAAAAATAGCAGTCACTGCTGTGGTCTCTTTGTTCACGCCACATCATAGGTATTCCGAAACGAAATGCTTGTTTTTTACCTTTCATCCATAAGCGTAGATCTTCCTCACATGTCTTGCACACTTTGTGAGGAGCCCACGGTTTGTCTTGATCGCCTAACTTCAAACCGAAATAGGCGAAATATACTTTTTTAATAAATGCAGAAATGTTCCTCTGCCGCTTTTTCACGGTATATTCCCCACAAACAAAAACTGTCCGGAGAGTTGACGCAACCTCTGGCTCTGTGAGCCATCACAAATACACAGCACTGCAAACTACAACTGTAGTGAACCACTTCGGAATAAAGCTGGATTACGACTGAGCAAACAAAAGGTAATAATGAACTTGCAAGAAACTGAAATTTGACAGGAACGTTCATGTCGCAACCACCGTGTTTGAGCGAGCGAACGAGGCGAGGCGAACAGGAAAGAACATGCGCCAGCGCGAGTACTGGATTTAGCCCCCCGCCTCCCAATTGTCCTGTTAATGTATAAAATGAATACAAAACACTCTAAAATATCATGAGGGAGTGTTTCTAGTTAGTTAACCATTACAACCTCTATTTTGGGCCAAGAAAATAAACTGCAGTCGGCTAAAAAGAAATTATGTGAACATTCCTTATATGGGTAAGAAATCTAATTTTGCAAGAAAACGTGACGTGATGGAACATTTTGGCTATTTTTCCTGGATTCAGCACCCCAAAATCTATAGGAATCAGTTGCAAAACTGGAGGCAGTTTTTTGGTAGTGTACCTGTGTAATGATCTGGAAATGGAAACAAGTGAGGTGATCAAACTTGAAGATGACTCAAAATTATTCAAAGTTGTTAAATCACAAGAGAATCTTTAGAAATTAGGAGACTGGGTGTCTAAATGGCAGATGAAATTTAATGTGGACAAGTGCAAAGTTATGCACTTTAGGGAAGAACCACCCAAACTACGGTTACACAAGGCAAGGTTCCACATTAGGAAACACCACCCAGGAAAAAGATTTAGGTGTCATCGTTACTAATACGTTGAAACCCTCTTCTCAGTAGTAAAAGCTGTTAATATAGCTGGGTTTAAAAGAGGGCTGGATAAGTTTTTGGAAAAAGAGTCCGTAAACCACTATTAAAATATGGACCAACTTTTTAAATGGTTTCCCTTTCCAAATAGAGTATAATTGATTTATAAATGTAAGAAAGGATGTTTTTTTAATGTGTAAGATGTCTCATTTTAAATACATTATATAATGTATTTGTTTGCCTGAAATCTAGCCTAGAGCTTTTCTGAGTTGAACCAATCCCTGCCATTTTATACATTTCGGTAACATCAGAATATTGAAATGAATTCCTTGTTGGTGCAGGTCAGTGCCCGAGGCTAAAGGGCAGAGCAGATTTGCATACCAAAGACTGAAAGTGACAGTCAGTCTCTATGGAATGCATAAGGTCTAGATTTTAGGGAAGGTAATCTTGCTTCCCCTCAAAGGCACTCACATCTGCCCTTGCACCTTTGTCGTTCAAGTTGAGAATACGGTCTTGTATAAACATAGGAATCCTCAGGTTAGGAAAATGTTCTAATCTGAACAAGAAAGAAGAGAATATTCCAAACCTCTTATGTGGTGTCAGATGCATAAGTAATTTTTTCAAACATTTCCTGGAGTTGAACCTTTAACTTTGGCTATTTCATTCAAAAAGAGCAGCTGCCAAGGAATCCATAGGGCAATATGTGCTCATGCGCATGGTAAGCTCTATCCAGGGAGCCATGGGGGGGAGTGTATAATGGAGATGCAGGGGTCCCCCTGCCAGTAGGTCAGGCATGCCTGGTTCCAAGGCTGGTGCCATGGGCCACCTGTTTTGGGTCCAGAACGTTTGGGTGGTACATTCTGTGTTCTGCAGATACACAGCTGGGTCCTTCGGTTCTCCCATTTGAGGCGCTGTTTTGGAATAGTCATATAGTAAAATAGTATATGACAGCAGATAAAGACCAGTATGGTCCACCTCGTCTGCCCAGTAAGGTGGCTAGAGTAGGTGTACCCGCTGCTCTGTGCAGGTCACCCTCCCCCCCACCCCAATGCCTGTGTTTAGGGTTGTATCTGCTGCTTCATGCAAGTCAACCCTACTCTATTTATTGAAGTATAAAATATATAGTTATGTTTGCTTTGCTTTCATCCTCTTGCTATGAAGGGATCCACTGGGTCTGTCCCATGCCATTTTGAATTTCATCACTGTATTTGCCCCCACCATTTCCATCGGCAGGGCATTCCAAGCATCCACCACCCTTTCAGAGAAAAAGTATTTCCTGATGTGGCTTTTAAGTTTACCACCTTGCAGCTTCATGTTATGCGCTCTGGTTTTACAGCCTCCCTGTCTTTGAAAAAGGTCTGTTTGTTCATTGATACCCTTTAAGTATTTAAACATCTGTATCTTATCTCCACTGTCCTGTTCTTTTAACTGGAGGTGTCATCATGTCCTTTCTTGTGTCTCCCACTCACTGAATGCTGATATAGAAGCTTCTGGGATATCAGGGACTGCTGGCAAAATAGGTTATCTCCTGCTTGAATTGTTATAGAGGTTTCGGGCTACAGGACTTCTCATTCCATGGGTGCTGACCGGAAATGTGTACAATTTCACCTGAGGTCTCACACAATGTTTTCACAGACAGGTCTTGAACCAGCAACTCGAGGCAGGCATCCTGCTGGCAGAACTATGCAGTTCTCCGGAGAGTAGATGCTATCTAGTCAGCTACTCATGCTTCTTGTATGCCTACTGCTCGTTTGTTCTTGTGACCTGGTAAACCCACATGGAATGCGTGACACGTGAGTCCATTGCGTCATGCCTTGCCGACTTTCTCCAAAGGGCTTGCAGTTGCACTGTTCTTATGCTAGAGATCATGTGCAACATGAACACCTATGGGATAGGAGACATGTGGAAATACGTTGGTGATCAATGCAATAGATTCCTGGTTAGAGATGGTTTCCTGTGCATGCCACTATGGACTCACAAGTCACACATTACATGATGGTTTCTCTCCTGGACTTTGGCACACAGATCGCAGGAACAAATGAACAGCAGGCATACAAGAAGGGTGAGCAGGTGAGTGGATAATATCAGCCACTCAGAAAACTGGATAGCTTTGCCAGCAGGACCCCTGCCTCTGGCAGTTTGAACCTAGCCTGTAGGAATACTGAAGAGGATAAACGGACATTTGGCCTTGCTGGTCTCATGTATGCAGAGTACACATTGTGGCACATTAGCGAGCTGCTACACGTGTGCCTTTCCTGGAATGCCCAAGACAACTACATGAACAATGCACTTAAATTTAACAGTCACCATACAATCCAGAAGGGGATCTCATTTATTAGGACGTCTCACCATGGGCAACATATGTGAACTTTTACACAGTAGGATTACAGTCTCCACCTTACTCCTTACCTCCCTCCCTTCTAGCTGGAGCACCTCGAGAGGAGATGTGTGCCTGAAGCTGCCAAAGAACTGCAGCCAAAGCTTGCGTCTCCTCTCTCAGACCCTCTAGGTACATGGCATCAGCAGACTTTCAAGAGCAGTGAAGCCCTGCTGCATTGTCTGTTCAATGGCCACGAGACACAGCAGAACTTCACTGTCTGCAGTGGGCCGCGGCTCCTTATTGTCATGCATCAGGTCTGACTGGGCGACAGGCAGCACAAGCTCAGCAACCATGGACTGCATAAGTTTGACAGCCTGTACACCTGCCTCCCCTCCCTCCCCCAACAGCCCCCATGTCCATTCCTGCCTCCTCAGTCATGTCCCCCCCACTCCTCTGCCATCTCCTGACCCTCCACTCCATCACCCAAATGGCCCACCCCCTTACCCTCTGAAACACTTGTTCCGCCTCACCACCCAGATTGTTGCTGCAATGCAGGCAGTCCATCCCTCCTTAGGAGTAGAACAATGGCCATCCCACTATGCCCTGCTCCTGACTAGGGTGATAACACATTATCATTGGGTTCTCCCTCCACAGACCACTTGATGTGGCTACCACCCATGGCGGAGAACTGCTGCTGTGTACTGTGCCAGTGTTATAGCTGGTTGAGGCTGCTGCTGATCTGCAGGCAGTGGTGGAGGTGATGCATTTCAAGTTGGTGCTGCTCATGTGAGTATGTGTGTGTGTGTGTGTAGATTTGTATCCCACCTTATCCTACAATTAAAGTGGTCACATTACAATGGGGGGGGGAGTGATGACTACAGCATATGCACATCACTCGCATGTATCACCTTCTCATGCCATCACTATCTGCTGTATCTGCACATCCAGTCCCTCGTGGGTCCTTACAATTGCCCTCTGTCCTTGTGACCTATCCTGTGGGTCCATGGCCCTTGCTTCTACACATCTTCCCACCACATTGTGCACTTCCATTTGTTTGCTGGGACCATCCCTTGACGTCTGCCACATTGACCTTCTATACTTTGCACCATTCCCACATATGCTGTGGCCATTGTAGCTGTGCATCTGTTGGCCCTGTATGGAGTTCCATGTTGTGGATGCCAGCTTTTAGCATCTGCTTGTCAGATATTGCCCAAGGGGGTCCCATCTCTAACTGCAATCCTATGCAACAAGTAGCATGACTTAGCATGCTGCTGCTGGATCTCCCACCAGAGATGCTGCAGCAAATAAGATCTGGTTCACCACATAGCTCTTAAGTGCACCTTTATTGCTTTGAGGTCTTGTAGGATACTGAAATGTCTGATGAAGAGAGGAGGCAATATAATGCTTAGCAATAACCATCTTTATGCTGCTGACTCCTGTCATGCACCTGACTCTGTCTCTTTGTGGCATTTGAGATGGAGAGCCTACCATGTACAGGTGTGCAGAGGCCCTGGCATAAGGCCCTGCAGCATACCCTGCCCCAAGATGCTGGCTGCATCCTGTTCAATAGCCTTGTTCCCCACACAACTTATAGGCATCACCGATGGCTAGCACATGTGTGTTTGATCACTCTCTTGCTACAGTGTGCCTGCACCCATGTGTACACTGTGCTGTGCTACAGCACTGTCCTGGAGATAGCATCCCTCACTGGACCTTGTGTCAGTCTGCGCACATGCCATTGCCACACAATGGACATACAGCACAGCACTTGCAGCACTACCCATGTGCTCATGCAGCCACAAGCAGACACCCTTCCCATATGATAACTAATGTTCTGCTTGTATTTATCCCCCATTACATCTCAATCTGTCCATGTGTGCCCGCGTTCTCTCCCTGGTGCTGGTGGCTGTGTGCCTCTCATCTAGCAGCTGTAGCTCTGACAGACCCCGTGGTGGATCTCTCATAGGGGGTACCAACCTTCTTTGCTGCCTTTTCACCCTGCCCTGGCTGACTTACGTCTTTGCCCTGTCCACTGGGACCTGCCTCTGCTACTTGTCCTCCAGCATGCTATATCATTGGGTGACTCACTATGTCAGGGCTGTGTGAATCTTTTCCCAGACCCTTCTTGCTGCAACATGAGTGCGCCTATAATCATGTGCAGTGCACAGGGTCTCCCCCTTCTCCAGTATCAATAGGCTCAGAACCTAAATTTGACTGGCAGGTACCCATCTTTCAGCTCTGATCTGGTCATATGCATGTCCAAAATTTCTATGGGTGGGAGAAGAGGAAATTAGGGGGGCTGTACACATCCTGTTTCCTGCTATATGTGCACATTTTCCCAGGTGCTGTACATCTAGCCTTATTTCGTGATGACATACACGTTTCCACCCTCATTTAGGTCTATGGCACGTTTGCACCTGTCCATTTTCCATTTGCTCGTTGGCCACGTCTACATTCATGAGTGTCTGCGGCATGATTTTATAAGGTGCATGTTTAGGGGCACATTTGCAGAATCGCTGCCATGCCACAGACATATGTTTGCCCATCTCAGTGGAGTCTTCCACATTCTTTCCAAAAGGTGCCCTCACATAATTTATATCTTTAGTCAAGAGCTGGTGTAAATGACCCCACCAATATTTTCAAGCACATCTGTAAATCATAAATCTATGCTTGTACTTTTGCATTCTGCTCCAACGCCACCTGTGTGCACACCCACCATCAAATTATGCGTCACGTGCGTACTTTTCCACTGGTCAGCAATTTATAAGATAATGCATAAATGACTAAAATATCGCCACAGTAGATGCAAACTTTACCCCTTATAAACTTACCTCCAGTATGTCCAGGTGATATCTACATTTCAGAAATATTCTGCCCACTAGCACTATCAAAATTCTCTTGTCGGAGGCCTTATGGCTAGGACACCATCAATCCCGTGGGTTGATTCGTTTGCTATACGCTATTCTACACACTGCTAGAAAAGGGGAAGAAAAGCTTAGATATATGACAGAATGGGAAAATGATCTTGGAGTGAAGTGGGAAGCAGATGAATGGAAAGCGATATATATGGGAGCATCAAAGTCATCTTTATGTACCACAATTCAGGAGAATGCTTACAAAATTTTAATGAGATGGTATTATACTCCGGTAAGATATAATAAGATGTTTTCTGCGGCCCCGGATCTCTGTTGGAGGGGGTGTGGCGCCCGGGGAACATATATGCATATGTGGTGGGAATGCCCATTGGTAAAAATGTATTGGACAAAGATTAGAGATCGAATGGGGGAAAGTTTTGGGGTGACACCGGAGTTGTGCCCATATTTGTTTCTGTTGGGGGTGTGGCCAACAAATCTCTCCAATAGATGGAGTAAACCAATGAAGACATGTATTATTGCGGCTAGGTGTGAAATCGCCTGAAGTGGAAACAAAGTGAGACACCGGATCTGACTCACTGGACTTCCAGAATACATAGGGTATTAAGTATGGAACGTTTGACAGCAATTAGGAGGAACCAGGGGGAAAAGTTTGATAATCAATGGAAGCCCTTGTTGACAAACTTGGAATCAATGGGCACCAGATAAAAGGGGAAGGGGGGAGGGTAATAAGGGGGGGATTATAGGGGGGGGGAAGGAATGGGAAATGATAATAAGAATAACAGGATAGTTATGGGGGGAGGAAGGGAGATGGGGGAAGAGATAGAATTAGTTACGGTTGTAAGCTTAGTAGCTACATTGAAGGTATTCTGTTTAAAGGAAAATGTTTGGAGTGCAAACTGGGGTATGAAAATGAACGAAATGTAAAATATGAAAAACCAATAAAGATTAAGTTATAAAAAAAAAATCCTCTTGTCGACTGTGAAAATACTAGCATGCATTTAAAAATGCTTTTATAAAAGACTGTGGAAAGCGAACCAAAAAAAACGCCAGAAAAGAAAATCTGAAAAAAAACCTTTTAAAATTTTCCAAAATGTACCAAAAAGCTTTTTGCTTGTGTACATCCATAGTTTCTCATGAAAAATGAGGTGCCTTGTCTCCTTGGATTGCCAGCAGTCTACTCTCCACACATGTGCGGAACACATAGTCTGTCACAGGTGTGCGCTGAAGCATATAAGGAGCTGAGAGCTAACTCTATTTCCTAGCAACCAAAGAAAATCACTGCACTTTACTAATTTTCTTCTGTCAGCAGGAAAGCTCAGATTTATGTATGCTACAAAATTCTTGATATCTCTGTGATAAACTCTGCATTCACAGACCGCCTTTACAGCTAGTAAAGATCATGTATTCTTGCAGCTCTATAATCTAAATATTCTTCTTTTGGACAGTAAGACCTGGTTTGCAGGGACAGGGGTGTGCATTTCTTCATGCACATTCAGTTCATTAACGTGACTTTAAAAATTTAGTACACGCTAAATTGATTTAGGAGTGGAGGAGTGGCCTAGTGGTCGGGGCAAGGTACTTCAGGCCGGAAGGTCAGGGGTTCAAATCCCACTAGAGGACAGCAACCTTGGGCCGGAAGGACTGGGGTTTCTAGTCCCACAGGTGCTCCTTGTGGTCTTGGACAAGCCACTTAACCCTCCATAGCCCATGTTCCCTGTAAAATAGTTATCTCCAAGTTATAATGCCCTGTTCAATGTAATTTCAGCTTGTTCAATGTAAACCGCACTGATGCAGAATAGCACAGTATATAAGAGAATGTAAATAAATAAATTTAACTTGTACTAATAGGGGCCCTATTACTAAGCCAATTATAATTCTATGTGCATCACATCTAGTAACAATACAGGCAGGTGGGATGACTACCATCTATAGGAACAAGAAAATCACACAAATATTCCAGGAACCACTACCAGCTTAATCTCCTCTTCATTACCCAAAGATACCAAACAGACATGCTTAAATGGTACTCCATCCTTCGCATCATATTAGGAGTCATCCTTATGACTATACAAGCTGCAAAGCTAATTCCTACGATGCAGCACATCCCAACAAACCGTTACAGACTGGACATCAGCCCGCAAATAATGGCCGACTTCTTCCAGGCAAGGTCAACAAGAACTACAAAATGCCAATGATAAAAAAACAAAATCACCAACACATCTTGGCAATCCTTCAAATCATTCACCACAGAAAACATTGAAAACATAGTCATCAGTCTAATACAACCACATCGCCACTTGATCCATGCCCAATAAGCTGGATCAAGATAGCAAGAGCCAAATTATGCCCCATATTATTTAAGCACGTGCAGCTATCCCTTACTCAAGGCTACATGCCCAAAGGACTGAAGATGGCCTCTGTACGCCCAACACTAAATAGCCTCACTTCCAACAGAAAAAAAACAGCTTCATACAGATCCATATGTAATCTACCCTTTTTATTGAAAGTAATAGAAAAAGTAGTACTATAACATCTTCAAGATTACATTGACACAGATCCATCGGACTCACAGAAACATGGTTTCAGACCACACCACCGGATAAAAAGAGACTCATAAAAGGCAATGAGAAACCCAAAGAGGGATTTATACTATAACTTCCTACTACACATAACCCAAAAAATGCTTTCACTCATATAACATCTCCGGGAGTCCAAACAAATTCTTATATCAACTCAAAAAAACCAAGAGGAAGAAAGATCTCAGTTCTACAGGAGCTATCAACATGTCAGGTACTTTGTACTTCAGGCGCAGACATCAGCTCAATACATCACAGATGTGAAAAAAAATCTCATCAAAATAGAATCATTTAACACTGATTAAATAAAGCAAATTCCAAAGAGATACACATTAAATGAAACCGTATAGTGCTTTAACCACTTATAATACTGCACTTATCTTCTGATGGCTTCCAGCACTCCTACTAACAAGACTACAAGTGACTGGAATCCAAAATGCAATACTGACCTGGTTCTGCTCATGATTAGCAAACTGTCAACAACAAGTGAAAATAGGACCAAAGAAATCTGTTCCACATAAACACCACCAAGAAGTCCCACAAGGCACAGCCCTTTTCCTCCTTACTCTTCCAACTCTACATACAGCCAATTTGCACTACTATTCAGAAACACAATGTGTACTTCCACATTTATGCAGACAACATCATGCTATACACACCTTTTGATATTTCAAAATCAGACCAAAACAGAAATAATAAATTGTTTCAATGAAGCTGCACAATCGCTGACAGAACATAGGTTAGCAATAAACTATAAGAAGATAGAGGTCCTATACTTTAGAAACAAAACATTAATCTCACCTAAAACACTAAGGGGGCTATTTGTGACCCCTCTCATCAGCATCTAGCTTCCCCATCGGTTGCATGGGGAAGCAAGACGGGGGCGGGAAAGGGGAGGATCAGGGACGGTGTTAGGGCGGGCAGTGGGTGGTCGCCAGCCCCAGACGTACAGGGCCAATTCTAATGTTGGCCCTGTACATCTGGGGCCAGAGACTTGAACAGGGAAGTTATTCCACCTGTGAGATGGAATAACTTCCCTGCACGTTGGGGATCGGCGGGCCCGGGGCCAGGAAAGGGCGGCAGGGGCAGAGATCATTCCCCGCAGCCCGACCTTGGCCCTGGGAGGCCAAATCGGGGGTTAGGCTGCAGGGAATAAACAGAATAAACACGGTGACGGAATTCAAAATGGCATGGGACAGACACAGTCGATCCCTTTACAGCAACAGGATAAAATCAAAATAAACTGAACCATCTAATTTCTCATCAAACAGGGGTGTCCTACATGGAGTGGTGGGTTCACCCCTAAACAAAGGCATGGGGAGGAGTGGCCTGCACGGAGCGGCTGGTGCACCTACTCTTGCCATCATACTGGGCAGACTAGATGGACCATACTGGTCTTTATCTGCCGTCATTTACTATGTTACTATGTTTGTTCCAGCAGCCAGTATCGTGGCTTTTAGATGGAGTCACGGTGCCATGGCAACCGGACGCCTTGGCGCTGCAGCTCCATTTAAAAGCCCTGACTGAGTTAGTCAGGCTTGTCTTGTACATACAGGCCAGGCTGAATCACAGTCCCGGCCTGCACGTACAGGACTGATCATGATTCTGATCCCGCGGGCCTAGACATGCCCCGCGAGATCAGAATCGTGACCCCCTCTGTACGTCCGGTCAAACTGGACATACAGAGGGAGTGTACATCCGTGATGGAAAGCGCCTGTAAGGGCCCAATTCTGGGATGCAGGTTGCGGGGCTGCATGTCCCAGCAGGACGTGCAGCCCCGCAAGCCATCCAGGCCCGATTCCCCCTCCAGCTCTCCCCATATGTCCGAGCAGCAGGATGGGGAGAGCCAGCAGGGGTCAGGAGGGGAGGATCTAGATGGAACAGGGGAGGGCCAGCCGGGCAGGACATACAGAGCCAATTCAGATCACGGCCCTGTACATCCTGCTGAGTCAAAAAGGGACATGCTGCTTATTGCAACTCGAAGGTGGAATAAAGAGCACCAACTCGGCAATCGGCTGGGGATCCCCCCCCCCAGGGCCAGGGCCCGTGCCAGGTGCGGGGGTCCCGGCCAGCCATAGGTTGGGCGGTGGGGAAGAGGGGGGCAGAAGCGGTGGGAGTCAGAGGTGCCACCGGGGAGGACATCCCCCCAGGCGGCAGGGGCACACCATGCAGTCCATGGGTCTGATTCTGTGCACCTTGGGAACATTTTGTTCCCGCAGTCCAGAATCGGGTCTTAACTTTTCCATCTTCCTCGGGGCTGTCCAGACGGCCCGGACATGCCCCTAAGTGAATCGGGCTCTAAGTCAAGGATGCAGAACTAGACGTTAAGCAAGAAGTGAAATACCTAGGAATAACCCTTAATCAGCAGCTACACCTCACACATCAACAAAAACACAAGAGCAATATACAGCAAAATAAGAATATTACAAAATCTGTGCCCACTACTACTAAGAGTGCATGACTTCCGTACAGTATTCCAAGCAATAATTTTCCCCACACTTTGACTTTTGCAAGAATATTTATCAAGGACTGTCCTAATATGCCCTACATGAATGAGCAAATGGCTCAGCATCCAGCTGCGCATATTATCTCTGGGGCAAGAAAAACATCACCCCAATTCTGAAAGAGCTACATTGGCTACCACTTAAAAGTTGCATCAACTACAAGGCCCTAGTAAGCTAGGGCTCAACAAATCCCAGGTGTCAGTCGCTATGGCAACCAGAAGTTTATACTTAGTGCCTGGGATTTGTCCCCCCCCCCCTTTTCCCCCCAGTCACCGGCAGAAAACCACTTCTGTCTGCCCACGGGAGATCCAATCTCCCAGGGCAGAACAGGAGTGATCTTTGCCGCAATCGTGGCTTAGATGCCGTAGACAAGCAGTGAAGATCCGATCCTGTGGGCTGCCTGCTGCATCTAACTCCCAATCTTGGCAAAGATCCCTCCTGTTCTGCCTGTGGGAGATCGGATCCCTGTGGGCAGAACATGAGGGGAAGCCCAAGAATCACAGCTTTCATTAAAAAAAAAAAAAAAAAAGACAGGGAGAGAAGCTGAAAAAATGTAAAGGAGCAGTAACTAAAAAAAAAAAGTACAGAGGATGGGGAAATGGAGGGCAGGGGATGGGAATGCGTCCAAAAGCGGAATAGAGAGGGGTGAGGGGTTGAAGTGGGGAGGGGTGGAGGTGAAAGGGATTAATGCATGGGGACAAAAATGACAATCTGTATATGCCAAAGGGTGCCGCCCGCCCCCCCCCCCCGAAGAACATGCGCAGAAGTGCCTCACCCCCACACTGCACCCCCCACACACACACACACACACACTGCACCCCCACATTGCACACACACACACACACACACACACCACGCCCACACACACACACACACACCACGCCCACACACACACACACACACACGCACTCCACTTTCACATTACAGACACACATGGAGGCATCGCACACACATATACTCTCTAAGATCATTTATTTTCTAATTTAACAGTGTTACAGTTATTTTTTGTATCTTATTACACTGCATATTTAAGTTAAGCTAAGTTACTTTACACCCTGATCACAGTCCATGTATACTTTATATTAATTCTTTGTAAACCACCTTGGATTCAAGATTTGGCATTATATAAACCATCCAAATAAAAATAAATAAAATATACACTTCATATCACATACACACACACACACACACACACACACAGGCAACCCACCTCTGTGCCACAAACAGCTTTGCAGCACACACATACGCACGCACCACAGCCCTGAATACAGCACCACATCCCACATACAGACAGGCACATCACCATTGCACCAGCCACCCACAGAGATACTGACTGACTATCTGAAGCTATAACTATTGTTCTCTAAAAACGACGCATGGTGTAGGAATTCTGGCTCTGGCCTCACGAGAATATGAGACCAGCGCGAGAGAACCAGAGGGGAGGGATGAAGAGGTCACAAGCACTGGCTCCTAAGAGTTTGGCCTGGCTCCTAAATCTGCACAAAATTTGTCGAGGCCTGTAGTAAGCATATTCAAAATCATGCACAATTTATCATCAGTTTACCTAAAATCCATTCTACACGGGACTCCAAGCAGCAGAACAGAAGAAGATGAACATAAAATAAGTTTGCCTTACCATCTGACATAATAAAGAGCATTCAAACTACTCACAACAGAGCTTTTACACTTTATGCACCAGATCTGACATGCCCTCGATTACAAAGTATCACCGAACTCAAAACATTCTAGTCCTCGAACGTTTTAAAGAATGAACACAAACTCCCAAAGCAGCATGAACTAAACACCTACCCACCACAATGTAATCACCTCATCATTGACCATTAAGTTCAAAGTTTCAAGCATTGCATATGTTATATATTGTTTACATGTTTTATGTTTACCCAACATTGTCAATGTAGTTACAAAGATATGTACACAAACAATCCTCACGAACCTTTGGTAAAGTTCCTTGTAACAATTTATGCAATTATTGTTATCTGTAGACTGCTTTGATTTCTAGATAAAGCGGTAGAGAAAAATAGTCAAATTAATAATTAATAGCGTGCGCTAATCAAAACGCAGTAAGTGCAAAGTCTCTGTGTTATATATACCTGCCGCATTTGACACTGTCAATCATAACATTCTTCTTCAACATCTACAATCCATTGGTATCTAAAACACTGTATTACAATGTTTCCAATCCTACCCAACCAACAGAAAGCAACAAATAAAAACTGGAACCAACATATCCCCCTCTATTGACAAACTCGAGGCGTACCTCAAGGATCTACCCTATCATCCCTCTTCAACATCTACCTTCAACCACTCTGCTCTCTCATCAGATTCCACAATATCAACTTCCCCTCTCAATCCATGCCTACCTAAGATGATAGAGGGGTAAAAGGGGCACTAAGAGGAGACAAGGCCATAGCGGACAGACTGAATGAATTCTTTGCTATGGGTCTTTACTGAAGAAGATGTAGGGAAGATACCCATGACTGAAATGGTATTTAAAGGTGATACATCAGAAGAATTGAAAGAAATAATCGATAAACCGGGAAGATATATTATAAATATTTGATAAACTAAAGGGTACCAAATCTCCTAGACTAGATGGTATACATCCAAGGGTGTTGAAAGAACTGAAAGATGAGATTGCAAACCTACTATTAGTAATCTGTGAGCTATCATTAAAATCATCTGTAATACCTGAAGATTGGCAGATAGCCAATGTAACGACAATTTTTAAAAAGGGTTCCAGGGGTGATCCGGGAAACTACAGACCGGTGAGCCAGACATCAGTACCGGACAAAATTGTAGAAACCATTATAAAGAATAAAATTATTGAACATGTAGATAATCATGGTTTAATGGGAGAAAGCCAATATGGCTTTAGCCAAGGAAGGTCTTGTCTTACTAATCTGTATATTTTATTGAAGGTGTGAATAAACAGAAACACTATATCAACCAGTTCACCTTTGTCTATCTGGATTTTCAGAAAGCCTTTGACAAGGTCCCTCATGAGAGACTCTTAGTGAAATTAAAAAGTCATGGGATTGGAGGTAGTGTACTATTGTGGATCAGGTACTGGTTAAAAGATAGAAAGCAGAGAGTAGGGCTAAATGGCCAATTTTCGCAATGGAGAAAGGTGAATAGTGGAGTACCGCAGGGATCTGTGCTGGGCCCACTGCTTTTTAACATATTCATAAATGACCTGGAAATGGGAATAATGAATGAAGTAATCAAAACTGCAGAGGACACAAAATTATTCAAAGTTGTTAAAACCCAAGAATATTGTGAAAAATTGCAAGAAGACCTTGATAAATTGGAAGGCTGGACGTTCAAATGACAGATGAAATTTAATGTGAACAAGTGCAAAGTTATGCATCTAGGAAAGAACAATCCAAACTATGGTTATATGAAGAAAGGTTCCACATTAGGAACCACCACCCAGGAAAAAGATGTAGGTGTCATAGTGGATAACACATTTAAACCCTCCGCCCAGCATGCAGTACTGGCTGCCATATCTTAAAAAGAATATAGCGGAATTAGAAAAGGTACAGAGAAGAGCCACCAAAATGGTAAAGAGGGTGGAAGGATATCCCTATGAGGAGAGGCTTAAAAGGTTAGGGTTTTCAACCTGGAAAAGAGACGGCTGAGGGGAGATATGATAGAGGTCTATAAATTAATGAACGGAGTAGAACGGGTAAACGTAGATCGATTGTTTACGTCATCAGAATATAGAAAGACTAGGGGACATGCAATGAAGCTACAGTGTAACCCATTTAAGACTAATAAAAGAAAATATTTTTTTACTCAATGCGTAATCAAACTCTGGAATTCGTTACTGGAGGATGTAGTAAAAGCTGTCAGTGTAGCTAGGTTTAAAAAAGGTTTGGACAAGTTCTTGAAGGAAAGGTCCTGTGTCTTTTGGGGAAACTGCTACTTGTGGTCTGGATTGGCCACTGTTGGAAACAGGATTCTGGGCTTGATGGACCTTGGCATTTCTTGTGTTCTTATGTAGTAAGTATTTTGCTCAAGAACTGAATTTGGAATGACAACCTAACTTGCTTGAAGCTTGGACCATACAGAGAAAATAGACGGAAACACTGCTGAAAGGGTAGATAAGATATGGTTAGGGTTATAGAGGAAACAGATGAGAAAGTTACAAAGACCAGGCTAGCTTGGATATACATCAAATTATACCAACAAAATGAAAGAAAAGATGCACAACTAATTTGCCCCTCCTGCGATGACATAGTAAGTTGGAGATTTGCCCTTGCACTAAGGGTATGAAACAGAAGCACCTATACACAAGGAAACAGTTCACGACTGTCATGGTATCCGCAAAACTAACCCTTTTGCAGAACGTGCCCCAAGAGAAACAACAAGGAGAATTTTGTTACAAGGTGAGAAACAAAAATGACGGATTGAGCAACCAGCTAAGAGATATTATTGATGTAAGGTCAAATGAAACGTATACAGAGCGTCTGGACAAGCTGGGAAAGGACAGGTATTGTGCAACGTGTCCATTGTAAGGACCATCAAAGTCTGACAGAAGGCTGAACCACAAAGCTAAAACTGGATTCTGAAAGCGCCAAGTAGGAGATGACCCATTTTTAAGAAGGTATTTACACTGCAAGAGCTTATAAAATTATTTTACTGCATAAAAACTACTACAAAAGATGAAAACAAAACCTCAATGTTTTTAGCTTCTGCATGCAGAAGACAATTTATCATCCCACATCTCTAAAATCTATGGAGAAAGAGGCATATTAGTGATCAAGAAAGCTGCATGATAGGTAAAAGCATAGGTTCTAACAAGGAAGATGAGGTTCTCTTATAAAACTGGAATGACATGACACTACTCAGAGGACGTGGGCCATCACTACCTCAGCCCTTCCCCCCACTTTCATTTTTTTTCTCCTTCATTCCATTTCACTTTTTGAATGTTTTTATTCCGCTAATGCAGGCTTCTCAACCTAGTCCTTGGATTCTGTGTTTCAAGATATTTACAGAAGATTGGTTTTTAGGATCTTCACAATGAGACAGGCTTGCAAGCCTGCTGGCTACATGTGTCCTGAGGACTGGGTTGAGGATCACTGCTCTAAAGATTAAAAAAAAAAAAAAAAAAAGAGAGATCATGGGGAGACCCATCTTACCTGTTGTCATGCAAAGAGGCACCATTGCTACCACAGAGCCTCATCCAGTCTGGTTTTCAGGATATCCATAATAAATATTCATAAGATAGGTTTGCATATGTGGCAGACTCAGGATATACAAATATGTATCGTGCAAATTCCTTATAGATATTGTCAGGGAGTCGGCTGCACCCTTGGGTGAGGAATCCGGGGGAAGGTCATACTTTCATAGGTATAACATAACACAACCCCTCCAGAAACTGTTCAAACACAGTCCGAGCTTAGTCCAATGTGTTTACTATGCAGTACTCCTCTTTTGACAATAAAACTCCAGACTATCAGACAACTTGGCTGGAACCAGAACCAGAACCATACCCTCCCCCTCCCCTTCCCCTTTTCTCTAGAGGACTTGGAGGGAGGTAATCCACGTGTCCAAACTTAGACTCTTGATTCTTTATAGTCCAAAACCCTCAAAAGAAAAGCTTCTGCCAGGGACTCCTTGTAGCCCCTAGGCTGTGGCAGCAAGCACCCCACCAGCGTTTTCCCTTCACACTGGCCCTTCTGCACTGCTCAAAACAAACTAGACAAACCTCAGTGTAATCAGTCAACCCTCCTTTCCTCATAGGAGTTGTAATTGACTTTCAAAACCAAACAGGGGGATTTCCCCTTAACTTATCTGCATCTCGCTGTCCTCTGTTAGGAATGATGGGCTGTTATCATCCAGTAGGTTCGTTTCCATGACCTCTATTCCATGGGCTCTGCAGGACCCTCAGTTTCCAACTGCCAAGGCTCTGTCTCCATAGACTCCCTTTGATCCTCTGCCTCTTCCAGTCTCATTCACAGATTGTTCACCACCCTCCCTCTGGCCACTTCCTGGAGGTTTCACTTCCCTCCCACCCTTGTAGAGCTTCCTGTCCAAACTTGACAGGCTCCTGAAGGCTGCAGTTCCTTCCTTCCCAGGACCCCTCTTTCTCTGGGCCTCTCTTCTCCAGGACCTTCCCTCTAACTACCCCGGCAATGCATTTTAAACATATAAGCAGGCTCCCAGCCTGATGCCTTGGTTGCCTGCCTTATTTAGGGTTGCCAACTGGCTCCTGATGCACCTGACAGGCTTGATCCAGTCCTGGGTTTAACCCATTGCATGCAGTGACTTGTAGTTTTCCTTTTCTTATGGCATACAATGGAGAAATCAGAACTACATATCCCTGCATGCAATGCGGTAAACCTAGGACTGGATAAAACCTGTCAGACGCATCTGCAGCCAGCTGGCAACCTTAGCCTTGTTTCCCTATTAAGGTGGCCCTTGCTTAATAGTGTTTCTAAGGAAAACCTGGCTTCCCTTAGCTCTACTTCTCTGGTTGCTTATTGCTGGAGCCCTCAGTCACCTGTGTGTGCTCCCTCTGGTGCCTACCGGGGGTAAAACCAGTGTGTGCCTTCCTGCATGTCACAATGCCTAGTTTCAGAGTTCCCCTCCCCCAGCTCTTAAAGGGCACTATGCTCCCCTGCTCCCAGGGAATATGTGGTGATGCTGTGAACGCCGCCGAAGGGGATGTCAACCACGTCACAGTATCCTGAAAACCAAATCAGTTGGGTGTGCCTGTAAAATGTGATTGAGAAGGGTGCTACAAAGTGGAATGCACGGACTTTTCTTTGTGTGTGTAGGTTTGTTTGAATGAGCGAAGTACTATAAAAACAACTGCTTCTGTGCTATAACCTTCTGCATGAACGCCGCTAGCCAACTAACAGCGATATTCCATCGCTAACCGGGTAGTGAAAACTGGCTAAAGTTAGGACAGCTATTCCGATCACCTATCCTCGGCCAATGTCGATATACGATTAGTGGCTGAATCCAGCACTGACCAGATACAGCTGTCATCACCCCTGATCTATGCACAGATCGGCCTATCTGTGGGACTACTCAGAGCCACCAACCAGTACTGCGATTAACTGTTTAGCACATCTACTAACCAGTTGAAATGCTTTGAAAATGACCCCATTTGTTTCTCTATATATGAAAAGAAATAAAAGTTACTAAAAAAAAATACCATTCTGCATTATTTGCAGTAAATATATTTTCTCTTTTAGTACAATGTGGGGGGTGTTTTCGAAGCTCTCTTTGACGATTTACCTGTGTATAACCAGACATGGACACATGTAAATCGCACCCAAGTGTAAATGGCCGTTTTAGAAAGGACTCCATTTAGACATGGATGCCCATAGTACATGGAAGCCCAGAGGGAACGTGTCATGGGCAAAACTGGAGTGAGGCCTGGGCGGGACCGAAATCTACATGTGGAGTCCTTATTCATATAGGGATGCATGTGGAAACCCAAAATTCTGCCCGCCCGGATTTATACCTACTCCCTGGTATGTGTAGGCTTTTAAAAAAGTGTGCGCTTCGATCTGCCCTTCACAGAAAGTATTAAAGGGGGTTACCCCCCCCCCCTAACTTATCTCCCCTCTAAATCAAATGAGTTCAAGATAGAGTCCTTTGTGGTTAACTAGCAGCAGTTACATGTCTAAGTTTGCAAAATGGCTCAAATGTAACTGTAAGGGCCGACATTTACACGTGTTAGTTGCCAGGTTTCCTCCATTGATTTTTCGCAAGTGTACATTTGTGTAAACTCACACCTTCACTACACGTGGACATCAATGCACATGCGTTCCCAAGCTTCCTTCTATGTAGTTTAGAAACCAGTCCACATTTAGCTGCACCCTTCTAACATACTGCCCAAAATACCGTCGGAATCGAGTATATTCCAACCTCAATATCTCAGTTCTGGTTAGTCTGGCCTCTGTGGCGAATAGATCAAGGGAACCCCTGCTAAAACAGAAGAGAGAGTTTCTGGAATCCAATGGACTGCAGGATCTGAGTCTGTACGGTTTTACTACAGGTGCGTCTTGTCTGGGTGACTAAAGAGTTGGAACAAGTGAGAGCACTAGATGTGATGTATTTAGATTTCAGCAAAGCGTTTGATACGGTTCTGCATCAGTGGCATATAAATAAACGGAGTGCCTTGCGATGCTCCCTAAAGTGACTGACCGGGTTAGAAACTGGTTACGGTACTGGTAAATGGAGTTCGCTCTGAGGATAAGGGTGTTACCAGTGGTGCTGATCCTTGTTCTAGCTCTTTTTAACATTTTTGTAAGCTATATTGCGAAAGGGTTGTCAGGTAAGGTTGGTCTCTTTGCGAATGATACTGAAATCTGCAATACAGTAGATATCCAGGAAGGTATGAACACATGAAGAGGGAGCTAGTGAAGCTTGAAGAATAGTTGAGAATTTGACAGCTAAGATTTAATGCTAAAATAAAATGCAGGGGCTACAAAAGACTAAGTATAGGGGGTGAAGTACTTCTCTGCAGGAAAGAAAAGCGGGACCTGGGGGTGATCATATCTGATGATCTTAAAGTAAACGAACAGCTAAAAAAGTCAGCAGCGATAGCCAGAAGGATGTTTGGGTGCACAGGGAGAGGAACGGCCAGTAGGAAGAAGGTGGTGATAGTGCCTCTGTATAAGTCTCTGATGAGACTTCCTTTGGAGTATTGTGTGCAATTCCGGAGACCGCACCTACAAAAGGATATAAACAGGATGGAATCGGTGTAGAGGGTGACTACTAAAACGGTCACTTAGCCTTCATCATAAACAATATGGCACAGACTTAAAGATCTCAATATACACACTTTGAAAGAAAGAAGGGAGGGGGAGATATGATAGAGAACTCTCAATATCTCCATGACATAAATGCACAGGAGACGAGCCTCTTTCAATTGAAAGGAAGCTCTGGAATGAAAGGGCACAAGAGGAAGGCGAAAGGAGATTGACTCAGGAATAATCTAAGGAAATATTTCTTTATGGAAAAGGTGGTGGAGACTAGGACTGTATCTGAATTCGAGCTAGCGTGGGACAAGCTCAGAGAAACTCTAAAGGAAAGGAAGATGAAATTAGACTTACCTGCTAATTGTAGTTCCTTGAGTAACTCCAGTCCAGTCCCGAACATCTAGGGTTTTGCACCTCCTCCCGCAGCATTGGAGACTGAGCATGTCACTCTTCTGGTGACACCGTGTGGAGTGGAGGAGTGGCCTAGTGGTTGGGGCAAGGTACTTCAGGCCGGAAGGTCAGGGGTTCAAATCCCACTAGAGGACAGCAACCTTGGGCCGGAAGGACTGGGGTTTCTAGTCCCACAGGTGCTCCTTGTGGTCTTGGGCAAGCCACTTAACCCTCCATAGCCCATGTTCCCTGTAAAATAGTTCTCTGTGTGCTGTGCTTTCCTGTCTAATCAATGTGTTTATACCTCAAAAATTTCCTGTCATGATTTGACAATTTCCAATCTATAATCAAACTGCTGCTGATCGCTGGAAGTAGCGGTATACAAATGTATACTAAATAAATAAATAAACACCGTATATCTAGTCCAGGGTCCGCCCCCACCGCTCCAGTAATCTATTGACAAAGCAGACTCACCAGAGCAATAAGTAAGTACTCCTGTAAATATTCTTAAACTTTAAACCTCTGTAAACCTAACTCAACCAAACAGTTTAATGAGCTAACAATGCCCTGTGCTGTTAACTCCCCTGTAAAGCAGTGCCCGGGCCTGCTAACTCCTTCTCCCCAGGTCTCTCAGCAAGCCTAGAGTACGATACAAACCAACTGTCCTCATCCCCGCTCCTCCCCCCCCCCCAGTACCGCTACCCAACAAATCTTCTAACCGGTCCATTGACCCTTCTTACCGTGCTACAGGCTGGAGTCTGGTCCAGCTCATCCGGGGAGGGAAGCGGGACTAAACTGGAGTTACTCAAGGAACTACAATTAGCAGGTAAGTCTAATTTCATCTTCCTTATCGTCCCTCCAGTCTAGTCCCGAACATCTAGGGATGTAACAGAGCAGTTATCACCTCAATGGGAGGGCCCAGCCAGACCAGCCTGTAGTACCGCTAATCCAAACCTAGAGTCACCCTCCGCCTGAACGTCAATTCTATAATGCTTCACAAAAGTATGCAAGAATGACCACGTCGCTGCCCTGCAAATTTCCACTGCTGGCACCAAGCTACATGCCCAGGAAGCCGTCTGAGCCTGTGTCGAATGCAATTTCAACCCTTTCGGCACTATCTTGTTCCTCAAAATATAAGCCGCCGCAATCGCTTCCTTAATCCACCGCGCAATGGATGACTTCGATGCCGGCTCGCCTTACTTCGGACCCCCAAATAACACAAACAATAATGTCTGTAAATACTTCTTCAGAGCTCTGCCAACATCCAACCGATGAAGCCTCATGCTCGACGCATCCTTGCTCACAACTTCAAACACTGGCAAAGAGACCACCTGGTTCACATGAAACGCCAAGACTACCTTAGGCAAAAAGGACGGCACCATTCTCAAAACCACCTTCTTGCTATCAAAGGTCAAAAAAGGCTCCCTACATGACAAAGCCTGTAAGTCTGAAATGCGCCTCGCCGACGATATAGCCACCAAAAACACTACCTTGAGAGTCACATCCTTCAACGTTGCCTTCACCAATGGCTCGAACGGCTCTCTCACCAAAGCCTCCAGCACCAGGTTAAGATCCCAGACCGGTACCGACGCCCTGGTAGGCGGCCTAATCAATGTCGCCGCCCGTAAAAATCTCTTAACATCCGGATGCGCCCTCAGCAGTTTCCCCTGCACCTTCCCCTTAAAGCAGGAAAGTGACGCCAACTGCACTCTCAGGGCCACCGCCGCCAGCCCTTTATCAAAGCCATCCTGCAGAAAGGACAAAGCTTGCGGAACGGAGGCACCCAGCGCCTTCACCTGCTTCGCCCCACACCACGACTCAAACAACAGCCAGACCCTGATATATCCCACCGATGTAGATCTCTGTCTGGACTTCAGTAACGTAGAAATCACCACCGCCGAGTAGCCCTTGGACCTCAACCTTGCCCTCTCAAGAGCCAAGCCATAAGCGAGAACCGATCCACCTGAGGCATACTTAATGGCCCCTGCACTAACAGGTCCTTCCTGACCGGCAAGCTCCACAGTTCCACTACTAACATACGCATCAGGTCTGCATACCATGGCCTCCTCAGCCAATCTGGCGCGATTAGAATCACCGTACCCTTGTGCCGTTCTATTCTCTGCAGAACTCGCCCTATCAAGGCCCACGGCGGGAACACATACAAGAGCTTCTCCTCCGGCCATTTTTGCATCAGCGCATCCAGTCCTTCGGACATTCGCTCTCTTCGTCTGCTGTAAAATCTGCCGACCTTTGCGGATGCGAACGACACCATGAGGTCCCTCACCGGATTGCCCCAGCGATTCACCAGCAAGTCGAACACCTCTTGATTGAGACTCCACTCTTCCGGATCTACTTTAACTCAACTCAAGAAATCTGCCATCACATTGTGCACTCCTGCTACATGCGCTGCCGATAATGCTTCCAAATTCAACTCGGCCCAGCTCAGAAGCTCCTCCGCTTCCTCCTCGAGGGCCACATTGCTAGTGCCGCCTTGCCGAATGATGTACGCCACCGTGATAGCGTTGTCTGACAGCACCCGAATTGCTTTGCCCTGCAGGAGATGCTGAAAAGCCTTTGGTGACAGAGTAACTGCCCACAACTCCAACCTGTTTATTGACCAAGACCTCTCCCGGTCCGTCCACTGACCTTGGGCATACTGCCTCTCGAAGTGGGCCCCCCAGCTGAACAGACTGGCATCCATCGTCAACAGCCTCCATTCCGGTGATTCGAGGGGCATTCCCTTCTCTAGACAGCCCCTCCCCAGCCACCACTGCAGAGATTGACGTACCTCTGGAGGACAGATCAGCTTCTGAGACAACTGATCCGACTGATGGGACCATCTTCTGAGAAGTGCCCTCTGCAGTGGTCTCATGTGCGCTCTGGCCCATGGCACCAACTCTATCATAGCCGCCATTGTCCCCAGTAGCTGCAAGTAGTGCCACACTGACAGAGCTCGTTTCTTCAAAAAGGCCTTTATCCATTGCCTCAGCTTCCATGCCCTGAGACTGGGCAGAAACACTCTCCCGCAGTTCGTGTCGAAGCGAGCTCCCAAATACTCCAACTCCTGCGACGAGACCAACTTGCTCTTTGACAAATTTACCACCCACCCGAGAGTCTGCAAAACCTGCATCACTCTGCGGGTGGCCTGTTCGCTTTTGCTCCTCAACTTTGCCCGAATTAACCAATCATCCAGGTATGGATGAACTAATACCCCCTCCTTGCACAAAGCCGCTGCCACCACCACCATTAGTTTGGTGAAAGTTCTGGGAGCCGTTGCCAAACCGAATGGCAGTACCTGAAACTGAAAATGCCCCATGGGCATCGCAAACCGCAGAAACCTTTGATGTTCCAATCGAATGGGTATGTGAAGGTATGCTTCCGAAAGATCTAGCGACGTGAGGAATTCTCCTTGCTGGACCGCCACTATGACCGATCGCAGTGTTTCCATACGAAAATGTGACACCCTGAGACATCTGTTCACCCTCTTTAGGTCCAGAATTGGTCTCAGGGTTCCCTTCTTTTTTGGCACCACAAAATATATTGAGTACCGACCGCCTCCTCGTTGGCATGCCGATGCCGGTACCGGCACCACTGCCTTTAGCGCTAGCAGTCTTTCCACAGTCTCGCGAACTGCCGCCAACCTTGATTTCGTCCTGCAGGGAAATTGCACGAAGGAGTCGGCCACCGGCCTTTGAAATTCAAGTGCATATCCTTTCTGAATGACCTCCAATACCCACTGATCTGAGGTAATTCGGACCCTGGCAGGGAAAAATTCCCTTAAACGCCCCCCTACGGGCACAACCCCCACCTGGGCTCCCCTTGCTTCATTGCAATTTCTTGATATTCGGGGAAGAGGAAATTCCAAAGCCTCTGCCTGTTCCTCTAACCCCCCGAAACCCCTGCGATCTATATTGCGACCGCCCTCTCTGAAACTGAGGCAATCGTGACTGCCGAAATCTCCGAAACTCCCTTTGCTGATTCCTGGAAGGCGCTGCCGGCCGACTGCTTCTGTTTGTCTTCTGGCAACCTCCCTCCTTTAGATTCTCCTAGGTCCTTGACCAACTTATCCAAATGTTCTCCAAAGAGAAGCTTGCCCCGAAAGGGAAGCTTACCTAACCTAGCCTTAGAGGCCCCATCCGCCACCCAATTGCGCAGCCAGAGGTACCTCCTTGCTGCTACCACGGACGCCATACTGTTCGACAATCCTCGGATAAGATCATATTGAATATCTGCTAAATACGCCAACTCCAAGCGGGCTGCTTCTTCGACTGCCTCCTCCTGTGACCCATTGATTCCTTGGGACCATCGAAGGCATGCTCTCGCCACCCATGCACCACAAATTGAAGCCTGCATGGATAGCGCATTAACCTCAAAAACCTGCTTTAACAAAGTATCTAACCTCCTATCCTGCGTATCCTTAAGAGCGGCACTCCCTTCCACTGGAATCATGGTTTTCTTTATAACCGCCGCAACTGCTGCATCAAACTTAGGCGACTTAAACAGATCCTTATCCGGTTCCTGCAATGGGTATAAGCACGCCATCACTCTAGATCCCTTCAGGCTCGCCTCCGGCGTATCCCACTCCTCCTGAATCATTTCCTTGAATACTCTATGTATTGGGAACACCCTTTGGGTCTTCCGCGCCACCTGCAATAAAGGATCCTCCAAAGCAGAATCCTCCGTCTGGCCTGAAACCGGCATTTTCAAGGCCTTCAGCATCTCAGAGATTAACGCTGACAGTTCCTCCCGTTGGAATACCCGGACCACCCTTGCCTGGTCCTCCTGCTCCGGTATCTCCCCTTCTTCTAGGTCCTGCTCTACCTCTGAGTCTTCCATAGACTCAGACTGCTCCTCTAGGCCTACCCCTGGCTCATCCTGACCTGGGACCAGCCTGGGCTTCTTAAGTGGCACGCCACCCGCTCCTCCTCTTAGCGGAACCGCTGATCTCTTTGCCCCGAGCGCTCCACCAGGCACAGACTCCTGTTCCCCACCTCCAGACCCCCCCAGGGCCTGCTGCAGCAGTACCATAAAGTCCTTCAAGAAGATAGCCACCAACCCCCCTTGAAACGAGGGCTGGACCGAAAGGGTATCCGCAGCCGCGGACGTACCCGCCACCGGCTCCATAGGAGGCCGCGACGGGTGCAAAACCTCCACTGACCCTGTCTGCCCCCTCCTTCTCCGGACACACAGTCCTCTGTCACCTGCGCTGTCATCATCTCCTGTGCACAGCCCCTACACACTCCTGCCTCCGAAACAGAGCCCCTTCTGACCCCACACATCAGACACATAGGCTTAGAAGGCATCTGGAGGCCGTACCATAAAAACTAATTGAAAAACCAAAATCACTTTTTTTCTTTTAAATATCTCCACCAATTCTGATACTAGTCTAAAAACCATTACTTCCCTGTGCTAACACCAACTGGAGGACCGAGGGAAACAAACCCTCTCCCACTGCCCCGTTTTTCCCACGCTTCAGACACACGGTCTGGGCCCGGCCTCTCCTACTGCTGAGCTAAGTGCACTCACCGTGAGTGAACTCCTGACTGCCGGCGCTTAACTTACCCGCCGATCCTCAGCTGCCGGGCAGACCCCTGAAGCCTGCGGAGGAAGAGACAGATGCTCCCCGGCACAGCTCTCCATCCGCTTCTTGTTTGCGGCCGTCTAAGCCGCAGCAACAGCCAGGCTGTTCAGACAACGCGCCCCACGGGTCCCGCCTCCACTGCCTCACCAGATCCGGGGATCAGAGGCAGGAGGCCCCTCCAACGACTCCCTCACTCTCCCCTGCACAGTTACTGCCTCAGGGAGGGGAGAGAAGGGGGGCAGCCAGAGCAGTACTTCTTATTTGCAGAAATCACTTGTTTAAAATCACCAATTTAAAGAGGTATTAACTCTTTTTTTTTTTTCACAATGAGCTCTACTATCTATCCTTAATTATTTCTCCAGTGAGGCCCGAACCTCTAGGGCTCACACCTCCTCTGCTGCATGGAGACTGAGATTACTGGAGCGGTGGGGGTGGACCCTTGACTAGATATACGGTGTCACCAGAAGAGTGACATGCTCAGTTTCCAGTGCTGCGGGAGGAGGTGCAAAACCCTAGATGTTCGGGACTAGACTGGAGGGACGATAAGGAAGGGATTGTAGAGCTTAGTAGCTGTTACGTATGGATGGCGAGACCGGATAGGCCACTAAAGTCTTCATCTGCCATCATATTCTCTGTTTTTATGCAAGTGTATTTTTTATTTCCTAACTGCACATGCACATAAGAGAAGATTATTTTAGAGTCCATCTAGAAAAATTATTTCTTTATAGTAGTGATTGGCCACCCGGACAGTGTACAGACGGTGCAATGAATTGCTAAGTGACTGACAAGCAAAGCATCTACATAGCCTTTCCAGAACACTTTCGGTTAAGCAGTTTTAGGATGTAATAATGTTTAAAGGGCTTCGGCTGAAACAGCAAATTACACTTGCAACAAATTTTGGAACCCTGCATGTTTTGGACTAAGAGCAAAATCTGCCACCCTGCTGAGCTGCATTCTAATCTCTTTGAACTCTTCAAAGAACATATAATTATGCTACAACTAGTTCATTTACTGTTACTTACAGCTTAAAAAGACAGGCTTTACTGGAGGTGCTCATTTGAATTTACTTATCAAACCCAGTGGGTTTTCGGTTGTTTAGAATGGAGAACTTTCTTGGCATGGAACCTGATGCACTAACAACAAAAGAAAATCAGACTCTGAATTGTGCAGAGCACTGTAGAGAACCATTCTTTTAAAAAAAAATGGTTTGTGCAGGGCTTTTTCTGAGGGGGGTGCTCGGTGGTACTGAGTACTGGGCACCTTGTTCTTTGCCTGCTAAAGTTAATTTACAGTCCTCATGTATTAATGAAAGAGCCCTACATATGAGGACGTGCACTTTTTTCGCAAGGAAAAATGCACAGGAGGCGGGGGTATGTATGTATGTATGTAGATACTGCTTACCATGCATTTTGAAGCCCTGTGATTGTCTTGTGATTCCAAGTAATCTATTTACTGCTACATGGACAAATTCATGAAGATTAATCATGGATTGAGGCAATGCTGATATAGCAATTATGGGGCTAATTTTAGAAGCCCTATTCATGCTTCAGACATCTCAAAACGGACATAGAGACCTCCTCGGCGCCATTTTAGAAGCCAGGTGTGTGGACGTCCCCAGCATCAGGATTTCCAAGTCGGAACAAGGGTGTGGTGTAGGCGTGGCTGGGGAGTTACCAAGAATTTGGATATCCTTTTTCGATTTCAGAAATGTCCTGAACGTCCCAAGCCATGTCAAAGGTTATACCTGCTCCAGGCACAAATAGTCATCTGAAAAGTGCTCATTTTGTCGGGAAAATGTCTGGAGAGTGTAGAGAAGAAGGTCTACTCATTTTACAATATGACACTGAACATTGATGGGGAATGGGGCTCCTGCTGGATGTCTCCATATGCAACCTTGCTTGAGATGGAAGTCCCTGCCCCACAGTTTCATAGCTGTGACATCTATATGGACCCCAGCATGGGCATCCACATTGGGAGCATGTATGTCCCTAAAATCGAGCTGAAATATAGATGTGCCTAGTGTTTTTCAGCACTTGGACGCTCTTACTAAAATGCCACTTTAAATATTTTAATGCTAATGGTCAGCTAATGATTGTGAAATGCTATAATTTCTATAAACTGCAATGCTATGTAGAAGTATCCGCCGTCATACACTATTACTAAGTAGTCAGAGCGGGGCTGGATTCTATTTGTGGAACAAACCTACCCCCCCCCCCCCCACCCCCGCAGTCTAAATAAAGCTCCTGCATTATCTGTTGGTGTCCTGTCAGGTTGGCTATTTTACCAGTGAATTTCTACAGTTGGTCCTTTGAGCTGGAAACCCAACGGACCGAATCTGATTAGGAAGGGAATCGGACAGGTGCCAAGGCAAGGTGACAGTTGTCACATAGTCCCTTTCCCTTCCTAAATAGGATTGTTTCTGGGGAGAGCCGATATTAGAATTGAGAGTGAAGCTCTTCCAGAGCATGACAAGCCTACTGTGTTTGGTCCAGTTTATAAATTTCCATTTCAGTTCGCACACTGGTTAGCTTGTTTACCAGTTCTCTATTTGGAAGCATGTGAGGTTCTATCATAATACAGAAACGTCACAGCTGCTCCCCCTCCCTGATCCACTACTCTGGTCATGTCATCAAAGAATTCAATCAGATTTGTTTGGTGGGATTTTTCTTTGGTGAAATCATGTTGTCTATGATCCTGCACCACACACACACACACACAGATACATACAATGCTCTGCAGCCCTACACCCCACCCATAGAAAGGCACTTACCACTGCATCCCATCACAGACAGGCACTCCACCATTGCACCACACACACAGACACCACACACTCGCTATTCAGAACTATAACGATATATTACTGTAAAAATGTCTCATACCACCCCTGCTATCATAATAAACCACCCTTTATCGTCCCTCTTTGAACTCTTCATCCCCATCTATGTGTTTGCAAATAGACGAAGGGGAAACATGCCGTTGTGTCACAATATAATTTATCATAAAGCTTAGAGCCAAATGTACTAAACGTTTTTCCCCAGACACAAAGGAGACAAGATGCTGAAAGGTGTGCATGCTTTTTCCCCAAATGCCCTGCCAAAAAGCTGACTCCAAGAAGGCAATTTCATGGCATGGTTCCCTTACCATATAAACTAGCTAACCCTCCTGGTCCCCCAACTTGCTAATTTACCTTTTAAGTGCTGTTTAAACAACATGCTATAATTGCAGTTTATCATAGTCTTTAATTTGCTTGTCTTTTCAGTTCTGTTATTTGCTCTTTTGGTCTTAGTCCTACATTGTCTTTCTTTTTTCACATTAACATATTAAGGGTCATGTTTAGTAAACTCTCTGCTGCAGCCCTCATGTTATTCCTACAGACATGGTGGCAGACAACTCATGCTAACGTTTAGTACATCTGGCCTTATATTTTTAAGTCCAGGAGACAGAAGAGAGCAAATCCATAGACTTGTTGTTAAGTGCCCTCAAGTCGGTGTTGACTTCTGGCGACCCTCTGGATAGTTGACCTAAATTTTGTTCAGTCTTCAGTCAAGCAGCTCATTGTTGATAGAGTGGTATCCATAGCTGCTGTTATTGAATCGATCCATCTCATTGCTGGCTTCCTCTTTTGCGTTGATCTTCTACCTTGCTACGCATGATGTCTTTCTCTAATGATCTCTCTATTTGCATGACGTGTCCAAAGTATGAAAGTCAAAGTCTTGTCATCTGAGCTTCCAAGGAAAGCTTAGGTTTGATCTCCTCTAGTACTGACTGGTTTGTTCTTTGGACAGTCCATGAAATATACAGTATTCATTGCCAGCACCATAATTCAAAGGCATCAATTTTCTTCCTGTCCATCTTTTTCACTGTCCAACTTTCACATCCATATGATGTTATTGAAAATACCATGGCCTGGACAAGTTGAATCTTTGTATGGAGAGAGAATCTTGTCTAGGTCCTTCATTGCCATTCTACCAAGAGCAATATGTCTTCAGATTTCTTGACTGCTTGTCCTTTCTTTATTGATTGTTGATCCAAGTAAGTTAAAGTTGTCAACTATTTCAATTTCTTCTCCATCAATGATGAACTTATTGATTTTGCCAGTTGTCAGGATCTTTGTCTTCTTAACGTTAAGGTGAAGGACCATTTTAAGACTATGTTCCTCAATCTTAAGAAGCAAATGTTTCAGATTGTCTCCACTTTCAGCCAGTAATGTGGTATCATCAGTATAACAAAGGTTGTTGATAAGTCTTCCACCAATTTTCACACCTCGGTTGTCTTCATACAGTCCTGCTTCTCTGATGATTTGTTCTGCATATAAATTAAGGAGGTAGGGGGAAAGTATGCAGCCTTGTCATACATCTTTGCTAATTTTAAACCATTCTGTTTCTCCTAGTTCCATTGGAAATGTTGCTTCTTGATCAATGCAAAGGTTGTGCAAGAGAACGATCAGGTGTTCTGGTATACCCATGCTTCTTAATGTGGCCCAGAGTTTCTCATGGTTTACATAGTCAAAAGCCTTGCTGTAGTCAATAAAACACATATGGAAATCCTTTTGGTATTCTTTGGTCTTTTCAAGGATCTATCTCACATCCGTGATGACTTACCTAAAGAAAATAATAAACATCTCTAAAAAGCTATTGGAACAGCTAAACTATGTTTAAATAATAGAGTTAGAGAGAACGTTGTTTGAGACTGATCATTCAAGAAATACAATAAATGGGTAAGGTGGTAACCAGAAATGGATTCAGAGAGGAACTGTAAACAGAGTTAAGTTTGGAAGGAATTTAGAAAATAAGGACAATTTTAAAGAGGAATTTCAAAGAATGCAAATGACATCTAGTAGAAACCTTTTGTTCTCAAGAGATACTGCAGGAAACATCATCTTTCATTATAAATATAGCAATGAATTTTCAGGAGTGAATTGCTTTTTCACATCTTGAGGGATCATGGAATGTGACAAGAGAAATAAGTCCTTAAGGCCCAATATTCAAAGGATTCATGCTTGTAACTTTGATTGTTATAATCCTAAAATTGGCCTCTCTGAAAATGTACTAGGTCTGAGCGACTAAACTCCTGAATTTAGGAGCATAGAAAGTGGATGGCAATGCGGACAAATTTAGGATAGGAAATAAAGTGAGGAGCATAGCAATGGATTTTCACAACTAAGCGCCTAAATTCGGCTCATAAATCCAGGCAAATGATTGGCAGGCCTAAATTTAGGAGCATAATTTTAAGCACCTAAAGTAGGATGAATTTTCAACTGAAAACTTAAGCTCCTAAGTGTTGCTGAAAATAAGATACAAATTTGGGAGGATAACTTAGGAGCCTAAATTTAGCAGCTCAGCTGTTTTTTGCATATCGAGCCCTTAGAATCTGCACAAGTAGAATTACGCTCTGACGATGAGGCTTCATCTATTCAAACATGAAGATTGATTAATCAAAGATAAAAACAGTGGAGTGCTGCTAACTGTTGCCAATCATTTCAAGACATTATTTGCTTATTTCATCTCTGGGTCGCTTTTACTAAAATCATAATTAAGAGGGGAAGCTCAAGGCCATCATTGATCGGAAGCAGAGACTTGTGAAACGTTAGCAGATCAATTCACATTTCAGTAGACTTGTAGCGATATGCTCTAATAACATTCACGTCATTGATTTTCATGTCTTTATAAAAAAGGAAACGATCCATTCCATGTGGCAAAAGAAATAATCTGTAGATTTAATAGCTGAATTAATTCACTGGATACATTTTATAGGAAATGCTGAAACATTAACATAAAAAGGCAATGGAAGGATGCTATCTTCGTTTATTACTACCGCTTATATTACTACTGTTATATGTAAACCGCTTATATTACTACTGTTATATGTAAACCGCCCTTGATCTCTGGAAGGGGCGGTATAAAAGAAATAGTTAAATAAATAAAATAAATAAATAAATAAATAAATAATCATTTGTATAGTGCTACAAGGCAAACACAGTGTTGTACATATAGATGTAAGACAAGTCCCTGCTCATCAGAGCTTATAGTCTCCCTCATAGGGGCCCTTTTACTAAAGTGCGCTAGGGTTTTGAAACATGTATGTAGCACTAAATCTAATGAGCAATTGCCCAGGTTGAGTCTAGCAGGTTCCCAGCAATTTCTGCACAGATCACTACCCTAACATGCACGGTGACAACTTGCACAATTACCATGGCTACACTTAACTCTGCTTATTGAGGTGGTGTTAGGTGAGCTTGTGCTAATTGCAAGAGGTGCAGTTAACATGCAGTGTTTATCCCCATGCTAGCTGCATAGCGCTCACCACACTCACTCTTCACCCCTAACCCGCTATCTATCACCCTAACTGGGCTGACCCCATGCTTACAATTACCGTGGGCACAGCACGGGCTTAACGCGCACCTGCAACTCATGCTAACTACATAGTGCATGTTAGCAAAAGGGCCCCTTATACTAATGTCATAGCACATTAACGCACACTACTACGCATTATTTACCGCAAGTCCCATTTTATGCAATGAGACTTATTTGCTCATTAATGGCATCCACATGCACTAGTGCGGTAGGGTATTTAGTCAATCTAGCTACGGATCCTCTTTGTGGTTGCTACGGCCAGATAAAAAACAAATTTATGTGGAAGTCATCATGCAAAAAAATGCATCAAATAATTTATAGTTACTAATAACAGTAGAGATAAAACAAAAATTTGTGTACACTAACGTCAGAAAACCAAACAAATTCTTTTTGCTTGCTCACCCTTACAAGACACAACAATATCCTTGACACAGCAGTAGAACTGCAGTGAGTATACTAGGGAAACAACTAGGGTCTTAGATGCCCTTTTACTGAATGTTTGCATTTACCACACATTAGGAGCAAAACCCAACACACTGTAAGTGGGAAACAATGAGGTAACTGTCAGGGGTGTGACCAGCTTATCTCTTATAGGTTCCTTATTGCTTGTTCAGTTCATTTGCAAATACTGCTGCTGCACTTGATGCTACCCCCCCCCCCCCTTTAAGGTGGCCTAAGTGCACCCGCGCTAACTGCAAAATGGACGGCTCGCAGTTGGCCAGTTCCACCCACTCTCCACCCATAGCCTGCCCGTCTCCGCCCCATTGTGTGTTTAGCAGTTAACATGGGAGTTTGACTGCACCGGTTACTTTTAATCAATGGCAGCCCTCACCGTGGGCTGTGCTAATGGTTACTATAAACTATAATGCACATTAATTGCTTAGCATACTTTGTTCACTTGGACACATCAAATAAAAGACTGACCTAACTTAAAATACCTTCAGATCAGATGTGCTGGGAAATCCAATGATCATCAACTTTCATCCTCAAAATGATCAAGTCAGATGTTCGATATGATTTTGGCACCCACAGCTATAACAGAGAGACTACACGAAGCTGTTTATGCAGTTGTTATGTCCAATGATGCACCCCTGAGCTTAAACTAGGCATGAAAGTCACTCTGTAGCTCGCTTGCCTTGCGCGAAGGCAGCAATCATCACGCATCATCTAGATAGGGGGAGGGAGAGCCCACTGTTCTACTATATGCAGACACCAATCACATAGAACAGTGCATAATTTATTCAGTTTGGGGAGGTGGGGGACTGGGTAAGAAGCCCAATATTTTTGGGGTTTAGATCTATCCAGGGCCAGCTCAAGGGTTTCTGTCGCCCTAGGCAGAAGCCCTGGCCGTGTCACCTCCCCAAGCCATGCTGACCCCCCGAGTCATGTCGCTCCCCCCGCACGCTGAGCTGTGCCACTGCCAATTCTGGTGGCAGGGCCAAGGGGAGGAATGACTCAGCTCGGCGGCAGACCATGGGCTACGGCAGTTATGACCTGCTGCTTCTGACTCCACTCTGACATACCTTTGGGGGTTCAGAAGTGGCGGGCCATGGCTTGCCACCGAGACTAGCCATCGCCTTCCCTGCCGCCAGCGGGCAGCAGCAGCGCAGCATGACTCAGTACTGGGAGGAAGGGCAGCGTGGCAGGTCATGTGTGCAGAAGCACATGGTCTGCCATCCACAGAGATCAGCTGCCCTAGGCAGCTGCCTAGCTCATCTAGTGCATGGCCCAGCCCTGGATCCATCTAGCTTTTTTGTTTGGTTCAAGTGCTGTTAACTGTATCCTCTCCCAGGGTATTGGTCACATTACCCCAGTGCAAGCTAGACACAATGGTGAGCTTAGCTACCTGGAAAGTGGCATGCATTCAGTCTGAATGGTCTTGTAGACCACTGAGATCATTTTAGAAGGTTTCTATGTCCTTTACCTGCGTATATTGCAGTATTTACAGGTGTAAATAATGATTTTAAAAAGTTGTAATTTAAACGTGTAGATCTGCAGCATACATCAGGGCCTAGTTACTAAGGTGTGCTAAGGTTAATATTTATGTACACTTTGCTCATTTATGTAAAAATGTATATATGTAATTAGTGCCCCTCTCTACAAATAGAACCCTCTACTGTGTGATGTGCTTACCCTTCAAATCAACGTGTATACACCCCAAATTTACTATACTGATTTGACAGTTTTTAATATGTAATCAAGCCGCTGCTGATCGCTGGAAGAAGCGGTATATAAATGTTTGTTAAATAAAATAAATAAATTTAAAAAAACATGATTTAATTCACCATACCACCTGTTATTATAGCACAGATCCCATATTATAAGTGTTAACGCTAGCACACCTTAGTAACTAGCTCCCATAATTTTCAAGTGGGCATATTGTGGGTAGGCCAGAAAAGTATGGGGGGCATATTTGAAGCATTTAACTGGTTAGCAGACCTGCTAATCGGCTAAAACGAGCCAAGTCCAGTATTCAGAAGTTTTCCTTCCAACAGCAGAACTTAGCTCTCTGAAGTAGAAGTGGGACTCTGCTTGTCCTGGATTATTCCTAGACCACAGCTCCATCTGTGAGTTGACCTTGAGTTTTCAGATATTTATGGCAGAATCCAAGGATTTTTATTTGTATCATGATGAACGTTTTTCTTTTACAACAGTATTAGATTATTAGGGATGATTTGATACTACTTCCATTTTAAAAATTTGCTTTTTAAATTGCAGGAAACTGTATACTGGACCTAGTTTACAGGGGAGCTTCAAGGTAAAAATTCAAGTTGGCTTGCTGTCCAGCCAGATAAAAGTATGCAATTGGTCTCTGCTGCAGTATCACCTAGAAGTAAGGATATCTTGAATTCTCTACAGGTGAATTATCCCAGCAAATGGTAACAGAACCCACCTGGGTGGCAGCCATACTGGACCTGGTGCATAGAACGGGGAAAGTATTTCTCATGTCATAGTGCAGGCATGTCCAACAGGTAGATCGCGGAGGGGTCAGCGGTAGATCACCAGCCCCACTTGGCTCCATCTCTCCAGCAGCTCATCCCATCGCTAGGAGAGAGCTCGTGCTAGCGGGTCGTCTGCCGAGGGCTTGCCACCGCTGCTGATCCTTTGCCTGTCTTTTTTCCCTGCCTGCGGGAATCTTGCCTGCAGGTGTATTGGGGGCGCTTGTTGTTTTTGTGCCAATAGTTTGTGGGTACCCTAGGGGGCCGCCGCCTGCACCCTGAGACAAGACGCCACAGGCCCGGGATCATACCTGGTCTCCTGCCTCTCAGAATCACCCATTCCTGCCCCCGCCCCAACACCCCTTAGAAGTGTGTTATATACCGGACGATATCCATTCACCTGGGCTTTACCTGAATACACTTACCGTATTAGTTGTGTCGTGTGCTAGTCGTTGGTCGCTTTATAGTTCGCTTTCATTAAACGTTTTCGGGCAGACACAACAAAGTATCAAGAATTTGGTGATTTTGGCGGGCTTTTCCAATTTTTTTCTAACTTGTCTATGCCTTGCCTTCAAATTGGTTCAAACCACTGTGACTTTTGCTTGCCTCTGCAATTTTATTTTGCCTAGCCTTTGCATTGATTCTACACTGCAATTTTATTTTGCCTTGCCTTTGTGTTGATTCTACACTGTGTGCAGAATTTATTTAATCGTGTGTGGTGATATTTGAACTTGTTTGGCGGTATTTGATTTTATCTGTTTTGCTGGACAGGTGTTTGAGTTTTTTTGATGATTGTTTGGTGGTATTTGATTATTGGTGCCAGTATGATGAATTCTTATTTTAGCTTTTAGAACTGCATGTGTGGTTTTGGCATCTCCAGTCCTTGTATTGCACATCATCAAGGTCTTCAGTTCCTGTTGATCTTTAATACTTTGGGACAGTGATAGTTTTGGACCAGATTCAGCCAGTGTTAATACTAACTTAGCAGATTTGGCCTTCTTACATCCAGCCACCCCAGTATAACGAAGATGAGTGTTCCAAAGAAGAGCAAAACCTACCACTTTCATGATGAATGGGAAATGGACTACTTCTTCATCATGGTGAAAGACAAGTGTTGTTGTCTAATTTGTAACGCCCCATTCTCCTTGCCCAAAAAGGGTAATCTGGAATGTCATTATAAGGCTCTGCATAGCAATAAGTTTGATGCTGATTTTCCACCCAAAAGTGAAATTCGTAAACTGAAGCTCAAAGAACTTAAATCGAAATTGGCTACTCAGCAACAGTTGATGGCGAAGCCAAGTTCACATTCGGTCAGTGTAACCATAGCATCCTTCAAAGTCAGCAACCTGATCGCAAAGAAATGCAAACCTTTCACTGAAGGGGAATTTGTAAAAGATTGTTTTCTTGAAGCAGCTGGCAATCTTTTTGAAGGATTTAAAAATAAGAAAGAGATCATAACTGCTATTCAAAATATACAATTCTCAAGAAATACCGTCGTGCAGCGAATAGAAAAGATGTGAGGAGACACAACTGAACAATTGTTGGAGGATGTTTCAAATTGTGTTGCTTTCTCACTCCAACTGGATGAATCGACAGACATAGCCCAGTTACTAGTCTTTATCCGGATGGTTTTTGAAGACTTCAGTGTTAAAGAAGAACTACTTGGAATGATTTCTTTAAAAGGGAAATATTCCGTTCTTTCCATTCTTTTGTGACAACGTTTAATCTTCCATTGCATAGACTTGTTTCCATCACTACTGATGGAGCAAGAGCAATGACAGGTGAGGTTAAGGGTTTCATAGCCCTCTGTAGACAGCATGACGACTTCCCAGATTTCCTTTCTTACCACTGCATCATTCACTAGCAAGTTTTGGCAAGCAAGAGACTCAATACAAAGACTGTCATGGATATCACTTTCCAAAATTGTAAATTCAGTTCGTGGAAGATCACTTCAAAGACGGCTTTTCAATCTTACTCTTGATGAAGGGGCAACGGAAATCATTTTGCACACAGATGTAAGGTGGCTAAGTAGGCACAAATTTCTGCAAAGATTTTGTGATTTGCTGAATGAAATAAGACATTTTTGAAGGAGAGGGGAGATGATCAAGCAGAGTTGGAAGATGAGGAGTGGTTATGTGATCTGGCATTTCTCACTGACTTTACAGGCGAACTAAGTGATATGAACCTTGAACTACAAGGTAAAAAGAAATGCATTGGCGAGATGAGTACAGTTTCATCCTATAAGAGCAAATTTGAGCTAATGATGACTGACCTTGCAAACAATACTTTTGATCATTTTCCTAATACGCAGGGCCATCTGGGACAATATCCAAATTTTGTTTTTCAGAACAAGAAGTATGTGACTGAAATCTGTTCTGTTATCCAGGAATTCGAAAATAGATTCTGTGACTTCCCAAAAATTGGAACAGTTGAGGAGTACTTGTCATACCCATTCAAAGTAGATGTGGACATTAAAGAAACTGCAGCTGCTATCAGTAAAAATTACTCATTGAACAAACCATCTCTTGAAAATGAAATATTAACCCTTAAAAATTACATTTTTCTCAAGACCCGTGCTGAGCAAGAATCGTTTTGGAAGCTAGTGCTTAGAGACAAATTTCCCAACTTGAGAAGATGCAGTGAAGCTGTACGCTCCTGTTTCAATTCAACTTATTTGTGTGAATCTGCATTTTCCCATCTGAAAATGACAAAGAGTACACAATGTTCCAACATGACAGATGAACATCTCCAGGATTCCCTGGGACTGGCCCTCATGCAATATTCACCCAACTTCAAAAAGCTGGTGGATGAAATGCAGGCTCAGACGTCTCACTAATGAGCAAGAACGAAATATTAAAGATTGTGCAAGATCAGCCTGGATCAATACTCAACCTAAATTTAACACAAATTACTCAATAAAAGTTAAAGAAAGTTATTAAGACGTTAAAGAAAGTTATTACTCAATAAAACTTTAAGAAAAATGTACTTTCCATTTCCCCTCGCAGTTCTTACTGGATCTTCGTCTCTGTTTTGTTTTTGCTTAATTTACTTAACAGCTGATCACATCCAAGTAAATGACAGAAGGTTCATTAAAAATTGTGTGTGGGGGGGGGGGGGGAATCCTCCAACTTTATTGGGTTATTGAATTTGAAACTTAATTTTCATGGTGGTAGATCACTGGCACTTTTGTAGATCATGACCTGTTCGAAGTTGGACATGCCTGTTATAGTGGATGATCATCTAGTATCCAGTGATCACTAGATGGTATGGTTCAATATTAGGACAAGGGCTGAGATAATTCATTCAAAAGTGAGGGTCCTAAACTTTCTGAAAACCAATTTTGTCAAGATGGGCCAATGCATCAGGGAGTCATTATCTAAATGGGAACAGCTGGGAGATATAGAAATGCAATGGGAAAACCTGAAAGGGGATATTTTAAGAGCAACAAACCTTTTTATTGGGAACGTTAATAAATGAAAAAGAAAAAGGAGGCTACTATGGCTCCATTTCAGAATGGAGCTACTATGAAATAATTAGCTGAAAAGGTGAAGAAAAAAAGAGTGACCTTCATAAAAATACAAGAGATTACAGAAAGAGGAAGACAAACCAAAATATGTGGAAAAGCTAAGAGAAGCTGCAAAAGTAGTCAGGAAAGTAAAGATGTAAATGGAAGAAAAAATAGTCAATACAGTAAAATTGATGGGAGGGGGACAAACATTTTTCAGATATGTTAGTGATAGAAGAAAGTGCAAAAGTCAGACTCAAGAGTGATGGGAAGGAATATGTAGAAGCTGATGAGGATAAAAGAGGAATTGCTTAACAAATATTTCTGTGTGTGTTCACAGATGAAGGGCCAGGAGCAGGATCTTAGAAAAACACACATATATAATAACAGAAGTGAGGTGAATCTTGAACGATTTTCAAAACGCTGTATTCATGATGAGCTAGCTAAACTAAAAGTAGACAAAGCAATTGAGCCAGATAGGATATATCTGAGAGCACTGAAGGAAAAAGAAATTCTGCTAGCTCTACTGTCTGATCGTTTCAAAGCTCTTTAGAGTTGGGAGTGGTTCCTGAGAACTGGAGAAAGGCACATGTGGTCCCTCTACACAAAAGTGTAAGCAATAGCAAGATTGGGAACTACAGGCTGGTTGTCTGACTTCTGTGGTAAGTAAATTAATAGAAATGCTGCTAAAATAAAGGATAGTGAGATTTCTGGAATCCAAAAGATTGCAGAATCCAAGGCAGCATGGTTTTACTACACATGGATCTTCTCAGACAAATCTGATTCATTTCTTTGATAGGGTGACCAGAGAGTTGGACCAAGGGAGAGCACTAGATGTGGTATACTTAGATTTCAGTAAAGCTGTTGGCACTTCTTTGCACAGGAACTGATCCTAAATTGATTAACTCAGTTAGAAACTGAGTGGGAAGCAACAAACGGCACGGTAAATGGTGTTCATTCTGAGGAGAAGGACGTTTCCTGTGGTGTGCTACAGGAATCTGTCTTTGGTCCGATTCTTTTAAACATTGTTATAAGTGGCAGAACAGCTGTTGGGTAAGGTTTGCCTCCTTGCAGATGATACCAAAATCTGCAATAGGGTAGAGACCCAGAAAGGTGTACATAACATGAGCAGGGATCTAGTAAAGCTTGAAGAATGGTCACAAATTTGGCAGCTGAGATTTAATGCTAAATAAAGCAGGGTCATGCATTTGGGCTGCAAACATTCAAAGACTTACACAGAGGAACTATCACCTCCTTCTTCCTGCTGGTCAATCCTCTGCCTGTGCACCCAAACATCCTTCTGGCTTTTGTCATCACCTTTTCTACCTGTATCAGAAATAATCACTCCCAGGTACCGTTCTTTTTTCATGGATAGAAATACTTCACCCCCTGGACATCATCACAGCTTCGAATATCTGGATCTAAAGTTCAGCGGCGCCAGCAGCTAATCACTTTAGCTGTGCTAGCTGCCTCCTGTGAATATTGGGTCCTTGGCTTTTAATGTTGCCACTGGCATGGACGTTCACCAGCGAATCCCTGCCATGCTGCTTGGGGGACAATGGCGGATAAGGAGTTTGATTGGATTAGTACATCCGTTGAACCATAGCACGGGCATCCTAACAGGAGCTCTCAGTAGGTAACAGTCTTCCATGGTACAGAAGGACACAAGTTCACTCGATCCTGATTTTCAGTATGAACACAAACTGTGAAGGACAGGTAGCAGCAACAGAGAAAGAAAAAAGAGACAAAAAAGCAGGGGAAAAAGAAAGTCAAAGAAAACAAAGAAAGAAGAAACACAAAATAATAAAGAAAATAAATTATTTAAAAATTTATTCAGCTGCACGCAAAGGTTGGAGAGCTATTGCATTTTGGGGCGTGTTTACAATGTTGTGGTTAGTGTGGGCGCAATTGCTACCACCTCAATGGCTGGAAGTAACTGCACTTGTGCAATTGGCTTAGCACTTGGGTGGTGCTGAACACTTGCTAAGTGTATTGCAACATGCCATGCATGCCCCTCTTTGTTGGTGTGTGTCTAACGACACCCCTGTGCTAGATTTTGGGGCTGAAAGTTTGATAAACTACTGTGTTTTAGTAAACATACCCCTAGCAGGTAATGGGGCAGGGAGTGGGTGAGTTAGGGATGGAGAGTGGGTATGGACAGCAAGGTAATTACCGGGCATCAATATGGCACCTAGCTCAGGTACTCTTAATACCACCTCAGTGGGTGACATTGAGAGGGGATTTCAGAAAGGACATCCGAGTTTCACTGAGGACATCCAGGGCAGAATGTGTAGTGAAACACTAGGGACGTTTATGTGTCCGGCTGATTTCAGGAACACAGGCATCCTCAACATGGATGTGCATGTGGGTGGGCAAACAGACGTCCCCATTAGGGACACTTGGGTTGGGAACGTCCATTCCAGGCAAGCTAGCATAAGGGGACATCCAGCGGCACAGCAAAGTGAAAACACGAGCCCCCATCCGCTGCCAGTGTTCGTCGACATAGTGTAAAATTCAGAGGGGATTTGTGTAGCTCCTTCTTCACACCTTCCAGATGTTGGCCCAACTAAACAAACATTGTTCATGCCTGGAGCAGGTTTAACTTCAGATGTGATTTGGAACATCCCGGGCGTTTCTAAGATCAGGCTGGGACGTCCAGGTTGTTAGGAATTCCCAAGTCACACCTTCATCACACCCCTGTTCAGGCTTGGATGTCCTTTCGCTGGGGATATCCACAGTCCTGGCTCCCAAACCGACTCCGGAGATGTCTGCATGCCTGTTTTCAGATGTGCAAATTGCAAATAGCACTTTTAAGATAGCCCCATTAAGTGCACCCACATTAATTGTGAATGAGGTTTTAGCATAATGAGGTAATTTTCAGTGCAGTAACTGCAGGTAACAGCGCACAGCCTTTGCATTCACCATGAGCTAACCTTTGCTCTTAGCATCGGATAAATGCAAAAATCCTTCTGCCCCTTTATTATTTAAAAGAAGAACATTTATAAGGCCAAAGATTTTCAAATAAAAATGGTCTTTTATGTGCTTATCATGTACACGTCTATGCAAATAGCAAGTGCTGCAAAATTTCCTAGCTCTTGCCAGAAAATGTACCCTTAAGCTGTGGGCCTTGGTTATAACGTATTGTTGCAATTACTGTGTTTTATAATTTGATTTTAACCCACTAGTACAAGATGTTTTCAATGAGCCACTCTGATACCTAAGCACCCGGCAATATCTCCAATAAAAATGAGCAGAGCTTAGGCTACAACTAACCACGGAATCCTTGTTGGCCTTAACCTTCCTGTTTTGAAGGACAGAAGAGGCTCTTCAGCACTTCACCAGAAATTCGGTCTGCGAAACACAAGCCTGGATCCAATTGTTTCCGGCTCACCTTGAGGTATTACAGAAGAAGACACCCAAGGTTGCCCCAGCAGTGTCTGTTCCAGTCTCTCAGCAATTTTCTGCATATTCAATCCAATTTCTCTTACCACTATACAGCAGCAGTCAACATACGGTTCAGTAATATAGGCATATAAAATGAACCCCCTTCTCCCCCTCCTCAACATGCAAAATCACATTAGCAAAGCTATTTGTGTGTTGTAGATCCGCCTCCATTGGCATTACTGTGGGTTTAGGCTTAAAAGAAGGATCCCAAATCATTTAACTGAACTTCCACTGCCAATTGTGTATCCAGATCAGACTGCCAAGTTATAAAATATTATTTCTAAAAATGCTAAAATAGAGAAGTGTGTCTTAGAAGAGGCCTGTTCTCCGGTTCTCTGCCAGGAAATCTAGCTGCTTGCTACCAACTTGGCCAGCAGACTAGCAAAACAGAAACAGCCAACATAAAATCACAAGGAAAGGAAATAATTCCCTAGTCTAAGCTAATTTTATTTCAAAAGGTATCCACAATATCTACATTCCACTGAAAAAAAATGGAACTACCGATATTAAAATTCATACTGAGAAAATTCTACTTGAACATAGTTTGGTTTATAAATCTAAGGCATTTGGAATCCTTTTCCTTGGTCAAGTGAAACTGAGGAGAGCAGACTCTGGGTGACTAAAAGTGACCTGCTTCTATGAGCTGAACCTTAACATTGCTCGGATGGGACTGGGAGCTTAGCACACTGGCTCTAACACATTTTGGAGGTTATTTTACAGAACTTGTTCTGGTTCTACAGCAGTGCTTATACGTGTAAAGGACATACAGGGCCAGCCCAAGGGTTTCTGCTGCCCTAGGCGGAAACCCTGGCCTCACTGCCCCCCTCCCAGCTGCTGGCAATTCTCTCTCAGGAGGGGGAGGTGGGCAGCAGCAGTATTTCTAAAAGCGGCAGCTTTTGCAGTAACCGTCAGGGGCGTGGTCAGCATGTTCCTGACAGTTAAGGTGCAGATGAGTACTCTAATTCACTGCGCTATCATGCAGCTGCATTGAACGTCACCTATTCAGCTGGCGTTAGGTGAACTGTATAAATGGCAACATTGACAGCACATGATAGGTCGTCCCCCCCCCCCCCCCCCAGCTAACTGCAATGTGCTCACCGGGTCCCACGGCAACAGTTACCGCGCATGAAAACATGAGTTAATGACTGAGCATGCTTTAGTAAAAGGGCTCCTAAATGTGCACGTCTCATGTCCTTATCGATAATTTACAAAAGGCTCCATAGTTCAGAGATCCTTTTGTAAACTATATGGGAAATTGTCAACATCCTTGTACTTCTACTGTGCTACCTAGATGCCCTATACAAAATTGGTCTTTTTATGTTAATTTATTTAAAATGCATTCATTTATTTTTAAAACTTGATAAAGGTGTATTGATGGCAATTAAGCCATTATTACATTTCCAATTTATACGTTGCCCTACGTTAACAGGATGCCCAGGAGACCTCTCACATGCTGTGGCCTTTACTGAACAGGTTAATAATAGCTAATGATCTCATTATTATCATATCTGCATAATCTGTAGGTATCTGCATGTATGGAAACGCATATCCGATTTAGTATAGATTTTTACTACATCAAGGCTTGATGAATCACCTGGTATTCAGTGTGCATACTCAAATGCTGTAGCATGCCTGCTGCTAACAGTTTTTAGTGAATCAGTCCCATAGTTGGAAAAGAAAAATCTGTGTATAAATATGCATTTTTTTATTCTGGACAATTACTATAATTTTTTTTTCTTTATACTTTCCATGTCTGCTCTGATTCTGCCTTTTCCACTAAACTATGTTATCAAACAGATTTGTGATTCTCAACCTTTCAGAGCTGAAGTGAAAATAATATTTTACCAAGGCAAGAAATATTTTTGATAACAAGGTAACTTTCGCCATCCTCAATTATACTTAAATCCTGAATTAGATCTTGGATTCACTAGTGCCCTCTAGTGGCAAAAAAAGGCATAAGAACCAAAAAGGATATTTAATTTTCAGGTTGTACTGTGTGTGCACCCAATGCTGGCTCCTGCTGGCCCAGCCACTGCAGGTCATTTTAATGTAGCAAAATAGCAATTGACAGGTTTTTTAAATAGATTTAAAGAGATTATAAATTTGTTCTTAGCTCTCTTAAATTTTTAGCCTCACAGAGGGAATGATGCAGTGCAGTGCACCCTTGGGAACAGATTCCTATTATGAGGAAATTTGTACAAGGAGGCACCTACTTGTCTTTATAAAATAACGCAAGTGGCAGAATTGCACCTTAGATTTGGCAATTGCACCTTAGATTTGGCAAGTATTCATATAAATTATAGTTTTTTATCCTCTATGCATTATTATAGTACAGATGCTCCTCGACGTACGATCATTTGACTAACGATATCAAAAAATGATTGTAACGCCTTTGGACTTCCGATAGTGTCATTTTGCCAAATGACATACACATGTGCGGCGGCAGCATCCCGCTCTTGCGCACTTCCTATATCACATTTCTTTGTGTTCATCGCAAACCCTAATCATGGCCAGTAAGCGTTCCATCGACGCCACTGTGGCAGAAGAGGAGGAGAAAGGCATTTGATCTGGATACGAGACTGAAGATAATTTCTCAGCATGAATGCTGTAAACCCGAATTAGCCCTAACAAGTGACTTTGGGCTTTCGCAGTCAACGATTTCAACTATCCTAAAGGGCAAGCAGACGATAACTGTGGCTGTTAAATCACCAGCATCTGTAAGATCGACCATCATCACCAAGAAAAGATCTGGGTCGACTGATGATATGGAAAAGCTGTTAGTTACGTGGATGGAAGATCAAATCCAGAAACAGTTACCACTAAGTTTCCTAATGATACAGGCAAAGGCCAGAAGTCTTTTTGATGTCCTAAAGGACCGTGTCGATGACCTTTCGTATACCTAGACATTTACAGCTAGTCATGGTTGGTTCCAGTGGTTCAAAAGGCGTCATAATTTTTACAACGTGAAGGTTAGTGGTGCCAATACGAAAGGCTCTGCAGCATTTAAAGAAGAACTGCATAAAATCTTTGTAAATGCAAATTATTTGCCCGAACAGATCTTTAATGTTGATGAGACCAGCATATTTTGGAAGCATATGCACGTCCATCAAGAAGCAAGGACAATGCCAAGGTTTGAGGCATTCAAAGACCATGTTACGCTTCTCCTTGGTGGTAATGTGACTGGGTTTAAACTCAAACGTTTACTGATTTGCCATTCTGAAAACCCAAGAGCTTTCAGAAATTTCAGTAAGCAGTTATTTCCCGCGCATTATCATCATAACAAGAAAGAAGACTGTTTGGTTTTTTTAACTGCTTCATTCGCCAGGTTAAAAACAATATCCCATTCAAGATTCTTCTAATGTTAATGCATCAGGGAATCTGCCTCATCTCAATGATATGTGTATCTGCCTCCTAACGCAACAGCACTCATTCAACTGTGGCCACATTCAAGGAATATTATCTAAGGAAAACGTTCACGTGGCGATTGAGGCTACTGATCATGGCTGAACGTTTCAGGAGTTCTGGAAGGAATTTAACATCTTGAATGTCATAAGGAACATCGCTGTAACATGAGAAGAAGTAACAATGCAATATATGAATGAGATATGGAAAAATATTTTGAAGACATGCGCATTTATTCAAAGCTTTTGACAAAGATAAAGCATTAAGTGAAATCAGAATCAGAATCTAGTGTTAAGGCAGCAGCTCGAGTTAGAAGTGGATGAAGAAGATGTTGAGCAGGTGCTTGAAGCAGAAGCTGAGGAGCTCATGAACGAGGACCTCATTGAGCTGGAAGAAGAAAAAGGAAAAGAACCCGAGGCAAGTGATGAACAACAACTACCACAGAGAAACCTGACAACAACAGGACTGTCAGAGGCATTAACTGCAATAGAGGTGTTCAGATGGTAGAACAAATAGACACTCATTTTGAAAGCTTCTTGAGATTTGAACATTTAATAAAGGATGCTCTTGCTTGTAACAGGCAAATTTACAACTAAAAGAAAAAACAAATGGTTCAGTCATTCAACCTGTGCCGTCCAAACCTGTAGGATCAACAAGCTTTTCACAGGAATTAGAAGAAGAAAAATGTGATGACCTGGATGAAGAACCACCATCTTCTATTGATGAATTTACATAAAGATACTGTATAACCTGTAACGTTTAATGTACTTTATAGTAGTGTATATGAATTAATGTTAAATTCGACCCAGGAATTAGAAGAAGAAAAATTGATAACCTGGATGAAGAACCACCATTTTCTAGTGACAAATGAAGTGTTTATGTACATAAAGATACTGTATAACTTGTACTGTACTGTACAGAAATAAATGGTGAATTCGAGTTACGATATTTTCGACTTGCTATTGTTTTTTTCGGAACATAACCCCATTGTAAGTTGAGGAGCATCTGTATTTTAGAGCCTGATATTCAGCGTTGGTGGCTAGCGCTGCTAAAGTGGTTAACCGCTGCTGCTGCATGAAAGACCTGGATATTCAGTGCCAGGACCCTATCCAACCATCAGCATTGAATATCCAGGTCAGCCAGATAGCAGAGAAGCTAATTGGACAGCGGCGATATTCAGAGACTGCCCAGTTAGCTTCAGTGGTGAAAGTTAGGCAAGCCTTTTGGCTGCTTAACTTTCACCACTTGGCGATAACTTGGCAGTGGCTGACTATCGCCGCTGTCCGGTTATCGCCAAGTGCAATCTCCGCTCCCGGAACACCCCGATGTGGCGCTGTCAGCTTTCCCTCCTCCCATCAGTTAATCCCTCATGGTAATCCTGGATCCCTTTTCCCATCAGGAAAGTTGTCATTTCCGATCCAAATAGATAACTGGCTAATGTTAAATGTTCTATGTAACTTCATGTTATTGTTCAATGTAAACCGCCCCTGATTGCTGGAAGGAGCGGCATAAAAGAGCTGTTCAATAGATAAATAAATAAAGTAAATAATGGATTTTCAAACCCCAATGTCAAAGTTTGCATGTGATATTGCATGCTGTCGGTTAGTTCCTGTGCCTAAAAAATGGGCGAGGTTCTTTCTTGTCTATCTTTTAGGCGCAGGTCACTAACCAGGCAGCATGCAATATCACTGCTGCCTGGTTATAGATCGTCTCCACCTCCGCTCCTCGCTGGAACGCTCCTGACACACCCCAATGCTAAGCGGTCAGCATAATAATGGGCCCAAGATGTCTTAAATAACTGAGTAATGCCTCCATAGCCTTGCAGTCGTTACGTAACCACCAGAGAGCATCACCTCCATGTAAAATAATCCTGCAACTAACACAAGAGAGAATGAATGGACATGTTCATATGGTTTTAATATGTGTTGTATAAAGAACCACTTGCAATTTCCTGATCGTTTAAAAGATAGACGTGGAACTTCCACCCTCATCCACCTAATTATTCCATGTGAACTTTAGATTTACTAGTTAGCTTTTCAAAATCCAGTCTAAAGGCAAGTAACATTACAGTACACATCTTATTTCCTTACCCACGCTGGCTCGTAATCCAAGTTTTACCTGAGACAATGGCGGTGAAGTGATTCACCCGAGACTACAAAAGGGTCAGTGAGAGCTGGAGAATTTGGTTTATAACCTGCTTTCTCTACCCACTAGGCTACTTCTTCAGGATGGGCAGAGAATTCTGTAAGGAAGAAATGTATTAACCTAGCATTCTTTCCAGTTTCAGAATACCGTCATTTTGCAGTCTTTAAATGGAGGGAATCTTAAAGAGCCCAGGATGAAGGGTCAATAGTAAAAGTGATAAGATATGAGAGGTTAGCTACTGAAAAGGATAAGTCTGATAACCTTGTTAGTACATGAACTAAATTTTTTGAACTTGGTGTTAATCATCAAGCTGTGTTTTTGCTGCTGTAGAGAACTGGGTTTTTACTCATAAGGCTCAACTTGACTTCAAAATATAGACGTTTGGTCAACAGATATTGCAAATACCAAATGATCTACTAGCAAGTAAGGGGAAAGAGTCTTGATATTGACATGCTTTTTCTATCAAATGCCCACATATTTAAACAGATTTCCTTCTGTCAAAATAGTGAAAGTATTTTTTTGTGTCGAACCCCCTACAATATCTGGTCCACTAGTATATTTTTGTTGGACCTTAGAGTCAAAGTCTTTATTTTATTTTTTTAGAAATGATTAAAAATCATCCCTCCTGTTCAGACAGAGGCACATTCCATAGAGCACATTTAGGCACCTGTGCGTCCAATCAGAATGGGATGCGCAGAGGCAGACCCGATTCTGATCCCGTGGGGGTTAGACGTGCCCCATGGGATCAGAATCGAGTTTAGGGTCTGTGCATGAAGGCTGGGACCCAATTCTGATTGGCCTACACGCATAGAGCCACGCCCAGCTAGTGTAGTCAGGCTCCTGAACGGAGCCGCGATCCCCAGCTGCCAACCACTCTTTCCTTTCCCCGCAGCCTGACCCCCGATCCGGCCTTCCATGGCCAGGGTCGAGCTGCGGGGAACCCCTCACCCCCTCTCCTTCCTTGCCATCCCCTAATGTAGAAATGTGCATCGTGCAACTGTAGTTTGGGTTGTTCTTTCTTAGATGCTTCATTTTGTACTTGCTCACATTATGTTTCTTCTGAAATTTGAACGTCCAGTCTTCCAATTTATTAAGGTCCTCTTACAATTTTCACAATCCTCTTCTGTTTTAACAACTTTGAATAATTTTGTGCTATCTGCAGATTTGATCACCTCACTCATTATTCCCATTTCCATGTCATTTATGAATATATTAAAAAGCAGCGGGCCCAACACAGAGCCCTGGGGTACTCCACTATTTGCCTTTCTCCACTGAGAAAGCTGGCTATTTAATCCTGCTCTGTTTTCTTTTAACCAGTTCTTGATCCACACTAGTACACTGCCTCATATCCTATGACTTTTTAACTTCGCCAAGAGTCTCTCATGAGAGACTTTGTCAAAGACTTTCTGAAAATCCAGATACATTATATCAACTGGCTTACCTTTATCTACCTGTTTATTCACACATTCAAAAAATATAACAGATTAGTAAGACAAGATTCACAGAAGCAGCCGCCAGCGTGAGGGAAAAGACTCTTCACCCTGGCGGCTGTGCAGAGGGAGCCGGGGGCCTCGCGCAGGCTTCCCCGGCTCCCTCTGAAGCCCCTTAGATGGCCACAGGGCTGTTCGGAGGGGGGTGGCTAGGACTGGATGGGCTGTGATGGGGGAGGGGAACTTGGACTGGAAATGGGCTGTGATGGTGGGGGGCTAGGACTGCAAATGGGCTGTGATGGTGGGGGGGGGGGCTAGGACTGAAAATAAGCTGTGATGGGGGGGAACCTGGACTGGAAATGGACTGTGATGGTGGGGGGGGGGCTAGGACTGCAGATGGCCTGTGATTGGGGGGGAGCTTGGACTGGAAATGGGATGTGATTGGGGGGGCTAGGACTGGAAAAGGGTTGTGAAGGGAGGACTAGCACTGGAAATGGGCTGATGAGGAGCTGGAATAGGACTGGAAATGGGCTGATGGGGGGAGCTTGGACTGCAAATGGGTGATGGACGGGAAAAGGACTGGAAATGGCTGATGGGGGAATAGGAATGGAAATGGGCTGATGGGGGCTGGAATAGGACTGGAAGTGGGCTGATGGGAGTTGGAATGGGGCTGGAAATGGGCTGATTGGGGGGCTAAGATTGGAAATTGGCTGATGGGGAGCTTGGAGTGGAAATGGGCTGGTGGGGGGCTGGAATGGAACTGGAAAAGGGCATATGGGGGGCTAGGACCGGAAATGGGCTGATGTGGGGCATGGGAGAATGGGACTATAAGGGAGCTTATTTTGGGGGAGGACTAGAAGGGGATGGGGAATGAGAATGGAGAGGGGGAAAGATATTTTGTGTGGGAGGGAAGAAATGTCTACGATGGGCCGGATATTGGGAGAGTAAGTGGGGATTGAGAATGGAAGGGTGAAATTTGAGTAGTTGATAAAGGAATAAGGAAAGAAATGGGGGAAAGAGCAAAAGGGAAACGATCAGTATGTTAAAGCAGATATAGAGAGAGAATGGAAAAAATCTAAAAGAGAAGAAAAGACAAATGGATAGCTTGCAGAAGGCACAAAAAAACCAGAAGAAAGTGACTGTAGCAATTGCAACTGAAAAATATAATGCCCAAACAAAAGGTAGAAAAATACTTTTTATTTTGAAATTATTAACTGGAATATGTCAGGTCTGGGAAATGTGTATCGCTAACATCTTTGCGTTTTTGTTTAGTGCAAGAGGAAATTAATTTATAGTTTTATTTCTCCAGTGTTGTTGTACATTTCATATTTGGCTTTTGGGGTTCCCAATTTAATTATTATTTTCCTATTTCTAAATTGTGATCCCTTGTTCTTTGTGTGGTGATGGTCTATGTTCTGCATGTGTAACCGAGCTGAGGTATTCTGTTCATGTAGTTTCTATTTGACCATGTCACTTGTTCTCCTTCCCCAGTAGGAGATGTATTGGTATTCTCTGAGATGTACTGGTTTAATATCTGCAGTGTTGCCTTTTAATAGGTAGGGTTTAGTGCTTTGTAAGTCCTGGCAGTGCTGTTATGATACGGTGGGTTTGCTATGGGTTCTAAATAATCAGTGTTTATACTATTTCCTAATGGACCTGGTGGTTGTCACTGCAATATAGTAATGTAGAAATCTGTTAGTCTTTCTTTATCCAGACACTCATTGAGAGGCATGTTTACTAAAAGTGCATGTTAACGTTATGCAAATATTCATGCAAATGAGACTCCTTATGCAAACGAGGTCCCGCAATTAATCTCCACACATGGCCCTGCACCCCCCTTGGGCCGCCCCTGGCTGTAGGTAAATGCTGTAAAAAGGGAGATTGAGAGCTGGAAATCTGAGTGGATAGAGAGAGAAAAATAAAAGGAAGAAATCTGAAAAAAGCTCAAAAGAGTAGGAAAAGGAAGGAAATGAAGAAAATGGGGAGAGAGAAGAAATGGCAGGTGGACAGAAGGCCCTGGAAAGAGAGTTAAGGCATTTTGCAAAGCTGGGCATAAAAAAAGTTTAGACAAGTTCCTGGAGGACAAGTTTTATAAATAAATATTAGTAAAATAGACAGGAAATCCAGAGTGTGGGGGAGGGGGGAGAAGAGCAGGGAGAGAAAAAGAGAAGGAATTGGGGAGCCCTGGGTCCCCGCATGTCTAACCCCAGCTCTGCCAGTACATCTCCAGTTGGGAAAAAGAGAACAAGAAGTATTACAGAACCAACGTGTGAACAGAATCTCACAACTCGGCTGCACATGGAAAACAGACAGAATAAGAAACTATAAATGAGAAATAAATATGCAGACAAAAATGAAATGTAAAACACAAAACTGAGCTGCAGAAAAATGAAGAAAGAGAAACAGAAATGTATTTTCTCCTGAACTATAAGTAAAAGCACATTTTCAAAGACAATATATTTCATGTTCTGAAAACTGAGGGGGATATTTGAAGGCATTTAGACATTTGCAGACCTGCAAACAGCCTAAATGCCGCTCACTGTGATATACCCAGTTTCAGCCACTAAGCACCCCAATGCTGGTCGACTAGTGTCAGGGTGCTCCGAGGGCGGCTCCCAAGGATGACCAGTTAGCGGGCATATCCATGCACTAGCAAGTTATTCTAAAGTGGCTAAAGATAGGCACTTAAATGGCTTAACTTTAGCCAGCTGAGCTAATGGGTCAGCGGCTGACTACTGCTACTGACCGGTTAGCTAAATCACTCTCCAGCCAACCTGAATATTCAATGCTAGTGGATGGATATGACCCTTGCACTGAAAATCCAGGTTCAAGTTAAAGCAGCAATGACTGACCGCTTTAACAGCCCTAGCCACCGCCGCTGAATATCTTCCCCCCCCTCCCCCGATTTCTTTTGTACCTTTGCTGTCTGATCATATTATTTTTCCAGCTGGGTTGGCCCTGGTCTCTTCCACGTCCTCTTGTTGGTTTTCACCTTGGACCTTTCTAGGATCTCGTATCTATTTTCTGTTTCTTCCCTCTCGCTGTTTTCTTCCCTATATCTCTCTCTGATGTTGACTGCTCTGGTTCATTTTTTTCCATTTCTCTCATCTGCCTTTTTACCTAACTATAGCCAGATTTCAGTCCTCCTTCTCTCCTCCCTCTCTTTACTAGTCTCCCTATTTCCACCTTCCACCTACTTACTAGCGTTCCATTTCAGACTCTTACCTCCCTAGTCTTTCCCCAGCCTCCTATACAGCCCATATGCTGCCCTTCCTGTTGGAGATCAGGGATAACTCTTTCTCAGGGAATGGGAGAAAATAACAGAAACATGACGGCAGGAAAAGTCCACATGGCCTATCTAGCCTGCCCTTCCATATCAACTACAATAGTCCCCTTTTTTCCTTTAGAGATCCTCTGTGTTTGTCCCATGCTTTTTTGAATTCAGATACTGTCCTTGTGTCCACTACCTCCATTGGGAAACTATTCCATGCATCTACCACTCTTTCCGTAAAAAAATATTTCCACATATTACTCCCGAATCTATTCCCTTTCACTCTCATCCTATGGCCCCTTGTAGCAGAGCCTGCTTTCAATAGAAAGAGGCTCTCCTCCTGTGCATTTATGCCATGGAAGTATTTAAACATCTCTATCATATCCCGCATTTCCTCTGATGTATACATATTAAGATCTTTAAGACTGTTCTCATATGCTTTATAACAAAGACCAGTAACCATTTTAGTAGCCACCCTCTGCACTGACTCCATCCTGTTTATATCCTTTTGAAGGTGCGGTCTCCAGAATTGCACACAATACTCTAAATGAGGTCACATCAGAGACTTATACAGAGGCAATATCACCTCTTTTTTCCTGCTGGCCATTCCTATGTACCCAAGTATCCTTCTGGCTTTTGCTATCATCTTTTCTACCTGTTTAGCCACTTAAAGATCATCAGAAACAATCACTCTCAGGTCCCACTTTTCTTTCATGGACAGAAGTGCTTTGCCCCCTACACTGTACCGCTCCCTTGGATTTTTGCAGCCCAGATGCATAACCCTGCATTTTCTAGCATTAAATCTCAGCTGCCAAATTCTTGACCATTCTTCTAGTTTAGCAGATCCCTTCTCATGTTATCTACTCCTTCCTGGGTGTCTACTCTATTGCCGATTTTGGTATCATCGCAAGGAAGCAAACCTTACCTGACAGCCCTTCCGCTATATCACTAACAAAAATGTTAAAAAGAATTGGACCAAGGACAGATCCCAGTAGAACACCACTGATAACCTTCTTCTCCTCAGAGTGAGCTCTGTATCCTCTGTATCCTTTGTTGTCTCCCACTCAACCAATTTCTAACCCAGTTAGTCAACTTAGGGTCCATCCCTAGGGTACTGAGTTTGTTCATAAGTCACCTGTGAGAAACGGTGTCAAAGGCTTTACCGAAATCCAAGGACACCATATGGAGGGGTCTCCCTCGGTCCAACTCCCTGGTCACCTGGTGAAAGAAATCAATCAGATTTGTCTGACAAGATCTGCCTGGTAGATCCATGCTGCCTTGGATCCTGCAATCCATTGGAATCCAGAAACCTCACTATTCTCTCTTTTAGCAGCCTTTCCAATAATTTACTCACCACAGAGGTTAGACTAATCAGCCTCTAGTTTTCAACCTCAACCTTACTTCCTCTTTTTTATGAAGGGACCATATGTGCCTTTCTCCAGTCCTCTGGGATCACTACTGACTCCAAAGAAGCACAGAAAATATCAATCATTGGAGTTGCTTGAACGTCCACAAGTTCCTTCAATATTCTCGGATGTATCCCATCTGATCCCATCACTTTGTCTACTTTTAGTTTAGCTCATTCCTCACGAACACAATCTTCCGAAAATCGTTCAAGATCCCCGTCACTTCTGTTCCTATTTATGAATGTTTTCTGAGATCCTGCTCCTGGCCCTTCATCTGTGAACACAGAATAGAAATATTTGTTAAGCAATTCCGCTTTATCCCCATCAGCTTTTACATATTCCCCCCTTCACCTTTGAGTATGATAATTCCACTTTTGCTCTTCCTCCTCTCACTTCTCCTGGAACAAGCCACCGGAATCTGTACATCAGGCTTTCATCTCTCCCCCTTTTCAAATCCATGCTAAAGGCTCAGCTCTTTGAGGCTGCCTTTGGATCCTGGTCTCCTTGTGTCTCCTTACCTTTCCCTTTTTGTACCCTTGTTCTCAACTTTTGTACTGTCTGTCTTGATTAGACTGAAAGCTCTAATGAGCAGGGACCATCTTTTATATGTATTTGTACAGCGCTGCATATACCTTGTTGCTGTTGTTGTAAGTGCCGTCAAGTTGTAGCCCTCTGGATAGTTGTCCTAAACTGTGTTCGGTCTTCAGTCAGTAGCGCTATATAAATGATTAATGGTAGTAGTAGTAAATAATATATCTGAAAAATGTGTTATCCCCCAATTTTATTGCATTGGCTATTTTTTCTTCTTTTTGTATCTTTGCTTTCCTGACTACTTTGCTAGCTTCTCTAAATATAGATGCTTTTCTTCCTCTCCCTGTGATTTCTTGTATTTCCTGAAGACCTCCCTCTTTTTCTTCACCCTTTTAGCTCTTCTTTTGAGAAACATAGTGGCCTTCTTTGCCTTTTACATTTATTTACCTTTCTAACAAAAAGGTTTGTTGCCTTTAAAATATCCTCTTTCAGTTTTGTCCATTGCTTTTCTACATCCCCCAGCTGTTCCCATCCCACTAACGACTTCTTGAGGTAGTGTCCCATCTTGGCAAAGTTGTTTTTCCTAAAATCTAAGATCCTCACTTTTGAATGGATTTTATCCTAATACAGGACCACACCAACTGGTGATCACTGGATGCGAGATGATCTCCCACTATGACTTCAGAAACACTTTCACCATTAGTAAGCACCAAGTCCAGTATGGCCCCTTCGCATGTGGGCTCAGTTACCAGTTACTGGAATAGTTCTCCCTGTAGAGAATCCAGGATCTCTTTATTCCTACAGTAGATGGCACCATAGCAAGGATGTGCCAATCAACATCCAGCATATTGAAATCGCCTATCAGTAGCACTTCTTCTTTCATGGCAATACTGCGTATGTCTTCTATTAAATCCCCGTCTACTTCTTCTACCTGTGAGAGAGACTGGTATATCACTCCAATGGCATATCACACCAGTACAAATGGATTTCCCTCTCCCTCTTTCTAGTTTAACCCACAGTGCCTCCTTGTTCCCTTTGAAGTCCTGTAATTCTATAGCCTTGATAATATATTTTTTACATATAGTGCTATTCCTCCTCCCCTTCTTCCTATCTGTCCTTCTTGAATAAAGTATAACCCAGTATAACTACATCTTATTCATGATTGTCTGTGTACTATGCCTCCGTAACCACCACTAAATCCAAGTCCGCCTCTTCCATTAAAGCCTCATTATCTGTGATCTTATTTCTCATGCTAAGGGCATTTATATACACCGCTTTCCAGATATTGCCCTTTTTACCCATTTCTAAAACCTGATGAGATCAGTGGCTTCAAAGAGCTCATTCTGAATAGAAAGCTGGAGAAAGAAAGAAGAGTTTTACTGAACACCACAAAAAAAATTCCCCTTTTGCAATACAGAAAAAGAACTAGCTTAAAAATGAAGACCAAAGCCCCTTTAAGAGCTCTCAGGCAGAGAGCTTGTATTTAAAAGTCACAAAGTATTACCTTGCTTGCAATGGAGACCCTGTTAGGAATGCCAGGACTTGCAAGGCACTTTAGACCTTTATACAGTACTCAGCTGCCCAGCTCCTTTGCAAGCTTATCAAGGACAACTAACCCCTTATGGGGTTAGTGGCTTCCCGAGTGCTCAGTATCATCAAACCAGAATATCAGCAGAGGTTTTTCTCTATTTCCCCAAGAAGACCTCTGAGCAGGGGTCAACCATCACAGTCATCAATAGAATAGAACTATTTCCCTTTTCGGAAAAGATTCTATGCAAAATATTTCCTCTTCCTAAAGAGATGGGAGGACTGTGAGCCATTCTGGACCTCAGGGATCTCAATCTTTTTCTCATAAAAGTTCAAAATGAATACCCTCCCCATCATTTGCTCCTATATATCCAGAGGGGACTGGCTATGTTTACAGGATCTCAAGAACCTAGAGATGTGTATAGGAAAAACATTTTTGGCTTGTTTCTGGTTCATTTTGCTTTCCTTCCTGATTTTTGGATATGTTTTCAGTTTGTTTCAAACATTCATTCTAATAAAAATTATAAATGCACATTAAGTCAATTAGCATGTGCTAAAGAGTTTTAACACGTTAATATGTAAGTTAATGTTAAACTGATATGGAGGGGAATTTTAGAAGAACCGTCTAAGTGCAATCTGGAACTGACTTGATGGCACTAAAAAAAAAAAAAGACAAGACACATCTGAAAAAATGCAAAACCACATCCAGGTGCAGATGAGATAGAATGCACTCTTCTCTACACCCTCTGTTCATCACTGTTCATGCCTTAGAGGAGATCTAAAGTTAGATGTGACACCGGATGTCCATGCCTCTTCCATGCCCCCATTCGGATTCGGACATCTTCACTTTGGGGATGTCCCCAGAGCTGGCTTCTAAAATAGCCCTTGAGACATCTCTATGCCCATTTTCACACATCCACAGCATCTGCTTCTAAAATGGCACACTAATGAACCGAATACACATGAATGATTAGGCATCACTACAAGGACGCAAACACTCATTCCAATCCTTCCCAAGCTAGCCCCAGACTTGGTGATAGCATCTTAGGCAGACCTTAAGCCTTATGCCTCCCCCCTCGGTTGTCAGAATGTATTGTTTAGTTCTGAATGCCCCAACTCTGGGGTTAGACCTGGCTCCAATTCATTAATATCACATTCCCCAGCAGGATCTAGCTTCTGCTTCTGGAGAAATATTTACTTATTTGAGAAAAACTTGTCTACTTTACCATGAATAGTCTTAGATCTAGTCCCTAGCCATTACAACATCTGTGGCTACCTGCAAAATCTTGCAGTGTTGCTGCACTGACGCAGCAGTCAACCCATAGGGAGAGTTATGCAACTGCTGATCGAAAGATCTCTTTTTTGCCTCCAGCTACTCCGCCAAATTTTCATCCGAGCCCAACAGCCCAAGGATTCTAAAAGATCATTTGTCCAAGCCAGAATCCAACTGAGCCAAAATCCCCAGCCCAACAGAAGAACTTTCCACTAATGAAGCAGTAGGGGATGGCTTCAAAGTTGATACGCATTCAAGGCTGGTGGCAGACTGCCAAATAGAGGACCAGCCTGAAGAACTAGCTTGAACCTCATATCAGAAGAAAGCTGGTGAAACTCTCTCACGCTAACTGGAGAAACGTTTTTCCTTTCCGCCATAGTTTGAAAGTTGCAGGAGACGGTAAAATGCTCACAGTCTCAAACCACCATCTTAGCCCCTAGAAAAATTACTTTGTCTTTCACCCTCCATGCCTTTATTGTCTCTTGACACCTCCGCAAAATTTTTTGTCTAAAGATGCCACTGGAGAGAAGAGAGGAAATGCTCATCTCTACTGCCACCACTACAGCTTTGGCCTGGCCTGGCCTGACCTGACTCAATTCCTGTGTTTGAGGACATGTTTCATACTCTTTGCCCCAGGTGACAAAATACCTAGTTCCAGCCCCGCTGAAAAGCCATTGGTACAACTCTGAGAGCTTGGTTGATGAGCATGAATTAAACATTGCTATAAAACATTTTATTTTTAAATTTAAGATGACTACTACAAGTAGCTCATACATAGCTTAAGGGCCAAGTGGAATGTTGTAGTACACCAGATTCAGTCTTGTAAACAGGCAACCCCGTGCCTCATAGAGAACAAACCTTAGCCAAAGCTACCGGTATCACAGGCACTATCCACACAACTGTGAGAACAAGTCTGCATCTTCATACTGCTTTATCACCAAGTGCAATTCCAATTTGCATGCCACTTTTCCCGTCAATAGTAGATATAATACTTGGATTAAGCTTTGAAAAACTTGGGCCGTGTGCTACAGAATAAAAACAAAAGAAAGGCTAAAATGTCTCAACAGACAACAACAAAAAACTTTCAGAACAAAAAGTTCATTGTAACACATTTTATCATATGAATTCACAGGCTTCTTTTGTAAGAAAATGATTTTTAAGCTACTTGAAGAATTCCTGCTCTTTTAAAATATGTAAACTTTATTGTACATTATCACTTCAATAGACCAAACAATGCTTCTAGTGACAACTGCATAATTAGCTTCCGTTAAAATTGAAGTTGGAGCTTAATAAAAATAACCAAGTATACTGAATGAGAAACAGCCATTTTTCCCATATTATAAAATGAATTGAAATTATTTAGGGTAACAATAAGTTATGATACAGTGAAAAGCATTATTATTCTTATTAAAGGATGTTCCAATATGGATATTGTAATTAAATATAGAAGGAGCTATTTATTAATAATGTGTGTTAAGAGCGTTAGTGGTGATGTAGTTTACTAAACCTAGCCCTTACGTTTGCCCAGCAGCACAAAGTCTTATAAAGGCAAGTCCATAAAGATCAGGGCTGGCTTAACTATTAGGCAAGGTCGCCAAGGGCAACAGCTTCTGGGGGGGGGGGGGGAGAGTAGTAATAGTAGTAGATCAAGGGGGCTAGTTACTAAGCTGCAGTAGAATGTTGCATTTTAGCACAGGAGTCACTAGTTTGTATTTTGGCTCACGCTTTTCAATAGCAGTTCAAGGTGAGTTACATTCAGGTACAGAAGGTATTTCCCTGTCCCCAGAGAGCTTAACATCTAATCTTATGCTGTGGCAGTGGAGGATTAAGTGACTTGTCTAAGATCACACGGAATGGCAGTACCTGGTTCCCCTGGCTCTCAGTCTGCCGCTCTAACCCTCAGTGATGGAAAAACAGGGTTGTGTATTACGATACATGGATCAGGCACAACACAGCATTTATTCACATTGGCACATTCTGGCCTTTCACTCTGTTTTTCAAGATGGGCCCTGTATAGCATTTACCATGGGGCATAATTTACGCAATCTTCTTGTCTGTTCAGACTTCACACCTAAGGGATGTGAACCAGCGTCATCATGAGCCATGTGGACAATGTTCTATGTGTAGTATAGGCTTGAATGTCACAACCTGGGAAGATACAAGAACTGGATGTCACTATTCTTTGAAGTACAAAACCAACTGTCACACAGCATGGGTTATGTACATGGTAATATGCCCATGTACTAAACTTTATGTTGGACAGAATGTTGCATGATAAAACTCAGACTTAGCGAACATAAATCGAGACTGCAAACTCTGTCATCACTGCCCCAATGGTCCAACATTGCTTAGATATGACTCACCACTGGCAGGATCTCAAATGGTTGGTCATTGTCTATATTTAGGATTGGCGATGGAGCAACATGGAAGATCAATTAGTCCGCCTTGAGAAGCACTGGATGCTCACATTGAAGAGATTGCAACCCAAAGGTCTGAATGAGGCACTTAAGTGGATATCAGGGCTGTGATGTCATCATAATTATGTGCTGTGTCTGCTTACGTACTGCTGCTTCCCTTTAAATTACCACTAGTTATGGTGTTTCTCTTGTACACCTGAGTTGGTTTTCATCTATGCTGGTTGACGAGTCCTGAGGTAGCCACAAAGAATCTTAACTGGTGAAATTCGAGTTGACATATCATTTCTCAGCTGCTAGCATCTCGGCATTCAAGGGTAGTCCTCTGTTTTTCAGCTAAGTGGTTTTGAGGTTTTTTAAAATGCTTTTGAAATTTTAAAAAAACGTACAACTACTGGGCCGATGAATGATACTGTGGGGTAAATCTGTGCTATGTATAACTGTTGATAATAACCAGCAATAAGCCAGTTCCCCTTGGTCTGAGGCCCTCTTATCCTTTGGACACCGAATTTATATCTCTTTATTAAGGTACAAAGTTACTTATTCATTCTTTTAATAAAAGTCAGGTAACATGTTAACTATTTAGTCTAATAGCAGTCCCATTCTTTCTGGTATGCCTTTAACCCATAGCGGCAGCTCATCAGGTAATACATATTCAAACATGGTTACTGTTGAATTACAAAAAGGCCAGCAGATCTGAAGCCTAGTGGCCATTTGGCAACCTACCAAAAACTGATATGTTAAATCATTTTATGGTGCCAGTAACCAGAGGATTTTTGTTACAAAGCTGCTAAACATCACTCAGGTTGATATTCAAAGCCCTTAGCCAGCCAGTCAGCCAATGTGGGGGAAGGCAGCTGGCAGCCAGCCAGCCAATGGTGGGAGTGGGGGAGGGAAGCCAGCCAGCCAGCCAATGGTGGGAGTGGGAGAGGGAAGCCAGCCAGCCAGCCAATGGTGGGAGTGGGGGAGGGAAGCCAGCCAGCCAGCCAATGGTGGGGATGGGGAGGGCAGTCAACAGCCAGTCAATGGTGAGGGGGGGAGAGGACAACCGGCAGCCAGCCAATGGGGTAGTCTGTGATATTCTGCAGGGCTGTTCAGATAGGGACACTGAATATCTACACAGGCCACTCAGAAACTATCTAGTTAGTGCGGGGGTGAGGGGGTTGTGGACGATATGGGTGCTAACCGAGTAAGTACCGGTATTTAACATAGTTAACAGGATTTTCAGTGGCCCTTGTCTGGAAAACTTAGACCACATGAAAAGCTGGCCTAAGCATCAATCCAGAAAAGCGCCAGCCAAGAATCACACTAACCCGGATTTTCAGCAGCAGCTCCTATCCAGATATTGCCTCGAAGATCTCATTTATATTTTTAAGTGCCATGGCTGGTCACCGTGGAGTTTGAATATAGGCGATTTTGAAAATTGGACCGAATAGCGGCATTGTATGTGCAGACTGGACATCCAACCCACGCTTAGCTCCCCAGCCCTATTCTACCAGCAGCGCTCCCCGCATCATATACAGAGCGTTTGTGTGGGGAGTGATGTACGTGGATGAGAGGGGGTGGAGCAGGATGGAACAAGGGAGTGGCCAGTCTCCAGGATGTACAGAGGCTATTCAGGAAAGGCCTCTGTACGCATGCCAGCACTGACATGGACAGCCAGCATATTCCACCCTCAATTGGAGGCCGCAGCCCAGTTGGCAGGCTGAAGCCCCCCATACACCACGGCGATGGCTCAGGACAGAGCCTGCCAGCAAGGCATGCCCTTGTGGGCCCCTGCTAATGGCATGGTATTCCCTGCTGCTGGCTGGACATGTTGGTGCCATGGCGACAGGATGCCACTGCATTGGCACACCAGCCAGAGCATTGTATGCTGGGAATGGGCAACCTCAGAGTTGTCTCCCTCCTGGTAATGCGGTGCATGCCGGACCATCTTTCTACCCGATTCCGCAATCACGGGTGCGTATAGCTCCCATGGTTGTGGAATCGGCTCCAACTTGGCCCGTCCAAGTTTTGGATGTGCACACAGCCCAGACGTGAACCATTTGGAATCAGCCTCAGTGTATATAAAGGCCCATAGCATGGGAAATGAGATCCCAGATGTTGAGACTTTAATAGAAGATGTTGATTTGGATTTAGTGGTGATTACAGAGACGGACGATGACTGGGATGTAATTATATGGGGCTATACTTTATTCAGGAAGGACAGGATAGGAAGAAGGGGAGGAGGAGTGGCACTATATGTAAAAAATAATATTAAAGCTATAGAATTAGAGGGCTTAAAAGGGAGCGAGGAGGCACTGTGGGTTAAACTAGAAAGAGGAAAAGGGAAATCCATTTGCATAGGTGTGAAATACAAATCTCCTTCACAGGGAGAAGAAGTGGACAGGGATTTAATAGAAGACATACACAGCATTGCCAGGAAAGGAGAAGTGCTACTGATAGGTGATTTCAATGTGTCGGATGTGGATTGGCACATCCCTGCTGCGGTGTCATCTAGAAGTAAGGAGATCCTGGATTCTTTATAGGGAGAACTATTCAGGCAACTGGTAACAGAATCCACACGTGAAGGGGCCATACTGGACAGTGCTTACCAATGCTGAAAGTGTTTCTGATGTTTTAGTGGGAGATCATTTTGCATCCAGTGATCACCAGATGGTGTGGTTCAGTATTAGGACTAGGGCTGATAAGATCCATTCAGAAGTAAGTGTTTTTGATTTTAGGAAAACTAACTTTGCCAAGATAGGACAATGCCTTATGAAGTCATTAGTGGAATGGGAATAGCTGGGGAATATAGAAAAGCAATGGGCAAAACTGAAAGGGGATATTTTATGGGCAACAAACCTTTTTGTTTGAAAGGTAAATAAATGTAAAAGGAAAAGGAGGTCACTATGGTTCTCAAAAGAAGTTGCTGAAAAGGTGAAGAAAAAGAGAGTGGCCTTCATAAAATACAAGAGATGACAGCGAGAGGAAGACAAACATCTATATGTGGAAAAGCTTAGAGCAGCTAGGAAAATAGCAGGAAAGCAGGGATACAAAAAGAAGAAGAAATAGCCAGTGCAATACAATGGGGGAATAAGACATTTTTCAGATATGTTAGTGAGAGGAGGAAGGGCAAAAGTGGAATTGTCAGACTCAAGGATGAAGGGGAGGAATATGTAGAAGCTAATGAGGAAGAAGCGGAATTGCTTAACAAATATCTCCGTTCTGTGTTCACAGATGAAGGGCCTCAGAAAACACCCACAAATAGGAACAGAAGTGAAAAGGATCTTGAATGATTTTCAGAAGACTGTCTTCATTAGGATCTAGTTAAGCTAAAAGTAGGCAAAGCAATGTGGCCAGATGTGATACATTCAAGAATATTGAAGGAACTTGGGGACGTTCTAGCGGCTCCACTGACTGACCTTTTCAATGCTTCTTTGGAATCGGGAGTGGTCCCAGAGGAATGGAGAAAGGCACATGTGGTCCCTTTACATAAAAGCAGAAATAAGGATAAGGTTGAAAACTACAGGGTGGCTAGTCCAACCTCTGTGGTGAGTCAATTATTGGAAACACTGCTGAAAGAGAGATTAGTGAGGTTTCTGGAATCCAGGGGCTTGCAGGATCCGAGGCAGCATGAGTTTACCAGAGGCAGGTTTTGTCAGACAAATCTGATTGATTTCTTTAACTGGGTGGCCAGGGAGCTGGATCAAGGGATAGCCTTATAGGTGGCATACTTGGATTTCAGTAAAGCCTTTGACACGGTTCTGCACAGGCGACTTATAAACAAACTGAGCACCCTAGGGATGAAACCTAAAGTGACTGACTGGATTAGAAATTGGTTGAGTGGGAGGCAACAAAGGGTACAGGTAAATGGAGCTCATTCTGAGGAGAAGGAGGTTACCAATGGGATCTGTCCTTGGAACGATTCTTTTTAACATTTTTGTTAATGATATTGCGGAAGGACTGTCAGGTAGGGTTTGCCTCTTTGCAGATGATACCAAAATCTGTAATAGACACACAGGAAGGAGTGGAGAACATGAGGGGGGATCTAGCTAAGCTTGAAGAATGGTCAAGAATTTGTCAGCTGAGATTTAATGCTAAAAAGTGTAGAGTCATGCATTTGGGCTGCAAAAATTAAAGGAAGTGGTACAGTGTAGGGGGCAAAGTACATAAAAGAAGAGCAGGACCTTGGTGTAATTGTTTCTGATGATCTTTAAGTGGCTAAACAGGTAGAAAAGTTGACTGCAAAAGCCAGAAGGATATTTGGGTGCATAGGGAGAGGAATGGCCAGCAGAAGAAAGGAGGTGATAGTGCCTCTGTATAAGTCTTTGGTGCGACCTCATTTGGAGTATTGTGTGCAATTCTGGAGACCACATCTTCAAAAGGATATAAACAGGTTGGAGTCGGTGCAGAGGGTGACTACTGAAATGGTTAGTGGTCTTCGTTATAAAGCACTTGAGGACAGACTTAAAGATCTTAATATGTATACATTAGACTAAGCAGTGGTTCTCAACCCAGTCCTCTGGGACACCCAGGCCAGTCAGGTTTTCAGGATATCCACAATGAATATGCATGAGATAGATCTGCATACACTGCTTTCACTGTGGATGACAAGCTTCTCATGTTTTCCTTTTCAGGAAAAGGAATTAAAAAACTATTTCCCTGTCCCCTATCACATCTGCAGTCCTACAATCCCATTCAGCTCCCAGTAATACCCAATCAAGCCACAATCAGTCTCACTGACTGCTTTGCTTAGGGTCCTAGCTACTTCTCTAAGCATACCACAGTTACCTTCACTCACAGGCCTCCTTTCCCTGTCAGCTATAAACTACTTACTTAAAGAAACAATACCTTTAATTTATTCTTCAACCCTTTAAATTCCTCTGAGGATTTCCATCCTTTAATTTACTACTCCAACTCTGTATTAGCACCTCACTATAGATATAACCACTCTCTTAACAGAAGTCTAAGACATTATTTCAGGAGCCAAAACTTCTTTTTAAAATCATATTTCTTTAGCCCAATAATAAATCTTCTTACATTTGCCTAGTGGTATTAACCCAAGTAGCCATAAAGCTTTTACAGCTTCTCTTAGCTCATAATTCCAATTAATCTCCCAAACAAACAGTTGATTTCAACTAAAACCTCACCTTCCACAGTTCAGCTTTTTAATCCCACTGAAAATATATTTTTATTCAACAGGACCATTTTTTCCAGTCAATACAACTCCAGAGCTCATCAGTCCCTAATTAAACTTCATGCCGTTACTAAAAAAAAAAGAAGATCCCTCACCCATTCCTTTATATCTCTCTCACATCATTCAGCTCCATTCAAAATCAATCCTACTCATAACAGCATTCAACCCCATTCCCACTCACCTCAACAGTCATACATCCATTCAACTCCACACACAGCCCCCAAATTGCCACCCCAAATGCTTCAGCATTTCAAACTCCCCTGGCACCAGGGGGGAGTGTCTAATCTAAGATGGCAGCAGCCGGCTGCATCAAGTGTGAGCGCTTTTTCTAATGGGCAAAAAGTGTAAGGGAAGAGGTGGGCCGTTGCCCTCTCAACACTCTTCTACCTCTTCGCCATTTTCTTCTATGGGGCCTTTGGACGCCTTTCTTGTTTGCGCTGCTTGGGATCCAGCGGTGGCTGGGGAAGAACACCGAGTTGCAGTTTTGCCGGAGTCGGGTGACTCGACGGCTGCTTCGGCAACATCTCTTTCCCCAGCGTTGAGTCCATATAAACATTTTTAAAGCTGTTTCTTTAAGAGATTAAGCAGTGCAACACTAAAATAGCTATCTGCATCACATTTAACTGTCATTCCCGCCTGGACCTCATTACCATAATCCCCTAGGGAGATCCCTCCTCACCCACTTTTACATCCCGATAACTGGACATATTAGAACTATATTTTTACCATCAAAATAAGCATTTACAAAGTTCAAAAGTGATGTATTAGCATGTATACATATTCCTCATATTTCTGTGACACTTTTAAAATTACTACTGCACAATTCTATCTCAGGGAAAAAGGAACAAATTACAGCTAAATCGGTCTTCTAAAAATGATCAAAATACATTTTTCAAGATCCTCAGATCTCCTGCACTCAAACCCAACAATCAAAGTTCAAAATTGCCGTCTTTTAATTTTGATGGAGCTACCCCTGTACCGCTCAAAAACAGGTCCAATTTAAACCAAACTAAGCAATTTTCATCAATAAAAATTACATATTTGGGCTCCCCAACATCCCCTCAACACTTTCTGATACTTGAAATTTTAATTTAAAATTGCTGATTTTTTTCTCACTTTAAACATGTTTTTAAGGATGGCTTCCTACACTGCCAGCAGCCATTTTGAAGCTCCATACAAGCCTGCAGAGCTCCCTGAGAGGTCTACAAAAGCATTGGGGCAGTTACCAAAGCTCAGAACAACTACAAATCGGAATCAGTGCCGCTCTGACACAGTATCTGCAACCATTTTTTTAAATTATTTCTGTTACCTTTCAGGAGCCTGTACAACCCCTGGAACACTCCTAAAGCCTCAGGAAAGGTTTGAGGTGTGATCAAAAAGTATCGAGACTTCTAGTGTAGCTATATAACAATACGTCGCACCATGATGTTATTATGCAGGCAGTGACCTAGCTGTGTTCTTCATGTGCAGAGTGTAGCCTGGTTGCAGCACACCTGTACTTTTTTTAATCACATGATGTTTGGTAAAAGCAGTTCATTAGATTGTGAGCCCTTTGGGGACAAGGGAATAAAAAAGTACCTGTTAGTATATACGTGTAAACGGCTCTGATGCGTAAGTAAAGGGCGGTATATCAAATGCCTAAACCATAAACCATCAAATTTACGATGAGTAAAAAAATTTGAACAGCGAATTTGCATTAAATTCTGCCAGAAACTTGGAGATTCATGCAAAGAGACTTATGACAAATAGTAGCAAGTATACGGCGATGACTGCATGAGTCGTGCTTGAGTTTATGACTGGTAGAAACGTTTCCAAGAGCGCTGCCAAAGTGTTGACAATGACGAATGTTCTGGAAGGCCATTCACGAGTAAGAATGAAGACAAATGAAGCAGTGTGTGTTGCAATACTCTCAAATTGTCGATTGACTATCAGAGAGTTTTCTTAGGACATGGACATCAGTTTGGGTTGGTACAGTCCATTCTTACTGTCGATTTGGGAATGAAATGTATTTATTTATTTAAACTTTTTTTTGTATACCGCTTTTCTACCATTCAAAGCGGTTTACAATGTTCCCTCTAAGTTGCGCTGGGTCCGCCGCCAACATTCCTGCTGGCAGGGGGGGTGCAGTGTGATCGATCGCTCCGCCACTCCCCCCACCGACGGGAATGCCGGCGGAGGACTCGGCGCAAATGAAAGGGAACATTGCGAGGGTGCTGCAGCATGTGTTTAAGCACAGGGTCTAACACATGCCGCAGCATCCTCGCAAGGTTCCCTTTCATCTGGCCGGGTCCTCTGCTGGCATTTCCGCCGGTGGGGGGAGGGGCGGAGCGATCGATCACACTGCACCCCCCCCCCAGGAATGTTGGTGGCGGACCCAGCACAGCTTAGAGGGAACATTGTTTACAGATAACCAACAGAAGTAGCAGGGCTTTGGGAAGCACTCTGTTTTATGTGTGTCTGCAAAATTCATGCGGAAAGTCATGTACCCTGACCAAAAAGAAGATCGAGCTGTTGGAATGCATTGAAAATGACTCCGATTTCATCAAAAATATTATTACTGGTGATGAATCGTGAGTTTATGGTTATGAACTAGAAACTAAGGCTCAATCCTCACAATGGAAAGACTCCAAATTCTCCCAGACCCAAGAAAGTCCGTCAGGTAAGGAGGAATGTCAAGGTCATGCTCACGGTTTTCTTTGATTACCAGAGTATTGTTCATCACCAAAAGGTCAAACCATCAACAAGGAGTAGTACTACGTCCAACTTCTGACTCGTTTGAGAGATTCAGTTCGTCATAAGAGGCCAGAGTTGCACAGGAATGGTGACTGGTTGCTTCATCACGATAACGCCCCAGGTCACGCATCACATTTTGTCCAGCAGTTCTTGGCCAAACACTAAATCGAGCAAGTCCGTCAGCCTCCATACTCACCTGACCTCACACCCTGTGACTTTTTCTTGTTTCCAAAAGTGAAATTACCACTGAAAGGAAGGAGATTCGGTGACTTGGAGACCATTAAGCAAAAGTCAACATAGCAGCTTCACAGCATAAGGAAAGAGACATTGCAAAATTGTTTTCAGCAGTGGCAGGAATACTGGAGGAAGTGTGTTTTATCAGAAGGGGACTGCTTTGAAGGAGACTGAGAGCAGTAACTGTCAGGGTTATACTTCTTATGTTATTGTACAAGTCTTGATACTTTTTTGATTCCACCTGATAAAAGAAACCTGTTTGAACTCCGGCCTCATTTTCAAAACAAGTCCCATGTGCCTGCTTCTGCCTGTTCCCTGCAGCTTTCTGGAAGCTGTAAAACACCTTTTTTTAAAACCTGCACCATACTTTTGTCGCCAGGGAACCCCCAGGTATTTTTTTCTTTCATTTGGTCACATTAGCTTTTGTGTTGTTTGTCTTAATTAGATTGCAAGCTCTGACGAGCAGGGACCGTCTTTATATGTTTTTGTACAGCGCTATGTATGGCTTGTAGCGCTATATTAGTGGTCGTCTGCTATTCACCTTTCTTCAATGAGAAATTGGCCATTTAGCCCTTCTCTCTGTTTTCTGTCTTTTAACTATCTCCCAATCCACCACAGGGCGCTGCCTCCTATCTCATGACTTGAGTCTCTCATAAGGTACATGGTCAAAGGCTTTCTGAAAATCCAGAACCACTATATCCATTGGTTCACCTTTCTCCACCTGTTTATTTTCACCTTTAAACATGTAGCCAGTCTAATAATGAAACCTGTTGGTGCCTAATGTTGTTTTGGAGAAGGGGCGTCAGAGACGTGCGCTGACTGGAAGTCGAGCAGTGAAGGGAACCAGGAGCTGCTGACTGGCGGTGAAGGGAATCAGCAGCTGCTGACTGGCGGTGAAGGGGTATTTCAGGTGTGTGCAGACTGCAGACATCATCGGCAGCAAGCAGTTGGTGACAGAGCCCAAGCAGCCTGAGAGGACACAAGGGAGATGCAAGGCTACGGCTACAACCTGACATAAGATGTTCAGAGAGGGAGAGAGGAAAAGCTTTAGCTTGGGTGCGTTTGTCTGGTTTTCGCTTCTGACTGGCTCCGGTGGCCGTGCTGGGTGTCACCATCCTCCCCCTCCCCGACTCCACAGAGCTTTATAAGGGCTGCTGGGGCCGGCGGAACGGGTACCGCGCCACCGCTGGACTGACCCTTCGTGCGCTCCGCCCGAACGCGCCATGAGCATCCCGCTGCACCTTCTGGCCGCCGCCGCCTCTCTCCTTCTCCTGCTCCCGGCGGGGGACGGCGCCATCATCACAGGGGTGAGTGAACTGAGCACTCCTGCCCCCCATTCTCCTCGGTGCGCTACGCGCTTTCCCCACTCCTAGACAACCCCAGACCCTAACTGCGCCCTATGGGCTCAGTCTTTAGAAACTGCCACGCGGTCCTGCCCTGCTGCCAAACTCTAAGCCTGCACTGAAATTAGCGTTGGATAAATCATCTCCCGCAACTTCTGCACAGGAGCAAAGTGGTTCTGCTTGAAACCTTTTCTCATAATCGAAGCCGTGCCAAGTGTAATTGCGTCCCCCCTGCAGTCAGTGAAATGAGCAGATTCCGGGAGGGGTGACCCAGCTGCAACCTGCGGGAATCTTAGGAGCCAACTTTACGAAAAGATTGAGGGGGGGGGGGGAGGAGGGCTACTAAACTAATTTAAAATTACTTTCATCTGGACTGACTGATGTATTTACTTATAGAAAAGTATATATGCCGTTTCTGAGTAAACACTGGACGCGGGTTGCGCATTTCTGAGGAAGAGCAGGGCGCTCCGGGTTCCATCTCCGTGGGACTGATACGCACAGATGTATCGCTGTAGCCCTCACCCCCAAATCTGAGCCCTTAGTTTCGGTGGGAGTAAAATAAGAACCGTCTCAGCCTGGCCCTCATTGACAGACCGTCGTCTGATCACACGAATTAAAATGCTGAGGGGAAAGAAGGGCACAGAATAAAACGAAACAGTTCTAAACCGAATTACCTAAGCTCGTATCGTTTATCTTCCACTCTGCCCGCAAACAAGAAATCACATTTTTTTTTTCTTGAAAAACTTCCTCTCTTCCCTCCTGCATCTTTCCGAAACATATTCCTAGATATCTTTCATTGCCTCTGTATGTCATCAAAAGCTTAATAATAATAATACACGTTCCCCAAAAGAAGAGAGGTGCTGTAAGGGAACGAGAGAGAAACCCTTTGCACAGTTGTAACATTTAGCTTTTGGGTATTATCGAGGTCGAGGCTGTTCACACCGATTTTTCAAACCCGGTGCTGCATTAGGATATTCAAAGTTAGATATCACATCAGGTAGCCCGGCCGAGTAGGTACCGAGATTCCGTGGAATCTAATGGCGAGGTCTAGTGAAGGATCGTGTGCACTCACGATGTGCCGCTTTAAGCAAGATCTGTTTCTACCGGAGCCTGTCAAACGTCCCGGGCTTCCGCAGTAACGGGCTGCTAGATGTCCTCTCTGTGGATCCCGAGATTTCATGGGGAAATGACCAGAGAGAAAGCCGAGTCTCCTGCGCCCAAGCGCATTGACACCAACTACGTTCACAGTCCCGGCTGTCGCGGTCATTAAACTGCGCGCAGTGGACTCCTTACGCGTGTAACTGTATGCACGCTGCTTTTTAACTACAGCTGGTACATTGTCATCTGGCTTTCAATGGCTGTAACCTCTTCCACGTTTGCAGCCTGTAGCCTTTTCTATCTTCTACTGTCACGGGTGTCATTGTCTTGCCCATTTTACCCTTTTAATTGCGATTTGTTGAATAATTATTTCTTTCGATGATGACGTCCACGAAAAATAGTTTGAGAAACCCTGTTTCCGAAGTTGAACATGTGGGGGATACTCTTAGTGGTCCTTTAACTAAAGCCGGTTAACAGGGCCGACCCGAGGGTTTCTGCCACCCCAAGCAAGCCCTCCATGCTGCCCCCAGAGATTGTGTTGCCGCAATATCACCCCCTCCCAGCATCCATCTTCTCACCTGGGGGAGGGGATGACACTGCATGTCTCTTCTGTGTCTAGTTTTAAAGTGCTCATGCTAGTGCACTCATGGCCTGCCACTCCTGCCCCCCTCCGACACAACTTCCTGTTGAAGGGGGCAGTGGCAGCAGGAAGTGAGCACCTGGTGTGGGCACTTTAAAGCCCAATGAGGCATCGCTGTGCCACCTCCACAGGTGAGCGGGCCGGTGGTGATAAATTGCTGCTTTGCTGGGAGGTGGAGGGTCCAATGCTGCCCACCAGGGTTTGCCATTCTAGGTGACTGTTTAGTTCACCTAGTGGATGGGCCAGCCCTACTGTTAAGCTTTTGCACCTAACGCCTATTTGCAGTAAAATATAAGGTGTGTTAAGCACAAAAGTTATGAGCTAACTGTCAGGGGTGTGGCCAACATTTTCCTGGTAGCTACCATGCTAGACTCTGTAAGAATGAGCTGGAAACAGTGACTCACCTCATAGCTGGCTGCAAATGTGTATACAGGAAGGCACAATAAAGTATCACATCTCATCCATTGGAAACTCTAAAAACTACAATGTCAATGTGCTGGAAAAGCACTGGGATAGTGACCCTAAGAGAATTATGGAGCATGAAGAGGTTATGATCATATGGGATACTCCCATTCTGACTGATAAAATGCTGGGTGCAAGGAAGCCGGACATGGTGGTAAAGGAGAACACTAGAACGGCATTGATTATAGAGATGTTAGTCCCAAGCGACTATTCTGTGAATCGTGCTGAGAGGGAGAAGATCTTCAAGCAGCAAGAAATGCAGTCAGAGACCAAGATAATCTGACAGAAAGATATAGAGTTATTTCTCACACCTTGATAAATTACCCATACATGTTACATCTTACGAACTCCAGCAGGAGGCTCTCTTTGGCCCGATGAAAGTACTAAAGCAAGCGTTAGCAGTGATTTTGAGGGTCTGAGATCATACTCCACATACTCTAGCTTAGGAGTGAGGTTCATGACTGTCATGGTATGTGCAAAACTAACCTATTTGGAGAAACTGCCCCAAAACGTACCCTAACGCACGGTAGCGACATACACAGTTAACACAGATGCACTTAATGCCATCCACTGAGATGATGATATGCGTATCCACGCTAAGTGCGTGATATGTGCTCTCCACTCCCACTCTGTGCCCATAGCTTGCCCATTCCCCCCCCCCATTGTGTGATGTGCAGTTACCATGGGGATTAGCCTAGTGATTAGAGCACTAGCTTGGAAAACCAAGTGACCAGGGTTCGATTCCCACTAGCACTCTTTGTGGCCTTGGGCAAGTCACTTAACCTTCCATTGCCTCTGAAGAATCCAAGTTATCAATGTCCCTGTTTAATGTACATTACCAAGTTTAAGTTAAAATGTAAACCACTTTGACTGAAATGATAAAATGATATAAAAACTTGTTAAATAAATAACATGGACCTGTGCTACCAGTTGCTGCATGCTAATTCCCATGGTAACAACTTAGCACACCTTGGTAAAAGGGCCCCTTAGAGCTGGTGAAATGTAAATTGAAAATCCTTCTCAAATTAGATCATTTTATTTCAGCATTTATTGAGACCTGCTCCCAAATTTGATGTAAATGTGTGAATGCAATTTACCCAAGTACCTGCATGTTTTAAAATATACATGTACACGGGGCTGGCGTGACCATTAGGCAAAGTAGGTGGCTGCCTAGGGCAGCAGTGGTATGGGTTGTCTCATTGCTGCTGCTGTTACCCTCCGGTGACAATGGTGGTGGCAATGGTCTGAAACAGCCTCACAGCACTTAGCTTCAACATCTAGCGCTGCGAGACTGTTTTAATTGTGAACCCTGCTAAGGCCCATTGCCGACTTCCTGTTTGCATGGGGCAGAACTGGAACCGCCTAGACATTTGTCAATCATAGAAACTGCTAGGTACGTATGACCTAGATTGACCACTGTTGGAAACAGGATACTGGGCTTGATGGACCTTGGTCTGACCCAGGATGGCATATCTTATGTTATGTTAGAAGCTAGCACTTCCAGGACTGTCCCAAGCTAGAAATGCGCCCTGTACGACTAACAAATCTGGCTCTCCCTCCACCCTGGCCACATGCAGTAACGCACCCTTTTTGAGCTTCCTGGAAGCCCTGTGATGATATCAGCGCTCTTGCTGTGCGTGCGTCCTCTGCAGCTGCTCCGCTCGCATAGCACTTGGTATGGCCCTGAGTGTTCCTATTTGATTGTGACAATGCCAGCTCATATTAGTATTTAGCAAACCCACTTTGTACATTTTTGCTTGTGTCCAGGAAATTCACTGGGATGGGAAAGAGAGGCTGCATCTAATGGCTTATTTGCTTGCCACCAGAATGTAGACCGTGTGACATCTTCAGGACCTAAACCAGTTTCCTTTTGCCATCTGCATGGAGATGGTGCATACTTTATATGTGGCCCGTGCACAGGGTTCCTGGGGCATCATTTGGGCAGCAGCAGAGTTCTGATGTACGGCTGTAGTCTATAAAATTTGCGGGTACTTGCATAGAGTACATGCTCTCATGTACGCCAGCTTCAGAACAGGTGTAAGGAAATGCATGTGTTAGCATTTGTGCGTTATTGGGGCTTGATCTGTCAACCTATTTTATATATGCACATAGACGCCTTGATCATCTTTATGAAATAGATAGCTTGTTATAAAATCAGGCCTTTTATGTCCAAAAAATGGTTAGTGAAAGACATTAGAAGTGGAGGAGTAGCCCAGTGATTACAGCACTGGATTGAACCAGGGTTCAACTCCCCAAAATGCTCTTTGTGATCTTAGGCAAGCCACTTAACATTCCATTGACTCGGGGGGAAATGTAGGGGCCTTTTACTAAAACATGTAGGTTTTTTTGCCCCATGCACATTTTTGAGTCTAAATCAACACACACTAGGTGTAACCACACCACAGTGACTGTTGAGAGCATGGCCAGCATTTGCCCGACAGTTACCATGCAGGCTAGCCCCTTAGCATGTGTTCTGGCCCTTGCCAATTACTGTGGGTGCACCTAACGCCACCTACTAAGATAGTGTTAGGTGCACCTGCGCAGGGCCGGTGCTACCATTAGGTAAACTAGGTAGCCACCTAGAGCGCTGGCTCTCTGGGGTGCCCATTGCCACCACTGTCGTCCCTCACTGGGACCTATAGTGGGGAAATGGATTGAAATAGCCCTGTGGACTTACCTGCAAACTTTGGCACCACTGGGTTTCCTGCTTCCATTCTCTCCCAGGGGCAGTGGAGAGGCCAAACAAACCAATTTCCAGCCCTACCTCCAAGCTCTCTATTGCTGATGCTATGTTCTGAAAAATATTGGTGGGGCCTTGGCCCCTGTGGTCCACCCTTTTCCGCTGCCTATGCCTCTGATGGCTGACTTCCTGTTTGCATGGGGACGAAACAGGAGGTCAGTTATTGGAGGGGTGGAAGCAGACTGCAGCACTGAAATTTGCAGGTAAGTGCCATGGGGCTGCTTCAATCTATCGGCACCACTATAGGTCCCGGTGAGGGGCAACAGCAGTGGCAATAAGGGGTGGGTGGCTGGCCAGGGAGGTGCAAGGAATGAGATTCATCTAGGGTACTTCATCTCCTTACACCAGCCCTGCACCTGTGTTAATTGCAACATTGATAGCGCGCAGTATTTGTCCTAGTGATGACCGCAATGTGCTCTCCGTGCTCACTCTCCTGCCTATTTCCCACCCCAGTACACGAAACTCTCATGCCCACACGGTAACAGTTGTCATGGGCTCTAGTGCACAGCTACTGCACATGAAAATGCGTGTTAACTGCTTAGCACATTTTAGTAAAAGGGCCCTTAGATTGTAAGCCCTCCAGGGACAGGACAATACCTGCTGGACCTGAATGTAACTCACTTTGAAGAACGGAAAGAGCTCAGTCTAATCATAGTCACCACAAATGATTACTTTTTACTAGAATAAAGTTATAGTGAATTGAAAAACAGTACAGGTATGAAGGATGAGAGGAATCAAAGCCTGGAAGTCAATCACTATAACCACTGAATATTTTGCAGAAATGTGAATGTTGAGATTTCCCATGCTTTGTGTCCTGAATACGGGCTAAATTGACTGAAGCAGGGGTTCTCAACCCAGTCCTCTGGACACACCTAGCCGGTCAGATTTCCAGGATAAGCACAATGAATATGTATGAGAGAGATTTGCATACAATGGAGGCAGTGCCTGCTCTCTCTTGAGCAAATTTGTTGTGGTTATCCTTGAAACCCGACTGGCTAGGTATGTCATGAAGAGTGGGTTGAGAACGCCCGGACTAAAGTGTGCTAGCACATTAATACACGTTATTAGTAAATAGATCCCACTGCATAACACGGAACCTGAAGTAAATTATGCATGCTAAGGAATGTCTCTTCATGTTAAGACAGTAGTGCATTTTTGGTAAATCTAGCCTTTAGATGTTTTAAAAAGGAGCTAATAGGACCGTTAAATATTAAATAGAATAAAATCTGTTTTCAGTAGAAATAGTGTTAGTTTTACAATGTTCCTTCTAATAGTCTCAGTAAAGGGCTGCTATTACAGTAATCATAATGGAGGTCATTTTAAAAGGCTTAGTTGTGACGTAGGATGTCAAAGTCACAGAGACATCCCTGGAGCCATTCCACAAATGACATATACAGGAGTGGCCTAGTGGTTGGGGTAAAGTACTTCAGGCCGGAAGGTTGGGGGTTCAAATCCCACTAGAGAACAGCAACCTTGGGCCAGAAGGACTGGGGTTTCTAGTCCCACAGGTGCTCCTTGTGGTCTTGGGCAAACCACTTAACCCTCCATAGCCCATGTTCCCTGTAAAATAGTCATCTCCAAGTTATAATGCCCTGTTCAATGTAATTTCAGTTTGTTCAATGTAAACCATGCAGAATAGCACGGTATATAAGAGAATGTATGTAAATAAATAAATATACAGACATCACCAGTGCAGGAATGTCCAAGTAGGCAAGGGAGTGTGGTACAGGCATGTCTGAGGAGGTACAATGGACTTATAAGTCTCCATTTGATTTCAGGAATGAGGCGGATGTCTGCAGGCACATCCATGTTTAGACATGCATCAGGAAAGTTCTGGTTTTGGAGAAGATAGAGAGTTAAGTGAGTGTTCACAAAGACACTCATTGAGACCCAACCCCCGGCCACACTGCCCCTAACCCACTACTTTAACCATTATGCTATTAGGCATCTATGTTCTGGGATGATATTCTGGGGATTGCATGTAGACGTCTCTATAAACGTCCATATCGGGCACATACATCTTTCTGAAATCATGCCTCAACTTGCATATGCCCGCTTTTTTTCTTTCCTTCAGATGTTCTGGCTTTGATATTCTAGATTGCACCTGTAAAATGTGCCTTAATAGGCTTTTGCCATATCTAATCCTGCTTTTTTTCTGTTAAATTTCAGGCTTGCGACTTTGATTCGCAGTGTGGAGAAGATAGGTGTTGTGCTGTTAGTATCTGGATGAATAGCCTGCGATTGTGTACACCATTAGGCAATGTTGGCGAAGACTGTCATCCTGTCAGCCATAAAGTTAGTAGGAAAACCTACTCTGAACAGCACCAATAAAGTTAGATCAAATTATATACTCTGTTGGGGGTCAAACAACATGCAGGCAATGATCAGAAAAGCAAAAAAACGTGCTAGGAATTATTTAGAGAATACCATTATGCCTCTTTATTGATTGATGGTATAACTACACCTTAAATACTATGTACAGATAAGAGCAACAAAACTAATAGAGGGGATGGAATGGCTTCTTTATAAAAGACTAAAAAAATTAAAGATCTTCTGCTTGGAAGAGAAATGAAGTAGAGGACATGATGTGTGTGCCTTTGAGTCAATGCTAACTCCTGGTGACCTGGCTCCTGGGTTTTCTTGGCAAGGTGTAACCAGAAGTAGACTGCCAGACCTTTCTTCCACACAGTAAGTCTACAGTACCTGGTATTCCAAGGTGGCCACCCATCTAAGTACTAGCTAGGCCTGACCCTGCTTAGCTACTGAGATCTGCAGGGCTGGCCCAACGACTAGGCAAACTAGGTAGCTGCTGAGGCTGGCAACTTCTGGGGACAGCAAAGAACAGGGCATTGAAAGCTAAATAAGATCAGGCTCATTCAGGGCAGGGAAGCCATAAGACATGACAGAGGTCTATAAAATCAATAGTAGGGTAAAAGAGTTAAACTGGGAACAGTTGTTAACCCTTTCAAGTACTAGTTTCACATAGTGTCTTCTCCTCTTAGTAACCAGCAGTGCATTTAAACAAATTGGAGAAAGTATTTCTTCAGCCAACATACAATTAAGCTGTGGTATTTGTTGCCAGAATGTGTAGTTCAGGAAGTTAGCATGGCTGGGTTTAAGTTCCTGGAGGAACAATCCATAACCATTATTAATCATGTAAACTTGACACTCCAAGTTCAGTACAAACTTCCTCCCCTGCACAACTCACCCATGTGAAGTGTCAATCACAGTGGGGGAAGTCTGAAATGCTGCATTTTCAAGGGGCTACAGCCAAATTGGGGGCATGAAAGCCCAGGTGCCAGGGTGCAATTTCTAGGCACCATGGCGACCTCACTCCCGGGATTTCTTGAGCCCTGCACTACAAAAGGATCTAGTTTAATATCACATATCAATAAGTGTGAAAACAGAGCTGAAATATCTCGGCATCATAATTGGCCAACAACTATCCTTCAATACACAAATAACGACAGCAAGGACAATCTACCTCAAAACAAAGACCCTACAGAGACTTAGACCACTTCTAGAACCAACAGACTTCAGATCAGCACTACAAACCCTCACACTTCCCCACGCAGACTGCTGTAACAACATCTACCAAGGATTACCTTAATCAACACTCCTCCCTCTTCAAACTGCCCTACACACAGCTGCGCATAGCATACAAGGAGCAAATAAATGCAATCATATCACCCCTATCCTAAAACAACTACACTGGTTACCACTTGCCTGAGAATAAACTACAAATGCATCCTCCTCACCCACAAAGCATTTCACTCCCAACAAGAAACTTGTCTCAAAGCCCTATTACAAAAACCACAAACATCCAGACCACAAAGACACACACAAATCAGTAAACTCAGCATACCACAAACCAAATGTAAATACAACCAACAAACATGTCACAAAGCATTTGAACTGTATGCCCCATCCCTATGGAACTCTCTCCCGTACACCCTAAGAAACATCACCGACCTCCCTACATTCTGCAAACACCGAAAGACCTACCTCTTCACAGAACACTTTGGACCCCCTACCTAATCCTCTAAAATACAACTCAACACAATAAACCCATGAATGCAAATAGTTTGTATATACCAGTTAAAATGTTAATAGTTATTTATATTAATTAAATGTTACTAAGTTACATTAGAAATGTTTGAATGTTCAAATATTTTTTGTATAAAAAAGTTCAATGTAAAATGTTTTGTTCTATGTAAACCGCTTTGATCTGGTGAAAAGGTATATAAATACGGTTAACTAAGTAAATAAATAAATAAAATCACATCAGAGTTGCCAACTAAGTAAATTTACTAAAATTATTTAAAAAAATAACATCATAAAAAAGTCATGTCAGTAAAAAACATCATGAGTGATAAGGCCTTTTTGTTTCGTGCCATGGTCCTACATCTTGGTACATAAAGAGATAGGTCTTGACACAGCAATTCTAGCTGTGCACAAAATGGTAATCGTCAAAAGGCTATAGTATATCTATATCTATTTAAAAACAATCATTAGTTGGCATCTCTTTATGACATGTCAGAGTCTGATTATCCTTTGGCCTATCAGAGTGCACGATTCTCCTCAGAACACTGCTATGGATTGTGCTACACATCATGTTTTGGCACTGAAGCAGCAAATCAAGAACTGGAGAGCAGGAGCCAATCAAATCATTCTATTTGATGTAACTTGTGACACAGTTTTGAATATGCTGCTTCCTATGTGGTCAGGACTGTGTATTAATATTTGAATAATGGGTTTGTGAAATATTACCCTGTGCGTACGTGGTATTATTTAAAAATTAAGTCCATTTGAAGTAATTTGCATAGAAAAGGAGATTGTGTGTTTTTATTTTTGTATTGCCTGTTCCTGACACTTTAAATATATATTTTTTTTAGATTCCTTTTGCTGGGAAGAGGCTGCTTTCTGTCTGTCCATGCCAGCCAGACCTGAACTGTGTAAAGACATCAGAAAACAAATTTAAATGTTTAGCAAGTTCATAAAATAAGTCCTTTTTTTTGGTTATGGCTTTTCTTCAAATTTCACGCTTGCTTATATTGGGCTCACATGCTCCTTGAATAAAGGAGGAACCTTACAAAAACCTTCAATATCTAAAAGAGTATTAATTTTTTTCTTTTAGGACGTAATTTTATATTGAATCGTGTAAAGTTATGTGTCATCACATGCATGAGTCGGCTATTTTCAATGACTCCATGTGGGGATGGACACGTACACGTGTTGTTCAGATGGTTGCTATTCTGCAAGTACAACCAAACAAGGGAAACATACAAACAAGAATTTTTTGTCGGAACTTACACCTTGAAGAAACAATTCCTTCTCGTAGTGTGATGTTCCTTTTTTTCTTTTTATAGGAACGCAACCCTAACAAGTCCTAAGGGGACATTAACCCCTCAGTGCCAACCGGTAAAAAATTTTTTTCTTAAACATAGGCAGTAAGCCAAAGAAAAGTCACTTAGTTGATCAGGTCGAATCTTCTTTTAAAGCAAAGTATTGGGCAGCTCCACACTTCTTGAAACGGAGAAGACAACCCATAAATCTTCAGCACTGACGTTAAGAAGAGTTGACAAGCTGTCTCTAATCACCCAGTATACAGCTAGATGTACAGTGAATTTTCAATCAGTATCGACTTTTCAGAGTCTTTCGTAGTAGCAACCATTTCGTGATAAAAATTACTGATTTGTGATTTTTATCATGAAATGGTTGCTACTACAAAAGACTCTGAAAAGTCGAGACTGATTGAAAATTCACTTTACATCTAGTAGTATACTGGGCGATTAGAGACGGCTTGTCAACTCTTCTTAACGTCAGCGCTGAAGATTTACGAGTTGTCTTCTCCGTTTCAAGAAGTGTGGAGCTGCCCAATACTTTGCTTTGAAAGAAGATTCGACCTGATCAGCTAAGTGACTTTTCTTTGGCTTATTGCCTATGTTTAAGAAATAACATTTTTTACCGGTTGGCACTGAGGGGTTAATGTCACCTTAGGACTTGTTAGGTTTGCGTCCCTATAAAAAGAAAAAAAGGAACATCACACTACGAGAAGGAATTGTTTCTTCAAGGTGTAAGGTTCGACAAAAAATTCTTGTTTGTATGTTTCCCTTGTTTGGTTGTTTGAGTATAATTGTGGGAGATATAGTTGGGTTAATTCTAGGGATAGATTCTGTAAGTACAGTCATCAGGGCGATGGTGCATTCTCTTGATATGGGCAAGCATATGAATAGAACTTGGGCGGAGCATAGGTGAAGCCAAATTTACGCACGTAAATTATAAAATATGACTTGTGCATGTTTTCTACAAATCTAGTTATGGACATTTACGTCAAGTCTAGGGTTGGTATAAGTGGTCGCACTTAGACTTGGCACATGTATCTTATCACTTACGCCACCATTGGCAGCTTCCTTGCATGCCACTGGTGGTATAATGATGCATAGATCTGTCAGACTCTGTAGCAATGCTGTAGAATGTTACCCCATTATGAATAGTGAATGATAAATACAAGAATAGGCCATTCACTCTGCTCATTAGCTAACTGGAATCGAGAACCGTCTTTACTTTCTGCCATGTCCATCATTCCACCTTTCAGTACCTTAATGCTGCTCAACACGTCATCCTTTATTCATAAGATATGCCATATGCCATACTGGTTCAGACCAAAGGTCCATCAAGCCATTCATGACATTTAAGAATATCTGAACATAAGAAATGTCACTATAAATTACAACGTATGTCAGGAAATTTTTTTTTAAAAACATACATATTTTGGAAGGAAACATTGGAGAGGCATGTGATTTTAATGTCTCATTCAAATTTTGAATTAATCTGAAAACAAGTCTGAACCGCTGTAGAAATAGAACCGCTGTAGAAAATAATCACCTCACCATTGCTGGATCAGTGATTGAAGTTAGTGGAACGAAAAATATGCCATCAATTAAAACTTTGCGTCTGATTATGTTTTTCCAGAGAGTTGCATCAGGGAATTTGTTACTGTAAAGACATAACCATTGTGACTCTATCATATCTACATACAGTCAATGCATAGAGCTACCCTTCCTGATTTTAAAATGAGTTTGGGGAAAAATGCCAAAAGTAACATCCAATCATCTTATGCTTGTAACTTTCATTGTTCAAAGTGATTGGCGAATTAAATTGTGGTACCAGAACCTTAGCCAATCAAGGACCAGAAAGGAGACTATAGGCACCTTTAGCTCACCAACCCAAAGCACAAAGTTGACAAATCACAACAGAGCTCATCATTCCATGGCAGAATTGAGATCATGAGCTTAGGCCTGGCCTAATTTGCTGTTTGGATAAGTGCAGGCTGAAAATCGCGCTAAATGAGTAAGGCTGACACATACCCAGATAGCGCTGTGCAACCTGGATATTCAGCAGTGGGTCCTACCTGGATACCACCAATATTTAAGCATGCCAATGCTTTTTTTTCAACATTAAATACATGGACAAGGACACACATTAATGCTAAATCCTCATTCATAATTCTCATTTCAGCAGCAAATATTTTAGGACAAAAGGGACCATGAAATAAAGGGGTACCTGACCAACATTTTCAGTGCCAACATTCCCATCTGGTCTAACCATAGGTCCAAGTCCAGTTCACAGCACCTGTTCATTGATATATTTTGAATTTATTGCAAACAACACCAATTCAAAAAGAACTTTTCTTCTTAAAGCTTATAGGGGTATGTTTACTAAAGGTTAGCGTGCTCTAGTGAACGTTGATGTGCGCTATCAGCCGATGCGCTCATGTTATTCCTGTGGGAGTGGCAGCTGATAGCACACTAAAATTCGTTAGCGCATAGTAACCTTTAGTAAACATGTCCCGTAGTCCGATACAGTCCGTGTCAAGAGATCATCTAACTATACTGCAAAGTCTCTGTACTGTAGTTACTTAATAGCAGTAGAGAGTCTCTGCAGCATGGCATGAGAAGTCTCTGAAGCAGAATATCAAAATACAGGCTGTGTCAGTCTATGGGTCTATTTACTTTGCCACCATTATCGAAATTAGCATGCAGGACCTCTGTGTTAAGTGCTGAGGAGGGGGGGGGAACAGGTTCCCAGCCATTTTTCATTCAGTTAACAAAGAGGAAATGTCATTACTATGTGTTAGCTGCATTTCAGGAAATGCAATGCACAACTACACCTGTTCAGGTGGTGATACTGGTGCTGCATTAATAGTTCAGCATTTGCAACCCATTCCCTATCCCGTTCCACGTTAGCTGTTAACATAGAAATTACCACTTGTTAGTTACAGTGTTAACTGGTAGCACATACTATTTGCTGTGTTAACAGCTAACATGGTTTTGTAAATGTTTTAAGGAGAACAGACCACTACTTTGAAGAGTGACTTGGAAAAAACCTTCTTTTTGAATTGGTGTTATTTGTAATAAATGCAACAAATTATTGATGAATGGAGCTGTGAACTGGACTCAGATCTGTTATTAGACTAGGTGGGCCTGAAGGCATTGAAAATGTTCAACAGGTACCTCTTTATATGATGGCCATTTTTTCTCTAAATTTCTTGCTGCTGAAATGAGGAGAATTATGAGGGAGAATTTGGCATTTGTTGTAATTCATTATGCTTTTTGTTAGTTGATTGGGTAGATGTAGGTGTGTTGTTGTTAAGGAACATAATGACATAAATCAGGAAAAAGAATAATTGAAGAAATAATGAATCTTATACAGCTTGTTAGGCACTAGATGCTGGAATTCCTTAAGTATAATCTTGTGATATCTCTATTAGGGATCAGGCTGCCAAATATCAACCTGACCCTTAGCAATAATACTGCAAGATTACTGCTAGGGTCACTGTGGTCATTTTGAACCTGGGAGTATAAAGAGCAGGAATGATCCTGATCATCCTAGACACCAAGGACCTCCCAGTAAGGCTGGAGGTGGGATTGGGGAAGGTCTTGCAGGGTTTATTCTTACCCCAGAGAAGCAGGTGGGGGTGGGGTTCTTGCAAAAGGATTGAATGGATACTATGCAGGATGGGTCAGTGTTTAAGGTAGTGAGAGAATCACTGCATAAAGATTCTGCGTGAGAACAACAGCAGTATGTCATTTCATTTATTTTAATATATTCTTATCTTTGTCATGTGGTCTGTCTTTTCCATTCAATGTAAGAAAACAGCAAATATGTTCCAACACTTGAAAATGCCTTAAGCATGATGAAAAATGACTTTCCATTCTCACATCAAGAATAAGTCACAAGCAGTGTGTTTCTGGTTGCACAGATATAATGACAATGGTGACAAAGACCAAATGCTTCACATTATCTTTGAATTGGGCTGTGTATTGCCTCCCCCCCCCCCCCACACACACACACACTTCCCAGAGCATGTTTCAGTGTTGTTTTTAGTCCAGTATATGATGATCACGCAAAGGTGTAAACTCAACAAAGTAAATGGTGGATCGTTATCTATGTATTTATCAGCTATTTTACATTGCTTAAAACAACATATTGAAACAAGGTGAAATCCAGAATAATCGCGCCTAGCATATAATATCCATTAACGTTATCACCGTTTGGCATCTAGACACACTCCAGCATGCTTTGCAGATACAGTGTCTTAGGGATATATTTACTAATCGGCGGCGATATCGCACGGAAACCGCTACCACCGATTAGTAAATACTATATACCTCTTAGTGTGAATTTTAGAAAAACGTGAAACCTGGCAATGCAAAAGCATACAGAACAACATTTTGATTGTTAACACATTCCATAGAGCAGTGTTTCCCAACCCAGTCCTACGGGGCACACCGGCCAGTCAGGTTTTCGGGATATCCCTAATGACTATGCATGAGATATATATGCATTAGAGATAACCTGCCAACCTGACTGGTTTGTGGCCCTCCAGGGCTGGATTTGGAGACCCCTGCCTTACACCTCTGTCATTTAAGATTGTGAGTGGGCAAGGTGCAGATGTCCTAGACATCGAAAGGGTATATAGAATGTGACACATTCCTCCTCGATTCTCACCACCACCAAAATATTGTCTATTAGACAACCTTTTGGTGGTGGTGAGAATCGAGGAGGAATGTGTCACATTCTATATACCCTTTCGATGTTTAGGACATCTGCACCTTGCCCACTCACAATCTTAAATGACAGAGGTGTAAGGCAGGGGTCTCCAAATCCAGCCCTAGAGGGCCAGAAACCAGTCAGGTTGGCAGGATATCTCTAATGCATATATATCGCATGCATAGTCATTAGGGATATCCCGAAAACCTGACTGGCCGGTGTGCCCCGTAGGACTGGGTTGGGAAACACTGCCATAGAGCATCAAATATGTATGTTTTCTCTGAAACTAGTTGGCATCTGTCTGGGCAGGGCTACCTCAGACCTGAACCAAATTTTAGGGTCCCTAACACAGCCCATAGGAATAAAATGAGCCAAGCAGTAAAGCTAATCGTTAGCAAAAGGGGCCCTTAGACTCATGTCAAAAAAGGAAGATAGTGTAATATTATTAACCTGCTTGGTTTCAGAAATAAAGTTATGTTCTTAACTATCTATTTATTTCCTGAATCATTTATCACCATGCTATTTGATTAACATCAGCTTTACAATATTGACCTTATGTTATTTCACTTGTTTTACATATAAAATAAATAATGCTTTAAATATTTTAGGTTAGGGCAGCATTTCCAGTATTGCTCTACTGCAGTTTCAAGAGGAGAGTGTTTTTCATTGGCAATAATGGGTAGTGCAGATGACATCTTCAAGAAAACCACAGTAGCTCTGAATCTGTAACTATAACTATAATACCTGGATACAAACTATATCGTAATGATAGAACTGATCAAATTGGTGGAGGGGCTGAGCTCTATGTTAGAGAGGGCATTGAGTCAGAAAGGATTAAAGTTTTGCAGGAAACAAAATTTGCTGTAGAATCTCTATGGATTGAAATTCCATGTAAAAAGGGAAGGCAATGGCAGTGGGGGTGTACTATCGAGCGCCTGGCCAGAATGACCAAATGGATGATGAAATGCTCAAAGAAATCAAGGAAGCTAACAAACGTTACAGCACAGTAATAATAATGGGTGATTTCAATTACCCTGGTATCGACTGGGTCAGTGTTACGGCAGGACAAGCTAGGGAGATAAAGTTTCTAGATGAAATAAATGACTGCTTCTTGGAGCAGCTGGTTCATGAACCGACCAGAGGGGAAGCCATACTGGACCTAGTCCTTAGTGGAACGCCAGATCTGGTGCAAGAAATAAGGGTGTTGGGACCACTTGGCAATAGTGATCATAGCATGATCATGTTTGATTTAATTAGTGGAGGAGGGATAGTAAAGAAATCCACAGTACTACCTTTTAACTTTCAAAAGGGAGACTATGATAAAATGAGGAATATAGTTAAGAAAAAACTAAAAGGAGCGGTTACAAAGGTTAAAGACTTACAGCAAGCTTGGGTGTTATTTAAAAATACTATCCTCGAAGCCCAGACCAGCTGTATTCCACGCATTAAGAAAAGTGGAAGAAAGTCCAAAAAACTGCCAGCATGGTTTAAAGGTGAGGTCAGAGAGGCTGTTGCTGCCAAAAAAGCATCCTTCAGGAAATGGAAAAAAGAGTCAAACAAAGAAAACTGGAAACAGCACAAGCACTGGCAAGTTAAATGCAAAGCATTGATAAGGCATGCAAAGTGAGAATTTGAGAAGGAACTTGCTACGGAAGCAAAAACACGAAATAAAGACTTTTCAAGTACATTTGTAGCAAAAGGCTTGTGAGAGAGTCCGTTGGGCCATTAGATGATAGAGGGGTAAAAGGGGCAGTAAGAGGAGACAAGGCTATAGCAGAGAGACTGAATGAATTCTTTGCTTCGGACTTTACTGAGGAAGATGTAGGGATGTTACCCAAGACTGAAGTGGTATTTAAAGGTGATACTGCAGAGGAATTGAGAGAAATATTGCTACACCGGGAAGATATATTACAACTATTTGATAAACTGAATAGTAGCAAATCACCTGGACCGGATGGTATACATCCAAGAGTGTTGAAAGAACTGAAATATGAGATTGCGGACCTTCTATTGGTAATCTGTGAACTTTCATTAAAATCATCTGTAATAACTGAAGATTGGAGGGTCGCCAACGTAACACCAGTCTTTAAAAAGGGTTCCAGGGGTGATCCGGGAAATTACAGACCGGTGAGTCTGACGTCAGTACCGGGGAAAATGGTAGAAACCATCATAAAGAACAAAATTACACAGCATGTAGATAGTCATGGCCTAATGAGAGACAGCCAACATGGCTTTAGACAAGGAAGATCTTGTCTTACTAATCTGATATGTTTTTTTGAAGGTGTGCATAAACAAGTAGACAAAGGTGAGTCGGTTGATATAGTGTATCTGGACTTTCAGAAAGCCTTTGATAAGGTCCCTCATCAGAGACTTTTGGCGAAACTAAAAAGTCATGGGATAGGAGGCAGTGTACTATTGTGGATCGGGAACTGGTTAAAAGATAGAAAGCAGAGGGTAGGGCTAAATGGCCAATATTCCCAATGGAAAAAGGTGAATAGTGGAGTACCCCAGGGATTTGTACTGGGTCCACTACTTTTTGACATATTCATAAATGACCTGGAAAAGGGAATAACGAGTGAGGTTATCAAATTTGCAGATGATACAAAACTGGTTAAAGTTGTTAAAACCCAAGAGGATTGTGGAAAACTGCAGGAGGATCTGGATAAATTGGAAGATTGGGCATCAAAATGGCAGATGAAATTTAATGTGGACAAGTGCAAAGTTATGCACCTAGGAAAGAACAACCCACACTATAGTTACACAATACAAGGTTCCACATTGGGAACCACCACCCAGGAAAAAGATTTAGGAGTCATCGTGGATAACAAGTTAAAACCCTCTGCCCAGTGTGCAGCAGCAGCCAAGAAAGCAAATAGAATGCTAGGTATCATAAAGAAAGGGATGGAAAATAAAACAAAGGATATTATAATGCCTCTGTATCGCTCCATGGTACGACCGCACCTTGAATATTGTATGCAGTTCTGGTCACCATATCTTAAAAAGGATATAGTGTTATTAGAAAAAGTACAGAGAAGAGCCACCAAAATGGTGAAGGGGATGGAAGGCTACTCCTATGAAGAGAGGCTAAAAAGGTTGGGGCTCTTCAACCTGGAAAAGAGACGGCTGAGGGGAGATATGATAGAAGTCTATAAATTAATGAATGGAGTGGAGCAGGTAAACGTGGATCAATTGTTTACGCTATCAGAATATAGAAAGACTAGGGGACATGCAATGAAGCTACAGGGTAAGCTATTTAAGACAAATAAGAGAAAATATTTTTTCACTCAACGTGTAATCAAACTCTGGAATTTGTTACCGGAGGATGTAGTAAAGGTTGTTAGTGTAGCTGGGTTTAAAAAAGGTTTGGACAAGTTCCTGGAGGAAAGGTCCATAAACCACTATTAAAAAGGGACCCAGGATAATCAATGCTTGACCCAGTACAAGCATTGCGGAACCTGTTTCTTTTGGGGAAACTGCTAGGTACATATGACCTAGATTGGCCACTGTTGGAAACAGGATACTGGGCTTGATGGACCTCGGTCTGACCCAGTATGGCATATCTTATGTTCTTATGCCCCACTTCTGATCGGCCACGCAGGGACTGTAAGGCCTGTATGGAATTGGCCTCCAGAGGACCTCTCAAGTAGCAGCGTTTATTTAGCTGCTATGAGAGTTCTCTGTTATTTCTGAAGGTCCCCTGTGTAAATAAAATTATTTATTTCATTCTCTGGTGATTTTATAAAATATAAGCATGCGCTACAAATCCATCTCCGCTCTACCCAAACTATGCCCAAGGGAATGCCTTTACATAGAGCATAAAAAGGTCATCTGATCTTTCAGAGAACATACTTTTTATATGTGTATAAACAGGGTTATAGAGTGGAGGAGTAGACTAGTGGCCAGAGCAGTAGTCAGGTGATCAAGTGAGCAGGGGTCATTTTCCATTGGCACTCTTCATGGCTTTGGGCAAATCACTTTACCCTCCATTACCTTGGAAGAAAGGTCTGGCAAACTACTTCTGGTCACATCTTGCCAAGAAAGCCCAGAGACTGCTGGGTTGCCAGGAGTCAACATTGACACAACAGCACATGGTAGGCACAAGTACAGAGAGGACTCCAGTGTCGTCAACAGGTTTACAGGAAGCCCAACGAGAGCAAGTTTCTGCGTGCAGATGGAGCACCAGGTTCATGAGTATCATTTCTAGCATGGAACATCCTGTGTATGAGGCCACACAATTTTATAAAAGACCTTTTCCAAACGTAAACATCTTTTACAAATGGAAAACCCGTTATATGTAATTTTTTTTAGTGCCAGCAAGTCAGTGTTGATCATAGCGACCCAGCTACCTCTGGGTTTTCAGGTACTAAATTAATGGGCCCTCTTATTGAAACCCATCAGGGCATTGCACTTAACTTGTGGTGTTAGGGTGATCATAATTATTCAGTTTAATTATCAAAATCCCAGGGGTCCTAGGCACCTGAAAGTTATTTGAGGAGGAGTGCAAAGCTGAATGTGTACACCACCCCTGCCTTGAGGCAGAGGTACTTGCAAGACTGCTGAAACAGTTCTATCAAGGCCCCATAGTGAATGTGGAACAACTGGCAAGCAGAAGAAGTAACATTTCTGACTTCCAGCAGTAAGGATTCCAGCTGTTACAGCAATGCGGGAGTGAAGGCTCCGAGCATGTGCACCGCTGCCAGTCTCCACCGTCTGTCCTCTACTTGTGTGTCCTGTTTCAAAGTGGAAGTGCTGGGTAGAAGGAGATTGAGATCAGCAACTGTGGGCATGCTTTGAATTCTGGTAGCCTGTTCTGTTGGCTATGTGATAGGGAAGGGGGATAGCGATGGAAATGTGAACAGGAAGGTGGAGAAGTAAAGATATGGGAAATAGAGAGAGAAGGGTGAGGCAGCAATGGAAGAAGGAGAGTGTGAGAAAGACGGAAAAAATAAAGGGGAAGGGATGAATGAAAAGGGAAGGAAAAAAGATGAGTAAAGGTGAGAGGAGAAGGATACGGGATGGGTAAAAAAAGAAAGGAAGGATATGAAGCAGAAGAAGGAGACAGGAGGGACAGAGAGAAAACAGAGAGATGGGTGTGAAGGGTTTGAAGATATGAAAGTAGAAGAAAGGGAAAGAGAAAGGAGAATGGTGAGGAGACATGAAGAATAGAGGAGTAGGGGAGAAGAGAGGCGAGGGAAAGGGTCAGACAAGCCATGCTTACAGTATGGAGTGTGCTGTGAAGCAAACCAGTATCTATCTGCCTTATTCAGTATGTTGTATGCAGACCTCCCCTGCTATCTGTAGTGTTTACAGAGAGGCCCTGTGTCAGGCACCTTCTCTAGGCACACATAATGCATCTGAACTTGCCTAGTTCATACAATGTTGTGCACTTCTATACTAATTGTGCTTAATACATAATGCATAGTGGGCTACTGTCTGCAATATATTCAGACACCTTCTATATGAATATTACATACAGCAAGTAGCTTCAATTTGCATATAGAAGGTGTCTGAATGTAGAGCAGACCGCAATAAATGCAATTTGTACATATACTTACTATATGCAAGTTGCATGTATTGAGTGTATTGCAGTGTACTCAAACTCTGGAATTTGTTACTAGAGAATGTAATAAAAACCGTTAGTGTAGCTGAATTTAAGAAGTTTGGATGAGTTCCTGGAGGAAAAGTCCAAAAACCATTATTACAGAGGGCAGGGCAAATCCACTGCTTACCCCAGGACAAGCACTGTGGAAAGCGAGGTTACTTATCTGTAACGGGAGTTCTCCGTGGACAGCAGGATAAGTCAGCCACACTAGGTGACGTCATCCGATGACGCAGAGACGGAAATACTCTCTATAGCTCAGAAGGGCTATAGAGCTTAGCCCTTCTGAGCATGGGTTACCTAGGCCCCACCTCCGGTTCTGCCCCTAGCCAGTCACTGAGTTACTAGCTGAGCCAACTGCTAGGGGCATGGACTCGGGAGGAGACCATCACCTTGCAGGGGAGGAAGGAGGGAACGTGTGGCTGAATTATCCTGCTATCCATGGAGAACTCCCGTTACAGGTAAGTAACCACGCTTTCTCCTAGGACAAGCAGGATGTCAGCCACACTAGGTGCCTCCCAAGCTATGAAGAGCTGAGGTGCAAGGGTCGGTCGAAGTGAAGGAGGTAATGCCAACTGATTGAGAAATGCCTGTTTATTGCTGAACATTGTAGGCAGTTCTTGACACTGTTTACAGTGTAGGCAGATTTTATCAATTTAGCAGTGCAAAAATGCAGATTCATTAACTTATAGTGCAAAACGAATTCTCAGTGTGGTAAAGACAGTGCAGAACAACAGTGCAAATGGTGCAAGTGACAGTGCAGAACAACACCACAAGATAACAACAAGGTGTGAGATCATGCAGGTGCAGCCTAACACACAGATCAATACTGTAGAGGCAGATAGTCCAGACCGTTCCACGGTCCAGAGTTACTGGCATGGAGGGTCTGCCGTGAATAGGACAGCCCGACTGAAAGAGAGATCCTCGTTGGAGAGGTCATGGCAATAGTGCTTTTGGAAGGTATGAAGAGACGACCAGGTGGCGGCTCTGCAGATATCCACCACGGGGACCTATTTCAGGTTGGCAATGGAAGAGGCCATCACCCGTAGCTGATGTGCGTTGACTGGGGGTGCAGGCCCTGCACCCACTCACTCCAAGCAGAAGGTGATGCAGGCAGAGATCCAGAGGGACAGCATCCGCTTGGAGACCGGACGGCCAGGTTTGTTCGGGTCATAGGAGACAAAATGTTGTGTCTCCCTGCGGTGAGGTGCAGTCCGGAGAAGGTAGATGCGGAGGGCTCTGACGCAGTCCAAGGTGTGTAGTCTTCACTCCTCAGGGGAGGAGTGGGGTTCTGGGTGGAAGCTAGGCAGTTCTATGGACTGGTTGATATGGAAGGCAGAGGCCACTTTAGGAACAAATTTTGTGTGTGTCCGGAGGGAAGCTCTATCGCTGGTGAGCTGGGTGTAGGGTGGATGCATCACCAGGGCTTGCAGCTCGCTGATCTGTCTGGCTGACGTGATGACGATTAGGAATAGAGTTTTCCAGGAGACATGCTTCATGTCCGCCATATGCAAGGGCTCAAAAGGAGGTAGAGCGAGTTGGCTGAGGACGGCATTGAGGTCCCAATGAGGAACTGGGTCTCTGCGTGGAGGGTGTAGGTAGGTGAGGCCTTTCATAAAGTGGGCAACGATAGGCTGAGCTGCGATGGAAACGTCTCCAGAGTGGACGTGGAAGGCCGCGATCGCAGCGAGGTGGACTTGGATGGATTGAGGCTGCAATCTGTGTTGGGAGAGCTCAGTGAGGTATTGCAGTACCTGCGGCATGTGGCAGGAGAAAGGGTTGAGTTGCTGGGCAGAGCACCAGGAGGTGAATTGTCTCTATTTCAGACCGTACAACTTCCTCATCGAGGGGCATCTGGCTGCTAATACCACTTGTGTGAGCTCAGGTGGGAGGTGGAGGGGTGATAGGGTTACCCACTCCGCCTCCATGCTGCTAAGGACAGGGTCCGCAGATTGGGGTGCAGGGTGTCGCTGTCATCCTGGGAGATTAGGTCCGGCCTCAGAGGAAGGCGGATTGGCGCTTCCCATGCCAGGCGGTTGACGAATGGGAACCACCCTTGGCGGGGCCAGTGGGGTGCGATGAGGATGGCTTTCGCCCTGTCCGAGATGATGCACTGCAGAGTCAGCGGTATGAGGGGAAGGGGCGGGAAGGCGTACACTAGTGACCAGTCCCCCCAGTACACATCAAATGCACCTGTGGCAATGCTGCGGTGGGAGGGATGCTTCGAGCAGAAGGTGACGCATTTGGTGTTCCCCTCCGTGGCAAAGAGGTTGATTTGTGGCTGTCCCCACCGCCGGAAGAGGGTGAGGGTCACCTGGCAGTTGAGCGTCCATTCAAGAGGGTTGAGCTGTCGGCTGAGGTGGTCCGCTATCTTGTTTTGGAGTCCCGGCAGGTAAGATGCCCGGATGAGGCAGTGGTTGTGTAGGGTGAAAATCCATATCTGAAGAGCCTCCCTGCAGAGAGCGCGGGAGCCTGTTACATCCTGCTTGTTGATGTAGAACATGGCTACCTGGTTGTCGGTTCAAAGAAGGATGTTTTGTCCACGGATCGGGCTCTGGAAGGTTTTGAGAGCATGTCAGATTGCCCTGAGTTCCAGGAGGTTGATATGGTAGGTCTGCTCCCATGCCATCCACGCTCCTTGGTTGCAGAGGTGGAGGCAGTGCACCCCTCAGCCAGATGGGGAGGTGTCCGTGGTTATGTTCAACTGATGGATGGGCTGTCTCAGAGGGCGGCTGCGTGTAAGGTTCTTCCTGAGGGTCCACCAGAGGAGGGACGCTTCGACTGTGGCAACCATGTGGAGGTGAGTGCTGAGGGACTGTGAGTGCTGGTTTCAATGCGACCTCAGGTGCCATTGCAAGTGGCGCATGTGAAGCTTCACCATGGATACGACCTAGGTTGATGCTGCCATGTGGCCCAGAAGGCGGAGGAGTGTTCTGGCAGTCGTGGGGCCCTTCTCCGAGGTGCGTGGTATCAGTCGAACGATGGCGTTCCTCCAAGTGGGCAGCAAGAATGCTCTGGAGACTGTGGTGTTTATTATCACTCCGATGAACTCGAGGCGTTGAACGGGCTGCAGGTGCGACTTCTGGTAGTTCACCAGGAAGCCCAGAGGTGTCAAGAGGAAGATGGTCTCTCGCGTAGCAGATGTGGCTTCCTGTAGGGAGGTGGCTGAAATCAGCCAGTCCTCCAGGTATGGGAAGACGCATATGCCCCGCTTGCGGAGGTGGGCGGTCACAACGGCCACGCATTTGGTGAACACTCGTGGTGCAGGAGATAGTCCGAAGGGGAGGACCTTGTATTGAAAGAATCTCCCCAGGATCTGGAAGCGGAGGAACTTGCGGTGGTCTTTGTGGATGCTGACATGAGTGTAGGCGTCCATTACGTCCAGAGATGAGAGCCACTGCCCGCACTGGATGAGGGGGAGGATTGACCCAAGGGAGTGCATCCTGAACGTCTCCTTGACGATGAATTTGTTGAGGTTGCAGAGGTCGAGGATGGGGCGGGACCCACCTGACTTCTTGGGAACCATAAAATACCTGGAGTAGAAGCCAGAGTGAATCTCCTCCGGTGGCACGGGTTCTATTGTTTGGAAGCCAGGAGAGAGGATATCTCTGTTGTTAGGTCCATGAGAGAGGCAGTTTCCACTTTGTCTCGAGGAGGTTTGCGTTGCCACAGTGCAGAGAGGAATCTGATGTGGTACCCTTCCTTGCTGATATGAAGGACCCACTTGTCTGTTGTGATGGACTCCCAGATTGGTAGGAAGGCGGTGAGCCTGCCCCCTGTGAGGGGGTAGGCTTTGTTTTGCTTGTCAAAAAGGCTGGCTGGATTTCATCGACCCGGCTTGAGGGGTCTTTTGTTGCCTCCATTCTCGTTGGCGAGGTTTGTTGCGGTAGGAGGCCTGTTGAGGCTGTGGCTTGTACCGTGGTTTTTGCCACTTCCGATATTAGTTGTACTACCATTTGGAGGAAGGGTACGGCTTCTGTTGGTAGGAGCTCTTGCGGTTCACACGCTCTAAGCCCTCATCCGCGAGGGTTTGCAGCGTGGTGCAATGGTCTTTCATTGTGGTGATGGTGTCATTAACCCTGTCGCTGAATAGTGAGTCGCCAATACAGGGGGAATCAGCGATACGTTCATGGGTATTTTCTCGGTCCGGAGACCTGAAGCCAGGCGAGGCGACGAGCAGAGATGGTAGTTCCAGCTGTGCATGCAGCTGCATCAAAAGCTTTGAAGGCTGCTCGCACTTGGTGTTTTGTGCACTCCTGAAGGTCTGCTAGGGAGACATTGAGAGAAGCTTAGTTGTCTTGCAGGAGAGCGGAGACTACGTCTTTCAGTTGCCCCAGGAGAACATCCTGGTAGAGAGCCTGTTGAAGCTGGTGTGCGGACACTCTTGCACTTAGCATGGTGCCCTGGAATGCCTTCTTACTGACATCATCGAGTAGCTTGAGGTCCCTGCCTGGGGGGTTGTTGGAGTGTGTCTGTGTCGATTTGAAGCATTTGAGAGCTGACTCCACGACAATGGAGTGGTGTGGAAGCTCGGTCTTGTTGAATCCCAGCAAGGGCTGGACATGGTATTTTAAATCCATTTTTGCGGGAGGAGGGGGGCCAGAGTTAGGGTTCTGCCATAACTTGAGGAGGTTCTCATGAAGCAGGGGATGCATGGGTATCAGTGCAGGGGTCCTGGGTTTCTGGGCACTGGTCAGAGGGGTGGCAGGTTGTAGGCAGGGCCATGACTGATGCAAGTTTTTGGAGGAACCTGGGGTAGGTGAGGTCCTCTAGATTGTTCGGAGTGAGGTCCGTCGCTGGTCTTATCCCGAGGAGGTTTCAGCAGTAACAGGGGACTCAGGGGCAGTGGGCTCCATCGCAGGGAGTGGCAGTGTCGCAGGAGGATGAAGGCACAGGTCCTAGTGAGGCTGCCGGAGGGTCAGGGCCCCCGCGTCCTGAGTAAGGTGTCGGGGTGGCTGCGCAAATCAAAGATATGGGGAGGGGTGAAGACATGGGGAGGGGTGCACCTGCTCCTGGTGGGTGCACCACTAAGCAAGGACATGGGTAGGGGTGCACCTACTCCCTAAAAGACATGGGAAGGGGTGCACCTACTCCCCTAGTTTTTAAAGTTATATATTTCTCATATTTTTATGTTGTATGAATATTTTGTGTTCTTATTTATATTTTTTTAAATGTTAATGTTTGTTTGCAGTCCTTAGCCCTCTGAGGAAGGCTTTGGCCGAAACGCATCGGGGCTCTCTTTGATACAATAAAGCACTTGTGACCACCACTACCACTCGCTCCTTGTGTTCTTCTGGTTGCTCTGCGAGAAGTTTGCTCCTCTTGTGTTTTTTTTCCCCCAAATATCACATTTACATCAAGTCCCTAGAGCAGTCCTTTCACCCCCAAAATCTTAACTGATGAATCAGAACCACACACGAACGTATTGAATGAAGTGAAGAGGGAAATTCTTGCGGCTCTTATGAACTAGATGCCTGCACTATTTTTGCAAGACAGATAAAGATAGATTTTTCCGTTTTCATGGCAGTGTTTGGTGGAGGGGCAGTTTAGAAGTTAGAGCAGCAGTCTGAGAAGCACAGAAGTCAAAACTTAAACCCTTCTTTTTTTGCTAACATTGCTTGACACCCTGAGCAAATCACTTCAACCTCCATTGCCTCTTGTACCACCTTAGATTGTAAGGCCTCTATGGCAGAGAAGTTTCAATCGAATGTGCATCCCTAGGAAATACCTTCTGCACATTGATTTTAGCACTCCTGAAGCACAGGTTTGGCAAGATGAGTAATCAAATCAGCCTTATCATTTAGAATGTTTGATTCCATGTTATGATTTTGGGCTGCTTATGTTTTAGAATGTTAGAATTATGCAGGTCCTTTCATCTCAGACAGAACTATAAGGCTGTGTGAGGTGCTTTAGCGTTTAGCTATAGCGTTATTAGAAAAGGTTCAAAGAAGAGCCACCAAAATGGTAAAGGGGATGGAAGGATACTCCTATGAAGAAAGGCTAAAACGGTTAGGGCTCTTTAACCTGGAAAAGAGACGGCTGAGGGGAGATATGATAGACGTCTATAAATTAATGAACGGAGTGGAATGGGTAAACGTAGATCAATTGTTTATGTTATCAGAATATAGAAAGACTAGGGGACATGCAATGAAGCTACAGGGTAAACTATTTAAGACTAATAAAAGAAAATATTTTTTTACTCAACGTGTAATCAAACTCTGGAATTTGTTACCGGAGGATGTAGTAGTGTAGCTGGGTTTAAAAAAAGGTTTGGACAAGTTCCTGGAGGAAAGGTCCATAAGCCATTATTAAGAAGGGACCCAGGATATCAATGCTTGACCCAGTACAAGCATTGTGGAGCATGTGTCTTTTGGGGAAACTGCTAGGTATTGTCATGAGGCTGGAGCCACGGAAGGTGCAGGTGTAGGAAAAAACCCTGTCTTTCATAGAGTTGTGGATGTGCAGAAGATGCAATTACCTCGCAGCATAGCTAGAGGGAGCAGGAGTAATCCTACAGAGGCTGAGTCAACACGCCCAGCCACTGATTGTATGAGAGTTAACCAGCTGCACCTGAAGGCAAGCCCGGGAGTTTCAAAGGTAAAATGCCTTTATAAAGGAAAGGCAGCCCAGAAGGAAGGGGGAATCAAGGAGGGAGGAATCCAGTCAGGAGGAATCCAGTCGGAGGGAACTCAGCTGGCAGCAGTTCAGCCAGAAGGAAGGAGAAGGAGTGTGGAGAAGGAGAGAGTCCATACGGAGCAAGCCCAGAGGGACAGAATCCAGACGGAGACTATCCAGAGGGATAGAGTCCAGAGGGGCAGAGCACAGAGTGACAGAGTCTAGAGAGAGGCTGCCAGGAGAAGCAGTTTGGCTGGAAGGAGTGACACTCCCAGCCCAAGTAACGTAGCTGGATCAAGCAGCACAACAAGAGCAGTAACAGCTGAAAGAGGAGCACAGAAAACCAAGGAGCCATGCTTTAAGAGAAGCCTACATTCACCTGAGTTCGCTGGACCAGGATTACAAGGTACAAGGAGGAGAGGTTCCTATAGCAAAGCTACCTTTACACAGAAGCACAGAGGTTGGTATTCCTCACCAGGTTTTCCTGGGCTTCAGGAAGGCAAAGCACTGCACAAGAAAACCTGTCTCCAGAGAGAAGTACGTCAGAGAGAAAGCTCCAGATGTAGCAGCTGCAGGAAGCCAAGGTATGGTGGCTCTTTACTTTTAAAAGAAAGCCTTGCTCCTAGAAACTCTGATAAAGCAGACGCTCAGTATATGAGAAGAGGGAATAGAGCAGAGCTTTTCAAAACAATACCTAAGGGCTTAACAGAAGAGTCTTACTGGAAGCGAAGAAACAGAGACAGACCCTGTAAACTTGTAGCCGCAAGGGAAAGCACTTATTCAGAGGGAGAAGCCAGTGACGCAGAGTCCATGGAAATTGAGTTTGAGAATACTATTCCCATTCCTCAAGATGAATCCATGGATTGTACTTTTTGTGCTACTACTAGTCTGGAGTCCTTAGTAGAACTGTAAATATAAAAGAAACCCTGCAATTAACTGTGAAGCTTAAACAGTTTGTTTGCCTGCTTGTTTAATTTACTTTGGAATGAAGGAATCCTCAGTTAAACCCTGCATTCAATTGTGAAGCTTATAACAGATGTTTGCCTGCTTATTTGGTGGAACCCTTTATAAAGAAGGACTATCTTAATTTTCTTATGTCTTAGTGAATCCTTGCGTTAAAGGGGAAATAAAGCCTTATTACCCTCCGCTCTTGGCTTATATAATTTGTTCTCACAAGGAGCTAAAACTCCAAGGACCAAACTGCACTTGGCCTTAAAGAGCCATTGCTCCTTAAAAATAATAAAATGCTCAGCATGCACTTACAGCCACTGGCCACTGGGGGCACCTGACGACAGTATGTATGACCTGTTGGAAACAGGATACTGGGCTTGTTGGACTTTGGTCTGACTCAGTATGGCATATCTTATGTTTTATGTTTTTATGCTTTGGGTAACTAAACTTTGCTATTACATCTACACTCCTTAGAATAATTTTTCAGTATTGATGGAACATTTCCAAAAGTTTAGCTAATAAAACAGAAGAATTTAGAATCAGCCTCATGGCTCAGGTGCCATAGTTCCATTTGCTGTGATGCAGATGATTTGTGTTTAACAGGGCAAGCAGGACTTGGGTATATAGCAAAGGTGGTTTGCTAGAACCAGGAGAATATAGAAGATGGTCTCCTCTACAATGGTAGCTCCTGCCAGGAAAAAGGAAGTATGAAGCGATGGTAGAGGAGAATTTGCTTTCCACACTCAACTGGCAAGAGGACTGCAAAGCAAGACCAGATTTAAGATTGTGATGCCTATAGACAAAACCAAAGAGATCCTCGAGAGCATGGGGTAGAGGTGTGCCAGAGATCTCAACAACGTCCAACACAGGGCACTCGCACTCACAGACAAACTCAAAGCAGCAACAGGAGCAAGCAAAGAAACAACTCATTCCTTTGATATTTGTGAACCAACCCTACACTGGCAGTGTTTCGGCAACACTGCCTTCCTCAGGGGGTTTTAACCTCCAACTGATAAAAACATTAAAACTATCATAAAAGCATTACAATTGGAAGCAATAAGGATTTTGCTTTGTATCATTTTACTTTTGCTCTCATAGTTGATCGTATAGATGAGTTGGTCTCTTCAGGACATCTGGTCACTGTTGTATTTTGCCCATGGCTCGGTTTGCAGTCTCCTCCTGCTCTTCAGATGCCTACATGGATAATGTGGACAGTAAGAACTTATAAAGGGTCATCAAACCATAGTATCTTTGAAATGGAGCATTTAACACTGAAATGTTCCTGAAAGTCTTAGCTATTTTATAAGCATAAGCAAAACAGTTCCTTTAGCAGCACAGTTGCCATATACTCTAGAATCATAAAAATAATTGTTTTGCCTAGTAATGCTGTTAAAACTGATTAAAATATAGCTAATCTAACAGTATTATTCATTATCTAAAGTGATACATAGCTAGAGGCTCAAGTATATCTATGAGGCAATACATGATGGCCTTGTGAAATGTGATAATAGGACAAGGCTGCTGTTAGATCCTGTACAATGGAAAATTGAAAGGGCATGAAGTGAAAAACAGAATCAAATTGCTGAACTGTTCTGTTAGGCATCATTCACATCAGGTGAAATCGCCTGTTGTTGAGGGTCAATCCAGCTGTCTATCCATATGCACAGCTATGCCTATGAAGACAAAATGCTGCAGGCCACACACCTCATCTCTACACCACACCCACATATATATATACACAGACACACACAGTCAACAACACATACACATAGAGTCCCATTCTGATCAGGGCACGTCCAGCCTGTCCAGACGTCCAATATCTGGACGGGCCGGATTTGCACTCGATTCTGCACCAGCAGGAGCTAGACATTCCCATGGGAGCAGAATTGGGGGCAAAGGGCTTGGACGGGCCAGATGGGCCCCGATTCTGTCACACCAGACATACAGCTCCCACTCCATCTACCTCTCCCAATACTCTTGCATGGAGCCTCGGTGCCATGGCGTCCCATCACTATGGCACCAAAATGCCATGCAGGAGCCCCACTGCCCTGCACAGCTCCAAAACAGCTGTTCCATGCTGTCCAACACCCGAAGGGGCCTGCCAAGGCCGGGATCGGGTGGTGGGGATCTTCCTGCCCTCTTTGCCTGGTCGGGGAGGAGTCACAGCACGATGGCTGCCGATGTTGGAGGGTTATTCCAGAGTCCCCCGTCTATCTCCTCAAGCCCGGACATACAGGGCCATGACCAGAATCGGCCCTGTACATTCAGGGTCATGGGCCCACCCACGCTCCTCCTCTGGTCCACCCCCTCCCACCCCCATCCAGAGCTCCCCACCCATCTCCTCTGTATGTGCGGAGAGCTTTGGGATCGGCATCGGGCCCAAGCATTTGGTGGGGGATGTATGTCCAAACCGGACGTACATCCCCACTAAACGCTGCTTGGAATGACCCCTGTAGAGTCCAATTCCATATAGGCCAGCTAGCCTGCATTTCTGGCATCAGGATCGTAGGCTGATGCAAACCAGACCATATCCCAGTCCCCTGTATGGCCTGAACAGTGCTAGGTAATCCCAGCACACTCTGTGATAGGACCAGAGAAGGTAAATATAAACTGGTAATGCAGAACGTACCTTGCAGCAACTGGTACTTGGCATCATATAAAGGCTCCAGTGAGTCCTGCATGTGTAAACTCAACCTACACCCTTAAAAATGCTCAGTATGGTCCCCCAGCATATATACAACTGCCAACAATAACATAACATCTACACAAGGGATGCATAATATTGCAGCGCCACAAATGTATGCTCTGACCATGGCACTATCTGGGAAGTGTTGGCACTGCATCAGCCATGTCTCCCAGTGCCTGGCCCTCCTCCCTGATGTACAGATCAGCACTTCTGCTCATTCTAACTGCATCTAGCTGTGTTGTACAGACTGCAGTCACACCAGTTTGAAGCATACCTGTCATAACCGCTATACAAGCACAGCTGAAATATTTTTTAAGTACTGGCCTAATTCCACGTTTCCGCAGGAATAAAGAGCATGTCTGCAGGGAACACAGAAAACGTATATGGGCATTTTCTGAATATGCTTCATACGTCTCCATGGCAAACCATGCCCCTGTTTTGCCCCTCCCAGGAACGTTCTGAGATCCCCTTGTTCACACCCTGTACATTCATGGGAGACAGGTTTCAGAATGTAGCCGTAGACATTTTTGGGAGAAATCCATCTCCCATGCACATCCAAATGGCCTATTCCTATTAGGCTCCATGCCACAGTGTACAGTCCATCCCCACACCACATACACATACACACAGGCCCGTACCTAGCCCTGTGCGAGCGGTAAGGCCGCACAGGCTTAAGGGGCACATTTTAGCTTTCTTCCGTTGCCTGCCGCCACCACTTTTTCTTCTCTCAGTAGCGGCAGGCAATGGAAGAAAGCTAAAATGTGCCCCTTAAGCCTTCCATCGGCATGCTAAGCAGATCTTTCCCTCCATGCTTAGCATGCCAGCGATTTGCACATCAGGCCACCTCTTCTCTCCTGCCATGGGGGGGGGGGGTGCGCGCCCGATGTGCAAGTCGAACAGGGCGCAATCTTCCCTCAGTACGGCCCTGAATACACACCACTTCCATATTATACCAGTGCCAGTGCAAGGATATAAGGCACCCTAGGCAGGGCCAGCCCTTCCACTAGGCGAACTAGGCAGCTCCCTAGGGTGGCAAACCTTGGTGGGCGGAACAGTGATTGCCTCCTCTTCTAAGCAGCAGCTCAGTCGTAGGCAGACCTCATCCTACAGCATACAGTTGCCGCGCCATCCCCGACATCCAACTTCTCACCTGAGGTTGATGGGCAGCACGGTGATCACCTCTTTGAACTGCCGGCGCTATAGCACCACAGTAGGCTTTAAAGTGCATGTGTGCACTTACGGTCTCCTGCCCCTCCAAAAGTGCATGAAGCGGGCAGAAGCCATAGACCATGAGTGTGCGCATGCGCTTTAAGGCCTGCCGCAGTGCTTCAAAGAGGTGATCGCCGTGCCACCCATCAACCCCAGGTGAGAGGCCGGATTCCGGGGCGGCGCAGCAACGGCACGTAGTGGGGAGAGGTGCAGTGGGGGCGGCACATCAGGCCTGTCTAGGGCGGCAAGAATCCTTGGGCCGCCCCTGGCCCTAGGCAAATCTCATTCAAAGCACCCCGCTGCTCCAACTGCTGCCGCTGCCACCCCTCTTCCGGAAGTGTGGTGGTGACGATACTTTTACAATGGCACCAAAGCACCCGAGTTACCATCAGCTATGACGCTGCAGCGCCATTGCTGCTTCCACCCTCCTCCGATTTAATTTCCTGTCTGCCTGCAAAAGCATGGGAGCAGGGATGGTGCCGCAGCACTGGTGCTGAAGGTAACTCTGGTGCTTTGGTGCCATTTTAAAAGTATTTCCGCCTCTGCACATCCCAGAGAGGGTTGGCAGCAGCGTCAGTGGATGCCCCCGAAGAGCCAGCACATGGTAGCGCTGGCCCTGCACTACACACACATACTCCCTACCCCCAAACTATGCCATCAGTCATAAAGATGCCTTATACAACTGCACAGCCCCTACTGCCCTAAGAACATGCTTTACCATGCCTCCTTCCTCCCCCGCCCCCCAAGGGAGGAAGGGAAAATGCACCACTTTGTCACACTATAAGCTCATTACTCCTCCAGCAAGTAGCGCTCCACCTACTCCCTCACATACGGCAAGCGTGCCCTCCATCAGCGAAACATGCCTTTCTGCACTGCTTACAGCATTCACGCTTCATCTTGTTGGGGAGGGGGGGTTTTGGCTAGTGTGGCAGTTAGTGCAACAACATTTCATGCATGCCTCTCTTCGCCTCCAAGGCATGAAAGAAGCAGGTTTGCAGAGTAGGTTCTTCATTAAAAATGGAAATCAAAAGTATTTCTCCATTAACTGTAGCTAAGGCAGCTATAAAGGAGCCGATTCATAAACATAAACAGTTTAACTGAATGTCCTACCTAACCAATGCAGGAAAAACAATACGGGAAATAAATGCTCTGTATTAACAGCATAATCTATAAAAACTATACGCCATCCTAACTGCCAGAAAGCAAAACAAAAATATTGTCAGAGGGGTGTCATACAAAGGTGCACAAAGATCAAAAGAGGTGAACCCCTCACTTCAGACTGCCCCAAAACCACTATTTTATAATCAGTTACCATAAAAATCTTTCCGAGTAGTTTTCAAAATCAAATATCCAGGTAACAGCAAATGTTATCCAGATATTTGCTCGAGATGCAATTAACCATGAATTTTTAGTAGTACTATATGGATAGTGCTGCAGAAACTCCTTCCAGACCACCTGGTACTATCTGTTTATGGGGTAATTTTATAAAGTATGTATATATATGACAATATTTTGGTGACTGATTTATTTTATTTTCAGAATTTGATATACCACCATTCAGTTAACACAACCATCAAAGCAGTTTACAATAACTGGAAAATGTAGAACACAAAGTAAAAAAAGAAAAAAGGACAAAAAAAGAAAAAAACACAATAGGTCAGGTGGTGTATAGGACTGATGAGTAAAAGAGTGAGATAAAAGTGAAAACAGGGGAAAAAGGAAGAAACACTAACTGGCAACGCCAAGTCCTTCAGAACAATTAATCACATCCAAATGCTTTCCAAAGCATCAGAATTTCTTCAATGGCTCCTATTATGTCTTACAGGTGAGGAGAAGTGCACAAAAGGATATTTTATTTATATGTTTTATTACTCCTGGACAAACATTGTGAAACCGGTGTGTCTTTTTGGGAGCCTGCCAGGCAGGGGCAGCCCAAGGGGGATGCGGGGCCATGTGCATACATATTTGCATAATGTTAACGTGCGCTAACTTTTAGTAAACATGCCTCTTAATGAGTGTCTGGATAAAAAAAAGACTACCAGATTTCTACATTACTATACTCCAGTGACAACCACTGGGCACATTAAGAAGTACTATAAATATTGCCCATTTAGAACCCATAGCAACTCATCGTATCATAACAGCACTACCAAGACTCACAAAGCACAAACCCTACCTATTAAAAAAGGCAACATTGCAAATATTAAACCAATACATCTCAGAGAATATCAATACATGTCCTACTGGGGAAAGAGAGCAAGTAGAACTGTCAAATAGAAATTACATGAACAGAATACCTCAGCTCAGTTACACATACAGAACATAGAACATCACCAATCAAAGAACAAGGGATCACAATTTAGAAATAGGAAGACAATAATTAAACTGGGAACCCCAAAAGCCAAACTTGGAATGTACAACAACACTGGAGAAATAAAACTATAAATTAATTTCCTCTTCTACTAAACAAAACACAAAATGTTAGCAATGCACATTTCCCAAAGCTGACATATTCCAGTTAATAAATTCAAAATAAAAAAAACAAAACATTTTTCTACCCTTTGTTGTTTGGGCATTTTATTTTTCAGTTGCAATTGCTCCAGTCACTTTTTCTGGTTTCCTTGTGTCTTCTGCTAACTCTCTATTGTCTGCTGTCCATTTGTCCTTTCTTCTCTCTTCTAGTTTTTTTCCACTCTCTCTCTACATCTGCTTTAACATGCTGTTCTCCCCCTTTTGCTCTTTCCTCCATTTTTTTCTGTATTCCTTTTTTATCCACTCACATTTCACCCTTCCACCCTCAATCCCCACTTACTGTCCCAATACCTGGCCAATCGTAGATTTTTCTTCCCTCCCTCACAAAATATCTTTCCCCCTCTCCATCCTCACTCCCCCCGCCACATCCCCTTCTAGTCCTCCCCCAACAGCTCCCGTCTAGTTCCAGCCCCTCCCAGCATTCAATTCCTTCTGGTCCCATTCTCCCATCCCCCTGCATCAGCCTATTTCCAGTCCTTAAGAACATAAGAACATAAGATATGCCATACTGGGTCAGACCAAGGTCCATCAAGCCCAGTATTCTGTTTCCAACAGTGGCCAATCTAGGTCATATGTACCTAGCAGTTTCCCCAAGAGACACAAGTTCCACAATGCTTGTACTGGGTCAAGCATTGATATCTTTGGTCACTTCTTAATAATGGTTTATGGACCTTTCCTCCAGGAACTTGTCCAAACCTTTTTTAAACCCAGCTACACTAATAGCCTTTACTACATCCTCCGGTAACAAATTCCAGAGTTTGATTACACCTTGAGTGAAAAAATATTTTCTTTTATTAGTCTTAAATAGTTTACCCTGTAGCTTCATTGCATGTCCCCTAGTCTTTCTATATTCTGATAAGGTAAACAATCGATCTACGTTTACCCGTTCCACTCCGTTCATTAATTTATAGACTTCTATCATATCTCCCCTCAGCCGTCTCTTTTCCAGGTTAAAGAGCCCTAACCTTTTTAGCCTTTCTTCATAGGAGTATCCTTCCATCCCCTTTACCATTTTGGTGGCTCTTCTCTGTACCTTTTCTAAAATCGCTATATCCTTTTTAAGATACGGCGACCAGAATTGCACACAATATTCAAGGTGCGGTCTCACCATGGAACGATATAGAGGCATTATAATATCTTTTGTTTTATTTTCCATTCCTTTCCTTATCATACCTAGCATTCTATTTGCTCTCTTGGCCGCCGCGGCACACTGGGCCGAGGGTTTTAACATGGTATCCACAATGACGCCTAAATCTTTTTCCTGGGTGGTGGTTCCTAATGTGGAACCTTGCATCGTGTAACCATAGTTTGGGTTGTTCTTCCCTAGGTGCATAACCTTGCACTTGTCCACATTAAATTTCATCTGCCATTTTGATGCCCAGTCTTCCAATTTATCAAGATCCTCTTGCAATTTTTCACAATCCTCTTGGGTTTTAACAACTTTAAATAGTTTTGTGTCATCTGCAAATTTGATAACCTCACTCGTTATTCCACTTTCCAGGTCATTTATGAATATGTCAAAAAGCAGCGGACCCAGCACAGATCCCTGGGGTACACCACTATTCACCTTTCTCCATTGGGAAAATTGGCCATTTAGCCCTACCCTCTGCTTTCTATCTTTTAACCAGTTCCTGATCCACAATAGTACACTGCCTCCTATCCCATGACTCTTTAGTTTTGCCAAACGTCTCTCATGAGGGACCTTGTCAAAGGCTTTCTGAAAGTCCAGATACACAATATCAACCGACTCACCTTTGTCCACCTGTTTATTCACTCCTTCAAAAAAACATAACAGATTAGTAAGACAAGATCTTCCTTGTCTAAAGCCATGTTGGCTGTCTCCCATTAGGTTGTGACTATCTACATGCTGAGTAATTTTATTCTTTATGATGGTTTCTACCATTTTTCCCGGTACTGACGTCAGGCTCACCGGTCTGTAGTTTCCCGGATCACCCCTGGAACCCTTTTTAAAAATTGGTGTTACATTGGCGATCCTCCAATCTTCAGGTATTAGAGATGATTTTAATGATAGTTCACAGATTACTGATAGCAGTTCTGCAATCTCATATTTCAGTTCTTTCAACACCCTTGGATGTATACCATCCGGCCCAGGTGATTTGCTACTCTTCAGTTTATCTAATAGTTGTAAGACATCTTCCCGATGTATCGATATTTCCTTCAATTCTTCCGCACCTTTAAATACCACTTCAGTCATGGGTAACATCCCTACATCTTCCTCAGTAAAGACCGAAGCAAAGAATTCATTCAGTCTCTCCGCTATCGCCTTGTCGCCTCTTAGTGCTCCTTTAACCCCTTTATCATCTAATGGACCAACTGACTCTCTCACAGGTTTTTTGCTACGAATGTACTTGAAAAGGTCTTTATTTCGCGCTTTTGCTTCCGCAGCAAGCTTCTTCTCAAATTCTCTCTTTACCTGCCTTATCAATGCCTTGCATTTGACTTGCCAGTGCTTGTGCTGTTTCCAGGTTTCGTCGTTTGGCTCTTTTTTCCATTTCCTGAAAGATGCTTTTTTGGCAACAACAGCCTCTCTGACCTCACCTTTAAACCATGCTGGCAGTTTTTTGGACTTCCTTCCACTTTTCTTAAAGCGTGGAATACAGCTGGTCTGGGCTTCCAAGATAGTATTTTTCAACAACACCCAAGCTTGATGTACGTCTTTAACCTTTGCAACTGCTCCTTTTAGTTTTTTCTTAACTGTTTTCCTCATTTTATCATAGTCTCCCTTTCGAAAGTTAAAAGGTAGTACTGTGGATTTCCTTACTATCCCTCCTCCACTAATTAAATCAAAGGCGATCATGCTATGATCACTATTGCCAAGTGGCCCCAACACCCTTATCTCTTGCACTAGATCTGGTGTTCCACTAAGGACTAGGTCTAATATGGCTTCCCCTCTGGTCGGTTCATGAACCAGCTGCTCCAAGAAGCAGTCATTTATTTCATCTAGGAACTTTATCTCCCTAGCATGTCCTGACGTGACACTGACCCAGTCGATACCGGGGTAATTGAAATCACCCATTATTATTACTGCGCTGTAACTTTTGTTAGCTTCCTTGATTTCTTTGAGCATTTCATCATCCATTTGGTCATTCTGGCCAGGTGCTCGATAGTACACCCCCACTGCCATTGCCTTCCCCCTTTTATATGGAATTTCAATCCATATAGATTCTACAGCAGATTTTGTTTCCTGCAAAACTTTAATCCTTTCTGAGTCAATGCCCTCTCTAACATAGAGCGCAACCCCTCCACCAATCAGATCAGCTCTATCATTACGATATAGTTTGTACCCAGGTATCACAGTGTCCCACTGGTTGTCCTCCTTCCACCATGTCTCTGATATTCCAATTATATCTAACCTTTCATTTAGTGCTATATATTCTAACTCTCCCATCTTATTCTTTAGACTTCTAGCATTTGCATACAAGCATTTTAGAGAATGTATTTTATTCATATTAATTTGGCTATTGTTAGACATGGGTAAATTGGGATCTTTAAGCTCTGTCTGCTCCATACTTGAGGGCATTTGGGCTACTTTACTCTTTTGTGGAACCTCTCTGCTTTTGGTAGTATCCTTCAAGGATACATTCTTCCGAACCATCCGCTCTTGGGCGACTGTCGGCTTTCCCCTAATATCTAGTTTAAAAGCTGCTCTATCTCCTTTTTAAAGGTTAATGCCAGCAGCCTGGTTCCATCCCGGTTAAGGTGAAGCCCATCCCTTCGGAAGAGCCCCTCCTTTCCCCAGTTCCTAACAAATCCAAAACCCTCATCTCTGCACCATTGTCTCATCCACGCATTGAGACTCCGGAGCTCTGCCTGCCTTTTGGGTCCTGCGCGTGGAACAAGAAGCATTTCAGAGAATGCTACCCTGGAAGTTCTGGATTTCAACTTCCTACCTAAAAGCCTAAATTTTGCCTCCAGAACCTCCCTACCACATTTTCCTATGTCATTGGTACCGACATGTACCAAGACAGCAGACTCCTCCCCAGCACTATCTAAGACCTTATCTAGGTGGCGCGTGAGGTCCGCTACCTTCGCACCAGGCAGGCATGTTACCAGGCGATCCTCACGTCCACCAGCCACCCAGCTATCTACATGCCTAATGATTGAATCACCAACTATAACGGCTGTCCTAACCCTTCCCTCATGGGCACATGGCCCTGGAGAAACTTCCTCGGTGCGAGAGAGTTTTACATCACCTGGAGGAAGGTCCTAGTTACAGGATCACTTCCTGCCACACCAGGGTGATGCTCTCCTGTCACGTGACCTCTCTCCTGTAGGTATCGTCTATGTACCTCTCTGTCTGTCTTATGTTTTCCAAATCTGCTACTTTAGCCTCTAGAGAACGGACTTGTTCCCTGAGAGAAAAGAGCTCCTTGCACCTAGTGCACACGTAAGACCTCTCACCAACTGGGAGAAAATCATACATGTGACACTCAATGCAAAAGACTGGAAAGCCCCCATCCCGCTGCTGGACTGCTGTCTGCATCTTAGTTTTAAGTTTGTGTCTAGATCTTTAAGTTCTTACTTACTAGGGGTTGCTATGGGTATTTATACCAATAAAACTGTACCTAATATGTTTAATATACCTTGTTCACCTGAAGCTTAATTAATCTCAGGTCCTTAATGTATGACTGATTTGGGTAATGAGCTTCACCTGAAAGCACCTCCTGTCTGTTAAGATGTGTAAGTACCTATAAAGCTATGATTATCCCAGGGGAGGGTGGGTGTGGGGAGGGAGGGAGGGAAATAACACTTATTAAAAGAGGGCTGCTACACAGTACCCTGTCTTGTGCTGCTGAGGTAAACTAAATTCTGATTTGATTTAAATTATATCTCTTAGCTGCTGCTAGGCTCTAACTTCTTATGAAATTTAAACTACAAGCTCTCTGCTGGGTATGAAATGTAACCAGAAAGCTCTCCTCTGTGTTTTAAATTCAAACTTTAATTGCTGCTACTAGGCCCTAACTGATCCAACAACAAAAAAAAACCCAGTGGGTTCACAGATTAAGTAGCTTTAATACAAAGAATTCTTTTTAGAAAATTACCAGAAGTATATACTCACAGTTGCAGATTTCTCTTCAGAAGTAACAGTCCCCCTTTCTAGTCCTTCAAGACAGTCCCCCTTTCTAGTCCTTGCACCCCACTTCAGCCCATTACCAATCCCAGACCCTTCATCAACCATTTCCAGTCCTATCCCAGCCCCCCATCTGTCCATTTCCAGTCCTATCCTAGCCCCCCATCAGCCCATTTCCATTCCTAGCCACACCATCAGCCCATTTCCATCCCTAGCCCCCCCCCCATCAGCCCATTTGCAATCCTAGCCCCCCATCCATTTCCAGTCCTATCCCAGCCCTCACCATCAGCCATTTCCAGTCCTATTCCAGCCCCCATCAGCCCTTTTCAATTCCTAGCCCCCCCTCAGTCATTTCCAGTCTTGTCCTAGCCCCCCATCAGCCCATTTGCATTCCTAGGCCCCCCCCCCATCAGCCATTTCCTGCCCTAATCCAGCTCCCCATCATCTTATTTCCAGTCCTATCCTGGCCCCCACCCTCACCCTGAAGAGCCCCGTGTCTGTCTGAGTGGCTTATGAGGGAGTCGAAGACACCAGAGGCCCCGGCTCACCTCTGCACAGCACTGGAATGAAGAGCAGCCTGATCCTTCACTCGTGCTGTGTTCTTGTGAAGGCCGCTGAGTGCCAGGAAAGGTTAAAGGTCATTTCCTGTTTCCCAGCACTCAGCGGCCTTCACGTGAACACAGCATGAGTGAAGAAGCACGTTGCTCTTCACTCCCGTGCTGTGCAGAGGCGAACCGGGGCCTCTGGTGCCCCTGGCTCCTTCTGAAGCCGGCCCTGCAAATCCTGCCCTGTGTGAACAGCATTCTCGCTCAATGGATGGGCCAACCCTGTTGCCAGGTACTAGTGACCTGAATTGGCCGCTGTTGGAAACAGGATACTGGGCTTGATGGACCTTGGTCTGGTCCAGTATGGCATTTCCTATGGACCCGATAGTCAACGGCATTTACATGCTTTAAAACCCTGTAAATGCTGCTGTACTGCAATACTCATTGGCACTAACATGGTTTGTGCCGATGAATATCCCTGGTTTCCACTGCTACACACCCTGATGCAATCCACATAGAATCAGAGCATGTCGTGGGCATTTAAGGCTGCAACAGAGGCGGCACCGTTGCTAATTGGGCAGTGGCGATATTGAGCTGCTGCCTGCTTAGCAACCCACACGTAAAAGACAGGCGCGGGAAAACTTTGAATATCTTTACTGTGAGAGCTAACCGGACAGTGGCTCTATATAACCAGGCAGTGGCTCTATATCGCCAGTGCCCAGTTAGCTTCTGCGGCTTGCAGAGCATTTTGACACGTGGTAGAAGACCTGGATATTCAATTCTGGTGCTTGGATATGGTCCCGGATTGCAGATCTGGTGTAGAAGTTCAGCGGCGATGGCTATAAGCCTTAGAGTCGCATAACCAGCACAACGGAATATTGGGCCCTATGTTCTTATTAGTATTTATTTCACGCCTTTTCCAGTAGTATTTCAAGGCAAGTTACAATCAGGTACTGTACTGTAGGTATTTCCCTGTCCCGAGAGGGCTTACAATCTAGGTTTGTACTTGAGGCAATGGAGGGTTAAGTGCCTCGCCCAAGGTCACAAGATATGTCAGTGGGATTCAAATGCTGGTCTTTCTGGTCCCAGGCTGCTGCCCTAACTACTAGGCTGCTCCTTCACTTATGTGTGTAATGTAATCTGTCACAATTCTGAAAGTAGACACGTTGGACCGATTGTGTTTACATTCATTGCGGGCAGAGTGGAAATTTACATATGTAAGTTATTACGAAATTAGTTCTTACCTGCTAATTATCTTTCCTTGAGACTTCTCCGGGCCAGTCCAGGGACAGGTAGGGTTGTCAATCCTCTATAGCAGCTGAGGGCTGAAAACTTCAAGCTTTGAAGAGAGGTGAAGCCACTCCCCCTGAGCATTACCCAGCAGTCTTCAAATGACAAAGCAACTAAAAGAAAGAACTGAAAACATGAGATACAGCCTGAAACACTGACAGCGTTCTATAGTCCTTGAAAATGCTGAAGCTACAATTGGTCCGCAAAATATAATTTTTTTTTTTTTTTCCAAAAACTTCAGTCGGCATTGAAGGAAATCTGAAACCCCCAAATGTGAGTTCTGCCGTGAACGACTGCCGGAACCTCACAGTTATCCTTAGCCGGCGAAGAACAAAAAGTCTATATATACAGCAAGAGGTGGGACCCTGGACTGGCCCGGAGAAGTCTCAAGGAAAGATAATTAGCAGGTAAGAACTAATTTCGTATTCCTATTCGCTTCTCCGGGCCAGTCCAGGGACAGGTAGGGCAGTACCAAAGCAGTACCTAAATCTGGGAGGGACCCGCGAGCCCTGCGATAAGAGTCGCAGCCCCCACTTTTGCATCGTCCCGTGCATGAACATCCAGTCTATAATGCTTAGTAAAAGAATGTAAGGACGACCAAGTAGCCGCTCTGCAAATATCTATTGGCGGAACAAACGCAAACTCCGCCCAAGAAGTGGCTAGAGCCCGAGTAGAATGAGCCCTTAATCCCACCGGCGGAGAAATCCCTTTGGCAGTATAAGCCGCTAATATGGCACTTCGAACCCAACGCGCTATGGTGGCTTTGGTGGCCGGTTGACCCTTACGTGGTCCGGCGTATTGAACAAAAAGCCTATCCGTTTTCCTATAAGGTTTGGAAAGTCGTAAGTACCTCCGTAAGACCCGTGCAAGATCCAACTGCTTGAGAGCCTGATCCATGGCAGAACCGGAAGAATCGGTAAACACCGGCAAGGCGACAGATTGATTCACATGAAAAACAGACAAAACTTTAGGCAAATAGGAAGGTACAGTGCGCAGCAACACCCGTTCCGGTAGAAACTGAAGATAAGGCTCTCGACAAGACAATGCTTGCAAATCGGAAATCCGACGAGCTGAACACAAGGCAACTAACAAAGCCGTCTTCCAGGAACACTCGCGAATCTCACGAGAACCAAGGGAAGCTAAGGATGATTGAGAAAAAGCTTCCAATACCACGTTCAAATCCCAGGGAGGAACGATAGACCGCACCGGAGGGCGAAGAAGTCTTGCGGCCCGTAAAAAACGTTGGACATCGGGAATCGCCGAAAGACGGCGATGCTGAACGTATCCCCGAAAACAAGCAAGTGCGGCTACATGGACCTTAAGGGTACTGAGAGCCAAACCTTTGTCGAACCCATGTTGAAGAAAAAGAAGAAGCTGAGGCAATGTAGACAACATAGGACGAATATTACGCTGGCCACACCAAAATTCAAAGAGACGCCAGACGCGCACATAAGCTAAAGAAGTCGTAGGCCGCTTAGACTGAAGCAAGGTGGCAATGACGGATTCCGCATAGCCTTTGCGTTTTAAGCGATCCCTCTCAAGAGCCAAGCCGTAAGCAAGAATCGATCCATCCTGGGCATGAGAATCGGACCTTGATGTAACAGATTGAGCCGAACCGGAAGAGGCCAAGGCGGAGCTATGAGCAGGCGAACGAGATCGGCATACCACGGACGACGAGGCCAATCCGGAGCAATGAGAATCACCACACCTCGGTGATGCGCGATCCGCTGAATGACCCGACTCAACATTGGCCAAGGAGGAAAAACGTACAAGAGAGAGTCCTGAGGCCACGGTTGGACAAAAGCATCGAGGCCCTCGGACATGCGCTCCCTGCGTCTGCTGAAAAACCGGCTGGTCTTGGCACTGGCAAACGTCGCCATGAGATCCATCACTGGAGATCCCCAAAGCAGAGTCGGGTCGTGATAAACCGCCGCATTGCGTTCCCACTCCCCGGGATCGAGGACATTGCGGCTGAGATAATCGGCTTGGACATTGTCCTTGCCCGCGACATGCGCTGCTGAGATCGCTTGGAGATTGGCTTCTGCCCAAGACATTAACTCTTGACACTCGGACAGGAGAGGGAGAGATCTGGTGCCGCCTTGACGATTGATATAAGACACCGTCACTGCATTGTCGGAAAATATCTTGACCGCCTTGCCCCTGAGTATGACCGCGAAGTGAAGCAGGGCAAGCCGAACCGCACGCAGCTCTAGTCGATTGATCGACCACGAACTCTCTACTGGAGACCAGGAGCCCTGAGTCACCTGAGCTTGACAATGAGCTCCCCAGCCCGAGAGACTGGCATCGGTCGTAACCAAGACCCACGAGGGCTCCTCTAAAGGAACGCCCTTCGTAAGATGCTGCGGAAGTAACCACCACTGCAGACTGAGCCGCACCTGCTCTGGACAGGGAAGGCGCTGCGAGAGCGGGTGAAGTTGCGGCGACCAGCGGGAAAGAAGCGCCTGCTGTAACGGTCGCATGTGGGCTTTGGCCCATGGAACCAGATCTAGAGCCGCCGCCATGGATCCCAAAAGCTGTAAATAGGTCCATGCCGACGGAGCCGAAAGACCCAGGAAAGCCTGAACCTGCCGGAGAAGCTTCTCTACCCGCAGATCGGGCAAGAAAACTATCCCCCGCTCCATGTCGAAACAAGCTCCGAGATAGGTTAGCTGCTGGCTTGGTATCAAATGGCTCTTGGGATGATTGATCACCCATCCGAGTTGTTCGAGAAGCTGAACGACGCGAGCTGTCGCCGTCACCGAAGCCTCCCGAGAATCGGCCCGGATCAGCCAATCGTCGAGATAGGGATGGACCCGACTACCCTCCTTGCGAAGCGCCGCCGCGACTACTACCATCAGTTTCGTGAAGGTACGCGGAGCCGTCGCGAGACCGAACGGCAAGGCGCGAAACTGGAAATGCCCCATCGGAAGAGCGAAACGCAAATAGCGCTGATGAGATTGTCTGATGGGTATATGAAGATATGCTTCTGTGAGATCCATGGACGAGAGAAATTCTCCCGGCTGAACCGCTCGGAGTACGGTGCGCAAGGTTTCCATGCGAAAGTGTGGCACTCGCAACGTACGGTTGACCCCTTTGAGATCCAGCACGGGGCGAAAAGAACCTCCCGTTTTGGGAACCACAAAATAGATCGAGTATCGACCACAGCCGCACTGCTCCAACGGCACGGGAACGACTGCCTGGAGATGCAAAAGACGATCAAGCATATCGGAAATGGCTTGCCGCTTCATTCCGTTCGTACACGGGGACATCACAAAGGAGGGAGGCAAGGGGCAGGCGAAGTCCAGAGCATAACCTTTCTGAACCACCTCCAACACCCACTTGTCCGAAGTGACCGAGGTCCAGGCCGCTAGAAAATTCCGGAGACGACCGCCGATCGGAACTAACGGCTGGACCTGCCGACCTTCATTGTGACTTTTTAATGGAAGGTTGAGAAGCCGCCCCGTACGAGCGGGCAAAACCTCTGGCTCCTCGAAAGGACTGACCCCGAAAACCGGAACGCCCCCTAAAATAGGGCGCGAAACGCGCTCCCCGAAACCTGCGGGAATCTCGCGAGGAACCCCGAATGGTTGCAGAGGCACGCAGCGGCTTAGGCCTATCCTCAGGCAAGCGGCCGCCCTTGGAGTCACTTAAATCCTTTACAAGCTTTTCCAAAGCCTCTCCAAACAGCAACTTTCCCTTAAAAGGCAGCTTACTAAGTCGTACCTTCGAGGAAACATCCGCTGACCAATTTCGCAACCAGAGAAAACGTCTAGCTGCCACCAGCGAAGCCATCGTCTTCGCTGCTATTCTCACCAAGTCATAAAAAGCATCAGCCGCATAAGCAGCAGCGGACTCCAACTTTGCAGCTTCCGGAAGCTCTGAAGCTGCGTCTCCGTCCGCGCTGCCCTGCAACCAGCGAATAGATGCCCGCGAAACATAGGCCCCGCAAACAGCCGCTTGCAGCGCCAAAGCGCTAGAATCAAATGCTTGTTTGAGCAGAACTTCTAATTTCTTATCTTGAAGATCCTTAAGCGCCGCAGCGCCTTCAACCGGGATGGTAGTTTTCTTAGTGACAGCTGACACGAGGGCATCAACCTTCGGCATGCGTAACAAATCCCGCTCCTCTTGCGGGAGAGGGTACAGGCGCGATAAAGCGCGTCCACCCCGCAGGGAAGCTTCAGGACACTCCCATTCCGACTCTATCATCTGTTTAATTACCCGATGCACAGGAAAACAGCGTTGCTGAGATTTAACACCCTGCAACAAGGGATCTTCCAAAGGTTCCTGTGAGGACGAAGGAGGAAGCAGGTGAAGAGCTGACAAAGATTGCGCAATGAGAGCCGCGAGCTCCTCCTTGCGGAAGACTCTGAAAATATTGGGATCTTCCCCGGGAACAATCTCTCCCTCCTCCAATTCGTCAGCGTCCTGCTCCAGAAAGGGTTCTGCCAGAACCTCTGTGTCCCCCAGACCAAATTTCATAGAATCTTGGGACAAAGCAGGACCCAAGGGATCTGGCAGAGCACTCCTAGCAGCAGAAGTCCCTTCCCCCGGATCCTCAGCGCTGTGGGGCTGGGGAGATGGTGTTTCCATAAGAGGACCCTCATCTTGAGATGACCTGAGGAGAAATGCCCTGTGCATTGCAAGAATAAACTCAGGTGAGAAAAAGGAAGCAATATCCCCCTGAGCCCCAATTTTGGGAGGTGAAGGCTGTGAGACAGGAAAAGGATTTTTCGGTGTCTTTGCCTTCCTTTTGTGCGGTCTCGGCTGCTCTGAGCGAGAGCTGACAGGCGCCATCAAAATGGCCGACTTTCCCGCCTTTTCGGCGGGTAAAGAAGGCTCTTGTAATGGACCCTCATGACTGTCGGTCATTGTGAACGTGAGAGCCGCTTTCAGAACACACACCTGGCGAAAAAATAGGCGCGGAGCAGGCGAACCGCACCGCTAAAAAGAAGCGCTAAACGGAGGACCCGGCAGAAAACGGAAACGGCGAAAATAAATCAAAGAAAGAAAAAGAAACTCACCGCGACTTAGCAAACACCGTCGGGTCAGAGAAGGAAGTCCCGCAGCCAGCGAGCACCCCCTAACTCAGAAGCGGCTGCGGCAGAGGCACAACTGGGGCTCCCAGAGAATCCTCTGCCGACTGAGACGGAGCCGGTACAGGGAGACAGGCTCTGCCTCTCACCGGACTTACTCGACGTCTCCTGAAATTTTTAAAGATACAGCACCACAAATCTGGAAGGCACAAGGACTGAAGAAACTAATCAGCTCTGCTAGAGCTAATCTTTATCAATAGAAAAGAAAATTGAAAAGAAAAACGAGGGAGAACACCCAATTCGACCCTCTATAGCTGCTGAGGACTGAAAGACTGCTGGGTAATGCTCAGGGGGAGTGGCTTCACCTCTCTTCAAAGCTTGAAGTTTTCAGCCCTCAGCTGCTATAGAGGATTGACAACCCTACCTGTCCCTGGACTGGCCCGGAGAAGCGAATAGGAAAAAATAGTATAATTTACATGCATTCTTGAAAAATCTAGATGCAGGCACTTATACCTGCTATAGAGCAGATGTAACTGCTTGTGCCTAGTTCGATGTGCATTTTCAACCATTTATGCCCCTATTTTATCGAGTACTCGTGTACCTTACTTTATAAAATAGGAGCAAACTACACACATTGCAGTATGTGTAAAGCTAAGTGTGCCTTATAAAATTAACACCGTAGTGCGGGGTGGAGCATAGGCATTCCTGGAAATTATCCAGATAGTGGCAATATTCATTACTAAAGTTATCCAGATAGTGTCGTGAACCCAGCCCCAGCCAAGGGCCTAGAGGCATAGGGCTGCCAATTTTAGTCCTCTAATAAAGGAATTAAACACTATTCTTGTCCACAGGGAGGCATTCTGGGACTTGTAGTTTTTCCTCGTTCAAGGATAGTCGTGTAAGCCAAGGGTTAAAGGCAAAGACAAAAGTTTATTTTTCCCCAAAAAGCACTAAGGTTCAAACACACAACGTCAGGATATTCTTCTCCAAGCAATACTTCAGAAATTATACATAAGCTGGAACTGAGGAAGCTTCATAAGCTTTTAAAACATGTGCAGTTGTTTTCATAAGGTAATCAGCAAAACAAAATACAGCTTCTCTGTTTAAGCAAAGTTAAATGTCCTCATTTACCTTCTGCTCCTTTAAACACAAAAAATGTAGAAGCTGGCAACGTTCTCTTGAGTTAGTAGGTATTTCTTAGCAAAACAAAACTAGGTTCATTCACCCTGCTTCTCAAGACCTTTCTTTATCAAGCATTTCTTATCAACAGACTTTCATAGCTTCTGTCTGGCAGAATGTACAATCCATTGGCAATTCACCTGATATGGAGTTTTGCTCCGCACAGTCCATTTGCATATCCTCTTGTTCTAAAGCATATACGTCTGGCTCTGAACTCCCACAATCTGCTCCTCGGTGAATGCTCTGGGGAAATCCCTGGACCTCCCTCCAGCACTGGTTTCCCCGGTAAGGAATGTCTGTACCTCTAGTATGGGATATCTCTCCCTGGTTCAGTTGCCTTTGTTCCTCTCCGCTGTTCAGCCATAGTTCTTTGCTCCAGGCTGGGTTTTGGTTACTTCTAGCTATAGCCTTGTTCACCCACCTTTGAGCAGCTTGAAACCTTCGGTCTGAGACCTGAGGTAGAAGACTTCCCTGCTTTCTTTCTCTAAGCAAAGCACACGTGGTTTCTTGGCTCTCAGGCTCCTTCCACGTCCTTCTCCTTCCCCTGATGTTTCCTCCTCTGAGTTCCTCTCTCTGAACCCCTGGAACAGCTGAAACACGCTGAACTCTCTGAACCTGCCCACGATTCTGAACTGGAACTGGAACACAAACAGTTTGAACCGCAACCTGATCCTGAACCCCCTTCTCCCTTTCTGAGCAGGGTTTATCAGGCTGCTTCTTAGCTAGCCTTTCTCTGTCTCTGCACAGGTGTTTGCCATTACCCCTCAGCAGAGCTTGGGTGTGGCAAACTGGCTCTATCAACTCTGTGCTTTCTTTCTTTGACTGCAGTCTGGAACCTGTGAATTTCAGGAATGTCTCTTTCCTTAAAGGTATATTCACTATCTTTTCCTATTTCCATCGGTTCATCAGGGCTCTCCTCATCACAACAGTGAATTGAATATCGCCGCTATCCGACTAGCAAGCAGCACTGACTGCTCACAGTGGTGCAGAACATACCTATTTTATTTAAGCACCATGGGTGGCGTTAAAAAGCAAAATGCAAACTGTGGAATTTAAATATCAAACAAAATCTTCTGAGCTGGGCCGATCTGTCCACTAGGCGAGCTAGGCAGCTACTTAGGGAGGCTGGCCAGCGGCAGCAGTACACATGACTGGCTGTGCCCCCCCCCCCTAGTATTTCCAGTGGTGGCTGCTTTTTCCGCCACTTTCTTCCCGTGGCAGGCCATGTTCTTCAGCAAATATGGCCTGCCGCTTCTGACCCTCACCCCTTCCGACAGTAAGTTGTGTCAGACCATGTGTGCTGAAGGACATGGCCTGCTGCAAGCAAGAAAGCAGCAGCAAAAAATGCTGCTTTTTAAATACTGCCGCTGCCCATCTCCCCCTCCCAAGATGGAACAGGTGGCAGCTGGGGGAGGCAGAGGCAGCTGGGGGGGGGGGGGAGCAGTGAGGCTGAGGTTTCTGTCTAGGCCTTCCCTGCTTCTCAGTGATAAGTCTGGTCCAAAGAATGTGCTCCAATGTCTACTCTCTAAGGAGGTGCTTCTCAACCAGTGTACTGGGGTACACTGGTGTGCCATGGGAACGTCCTTCATGTGCCTTGGTGGTGACAAGCAGGGGCATGGATTTATATGGTCTCGTGAGCTCTTGCCCCAACTCTCTTGGAAGTGCTCCAGAGAACAGCCCTGTGCTTCTCATTCAGCCTTTCTCTCCAATGCAGCATGTAGGAAAAGAAAGGGAGGGGAGGGGGCGTGCTTGGAGCAAAGAGAGAAAAGAGCCTCTCTGCTTCCTAATCTGCTCCTTGTCATTCAAGGATAGGAGGGGATGGATGTGACTGGAGCAGTCCCTGCAGAACAAAGAAAAGTGCCTATTCTAGCTGCTCCAGCCCATTTCTCTTGTGCCCAGAGTCAAAATGCAGTAGTTAGGGTGACTGTTAGGGAAGAAAGGAGGCAAGTAGTAAGAGATTGATTGATTGATTGATTGAGAAACAGCCTAGTTAGAAATAGATGGAGAGCTGAGAGGATTCAACAGGGAGGATGAAAGATGGTAAAGGAGAGAAATGATGGAGAAGACAGGTAAGACCCAGCTCTGATTGCACAGAGTTTGAAGATATGTAAGGAGATATAGAAGAAATTATATAGAAGAAAGAAGAATATGAAAAGGAAAAGGCTCGTGTCAAAGAGAAAGGTAAGGGAGACAGTGATGAAGACAGACAAAAGAAGAAAGGTAACATGGAAAGGAGAGCCCAGAGAAAGAGTTAGGAGAAATCAAACAAGGAAACAAAACAAAAAGACTACAACCAACATGATCAGGAAAAAAACACCTCAATAATAAAGGTAGAAAAAAAAAGCATTTAATTTTGAATATAGTTATTCAAATATGCAACACGGTGATCTAGTAGCTGTATGGTTTCTGGAGTAAACCGGGTGCATTAGAACCCAGCTAAAAACCTCTAACCTGGATGTAACTCCCACACAGAATCTAAGGACATGTTTACGAAAGGTTAACGCGTGTTAAGTGCTACCATGGCCCATTCATTCATGTCAGCACTTAAAGCACTTTATTTTCATTCATGTGCAGTAACCTTTAGCGAACCTTTAAATAAAGGGCACTAGGGTATTGCACCAAATGTGCCCAAACCGTGGCACGTTAAGGGCAATACCACTGAATTAAGAACATAAGAAATGCCATGGTCCATCAAGCCCAGTATCTTGTTTCCAACAGTGGCCAATCCAGGTCACAAGTAACTGGCAGGTATCCAAAGTCCACAGCTTTCACCATGCTCGTCCTGGGGTAAGCAGTAGATTTCCCGGGTCCTCTTTAATAATGGTTTATGGACCTTTCCTCCAGGAACTTGTCCAAACCTTTTTTAAACCAGGGCTACACTAACAGCTTTTACTATATCCTCCAGAAACAGAGCTTGATTAAACATTGAGTGAAAATATATTTTCTTTTAATAGTCTTAAATGGGTTACATTGTAGCTTCATTGCATGTCCTCTAGTCTTTCCACTTTTTGATGGCGTAAACAACCGATCTACGTTAACCCGATCCACTCCATTCATTAATTTATAGACTTCTATCATATCTCCCCTCAACCTTCTCTTTTCCAAGTTGAAGAGCCCTAACCTTTTAAGCCTTTCTTCATAGGGGTATTCTTCCATCCCCTTTACCATTTTGGTGGCTCTTCTCTGTACCTTTCCTAATTCTGCTATATCTTTGCACACAATATTCAAGGTGCGGTCAAATCATGGAATGATACAGAGGCATTATAACATCCTTGGTTTTATTCTCCATTCCTTTCCTTATGATTCCTAGCATTCTATTAGCTTTCTTGGCCGCCACTGCACACTGGGCGGAGGGTTTCAACATATTATCCATGATGACACCTAAATCTTTTTCCTGGGTGGTGGTTTCTAAGGTGGTACCTTGCATCATGTAATCAAAGTTTGGGTTGTTCTTTGCTAGGTATATAACTTTGCACTCGTCCACATTAAATTTCATCTGCCATTTGGATGCCCAGCCTTCCAGTTTATCAAGGTCCTCTTGCAATTTTTCACAATCCTTTTGGGTTTTAACAACTTTGAATAATTTTGTGTCATCTGCAAATCTGATCACCTCACTCATTATTCCTATTTCCAGGTCATTTATATGTTAAAAAGCAGCGAGCCCAGCACAGATCCCTGGGGTACTGCACTATTTCGTTTTCTCCATTGAGAAAATTGGCCATTTAGCCCTACTATCTGCCTTCTATCTTTTAAACAGTTTCTGATCTACAATACTACACTGCTTCCAATCCCATTACTTTTTAATTTCGCCAAGTCTCTCGTGAGTTAACTGTTGAAGAGAGGGAAAGTATTTCCCTGGCAGTTAACAGGGAGCCCTATCTCTTAGTGCACACTACATTAGTGCAGGTATACCTATTGAGATGATATTAGTTGCAGGAGCGGCCCAAGGGTTCTAGTTGCCGTAGGCAGGCCCGATGTGCCACACTTATTGCACCACCTCGCCAGCCCCAAAATCCAGCCTCTCACCATGAGCTGATAAGCAACACGACTATCATCTCTTTGAAGCTATGGCAGGTCTTAAAGCACAAGTGCACACTCATGTCCTGTTGCTCCTGCCTCCTGCAACTTCGGCAGGACCGAAGTGTGAGCAAGCGTGCAGGCATCTGTATTTGGAAAACTTAGAGAAGCTAGCAAAGTAGTCAAGAAGGCAAAGATTCAAAAGGAGGAGGAAATAGCCAATGCAATAAAATGGGGGGATAAGACATTTTTCAGATATATTAGTGAGAAGAGGAAGGGCAAAAGTGGTATTGTCAGACTCAAGGGTACAGGGGGGGAATATGTAGAAGCTGATAAGGATAAAGCGGAATTGCTTAACAAATATTTTTGTTCTGTGTTCACAGATGAAGAACCAGGAGCAGGACCTCAGAAAACACCCACAAATAAGAACAGAAGCGAGGGACATCTTGAACAATTTTCAGAAGACTGTGTTCGTGAGAAACTAGCTCAACTTAAAGTAGACAAAGCGATGGGACCGGATGGGATACACCCTAGAATACTGAGGGAACTTGGGGACGTTCTAGCAACTCCACTGACTGACCTTTTCAATGCCTCGTTGGAGTCGGGAGTGGTGCCAAAGGACTGGAGAGAGGCTCATGTGGTGCCTTTACACAAAAGCGGAAGTAAGGATGTGGTTGAAAACTACAGGCCGGTTAGTTTAACTTCAGTGGTGAGTAAATTAATGGAAACGCTGTTGAAAGAGAAAATAGTGAGGTTTCTGGAGTCCAGCAGATTACAGGATCCGAGGCAGCATGGATTCACCAGAGGCAGGTCTTGTCAGACAAATATGATTGATTTCTTTGACTGGGTGACCAGGGAGTTGGACCGAGGGAGAGCTCTAGATGTGGTGTATTTAGATTTCAGTAAAGCCTTTGACACTGTTCCTCACAGGCGATTTATAAACAAACTGAGCACCCTAGGGATGGACCCTAAAGTTACTGCTTGGGTTAGAAATTGGTTGGGTGGGAGGCGACAAAGAGTACAAGTAAATGGAGCTCACTCTGAGGAGAAGGATGTTACCAGTGGTGTGCCCCAGGGATCTGTCCTTGGTCCGATTCTTTTTAACATCTTTGTTAGTGATATAGCGGAAGGGCTGTCGGGTAAGGTTTGCCTCTTTGCAGATGATACCAAAATCTGCAATAAAGTAGACACCCAGGAAGGTGTAGATAACATGAGGAGGGATCTAGCTAAGCTTGAAGAATGGTCTAGAATTTGGCAGCTGGGATTTAATGTTAAAAAATGTAAGGTCATGCATTTGGGCTGCAGCAATCCAAGGGAGCAATACAGCATAGGAGGTGAAGTACTTTTGTCCACTAAAGAAGAGCGGGACCTAGGCATAGTTGTGTCCGATGATCTTAAAGTAGCTAAACAGGTAGAAAAGGTGACGGCAAAAGCTAGAAGGATGCTTGGGTGCATACGGAGAGGAATGGCTAGCAGAAAAAAGGAGGTGATAATGCCTCTGTATAAGTCTTTGGTGTGACCTCATTTGGAGTATGGTGTGCAATTCTGGAGACCGCACCTTCAAAAGGATGTGAACAGGATGGAGTCGGTGCAGAGGGTTGCTACTAAGATGATTAGTAGTCTTCATTATAAAGCATATGAGGACAGACTTAAGGATCTTAATATGTACACCTTAGAGGAAAGGCGGGATAGAGGTGATATGATTGAGATGTTTAAATACCTCCGTGGCATAAATGTTCAGGGAGAGAGCCTCTTTCAATTGAAAGCAAGTTCTGCGACAAGGGGACATGGGATGAGGGTGAAGGGAGATAGATTCAGGAGTGATATGCAGAAATATTTCTTTACGGAAAGAGTAGTGGATCTGTGGAATAGTCTCCCAGTGGAGGTGGTAGAGATGAGGACACTAACTGAATTCCAAAAAGCATGGGACCAACACAGAGGATCTCTAAAGGTAAAATGTGGACTGTTGTAGTTGTTGTTATGGAAGGACAGACTAGATGGGCCTTGTGGTCTTTTTCTGTCATCATGTTTCTATGTTTCTATGTTTAAAGACTGCCATGGCTGGAAAGAAGTGATGTCTGTGCCACCCATCAACCCCCTGGTGAGGGTCAGGAGCAAAATGGTGCGGTGAGGGTGGCATATCAAGAATGTCTAGGGCCAAGCCACCCATCAGGGTCAGCCACCCTAGGCAACTGCCTAGCTTATCTAGTGGACAGGTCAGCCCTGGTTAGGTGCTCCCGTGCTAATGCAGATAGCATGCAGTGTGAACTGGCACTAATTGCAAAGTACACCATACCCACTCGGAATCTTAGCGTGAATCAGTGTGGGAATCATCCTGTGCTGTATTGACCCTGCATTAGCTGGGAATGTGTTCCAAAGCACATTCAGCGCACACCTGAACACGCCAGCTAACACCCTTTAGTAAAAGCCCCTCTTTGTAAACCTACCCGTAAGGGGCCCTTTTACTAAAGGTTAACACATGTAATGAAAGTTGATGCGCGTTCAGTGCCACTAGACCCGTAGAAATGAAAGGACAGCGAGCACTTAACACACGTTAGCAGTCATTAACACGTTAAAACCTTTAGCAAAAAGATCCTTACATATTGGAAATAATTGGATTGCGTTGGATTTTTTTCTGGCGCATACTTGCAGACAGGACATACCCACCAGCCCTGGATCTTATGTATCGGACTCAAATATTTCATGACAAACGACAAAGTAAAGAATGTCGTTTCTAGCACAGTCTGAGAGTATATTCTATCATCACAAGCGGCTGTGAGGTGTCGGAAGTTACTATTAGTCCTAACGAAATGGAAACTGCGAGTCCACGGACCGGAGCTGCGCAAGCCTCTGTCAAACTGAGAGTCTTTAGCGTCAGAAACATTGCTTCCGGCAGGTCAGTTGGCGTCACCAGTGACGTCATTTGCCGGCGCCGACCGGCCTGTGACGTCACGTCGTTGGGCTGCGCCGCCGTGGTGACGCGGCAGCGTCGGGGCTTCGTCGGCTTCTCGGGCCAGAGCGCGCCGGAAGTGCGAGAACATGGCGCTCCCCGCCGAGCCCGAGCTGCCGCCGCTGAACGCGGAGGTCGGCGGCGGCAGGAGCAGGAGGAGGGAGTCCGGGGGCGAGGAGAGAGGCGGCGTCCACATCAACCAGCAAGAGTTGGACCACAGCATCGCGGCCAGCCACGGCTCGGAGCCCGGCGTCCCGCTCCATTCGCCCTGGACCTTCTGGCTCGACAGGTACGAGAGGCCCGCGGGGAGCGAGGCTAAAGGCGCCGCGTGACCGCAGATCGGGGCGACTGGGCCCGAGGGCACCTGCAGGCAGCGTTGCCTCTGCGAGGAGCTCGGGACTGCTCGTTCCGTGGTCATCCCAGAAATGAGGCGTTGCCTTCTGCATTCAAAATCCCCTTGCAACTGCAGCACAAATCTGACATTGAGCAGAACGCGCTGCTCTGAATGTAGCCGCTTTCGTGCTGCAACACCTCCTGTGTCTGCGGCTCTTAACACAATAACATAGTATATGACGACAGATAAATACCAGCAAGGTCCATCTAGTCTGCCCAGCCAGGTGGTAAGCGAAGGTGTCCCCGCCGCTCCGTGCAGGTCACTCTTCACCATGCCTTTGTTTAGGGCTGTACCCACCGCTCCGTGTAGGTCACCCCTATTTGTTGAGATATAAGAGAGTTATGCCCTCTAGTTTTACAGCTTCCCAGTCTTTGGAGGAGGTTTGATTGTTGGTTAATACTCTTTTAAGTATTTAAAGGTCTGAATCATATCTCCCCTCTCCTGCAGAATGTACATATTTAGGTCTTCAAGTCTCTTCTCATATGTCTTCTGACGCAGGCTCCAAATCATTTCGGTTGCCTTCCTCTGAACCGTTTCCCGTCTTTTTACATCCTTTGCAAGATATGGTCTCCAAAACTGAACACAGTATTCCAAGTGAGGCCTCACCGGCAATGTTCCCTCTAATTTTTTGTAGGCTGTGTGCACATAAAATATCAGCTGTGTGCAGCTTTTGAAGAAAGGTTAAGTTTTTGTGCGCCACATAACGACACTTGGAGTTATATACTTTAAAATTTGACTACACGTCAGAATACAGTATGTACACCACATTGATTTTAATCAAATTAAATGAAAATAGACGATTACTAAATGAAGTGGGAAATTTCTAGTAATTACAATCATAACTTTTAAATTTTAAGACGTCTGTGTTGTTTTCTATCAGAATCAGAGCCGTAATTTTTGTGCGCTCTGTTGTAAAGTATGTGCGCTCACTCGGTGAGGTGTGTGCGCGCACAGAGCTTAGAGGGAACAGTGCTCACCAGTGACTTATACAGTGGCATTAGTACTGTTTCCTTTCTGCTGGTAATTACTCTCTGTATGTAACCTAACATCCTTCTGGCTTTTGCCACTGCCTTGTCACACTGTTTCGCCACCTTGAGATCCTCTGAAACAATCACTCCGAGGTCCTTCTCCTGGCCTGTGCACACCAACCTCTCGCCCCCTATTGCATACAGTTCCCTTGGGTTTCTGCTTCCCAAGTGCATGACACTGCACTTCTTCACATTAAATCTTAACTGCCAAGCAGTAGACCATTCTTCCAGCTTTTATAGATCTTTCCTCATGTTGTTCACTCCCTCTGGGGAGTCAACTCTGTTGCAAATTTTCCTGTCACCTGCAAAAAGACAGTTTTCCATTCAGTCCTTCAGCAATATCACTCACAAATACATTGAACAGGACCGAACCCTAAGGCACACCACTAATCGCTTTCCTTTCATCTGAGTGAGTTCCGTTTACCATCACCTTCTGTCGTCTGTCAGTCAACCAATCAATTTCTGATCCAGTTCACCTTCCCCAAGCTGTTGAGTTATGTTTTATGTTTTATTGTATTTGATAAAAACCGCCTTTCCGAGAACCAAGGCGGTGTACAAGTAAAAACAAAGCAATAAAAGGAGGCCAAGGCCCATGGAAAAGGAAAGGAAATGTACAATCTTTTAAAAGGACAGTGAGAGAGAAGTAGGGAGACAGGACAGGACATAAACAGGGGGACATCACAAAAGGAGGGGCAGAGAGAGAGGGGGAAATCACACAAAGGGAGAAGGAACATTGAATCCTTGGGAGAATAGGTGGGTCTTTAGATTACGTTTGAATACTGCGTGTTGTGGTTCTAAACGGAGGGAGGGGGGAAGGGCATTCCAGACGGCTGGACCATTAAAAAAGAAAGCAGAAGAACGGGTGGGAGGGGGAGGGTAAGGTGAGACGGTTAAGGTGAAAAGAGCGAGGGGTATGTCGGGGAGAGTGAAAGTAGAGGAGATCTGTTAAGTATTGAGGGGTACTGTTATGAAAGGCTTTGTGAACCAGGACCAGGAGTTTGAAGGTGGCACGGAAGGGAACAGGCAACCAATGAAGGTGAAACAGTTGAGGGGTTATGTGGTCTCGAGGGGAGGTGTGTGAGATGAGGCGTGCTGCAGTGTTTTGTATCCGTTGAAGGCGAGTTTATTGATAAGCCTCCTATGAGGAACAGTATCAAAGGCTTTGCTGAAATCTAGGTATCCATTGAATGCCCTTGATCTAGTTCTCTGGTCTCCCAGTCAAAGAACTCAATCAGATTTGTTTGGCAAGATCGTCCTTTGGTAAAACCATGTTGCCTTGGGTCATGCAACCTGTTGATTTCAAGAAAGTCCACTATTCACTCTTTCTGGAGTGCCTCCATTACTTTTCCCACCACCGAGGTAAGGCTTACTGGCCTGCAGTTTGTCACTTCTTCCCTATCACCACTTTTGTAAAGAGGTACCACATCAGCCCTTCTCCAGTCCTGTGGAACTTCTGTTTCCAAGGATTTATTTAAAACATTCTTTAACATCCCTGCGGTTTACATGTAGCATATTCGTGCAGTGCAGGCGAGCATACACTGGACTTACAATAAACAGGGAATTATATACAGGTTTCAACGGGGTAACTATGTATAAGATAACTTTCTGGCATATGTTAAGGGGACAGCTCAATTATTTACACATTGGGTAAGCTATAAACACGGTGGTAGGTCATGGAGGTATACTTCTACTCATCAGTGGGATCGGGGTCCAGCGGGCTGGGTTGCCGTCTTGCGGAGTGGCTGCGTGAGGGGTGTCTGCTTGGGACCACAGGTGTGGCTGACTGTGGGATGTCATCAGGTTCGGTGTAGTCCTGGAGGAACAGATGGTGCTTCAATGCCTCACTGGGTGAGGTCATTGACAGCCCGGATGTCGGGTGGCAGGGCGTTCCAGCATGTGGGTGCATATAATGCGAATGCTCTTCTCCTAGCTGCTTGTGAGCATTTTGTGATTGCCCTCGGGAGTTTCAGGGTATTGAGGGCGGTTGATCTCCTTACTCTGTTGAGGGGGGTAGTCTGTATGAGATCCGTGAGTGAGGTGGAGGAGCATTTGTGGATGGCCTTGTAGGTCATCATTAGAACCTTGAAGGAAATCCTGCAGGGGGAGCCAATGCAAGTGTTTCATGACTGGGGTTGTGTTCTCTTCTGGAGGCTGCGTTCATTGCTAGTTGCAGGGGATTCAGCGTGTTTCTTGGGAGAACGTGTAGTATGGCATTCGCATAGTCGAAGTGTGAGATTACTAGCGCTTGATAGACTGTCCGAAAGTCTTCTGGCTCTAGCAGTTGTCTCATGTTGCGAAGCGTCCGAATCTTGTTATAGATCGCTTTGACCATTTTGCTTATTTGGGCCTTCATATCGAGCTGTTGATCAAGCGTAACCCCTAGGTACCAAATTATGGGCCTGCTGAGGAGCTCTGCGTCTCGCACCTTCAGTGTTGTGGGCGGATTGAATGTTGTGTTCCTCGTGATAAAGAGGACCTCTGTTTTTTTTTTAATTTTTTCTGAGTTTCTGCGAGTGTAGCCAATCTGTGACAGCATCGAAGGAGGTGGTTAGTGGTGATAGGTCTGGCTGATCTATCGAGAAAGGCATGTATAATAGCATGTCATCAGCGTAGACTAGGCAGTTAATGTTGAAAGAGCGGATGAGATTGCATATGGGCTGCATGTACACATTGAATAGTAGGGCTGACGGTGAGGATCCCTGTGGTACGCTTTTCTCTTGGAGGAAAGGTAAGGAGATGGAGGGGCCGGTGGGAATGTGCTGCCATCTATCCGTTAAGTACGATACACACCATGTTAGCGCGGTGCCCTGGACGCCCTTCTCACTGAGACGGGTGATGAGTATTCGTGGCTCACAGTGTCGAAGGCTGCTGCGATGTCTAGGAAGATCAGGGCAAACCCTTGTCTGATGTTGTCCAAGAAGATGGTCAAAGTGTTGACTAACGTGGTCAACAGTGTTTCAACCCCATGTGACTCCCAGAAACTGTGCTGGCAGGGGTCGAGGGGTGTGCTGGCTTCAATGTGGTGGCGAAGTTGGCGTTTGTACGACCTTCTCAATGATTTTTGCCAGAAGTGGGATGCTTGAGATCGGCCTGTAGGAGTCCATCCTTGTTGGGTCCAGCTTGCTGTTATTTAGTAGCGGCCTGATGGCTGTTTGCTTCAGGCTCTGGGGGAAGGTCTCAGTTGAGAATGATAGTCCAATGAGTTTGGAGAGGAAAGGGCTGAGCTCAGCACGCAGGGATTTTATCCAGAATGCTGGACAAGGGTCGTTAGGTGCTGTGGTGATGTTTATGGTGGTGATGATGTCTTGTATGCTTTTTTTAGTCGGAGCAGAGAAGGTGGTAATGTGCTTGATGTCTTGCGTAGAAGTATCAAGGTGGGTGGAGGGGTTGGGTTGGTTGAAATGCCCAAGGAGGGCGTGTTGGTCTGGCCTGTCTTGGCATGCAGGTAGTCAGCATATTCCTGGGGGTCAGGGAGGCTTGGTTGTATGGATGAGGGCTCCTTTGATAAGGTCTTGATTAGGCTGAAGAGCTCATGTGGTTATTTAAGGAGCACTGTAGTATTTCTGCATGGAATTGCTTCCTTCTTCTTGTGACTGCTGAGTGGTGTTTTTCCAAGTGAGCATAGTTCATGATTCTCCGTTGATCGAGAGCAACGCCAGCATCTTTCGAGCTTTCTAAGCAGGCGCAGCGACGTCCGAAGCTCAGAGGAGAACCAGGGGCATTCTTTCTTCTTCCCACCGCTATCCATTTCTTCGGTTTGAGTTGGAGGCCTGTAGACCACACCAGTATAGATGACAGTGCCATCTCCTCTTTCCAACATAACCCACAGTGCTTCTTTTACCAAAGTTCCCGGCATTTCAGCAGCTTTAGTATTGCTTTTGACATATAGGGCTACTCCTCCTCCTTTTCTACCCTCTCTTTCTAAATAGATAGCCAGCAATGGCTATATCCCATTCATGCGACTCGTTAAACCATGTTTCTGTAATGGCCACAATGTCCAAGTCCGTTTCCACCATTAGGGCTTCCAGGTCAGGAACCTTATTGGCTAGACTTCAAGCATTCAAGACTTCAAGCTCATTGCTTGCTAGACTTCAAGCTCATTGCTTTCCAGAATTTATTGACTGGCTTGCCTGTATTTTGTTTTACATGCCTCTTCCCACTTGGCGTTGATGTATGGGTTAATACTGTGGCTGTTTCCAATGTTATGTTTTTGCTGGGAGTGACATCCTGAATTTGTTCTTTTCCATCCGTCACCCCCTTTCCCTAGTTTAAATGTCTGTCCACATAATGCCTGAATTTTGCACTTAGGATCCTTTCCTCTGCAGCAGAGAGATGTAGTCCATCAACACAGTATAGCCTCATGTTCCATCTATTTCCCCAGTCGCTTATATATCTAAATCCTTTTTGTTGCACCAGGTTTGGAGCCATGTATTAAAGTTGATTACACGATGAAGCCTTTCTGCCCCCTTACCAAGAACAGGTAGAACTTCTGAAAATGCTATAGTGTTAGCAACAGGTTTGAGTTTCTCCCAGAATCTGGAAGTCCTCCTGAACTGTAGAGGCACTGTTTCTAGCCAGGTCATTTGTACCCAAGCGGATGGCAACATCAATTTTGGAGCACTCTCCTTTCTGCACTAACTATGGCAGCAATTTGCTTTGTCCTGCTGGCTGAAGATCCTGGGAGGCATTTGACCATCTTCTCCCCTTTGAACTGTGTTCCCAAGTTGGTGCCTCTGATGATGGAATCCCCAAGTAGTCGTAGTTTCCCCTTTTGTGTCAGTTTCTTTCTATACAGGGCATTATCAGTAGATTGGGCATTGTTGTTAAGGGCCGTCGAGTCGGAGTCGACTCATGGCGACCCTCTGGATAGCTATCCTAAATTGTGTTCGGTCTTCAGTCAGGCGGCTCATTGTTGACAGACTGGTACCCGTAGCTGCTATTATTGTATCGATCCATCTCATTGCTGGCCTTCCTCTTTTGTGTTGACCTTCTATCTTGCCAAGCATGATGTCTTTCTCTAATGATCTCTCTCTTCTCATGATGTGTCCAAAGTATGAAAGTCGAAGTCTTGTCATCTGAGCTTCTAAAGAAAGCTTAGGTTTGATCTCCTCTAGTACCGACTGGTTTGTTCAGTCCATGGTATACACCAGGGGTCACCAACCTGCGGCCCGCGGGCCGCATGCGGCCCACGAGGTCCCTTCGTGCGGCCCGCGAGGCTCTACCCCGGTTAACATTACGTGCGGCCCGCCAAGGATTCCCACCATTGTATCCACGCGCTCGCAGCTCACCGACGACCACCTGCAAGCGTCCCTTCTCCTGTCAGTGTCATCTGTGAAGCCGGACTTTAAGTGTTTGTCTGCTAGCATGAATCATCAGCCATCTCATTAAATTCAATAAAGGTGATCAGCCATTGTTTTCATAATTTTGCATTTGTTTTTTTTTGCGGGGGCGGGGAGAAGGGGGGTGCGGCCCGCGAGGCTCCCGGTAGTCAGCTGTGCGGCCCACGGCCCTCTGGAGGTTGGTGACCCCAGGTATACACAGTATTCGTCGCCAGCATCATAATTCAAAGGCATCAATTTTCTTCCTGTCTTTTTCACTGTCCAGCTTTCACATCCATATGATGTTATTGAAAATACCATGGCTTGAGCAAGTTGAATCTTTGTATGGAGAGAGACATCTCTGCTCTTGAGAATCTTATCTAGGTCTTTCATAGCCATTCTGCCAAGAGCAATGCGTCGTTTGATTTCTTGACTGCTTGTTGCTTCTTTATTGATAGTTGATCCAAGTAGGTTAAAGTTGTTCACAATTTCAATTTCTTCTCCTTCAACGATGAACCTCTTGATTATGCCAGTTGTCATGATCTTTGTTGTCTTTACATTAAGGTGCAGGCCCATTTTGAGACTGTTCTTTGACTGTGAGAAGCAAATGTTTCAGATCATCTTCACTTTCAGCCAGTAATGTAGTATCATCAGCATAGCGAAGGTTGTTGATGAGTCTTCCACCAATCTTCACACCTCTGTTGTCTTCATACAATCCTGCTTCTCTGATGATTTGTTCTGCATATAAATTAAACAGGTAGGGGGAAAGTATGCAGCCTTGTCTTACACCTTTGCTTATTTTAAACCATTCTGTTTCTCTTTGTTCCGTTCGAACTGTTGCTTCTTGATCAATGTACAGATTGCGCAAGAGAACGATCAGGTGTTCTGGTATACCCATGCTTCTAATGTGGCCCAGAGTTTCTCATGGTTTACACAGTCAAAAGCCTTGCTATAGTCGATAAAGCACAAATAGATATCCTTTTGGTATTCTTTAGTCTTTTCAAGGATCATCTCACATCCGCAATGATGTCTCTCGTTCCTCGCCCTTTCCTGAACCCTGCTTGCACTTCAGGTAGTTCTTGTTCCAGGTATGGTTGTAGTCTCTTTTGAATAATCTTCAGTAGAATCTTGCTGGCATGTGGGATCAGAGCGATTGTGCAATAATTTCCACAGTCAGTTGGATCACCTTTCTTTAGTATTGGTATAAACACAGATCTTTTCCAGTAAGTTGGCCATGATGTTGTCTTCCATATTTCTTGGCAGAGCCTTGTAAGTATGGTAGCAGCTACATCAGATTGCTGCAATACTTCTATAGGAATGCCATCAATGCCTGGTGCTTTGTTCTTTGATAAGGCTTTCAATGCTGCTTCAACTTCTTCTTTCATCACCAATGGTTCCCGATCATAAGGTACAGGTTGAAACGGCTGTTGGTCCACTTGATCTTTATCATATAAAAACTCTGTATATTCCTTCCACCTTTTCTTGATCTTCTCAGCATCATTCAACATAGAACCTTGAGCATCTTGTAACATTCCAATTAGAGGCTGGAACTTTTTCTTTAACTCTTGTAGCTTTAGGAAAGCCGATCTTGTTCTTCCTCTAATAGTTTCTTCTTCTATTTCCTTGCATGCGTCGTCGTAGTACTTTTCCTTGTCCTTTCTTGCTGCACGTTGGAAATCTCTGAGTTCTGTGATTGTCTTTCTTTCTCCTCTGGCTTTAGCTTCTCTGTGTTTCTGGGCAATTTTCAGAGTTTCTTCCGTCATCCATTTTGACTGTTTTTGCTTTTTCACCTTTTGTAGAGACTTCTCGCTTTCTTCCAACACAACCTTCTTGATGTCATTCCATAACTCTTCCAGAGCTCTGTCATTTGTATCTAAAGCAGCAAATTAATTTTGCAGGCAGTCTTTAAATTCCAGTGGTATATTCTCAAGGTCATATTTTGCTGCATTCATGAGTGGTTTGCTCTTTTTCAGCTTTAGCTTGAGTTTGCATACTAGTAGTTGATGATCTGTACCACAGTCAGCTCCAGGTTTTGTCTTTGATGTTATAGAGCTTTTCCATCGTTGACTTCCACAGATGTAGTCAATTTGATTTTTATACAATCCATTGGGTGAAGTCCATGTGTACAGTCACCGCTTGTGTTGCTGGAAGAAGGTGTTTGAGATGAATAGATCATTGGTCTTGCAGAATTCTATCAGTCTTTCTCCAGCTTCATTTCTGTTGCCAAGTCCATATTTTCCAACTACTTTGCTTTCTTCTTTGTTGCCAACTTTTGCATTCCAGTCACCCATGACTATCAGGATATCCTGTTTGCATGTTCTGTCAATTTCAGCTTGTACTTGTTCATAGAACTCTTCAATTTCATTCTCTTCTGCAGCTGTTGTTGGGGCATATACTTGAATTATAGTTGTATTGATAGGCATTCCTCGTAGACGAATAGAGATTAAGCGTTTGCTGACTGCATTGTATTTCATTACAATTCTTGCAAGTTTCTTCTTCTTTATTATAAATGCAACACCATTTCTTCTTTGTCTTTCATTTCCAGCATAGTAGACCATGTGATCATCTGATGCAAAGTGCCCGATGCCAGTCCATTTCATTTCGCTGACACCCAACAGATCAAGTTGTACACGTTCCATTTCATTCTTGACCACCTCCAACTTCCCTTGGTTCATGCTTCGTACGTTCCATGTTCCAATGTGTAAGACATCTTTACAGCTTCTGACTCTCATTTCATGCGCAGCTACATCAGCAGTCAGACTTCCCGAGGGCTTTGATCCAACCACATCATAAATGCTGGCTTTACTCTGAAAAGTCTTCAGCTCTTCCCCAGTAGCTAGTTGAGTGCCTTCCGACCTGGGGGTCTCATCTTCCAGCACCATAGCACAATTTGTTTTGTTGTAACTATCCATTGGGTTTTCATGGCAGGATACAGAAGTAGATTGCCGCGCCTTTCTTCTGCGCAGTTTAAGTTTGGTGGTGTTGCCGTTGTCACAAAAATGTGATCCTCCGCCATCAACACTATCCCATTCTGCTGCTGCCCAGATGGGTGGTTTGTCTTGGTCTGGCACCTCAGCTGAGACCTGTCCATCTTGGGAGACCCTGCCAGTAGTTAAACTACCGATAGTTTAGCTCTCAGCATCACTGATGCACGCAAGCCCTCACAGCACGACAAGCTGCGAACCAAGTGAGAGAGATTGGGCATTAACTTTCTCTTTTAAGGACCCTTCAATTTCCACTGATTGGGCACTTGAATTTCCCAAGGTAGAGAAGACGTTATGCAGGGGTATCTCTTGATGGCAAGGGTGTCTCCTTGTTACAGGTCACAACCTACCAGAGCTTTGATCCATTTGTTCCTGGGTTGGTTGTTTTATTTTGTGGGAGTGGTGGTGGATCTTTTTAAATTTGTGTTCTACAGGAGGTGTGTTTAATACAAATTGACTCTTGATATGTTTTCTCGAAATCTAGGAGCCAGCTTAAAACTGTGTGAGCTGACTGCTGAGACTTAGGCTGCATCCCCCAAAGATGTATTGCAGCTCCTTTTATTAGGGCCAGATTTACTGTTTTACCAACTTCTGCAAGAAGAGAGAGCTAATAAATCAGCCTCTTAATGTGTCATTACATAGTAGCAACAGAAGACAGTGATACGTCTCCTCCTCCCACCACCTCAAATCAACATGTTAGCAGTTTACTGGTGAACCATTATAGCTGCACCTGAGGCAACATTTTTGGTCTGGTAATACCTAAAACAAAAATGTCTCATAAAACCCCACATCTGCCTTCACCCAGTCTCTCTCCCTCTATAGCCTTGTCATCAAATCTCTCACTATAGCCCACTGCACCGTCTCTCTCCCTCTTCACCCAGTCTGTATCTCTCTCTCTCTCTCCATAGCTGCCTCTTCACCCAGTCTGTATCTTTTCCCATAAGAACATAACATAAGAGATGCCATATTGGGTCAGACCAAGGTCCATCAAGCCCAGTAGCCTGTTTCCACCAGTGGCCAATCCAGGTCACAGGTACCAAAAAAGGCACACAGGTTACACAATGCTTGTATTGGTGCAAGCAGTGGATTTCCTGGGTCCTCTTTAATGGTTTATGGACCTTTCCTCCGGTAACTTGTCCAAACTGTTTTTAAACCCAGATAGATTAACAGCTTTTACTACATCCTCTGGTAACAAATTCCAGAGTTTTATTATGTGTTGAGTGAAAAAATATTTTCTCATTAGTCTTAAATGGGTTACATGGTAGCTTCAAAGCCATCCCTTCACCCAGTCTGAATCTCTCGCTCCACAGCCACCCTTTTACCCAGTCTGTCTCTCTCTATCCCCATAGCTTCGATGCAGTCTCACAATGGCTCCTGTCACAGAACCTCCGCATTCAGCATAAGAAAACTGAGGTTCTCTTTATCACAAGAGACCCCAACTTCACCCCACCACCACATATAAGTGTCAAGGGAGCTGACCTAGGCACCAAGGATACAATAAAATACCTCGGAGTCACACTAGACCATAGACTCGACATGAAATCACACATAAACAATATCGTAAAATCTGTATACTTCAAAATACGCACCCTCAGACACCTGCGTCCCCTACTAGACCACGAAGACTTCAGAACCATCTACCAAGCTCTGATACTGCCGCATTTCGACTTCGCCAATTCCATTCTACAAGGACTACCACAATCCACCATAAGCTCCTTGCAGCTCGCAATGAACACCGCTGCCAGGGTTCTTCTAGGAGCGGCCAGAAGTGAACACATCACCCCTATCCTCAAACAACTCCATTGGCTCCCTATACACGGAAGACTTACATTCAAAACCCTCATTCTCACATTTAAGGCCTTAAATGGTTTATCGTCCACATCACTCACCGCACTCATCCAATCCGTTCCATCAAATAGAAATAGGAGACATGCAGCATTAAACTCACTAACAACCCCAAAGGCTATTACAACGTGCAGCCTATCAACATCAAACAGAGCTTTCATGTTTAGCGCACCAAAATACTGGAATTCTCTCCCACCTGATCTCCGTGCCATAACCGACCTAACCCAGTTCAGAAAAGCCCTTAAATTGCACCTTTTCATCAAATACAACCCCACATGAACCGTAACATAACAACCTCACCCTAGCACATTCCACAATATCCCTCTTGTCCCAAGCACCCCTACTAATTCTATGTAAATAGTTTGAGCATGTTATCTAGCCAATAGATTATATACTCCATGTAAATAGTTATCCCATGTTATCCAAGTTGATACTCCTGTTATATGTAATACCAAACAGCCTGTTGTTCTGGTTTCTTTCTGTTGTTTGTAAACCGCGCTGATGTCAAAGAGTGCGGTATATAAGAAGTTGAAATAAAATAAATAAATAAATAGCTGCCCTTTTATTCTCTCAATAGCTGCCCCTTCACCCAGTCTGTGTTTTTCTCCATAGCCTGCCTCCCAGCCTTCACTTAGTCTCTCTCACTCATATTCCTCTTGGCTTGCTGTTTAGAGCTGTGTGAAAACACCATGCCGTTACCCTTTCCATAGTGATTGGCTCTCTGTAAGCAGCTTGCACTGTGCGGTGAAGGGAGTTCAGGTTGATCTCCATTTCAAGTTTTGTGAGACTTGAAACCATGATATTAGCCAAACTTCCTCCATTGTGTAACTCGGGCTGTTTGCAGAGAGCCACTTGTGGTGGGGAAAGTTAGCAGCACGGTCTTTTCTCTAGTGCGCAACAAAACCTTTGCAAGCATGAAAAATGCTGGGCATTAGGGTGCAATTTCTAGGCACCATGGTGACCTGGCACCTGGGATTTATCAAGCTCTGATCTAGATGTACGTATTTTTATGCTTTAAGTTAAATGCATTTGAGTTTTTTGTAAAATCCTATTAAATGACCTTTAAAGTTGTAGGATACGTGTCATATAGAGAAGAAATCATTGCATTTTCTCTGCTGCCTACTGCTTGGCTTTTCAGACTCTGAATGGGTTTGTCCAAAACAGTCTAGTTTATATCATAGCTTGGCAGCAACCATCATTTTTAGCATGTGTACTTTGATTGAAGAGTTTAGGGTTCATCCTAGTAACCCTTGCATACAAAGAATACCAACTTGATCAAAGGCAGATGTATTAAAGGGTTTCTCCTATTGAGCATCTCGGATAAATTGCCTATGACATATGGGCCCTATATCCGGATTCAGTTGTATTTTGGTTACCCTTGACAATAGGATGAAAAATAGCCTCAGTGTGGTTGTATCTGGTTGTTTGAATTTCTATAGGGCCATCCATCACCTGTAACAAAATACTAATTTTTGTAACGTTATTTATTTAAAGAAATTATTTATTGGCTTTATTTATCAATCAGGTTTTGGTATATCACCATTTGAAAAACTAATTTCATAACCCTGGTTTACAAACAGGATATCCAGCCAGTAACAGTTATGCTCATACATACTTACTTTTTTTTTAACATTGCAAGATCAGGATAGATAACGGGTAGGAGATGTATAGGACACAAGTTCATTTCCTGTTAGACTGAAGAAGAGTATTTTTACAGCCTGTTGTAATTCTTCCTAAAATGACTTTAACCTTTTCCTAGTAAACACACTGTACTCTAAACCAGAGCGCCCCCACAACCCTCTCTGAAGGGCTGCAATTCAGTTGAGTTTTCAGGGTTTCATAATGAATGTGAATGAGATGTAGCTGCATGGCATGCAGTGAAGCCAAGGCATGCAGCTATCACCTGGATGTTTGTTCTGGAAAGCCTGACTGGCTGGTGTTTCTTGACCACGTTTGGGTACCTCTGCTCTAAATACACAGTGAACCTTGTGAATAACTAGTATATTTGACTTGTAATTCTGAAAATATTATAAATGTAATCATTTCACCATTTGTGTAGGCCCTCAACTAGAGCACCTTGCAGCCCTTAGCATAGAGGTATAATGAAGTCATGTCCCAAGGAATGAAAATCTGCTGGGGAGGCACGAGCTAAAAAAAAGGAAAACAGGCACAACTGATAGTGTTGATCAGAAGTCTTTTTGTTTCATTAGTGCTTTCAGTAGATACGGAAGCTTCCAGTTAATCAGTGACTGGATTAAGTTAATTGAAAATGGTCTCTACAGAATTGTTTGTTTAGGAGTCTCAAAATATCATTCGCCATTGTTCATAAATGCACTTGGTATCTCTGCATGCATGTTTTCATTGAAGTGTTTAACTTTCATTCAGAATATTTTTTAAAAGTAGTTCCTTGTCGTCCCTCTAGTCTAGTCCCGGACATCTGGGGTATAAGCACCTCCTCCCGCAGCCTTGGAGACTGAGCCCATCACCTTTTTTGGTGCCAGCAGTATAAGTAGAGAAGGAACCGCCTCCTTGAGCCAGTAAGCTCAGTCTCCAAGGCAGCTGAAGGAGGTGTGAGCTTCGGAGGGGCTCACTAGAGGAATCGGTGAGGAGTTAGTGTAGTTATTTAAAAGACATAAAATAAAAAAAGCTAAAAATCCAAGAAGGAGAAAAAGAAAATAGCAGAATAGCACTTTTTTGGAGGGAAGTGCCTGCAGCTTTAAATTTACCAGCGAGGAGTTTTCCTGCTGAGCGGCTGCTATTTTACCACCTGCATTTGTGTTCCCTCTCTCCCCTCCCGGGAGGTACTGTGTCTGGGTGGAGTGTGGGAGCTGCTGTTCGGGCCTCCGTCTCCCGAACCCGGTCTGCGGGTGAGGAGATGTTGAGGGAGGGCCCATCCCGAGGTCCGGAGCCGTGCCGTGGGCTGCTTTGGCTGCCGCTGCTGAGCCGGCAAATTGCTTACCTATGGCCTTTTTGGGCAGAGTTCGGAGCCCGCGAGGCGTTCCGGCTGCTGTGAGAGCCGCGCAGTGAATGGGCTGCTGACAGAGGCTTCAGAGCACTGTGGGTCTAGCCGGGAGGAGAAAGCGCGGCAGTCTGTTCGCGCTGAGGTAAGCAGGGCACAGGCCTTCCTCACGCAGCGTTTTCGGCGGGAAACGCCGAGCGGACTCGCACACGTTTTTGTCGGGCCAGAGGCAGCGGCTGCCTTCTGGGTGCAGGGCAGTCCATTTTTTGGTCGGCAGAAGTTATTGAAAAAAAAAAAAAAGGAGTTTGGCAACGCTCAAGTTATTGGGTTAGCTGGGGCAGCTGAGGATTTCAGCTTGCCAGAATGCCGTCCAGGCCCCAATGTGTCGTGTGGGGCCAAGAGGGGATCCCTTTCAGAATTGGGGGTCTGTAAGGGATGTGTTGGAGGCGGAGGCCATGGACATCGAGGGGGATGGCGCTGCACCGAGGGAGGCCGCGTCAGGCTCTCCAGAGCTGCGCTCTCCAGCGGGACCTTCGGCAGGGCCTCCCATGGCAGCGGAGCCCTCCACGTCCCAGGCGGGCTTGCAGGGGGGGCTGGCAGCCATTTTCTTTCAAGATTTCTATGCTTTGCTTCAGCAGGCCCTAGCGGGGAAGCAGGGCGCTGCGGAGTTAGTGGGGAGCCTGAAGAGGCCTGGTACTTCCTCAGTAGACGGCCGGGAAGGCACCCCCATGCAAGAAGGCTAGGGTAGCAGCGGTAGTTTCTGGAGAGGTCTCAGACGGTCCGGAGTCGGGTGGGGATCTCGACCTGGAGGATGGTGAGATTGTGGAGTAAGAGGACCAAGCTAGGGTGGTTAGGGTCTTCTGCCGGGAGGAACTGGCAGCCCTTTTCGCCGACACCCTGAAGACGCTCAACATGCTGGTGGCGGAGAGCGTGGCGGATTCCGCTTTGGAGGACCCGTTGCTTCAGGCGACGCGACAGTCCCAGAGGGTGTTTCCAATGCATCGGATTTTTAAGGAAATGATTCAGGAAGAATGGGACACGCCAGAGGCCAGACTAAAGGGGTCCAGGGTGATGGCCCGGCTGTATCCGTTGCAGGAGCAGGATAAGGAACTTTTTAAATCCCCTAAAGTGGATGCAGCGGTTTCCATGGTTACCAAGAAGACCACGATTCCAGTGGAGGGCGGTGCGGCCCTTAAGGATGCGCAGGACCATCGTCTAGATACTCTGCTGAAGCAAGTATTTGATGTCAATGCTTTATCCTTGCAAGCGGCTATCTGCGGAGCGTGGGTAGCTAGAGGATGTCTACGGTGGGCTCAGCGGATTTCGCTGGACCGTGAAGATGAGGCAGTAGATGAGACGGCCCGACTGGAGTCGGGGGCTGCGTATTTGGCGGATGTGCAGTATGATCTTATTAGAGGACTGGCGAAGAGTATGGCGTCCATGGTCGCAGCGCGGAGGTATCTCTGGTTGTGCAATTGGGCGGCAGACGGAGCCTCAAAAGCTCGACTCGGTAAGCTTCTTTTTGGAGAGGATTTGGATAAGTTGGTGAGAGACCTCGGAGAGTCTAAAGGGGGAAGGCTGCCGGAGGATAAGCAGAAGCAAAATCGCCCGCTCGTGCCTTCCCGCAGTCAGCGCAGAGAGTTTCGGAGGTTTCGAGATTTGGACAGTTTCAAAGAGGGCGTTTCCAGTATAGGCCCCAGGGTTTTCGTGGGTTCCGGGGGGCGGGGAGAGGTTTTGGAGCCTCCTCAGCCCTCAAAAAGCCACAATGAAGCGAGGGGGGCCCAGGCAGGGTTAGTGCCGGTAAGAGGTCGTCTGCGAGAGTTTTACCCTGCCTGGGCCCAGATTACTTCGGATCGTTGGGTTCTGGAGGTAATAAAGGAGGGGTATGCCCTAGAGCTTCAACGACCCGTTGCAGAGTCCTTCGTCCAGTCCCCCTGCAGGACGCATTCAAAGCGTCGGGCGGTGCAGCAGACATTGCAAAGGTTGCGAGACCTAAGGGCGGTAGTGCCAGTCCCTGTCGATCAGTACGGCTGTGGTCGGTACTCGATATATTTTGTGGTGCCCAAACAAGAAGGTTCCTGGCGGCCGATTCTAGACCTCAAGGGCGTCGTCAAGTGTCTCCGTGTGTCTCATTTTCGCATGGAAACCCTGCGGTCCGCCATAGTGGCAGTGCGAAAGGGAGAATCTTTCCTCTCTGGACCTCTCGGAGGCATATCTGCACATTCCCATTCAGTTAGAGCATCAGCAGTTCCTGCGGTTCGCAGTTCCGATGGGGCATTTTCAGTTCCAGGCGTTACCGTTTGGCTTGGCGACGGCTCCGCGAGCGTTTACCAAGGTGATAGTGGTAGTGGTGGCGGCGTTGCGCAGAGAGGGGGTGTTAGTTCACCCGTACCTGGACGATTGGTTGATTCGAGCAAAGTCGGTGCAAGAGCGCAGAGGCTACTCTCCGGGTTGTGCGGTTTCTTCAAAGCTTGGGCTGGGTGATGAACTTCGAAAAAAGCAAGTTGGCACCGACCCAGGAGCTGGAGTATCTAGGGGCTCGATTCAACACGAAGGCTGGCAGAGTGTTCCTGCCACTCGCCAGGGCCCAAGGCCTGCGGCGGCTCGTTTGGGAGTTCCTGAGGAGGAAGGCCCCGTCGGCGTGGCATTACCTACAGCTTTTAGGGACAATGGCGGCCACGCTAGATCTGGTGCCTTGGGCCAGGGCGCACATGAGGCCGTTACAGCGGGCGCTGCTCCGGCGGTGGTCCAATCAATAGGATCAGTTGTCCCGGCAGTTGGTGTTTCCGGAGCCGGTGAAGCTCTCCCTCCAGTGGTGGCTAGATCCCAGAAATCTAGAAAGAGGTATGCTGTTGGATTCGCCAGATTGGAAGCCGTTAACGACGGATGCCAGTCTTTACGGCTGGGGGGCACACTTCGAACGGCAGTTTGCTCAAGGACAGTGGTCACTTCAGGAAAGGCAGTGGTCGATCAACAGGTTGGAGCTCCGAGCGGTCAGCCTAGCGTTAAGAGCATTCCAGTTCCAGATGTAGGGCTGTGCAATTCGGGTCCTGTCGGACAATGCCACAGCGGTAGCTTATGTCAGTCGTCAAGGGGGCACCAGCAGTGTGGCACTGGAGGCGGAGGAGCTTCTCACGTGGGCCGAAGTGCATCTGGAAGCGTTGTCGGCGGGGCATGTGACCGCGGATTATTTGAGTCGGAACGCAGTGGACCCGGGCGAGTGGGTCCTCAATCAGGAGGTCTTCGAGATGATAGTGCAGCGCTGGGGAGTTCCCGTGATGGATCTCATGGTGACCTTCGCTTCGGCAAAAGTAGAAAGGTTCTTCAGCAGAAGACGAGAAAGGATGTCCGAGGGCTTGGACGCATTGTTGCAGGCGTGGCCAGAGGAGCAGCTCCTTTACGTATTTCCTCTGTGGGCCTTGATAGGTCGTCTGCTTCAGAGAATAGAGATGCACAGAGGAAAGGTGATTCTGATAGCGCTGGACTGGCTGAGAAGGCCATGGTATGCCGATCTGGTGAGGCTCCTGGTGGGGGCTCCATGGAGACTGCCGGTCAGAGGATTTGTTGGGACAGGGTCCCTTGCTAATGCCTCAAGTGGGTCGATTCTCGCTTACGGCTTGGCTATTGAAAGGGCAAGGTTGACGGCCAGGGGGTATTTGTCAGCGGTTGTTGCCACTTTGTTAAAGTCCAGGCATTGGTCTACTTCGATGGCTTACATCCGCGTGTGGCGTCTTTTTGAGGCCTGGTGTGATGTGCGATGAGTGGTAGCATTACGAGCCTCCATTCCGCAGATTCTTGACTTCTTGCAGGAAGGTTTTGATAAGGGGCTAGCGGCAGCATCCTTTGAAGGTTCAATTGGCAGCTCGCTCTTGTTATCGGGGAAAGGTGCAAGGTTTGGTGCTGGGAGCCAACCCGGACGTGAAGCGGTTTTTGAAGGCGACATCTCTGAGGCCTCCTTTCCGGGTTCAGGTACCGACTTGGGATCTCAACTTGGTGCTGGAGGTGTTGGTGAAGGCGCCGTTCGAGCCTTTGGCTAAGGCTACTTTGAAGGATCTCACTCTGAAGGTGGTGTTCTTGGTAGCAATTGCTTCGACGCGGAGGGTTTCGGAATTGCAAGCCTTATCGTGTAGGGAGCCGTTTCTGACCTTCTATGATAGAAAGGTGGTGTTGCGCACAGTGCCCTCTTTTTTGCCAAAGGTGGTATCGGTCTTTCATGTGAATCAGGCCGTTTCTTTACCGGTTTTCGTAAAGGAAGTGGCAGACAATGCCGGGCAGAGGTTGCATTGGTTGGATGTGAGTCGAGTTTTGAAGGTGTATTTGCAGAGAACGGCAGTTTTCCATAAGACGGATAGATTATTTGTCTTATTTGGAGGTCCGAGGCAAGGGGAGTCGACATCCAAGGCTTTTATTGCGAGATGGATTAAGGAGGCCATTTCCTCGGCGTATCTGTTAAAGGGTAAGGTCGTTCCAGCGGGTTTAAGAGCTCATTCCACGAGGGCGCAAGCGGCTTCATGGGTGGAGTACCATTTGGTGCCTGCGGCAGAGATTTGTAAGGTGGCGACTTGGTCTTCGCTGCATTCCTTTGTCAAGCATTACAGGATCGATGTACAAGCGGAAAGGGATACTAGCTTTGGATCAGCGGTTCTTCAGGCTGGTTTGGCGGGTCCCTCCCGTTGAAGTGTTACTGCTCTGTTACATCCCCAGATGTCCGGGATTAGACTAGAGGGACGACAAGGAAGGTGAAATTAGACTTACCTGCTAATTGTTGTTCCTTGCGGAACTCTAGTCCCGTGACCCTCCCTACTGTGGACTTGGATCTGTGGCCTGAAGAAATTAAAGGTTTGTAGCACCAGGGGTGACCTGCGATCCGGGGGTGGGGCGGAGCAAGTCTCTAAGGATTAGTAATAACAGTACCTGTTTGGAGGTTTTCGAGAGGGGGCCAGATGCGGCGGAGCGAACTTTGCTTAGGCCTTGTCTGGTGTGTTGCCGGGTTCGGCTGTTCTGCAATTGTTTTTTGACAGTTACATTAGTTAAGATATAGTGATGTACGTTAACTTTTCGAAAAAAAAATAATACAAAATGTTATATCTGCTTACTTATTTCTCTGGTGAGTCTCCTTTGTCAATAGGTTACTGGCTCAAGGAGGCGGTTCCTTCTCTACTTATACTGCTGGCACCAAAAAAGGTGATGTGCTCAGTCTCCAAGGCTGTGGGAGGAGGTGCTTATACCCCAGATGTCCGGGACTAGACTAGAGTTCCGCAAGGAACAACAATTAGCAGGTAAGTCTCTAATTTCACCTTCATTTACTAATCTGTACTAAGGTTTTGCAAAATTTAAAATGTGATAATTGCAAAATCTCTCAACGTTTTGCCCTGCAGCTCATGCAGAGGAAGTCACTAGTACATGTAACTGCTGCTAAAGTTGAGTAGCTAACTGTATGATGCACTGTTTTACAGTAATGCAGAAGGGGACAGAGAATGTGCAGGGACTGTGCTTTATCTGTTTATGTACTGGGCATTGGCTATTAGTGTGCGTTAATTCCCATGTTAAACAGCTAACACTGCTTAGTAAATAAGCTCCTTGATATTTAGTTTCATTAGCCTCTGATATATTGTACATTTGCTGCAGTAATATGATTCCGAATTTATCCTTTAAGTGTGCTGGGATTTTAGTCCCACCTGGCTTGTGGGCAGAGGAGAGTTGCAAGATAATACAGGCCATGAGAGCTTGAGGAGTCGTCGCAGAAAGTTGTGTTGATCATTCCAAGGTACCTTTAGCGTCGGTGCTTTTGCACTCAGGTTGTTTTGACCAGTACATTATTGCTACCAAACATCAAGTCCTTCTAGTGCACACAAATAAGTGATCATGATTATTTTTAAATGTTTACACAATTTGGCTCCTGTTAGTCTATCAACTTTGACCTCATCGCTCTTCTCTTGTTTTATGGTCTTGGGATGCACAGTTATTAGTGTTCCCTCTTTTAAACAGATTTATCTTCAGTCTTTATGTAAAAGAAGTTTCTTTGAGTGCTCCATCAATCTAGAATTCTCTTCCTAATAAGATACTTTTGGAAGCAGCGCTGATTGTCTTTCGACAAAAATTGATATCTTGTTTGAGCAAGTCTTCTGTTTTTTTTTAGTTGTGTTTGGGTGGGTGAAGTACGTCAGGCAGTTATGTTTTTGGTGCAATATAATTCGGTTGGTGTCTCAGATGATAGTTGTCTAAAAACTTTGTGTAGATTTATAATATTTATTTTAATTTTTATTTACTCTGTATACATTTTTGGTTTGTCCTGATGGACTGTGTATGTCTTTTGTTACCTGCCTTGGTTATTGTGCAGGCTATAAATAATTTTAAATAAATATTCAAAGCCTCTTTTCCAGCTGAGGATATGGGCTGGTGATTGTGAATATGAGCCTCAAGTAGGGTAGTAATTCCCATCCTGGGCTCCTTAGGGGTCCATGGGATACAGAAAAGAGAAAAAGATACTGTAGGGATTGGCTAGATGGAGGGGGGGGGGGCAGAGATTGGTAGAGACTGGTTGAGGGTAGGGGGGTAGAGAGAGAGAGACTGATGGAGATGAGAAGGGGGAAGAGAGATAGTGGGTTTGTGCTAAGAGAAAAGGTTTCCGGGAGAATGATGGGGATTAACTGGAGGCACCAAACGGTACTCCGCCCATAAAGCCGCTTGCGCCCTCGTGGAATGAGCTCTTAAACCCGCTGGAACGACCTTACCCTTTAACAGATACGCCGAGGAAATGGCCTCCTTAATCCATCTCGCAATAAAAGCCTTGGATGTCGACTCCCCTTGCCTCGGACCTCCAAATAAGACAAATAATCTATCCGTCTTATGGAAAACTGCCGTTCTCTGCAAATACACCTTCAAAACTTGACTCACATCCAACCAATGCAACCTCTGCCCGGCATTGTCTGCCACTTCCTTTACGAAAACCGGTAAAGAAACGGCCTGATTCACATGAAAGACCGATACCACCTTTGGCAAAAAAGAATCCTGTCTCTATTGTGTAAAATAAACCCAGGACTGATTTAGGTACTTTGCAAATGAAGCACATATTACACAGTACAGAAGAATCGGCTTGAAAGATATGGAGAGAATCGGACGTGTTATGCTTGCTACCTCTTGTCAGCAAAACATGCATGCCTCTTTAAGGCAGGTCCCAGCAAGATCCCGATTACATTCAGAGCTACAGAGAGATTGAGGAAAATGTAAAATGCATTTATAGAAAAGTCTGAAAGATGCATTGGGATCTCTTCAGTAACATGCTAACCTGGAGGCTGATATGCTAATTGGGGGTCAACACATGAAAAAAAAATCCAAAAAGTATCAAAAGATGCAAAAGCACCGGCAGTTTGAGCTTTTGCATGAATGTATTTTCATGCTTAAGGGCTCAGGTTTTTTTTAAATGACATTTGGCCTGCCCTCGTTGTAAACTCTTCCTCTTAGAAAAGAGGGTGGGATGAAGAGGGGTGTGACACAAAACAATCAACTCAATTGAAAAATAACTGAATTTTTAAAAAGAAAGTACCTGAGCACCTCCCCATTCGATCTTTCTGGGATGCAATTCGGGGTGGACTGCTGGTGACTATTAGCATGGTGTGGGGGTTTCCCACCATTTTCTAAATGCATTAGTAGCATTTTTACCTATTGTGCACCTAGCGGTTGCATGGTCCCAGCATGCGTTCTACCCAAGCACCTGTGACGCACATTGCAATAAACATGCAGTTAAAACACATCTTTCAGGCTGCTGCAGCCTTGGCACACACTGCTGTGATACTTTTCCTTAACTCTGTTTTTTTCCCCAGGAAACGTTTGACCTGTGGTAAGCGAAGTGCCTCATCGCCAGATTATGGACTTTGCTCTAATTGTATGGCAGCTTCTGAGTTGTCCCTGGAGGGTCTTCTCCCCCTCTCTCAGCCGGGAGATGCAGTTAGTCCAGCCTTGCCTCCCTCAAGGTAGGAGGTAATGGATTGCACTATGGTTAAGGATATTCTGCCAGCCGGAGGGTCCGGTGACTCTGTTGTGAGACAATCCTCATCCTCTAAGGGGGCTGGGGCAGCTGTGCCCCCTAGTGTTGGGAAGCAGAGCTTCCAGACTCTGCTTTGTCCTCCCTGGAATTCTTTTTCTTTTCTTGTAGCAGACCTGGTCCTTCTGGTGTGGAAATTGGGACCCTGTGGCCTCTGGGTGCCCCCGGAAGCAATCTCATCCGGGGCAGGCCAAGAGTGGCAGCCCTGCTCAATTTCCTTTGGTTAAGCATCCCCAGCAAGGGGCACCTCCTGGAGATGGGGAACAGCTGGGAGCTATCCGAGATTTTGACTATGACTTGGATTCAGATGACTCGGTTTTGGGCTCTGACATGGATGACGATATACTCTTGCCTTTAGAAGATTGTGAAGTGGCCAGAGCAATCTGCTTTTTCCGGACGGAGGAGCTGGCAGCGTTGATTGCCAGGGTCTCGTATGCCTTGAACTTGTTGGATGCTTGAAGCACAGAGCAGGAGCCGAAGGTGCACCACCTGTTCCTAGATGTGACCAAGGATATAAGCCAATCAGCGTGGTACTCTTCTGACTTCCTGCCTAAGAGGTTAAAGGTGTGTAAGAAGATCTACGCTTTCCTGGAGGAGTGCGTTGAGTGGTTTGGTATTCCCAAGGTGGATGCACAGGTCATAGTGGTTACCAGACGGACTGCCATTCCTATGTAAGGCAGATCAGCCTTAAAGGATTTTCTGGACTGTAAGGTGGATTTGTTGTTGATGAGCCAACTTGCTGTGGCAGCTGTTATTCTGTAGCTGGTGATATGTGCCAGCCTGACCTCTCAAACCCTGTTCCAGTGGATTGTCTTGTCCACCAGATAATACTTACCCCTCTTTTGGAGTCTGCTATGGCCTTTTTCTGATGCCATGTATAGCCTGGTATGTTTGGCAGACAGCGGTGGTGCCCTGACAACTATATCACAGCATTGGATTTGGCTCCAGCACACTGCAGTGAATTATTCTTCCAAAGCACAGTTGGCCCAACTGGCCTTTAAGGGGAAGCTTCTTTTTGGAGCCAATTTGGAGAAACTGGTGAAGGATCTGAGTGAGACAAAATCATACCGCTTTTTGGAAGATAGGTCCAGGAGGCCTGTGAAGCAGGCTGGTGCCCTTTTCTCGTCACCTCCACCCGTCCACCGAGGACATGCTGGCCAGATCTCTGGGGCTATCAGGACTTTCATCATTACTGACCTGGAAAACCTTTCTTTCCCTCTGCTTCCAGGCTTCAGGCTCATTCTTGGTTCTTTTGTGAAGCGTGTGGGCTCAGGTACTCGGTCCTTTCCAGAGGAGGACCCTCCCAGGCTGCACAATGAAGCTTTGGGGGCCCATTCCTTAGTTCCTCTGGTTGGAAGCATCCTTCTCTTTCAGGAATGGGCCTAGGTTATTAAGGATCGCTGGGTGCTAGACATGATTAGAGTTCAGCTATGTCCTGGAATGCAAAGAGCCAATTCCGGATACCTTCTCCATCTCCCCTTGTGGGTCTGCAATTTAAAAGGGCTGCTGTGTGGACCACCTTGGACAAGTTGCTTCACCTAAAGGCGGTAGTGTGCATCCCACTGGACAAGGGGGGGGGGCAAGGGCATATACTCCATCTGTTTCGTGGTGCCCAGAAAGGACTATTCCTTCTGGCCTATTCTGGACTTCAAGACAAGTTCTTGGCTTCTCTGGATCTGGCTGAGACGTATTTTCTTATCCCAATCTGGGCGGATCAGCAAAAGTATCTGTTTTGCTATGTTTGGTTCTCACTATCAGTTCGCTGCCCTCTCTTTTGGGCTATCCAATCCCCAAGGATGTTCCCAAAGATCATGGTGGTTGCGTTACAGCTTCAAGGGCTTTATGTCTAGCCATATCTGGACGTCTGGCTCATCCGGGCCTGTTCCCTTTCAGAAGCGTCTCAGGTGGTGTCCCAAATGGTAGTCTTTCTGGAAAGCCTCGGCTGGGTGATCATCTAGGAAAGAGCCAGCTTTAGTCTTCCCAGTCCCTGGTTTCTGGGAGCACATTTTGACACTCTAATGTGCAGAGGTTTCTTGCCAGAAGATAGTCAAAACCTTTGGATTGCCTGGTTCTGTTCTGTGCACAGCAGGCTCCCAGAGTTTGGGATTATCTTCAGCTCCTCAGGTTGATGACGGTGACCATAGAGAAGGTGCTGTTGGTGCATGCCCACATGTGAATGCTTCAGCACTTCTTGCTGACTCGGTGATCCACGAATTCTCAGGAGTTCAAGTGCAGGCTCCTGCTCCTGTTGATGGTAAAGTCCAGCCTGCGATAATGGCAACATCCTGTCATCTGAGGAAGGGGGTGCCTTTGGATGATTTCTCCTGGACCCTCCTGACGACAGATGCCAATCTCTTGGGCTGGGGAACCGATTGCCAAGGCTGTATAGCCCAGGGCCATTGGAACTGCAGGGAAGCAGTGTGGTCCATCAACCGTCTCGATGCGAGGGCCATCAGGTTGGCTCTTTGCATTTCCAGCTCCTGGTCGAGAGCCGGGCAGTTCAAGTGTTTTCAGACAGCACCATTGTGTTGGCTTATGTCAATCAGCAAGGCGGTACGAGAAATGCCAAGATAGCTCTGGAGATGGCTCTTGTGTTTGCCTGAGTGGAGAAGAACTTTGCCGGGTGAACAATTTGAAAGTGGACTTCCTTAGCCAACACCTGGGTCTGGAGAATGGAAGTTGTCAGGAGGTGTTTTCAGTTGATTCTGTGCTGCTGGCAAAGCCCCAAAATGATCTGATAGTGACCTGCTCCTGTACCAGTTTGCTGCTGCTTCAGTCACTGCAAGGGTGTCAAAGCCTTGGCCAAGTCAACACCTGCTGTACATGTTTCCTTCGTGGCCCCTAGTGTGGGGCATGTGATTCGTTGTATAGAAAGCCACCTGGGGAGGATTGTCCTGATGGCACCGGATTAGCTGAGGAGAACGTGGTTCAGAAACCTGATGCAGCTCCTGCAGGTGCCTCCTCTTTGATTTCCTCCATCTCGGGGCCTGTTGCAGCAAGGACCAATCATCTTGGAGGGTCTGGTTCCCTTCTTGCTTATGGCTTGGCTCTTGAAAGGAGATGGCTAGTGTGTAAGGGCTATTCTCTGGCAGTGGTCTGCACTCTGTTCAGAGCCTGGAGGAGGTCTACCAAGCTAGCATACATGTAAGTTTGGTGACTCTTTAATCTATGGTATGATGCTTGGCAGTTGGCTTCTGAGGTGGCAAAGGTGCCATCTCTGTTGGCTTTTCTACAGGGCGGCCTGGAGAAGGTCCTTTCCCCTTAGCTTGCTGAAAGTTCAGGTAACAGCTTTGGCCTGTTTCAGAGTCCAGTGACTGGTAGGTTTCGAGCCTTGCACTCAGGTATCTTGTGCTTTCTCCAGGGGATTCTGTGTTTGTGTCCTCCCCACTGGTCTGTGGTCCCTTCCTGGGATCTATGTCTGGTGTTCGGGATGTTGGTGCCCTTTGAGCAGTTGAATCGCACTGCTTTGAAGGATTTGATGTTCAAGGCTGTCTTCTTGGTCGCAGTTTGTTCTGCAAGGTGGATATCTGAGCTTTCATATGAACCAGGTGTTCTGCCTGTCCTCTAAGAAGCAGTGTATGGGGAAAGATAAGGATCTTTTGCCTTGTGGATGTCTGGAGGGTGCTTCTCCAGTACTTGGAGGTTCCGAATTCTTCTGGAAGTTCAGCTATTTTTTTGTGCTGTTTGCTGGCCCATACAAGGGTGACGTTGCATCCAAGTTGACTTTGGGGTGTCGGATTAGGGGGCCTTTGCCTTGGCATCTCTGTTGTGGAACCAGCCGGTTCCAGAGGGTTTGCATGCCCATTCTACCCTGAGCATGTGGGTGGAGTGGGCAACAACATGGGCGTTTTCCACTTGTCAAATATTACGGCTTGGATGTCCATGTGCAGGCGTACATAGCCTTTGGCTCAAGGTTTTTGCAAACTACCATCATCTTCCTGCTCAGTGGAGCCATAGCTTTGGTACATCCCACTTGTCTGGACGGGTCTAGCAGGGCGATATGGAAGGTAACATTTTGCTTACCAGTTAGTCCATTCCTTGAAGCCTGCCCTGGAACTGTATTTGCTCTATTCTTCTGCTGGGGTATCGTTGGGTCAGCTATGATTTTTATACTTTGCTGTGCAGGTTCATCTTCTACTGACAGCCTTCTGTTTATTTTCCTTTACATAGTTCTCTAATGTTGCTTACTGTTTGTTGCTGGCAATTGAAGCTGTATGAGGCTTGCCATGTTTCTCCCATATGCTTTGGGATAAATGCTGAAGAGACCTCTGATGGCTGAGCCGAATAGAGGCATGGGAGTGACGCCAATGAAACCTGGGCTTTTCAATGGTTCTTTGTCTCCACCAATCTGCTTGTAGAGGAATACAACCCACTTGTCTGGACCGGTTTAGCAGGACTCAAGAAAAGGCCATTAACTGGTAAGTAAAATGTCATTTTTTTTGCCCTGACTCGGAGAAATGAAACAACCAGGTTTTCTAAACATTTTTTCCCACCATTATTTAGGGGCATGTTTACTAAAATAGGTTAAGTTAGCATGTGGTAATTCCCCAGAATTGGTGTGGAAGATGGTATAGACATTCGCTCATGGTTGAGTGTACCCAGCTTGTCCCCCTGCAGCTACCTTGAGGAGAGGCACCTTGCCACACATCCAGTGCGGGTGCACTTACTGCCAGCCATTGAAGAGGCAGTAAATGCATCGGCACTAATGGTAGCAGTCGTGTTTAGCACGCAGCACTGATGGTCTTGGTAACCACAATGTGCTGTCACGCCTACGCATCACCCTCCCCCCCCCCCCCCCATCTTCCCAGTCACTGCTTTTCCCATGCAAATATTTAGCATGAGACGTTACCTCATGGCCTTGCGCTGTCAATATGGTGTGCTTAGCACAAAGTAAATGGCGTGATAGCCATTAGTGCAGTTTGTCTGCTTAGATTCATTGGCTTGTTTGCAAATTGTTGTTAAACCATTAATATAAAATTCACATTCTTAAAATTCTTCTTTTCCAAAACCCTGGTATTGGATAAATAGAGATTACAATACTTGGAACTGCAGGGTTCAGATTTTCTTTCTTCCAAATTCTGGAATTTTTCATGTCTCGTTTTCTGTTGTGGCTTTTATACCTGTATCCTGACTTTAAAATGTACTTTTCTATAAAAATAAGAGACAGCGGGTGGGTGTGGCCTTTTTGGGCTAGCTCAATACATATGAGACTAACCTTTTGAGAATTTAGTCTTAAATGCACAGAGTTGGTCCAATACAAAGAGAGAGCTTTATATATCTACTATCTCATACAGCAAGGACTGAAGACAGACTATCGTCTTAACTTCCAAAGGATTTATTGAAAACGGTTACTAAAGCATGTAGAGCTGCTTGTAACATGAAATGATTATCTATTGAGTCGTCCTTACAATACACCAGCAGAATTTGGTGTATAAAGCATTGCCTTCTGGAAGTATTGGAGGAGAAATGGATAAGCTTGCGGCCCCCGTCTCTTCTGAGAGTTGGCGATTAGATAATGGAGGGGCCTGGAACAACAAAGCAGATTTTCTTAAATACCCTAAATCTTGCCCAATCAGAGTTTGATTTCTGTTTTAAGAAAATGAGTGAAGGCTTTATAGTTCTCCACTACCACTGCTAAGTAGCAGCATAATAGGTAAACAAAGTCAACCTACAGTGCACTGATACTGTGCTTTTGTACCAAACATTACAATTATTGTGAATATAGAATATTCACCTAGTGGTTGGGGCAAGTTGCCTTGGGTTGGAGGGCTGGGGATTTGAATCCCACTGGAGGAAAGCAACCTACCTACCAGGTGCTCCTTGTGGCCTTGGGCAAGCCACTTCACCCTACGATGCCTCAGGTACAAAATGTACAAGGGAAATATATATACCACACCGCTTGGACAGCGTGAAAAGTGCTCTATAAATATTGCTAAATAAAGCAGTGACTGCTTTATGTTCTTTGTAACTTTCAGGTTTCAGAATCTAGTTTCTGTACAAGCTGTAGAAATAGTTCAGCAACTGTTGCAAATTAACTTCTAAATGTGCTGCCAGTATTCACCAACTTCCAGTATATTGATCTCTGCTCCCAAAAAGTAGTTTAGTTTTTCTTCTCATGTCTATATTTCAGAAAATAAAGGATAGGGCATCTGATTTTTGGTTTTAACCAATAAAACACCCCACTGCAATTAAAAAAAATAAAATAAAAGTACTCAATAAACATCAGGGAAAAAAGCCACTTCCCCTGGTACTATTTCTATTATGATTTTGCCCATTGCTCTGTTTTTATGCCTTTTGCTTGTTGGTAAGTCTAACACCACTGGAAAAGGTAATGGTACCAAATTACCCTGCTGGAATTCTGCAAAGAAAATTCAAACTTCTAAGTCAAAAGGTCTGAATTATGCAACATTCTGCATGCTTTGTTTGTAAAATAATAAAACATATTGCTTGAGTGATGTATTTTACATTATCACAAACAAGTGCAACATTTTTAATTGTGTGCAGAATTCCAGCAAAAGCACAAGCACTGATTTTTAAGGGGGGGGGGGGTTGGTGCTGTCAAAGAACCGCTGATTAGCTGGGAAATAAACACATTTATAATTCATGAAGACCTACATAAGATATTCAGATTTGCAGCCACTAAAGCCACTTGCTGATATGATGTGCAACATGTTTTTTGACCCTTATTTCATGTACAGTCATACCTCGGTTTTCGTGTGTTTCGGTTTTCGTGTGTTTCGGTTTTCGACGTCTTTTCTGACTGAGATGTCTCGGTTATCGGATATCGCCTCGGTTTTCGTGCTGCCAGATCTGAAAACTATATACACTGTACAACTCCTGAAGAAGTGTCAACCTCGCGCTGGTCTGTTTACACTGCCCGCCCAGTCCCGGCAGCACTACCCCCCGGACTCACCGATCGCGTGTTGAGAAGCTGAGCAACATCCTCGAGCCAGAGTCAGAGTCAAGAGCCAAGGATTGCACAAAGAGGAAGGCCCCGATCTCTCCACCGCCTGCCTGTTCTCTGGAGCGCCCCCTCAGGCTCGGAGGTAGCAGGGTAGCAGGAGATGTTGAATGAATGTGGGAGGCAGTTCTTTCTCTTGCAGGGTACGCTTGCAAATTGCTGTTGAGACGGAGTCAGCGATCAGATTAGCGTCGTACAGTATCTGTGTGTTTGCTGTCCTGTGGACGATCGGGCAGGTGAGAGAAGTGACAGGAGCTGGGTGTCTGGAACGGATTAATTGAATTTACATTATTTCCTATGGGAAATATTGCTTCGGTTTTCGTACGTTTCGTTTTTAGTCAGACTTCTTAGAACGGATCAATCATGAAAACCGAGGTTTGACTGTACTATATAAAAGTTAGAAAAGTGCTGGTATAATATAGTAAAGGTGGATAAGTATTGCCACCTAGTGGAAATTGCTTGTATGACTATTTGTTTTTAATTTGTTTATTTATAAACGCTTCATAACTTCTAGGCAGTCATATAAATGCAATGAAAATATATATAGATATGTAATTCTTGTTTCAAAATCTTAAAGAAATATCTGTTTTTATTGGATGTGTTTGCTCCCTTCAGGTCACTGCCTGGAACCACAGCAGCTGAATGTGAATCCAATCTGAAGAAAATTTACTCGGTGCAAACAATACAGGTAGGGTAACAAAACGGTGGTGTATTCTGCTTTTTTATTCTGTGCCTCTACAGTGGAAGTGTAAAAATGTCTGGTAAGATAGAGGAAGACCTAATGCTGTCTTCAGATATTTGTAGCACCATTAAATATTACCCCCACTATTTTAGTTATGTAGAGTAAAATTATTTTAGTTGTGAGATTCAGAGGCAGGAGTGCTGCAAGGTTCTGTGCTCTCGGCTATACTGTTTAACCTTTACATTGCTTCAATTCAAAAAACGTTTGAGGATTTAAATGTTAAATTTCATGTGTATTCTGATGTGTTATAGTTCATTGTCCCTATCTGTATCTTTGAAGATCCCCCAAAACAGGTGGAAGTTTTATTTAAATTCCATTGGATTATGGATGCTTCAGAATAAATTAAAACTAAACACAAAGAAAATAGAAGTTTTGTACTTGTCAAAAGGTTTGAGGACATCTTTGGGTTTGAGTCTTCAACCATCTCCAGGAACAAGCAGGAATGAGTCCTCACATATGGGTACGTCGGTACCGACGGAGCCTGCGCGGGAAAGCTCCCCAGCTTCCCAGAAGGAAAGCTTTTGGGGCCTCCCACAGCGCATGCGCGCTGCCTTCCTGACTGCCCATCCTGTTCTCTGATGTCTAAACGTGGCTTACAGAACCGAGCAGCCAAGTTTCATATGCTGTTTTCTGATACTCCAGCATCGACATCATCCAGGTCTTCCTCTCCTGATGGATCTCAGGTAACCAAACATTCTTCCGGCAGGTCCTCAAAGGGCAAATCTCCCTCTAAGTATCGAGATGCCCCTGGGCTTGACCCTGAGGACCCTGCCCCAGCCAAACAACCCCGGCGGGAAGCTCCGGCTTCCAAAGCTCCTCCTATGGGGTTACAGGTTGACATCGATGGCACAGCCTCGATCGATCACCTGTTAGACTGCTCTGGGGTACCGGCTCAATCTTCCGGTACCGACATCCAGACGGTCGTGGCATCTATGGATCATACAGTTCAATCCATGCAGCAGGCCATAATGGCTTTCATTAGAGCTGCAATGCCCTCGGTACCGCAGCCAGCGGTACCGACTCCGGTTCCGGTACCACAACCGATACCGGTACCCAGGGCATCCACATCAACCAGGATACCGGTTCCGGTTCCGGGGTTTTTCCCGATACCGATCCGGTTCCGGGTACCCCCGATGTGGATACCAGTCGATACGCTTATCGATCCCTGGAAGCCAATAGACGATACTTCGAGTCTTCTGATGATTCTGATTCATCAGATGACTCTGCTGAAGTATCTCTTACTCTTCCTGAAGAGCCCTCTTCTCCAAAGAGAAGAATGTCTCCTCCAGAGGATTTGTCCTTTCAAGATTTCATCATTGAAGTAGCTAAAGGTCTCTCTATTTCAGTAACCTCTGAAAAAGAACCTAGAGCAAAAAAATTAGATATTTTGGGATACTCTAAGGTTCCCAAAGAGGCAGTCACCTTGCCCATCCATGAAATTCTTCAAGAACACATGATGGACTTAGGGTGAGAGGAGTCTCCCATATCTCCACATTCTCGTCGTTTGGATACCATGTATCGTGTCCCTCCTTCTCCTGGGTTTCAAAAAACTCAGCTCCCTCACCACTCTATTGTGGTGCAGTCAGCTATGAAAAGGATAGAGTACCAAAAGACACTCTTCTACTCCTCCAGGAAGAGAATATAGGACTTTGGATGCTTTTGGTAGAAAAATCTTCCAAGCCAGTATGCTTATTGCCAGAATTAATTCATACAGCCTCTATATGGGCATGTTTCTGAAGGAGATTGCACTAAAGATGCACCATTTTCTCCCCTTTATCCCAGAGGATAAAAAGGAGGAGTTCCTTCTTTTGCTAAAGCATACACAAGATATTTCAAAGTTCTCCAACAGAGCAGCCTTTGACTCCTTTGAGGGTGCTAGCAGAGCCTCAGGTATTGCCATAGCTGCTCGCAGAATTGCTTGGCTCCAGGCCTCTGACCTAGAACCCTGGGTCCAGGATGGGTTGGGAAATCTGCCCTGTACAGGTGAAAATCTGTTTGGTAAGGAGTGGAAAATCAAAGCCACTCAAATGGACGCAGAAAATGCTGCTTTAGATAGACTTTCTAAGTCTACCTCTACCCCTGTCAAGAAAAAGTCTTTTAAGAAGCCTTTCTACAAGAAGGCCAGATTTTCTACAAATACTGGCCAACAATCTTCTGCAGTTCGCTTTGCTCCTAAGCGTCAGCAACCTAAACAGGCCAGGGCAAAACCTGCAGGGACTGCTCCAGCCCAGCAGTCCCAAGCCCCTCAGCGTTTTTGACTTAATACTAGAGAACTTAACCTTTCTGGCTCTACAACCAGAGCCTCTCACCATTCCAGGAAGGTTAACTCATTTTGCTCCCAGATGGGAGCAAATCACATCAGAACAGTGGACCCTCTCTATCATCAGAGAGGGCTACAAACTACATTTCTCCAGCCTTCCTCCCCATACCATGGTGAGAAGTTTCAATTCTCCCCCATCTCTCCTAGACCTGTTGGGTCAGGAGGTGACCACCCTTCTCGCCCAAAGGGCAATAGAAGAGGTTCCTCTTCTTCAACAGGGGTCAGGGTTTTACTCCCCTTATTTTCTCATTCCCAAGAAAACAGGGGGGTACAGACCCATTCTAGATCTGAGAGAATTGAACAAATTCCTATGCAAGGAGAAATTCAAGATGCTTTCTCTAGGTACTCTCCTTCCATACCTGCAGAGTCAGGATTGGCTTTGTTCTCTAGATCTCAAGGATGCGTACACACATATACTCATCCATCCATCCCACAGAAAATTCCTACGGTTTTTGTTCCAGGGAAAACATTTCCAATACAGAGTGCTTCCCTTCGGTCTAGCCTCTGCTCCAAGAGTGTTTACCAAATGCATGGCAATAGTGGCTGCATTTCTACGTGCCCTGGGAATTTTTGTCTTCCCATACTTGGACGACTGGCTCATCCGAGCTCCATCTCAGTCGGAGGCTCAGACTTCCCTGGACCGCACCAGACGCATTCTGCAGTATCTGGGACTTCTGATCAATCTGCCAAAGTCTCAACTCACCCCTACTCAGTCCCTGGAATTCATAGGGGCCTGGTTAGATACCACCACTGCAAGGGCCTACCTTCCTCAGGCCCGTTGCCAACGTCTAGTGCAATTGGCCTCCCAAACTCAGTCCAGAAGCCAATTATTAGGCCACATGGCTTCCACAGTACATGTGGTGCCCTATGCTCGCCTACATATGAGAGCAGCTCAATGGACTTTGTCCACCCAGTGGACTCAAGCATCAGGAGCTCTCTCAGACCAAATAGCAACCTCCAAGCGTCTCTTTTGGTCTCTCCAATGGTGGATGTCCACTCAAAATCTGTTGTTGGGGGCCCCCTTCCAACCATTGTTGCCCCAAGCAACCCTCACAACAGATGCCTCCCAAACAGGTTGGGGAGCTCATCTACAGGACCTATCCACCCAAGGCACTTGGTCCCCACAGGAGACCTCCCTTCATATCAACCACTTGGAACTTCGAGCAATCTTTCTAGCTCTCAGAGTTTTTCATACCCTCCTCAGCAACATGACTGTCCGTATGAATAAGGACTATCAAGTAGCCATGTTTTACATAAACAAACAAGGAGGGACTGGCTCTCTGTCGCTTTGCAACGAAGCTCTAAGATTATGGGCCTTCGCCAGAGAGCATCAAATCCATCTCCTGGCAGTATATCTTCCAGGAATCCAAAACTCTTGGGCAGACAGACTCAGTCGAGTTCTGCTTCCACACGAATGGTCCCTGCACGTGGATCAGGTACTCAGAATCTTCCAGAAATGGGGAACCCTGGACATAGACATCTTTGCAAGTCCGTGGAATGCCAAACTTCCCCAGTTCTGTTCCAGAATTCCGTGTCAGGGAGTTCAGGCCAAGGATGCCTTCCTCCTACATTGGGGTCAGGGCTTCCTGTATGCCTTCCCACCCATTCCTTTGATTCCCAAGACTCTGTTCAAACTTCAAAGGGATCAAGGGTCCATGATCCTCATAGCTCCACGCTGGCCACGCCAAGTGTGGTACCCTCTACTTCTGCATCTCTCCCAGGCCCCCTCCCTGGACTTGGGAGCGGCTCCAGACCTTCTGTCTCAGGAGGAGGGGATTTTGTGGCACCCAAACTCCAAGTCCCTTCACCTCAGAGCTTGGTTACTGAAGGCCTAGACCTTCAAGACTTCAGTCTTTCGCAGCAAGTGAAGGATATCCTCCATGCTTCCAGGAAACCTTCCACTAGGCGTTCTTACGCTTTTAAATGGAAAAGATTTTCCTTTTGGTGTGCTCAAAAGGGTCTTGACCCTCTAGCACTCCCCTTGAATTCTCTATTGGAATATCTCCTGCATCTCTCCAATGCAGGACTCAAAACAAATTCAGTACGGGTCCATTTGAGTGCTATCTCAGCATCTCTTAAACCTCTCAATGGACAACCTATCTCCTCTCATCCTCTTATCGCAAGATTCATGAGAGGCCTAACTTTGACTAAACCTCCCATTCAACCTCCTCCGGTGGCATGGGATTTAAATTTGGTTCTTGGTCAGCTTATGAAGCCACCTTTTGAACCCTTAGCCACTACCTCCTTGAAATTTCTTTCCTGGAAGGTTATTTTCCTTATTGCAGTCACCTCAGCTCGCCGTATCAGTGAACTGCAAGCTCTAGTGGCTAATCCACCTTATACAAGGTTCCATCATGATAAGGTGGTCCTTAAGACCAATCCCCACTTTATGCCTAAAGTGATCTCCCCTTTTCATCTTAATCAAGAGGTATATTTACCTGTCTTTTCCAGCTCCTCATGCATCCAGTGCAGAGAGGAACCTTCATACTCTAGATTGTAAAAGAGCTCTTGCCTTTTACCTCCACAGGACACAGCAATATTGAAAGTCTTCTCAGCTTTTTGTTGCTTTTGATCCTTCTCATATAGGACTTCCAGTCTCTAAGAGAACACTGTCCAATTGGATTGCTCAGTGTATCTCTTTTGCTTACCAGAGCAAGAACCTTTCTCTGGAGGGCCATGTCACCGCTCACAATGTGAGGGCCATGGCCACCTCTATGGCTCATCTAAATTCTGTGGCCATCGACCAGATCTGTCGAGCAGCCACCTGGGCCTCGGTTCATACCTTTACAGCCCATTACTGTTTGGACAAGGACTCCCGCCGGGATGCCTTGTTTGGTCAGGCTGTCCTCAGACACCTATTCCACTCTTGAACAACTCCAGCCCACCTTCCCTTAATGGATGCCTGAGATCCATAGGAAGATGAGGATCCCTTCAGGGTCTCATACCCTTGAGGGGATCTCCCGGGCATCTTAGCTAGGGAGTCCCCATATGTGAGGACTCATTCCTGCTTGTTCCTGGAGATAGCACAGTTACTTACCTGTAACAGGTGATCTCTGGGAACAGCAGGAATTAGTCCTCACAACCCACCCACCTCCCCTAGGAGTTGTATCTCTCTCTCTCTTTCCTTTCCTCTCTCTATTGTCTCAGCTTTAAACTCGAACTGAGGAGAGTTGGTCAGGAAGGCGGGAAGGCAGCGCGCATGTGCTGTGGGAGGCCCCAAAAGCTTTCCTTCTGGGAAGCTGGGGAGCTTTCCCGCGCAGGCTCCGTCGGTACCGACGTACCCATATGTGAGGACTAATTCCTGCTCTTCCCAGAGATCACCTGTTACAGGTAAGTAACTGTGCTTTACCCCCCTTCCTTTTGTGCTCAGTTAGGCAGTAAGGGACCTGGTTGTCTGGTTGTATATACACAATTAAATTTGCATGATTATATACAAATATTGGCTAAAGCTGCTTTATAATAAGTTGCACCTCCTGCAGAGACTAAAACCATATCTTTTGAGTAGTAATTTTTGTTCTGTACTGCAGGTTTGTCTTTTCACCACCTCGATCATTGTAATAGTCTTTTCTTAGGCCTTTCAAAGGCTACTATGTCGCCTTTGCAGTCAATTCAAAATTCTGCTGCTTGTCTTTTAACTGGATGCAAATGTTCTGGTGATGATATGGACCAATTCTTGTTGCTTCAAAATCCCAAAGAAATGAAGAAACTGAACACTTCAATTTTTTTTCCAAAAAGTCATCAGTCTCAGCACGCAAGTCAATTGGAAGAGAATTCGAAATAGATGGAGAAGTCACAGAGAAAATTCTCTACGTAGAGACTGAAAGTGAATCATTTTAAAGGAAGGGACAACCACTAAATGCGCATCCTGAGAGTGCAAAAAACAAAGGGGAGAATAGAGCTTAAGCAAAGTTGATAAACACAAAGGAGCCATATAATGGAAACATTTAAAAGCGATCATGACCACCTTATATAGAACTCAAAATTGTATAGGAAGCCAGTGCAAAGCAAATAATTTACATAAGTATTATCTATTTAGGCAGGTATTTCCAGGCTTTGTTTGTTAGGTAAGTGCGATTATATTGGCCATTGATATCTGGGTTGAGATATCATGATATTACTGATGTAGGTACTGTTTATGGTAATCTTTATTTTTGCTTATTTTTTTTTTTAACTTACTTTATTTTTTACTGACTTGTTTGGTTTTAATATAATGTGTATGTCTTTTATTACCCACCTTGGTGATTGAACGGGATGTAAATTATTTCTAAATAAAATTCAGAGTTTTGGGAATACTCTTCCGGTTCTAATGAGAAATATCTTCATTTGTAGCCCTGCATCTTATTTTAATGGTGCTCTACGTTCCCACTGAATCTGCTGTGTTCACTTTTTGGCACGTGTGGTTCTTCCTGCAGAGTAATTCACTAGCCCGTAGGTGGCACTGTTCTAAAACATGCACTGCAGCACTTCACTTTGGTCCTCAGCCACATGTTTGGGTATAACGCGTTCCTGCAGCCCCACACAAATAAATACAACCACTTATTTCTATTGCACTAGTGGGTATGTGCCTTGCGTTTACGGAGCTTACAGTCTGGACACACAGACAAGACATTTCTTGACATTTACTACCGTTTATATGACTAAAATTGGCAAGGTTTTGATTCTGGCAGAGTTTTATGATTTTAAAAATAACCACAAAAAGTTGAGTTTTTCAGAGGAACTTGATTATGGTCTAAGAAGGTGGAGGAACACGAGAGAGAGAGAGAGATTTAATCAAACAGCACAGTGCTGGAAGAGAGGTTCTGGCTTCTTGATGATTTTTAACACTTTATAGCTGTACTGGCCTGCTGGTCCAGGGCCTGTTCAAGAAAACAGGGTTTGATTCCTAAGGCTGTTGTCTATTTCTTTGACCATCTGGAGCTTGGCATGTTATCAAGGGGATGTTTACAGTCCCTGACCCATTGGCAACATGTACTGGCCAGACTCGGGTTGCCCACATCCTGGGTTCCAGAAGAAGTCATGATCTTTGGCTCCTGGTCACGGATGATTATTACAATGATAGGACTAGATATTTGAATGAGGGAATATTATTAAAAGGGGAAACCCTTGTGGTTTTTTGAATGAAGACTTGTGGTGATGTAATAAACAGAGGCCTGTTTTGACTGAATTGAAAAGCTCCTGATGTAGAAGGAAACTGCCGTGCCCAAAATATTTACTATTCAAGACAGTGCTCTAAGCTGATGGGACTGACGATATCATCCTCTGGTTTCACAACAATTCAGTAAACACAATCTTTATTTATACTTTCGCAAGTTGCCCAGTCATGTGCTGCATGATGTTTAGAAAATATATTTGTGACATCGATGCTTCTGGAGATCCAACAATTATCAGGCATCTAGAGTTTCCCTTGGCTTTTATACTACTGTTTAGAAATTTACTAGCAAAATATTAACCATACAACTCAAAAGTGTAGAAGGCTTCTAACTCCTTTTTTATTGACAGTAGCACTTGGCACCCACTTAAAGCTGCATGTTTACAAAAATATAGGTAAGGGACCATCAGTCAAGGGATAAAGCCTATATCATGCAATTGTAGACCTTTAATTCTCATCCCATTTATATTATCATCAGGCCTAGTTTCACATCTTCCATCAGTCTATAAAAACTGCTAAAGCTAATCTGAAATGTGTATGGCTGTATTCCTTCAAAGTCATTCCATTCCGACATGGATTCATGTTTCGAGAGGCATATAATTTCAAAGCCTTTCTGCTTCAGGGAGTTCCTCTCTACTGCAGTGAGTTCATTGTGCATAGATGCTGTTAAAATTAAAAACGTCATCCCAAATCTAAACCTACCAGAAGACACTATAATTGAAAAAGAACTCCATTCAGTCTCATTATTTAACCCATTTTGGATCCACCATATCAAGCCGATAGATCCACCATTGCTCCTTATAATTAAGAAGCTCGCATGCTCACTTGATTGTAATTTAATCGTGTGTTTGGTTCAACCTACATATAGCTTACAGCGGTGGTTCCCAAACTGAATGAGATCACATCAGTGTATGGGGTCACAGAAACGGGGCCGTGCCCCCTTCTCTCTGGGCCTATGCCAGGTAGTGGCAGTCACCAGTCTGCATGTGACCTGTGAGCCAGTGAACATTCATTTGGCCCTCGCCTTTCCTCGGTAAGATTCCTGTTAGGCTGGAAACCCATGCTGTGACTACTGGGGTCTGCAGGCACAAACTGCACGCTGGCACAAGGGCTCTTGGCCGATTGCTGATGCTGTTCTCATAACTATTGCTTCTGCTTTTAGATGAGTGGCGCCAAGGGAAGGAGGCTGGAAACCTGCTATTTTGATTTCATTTGGGGTCACGTGAATTTTCAGTTCTTGTTATAATTTTATTTATTTTATTTATTTATACATACATTTATATACCGCATCTTCCAAAGTTCAGTTGCGGTTTACAGTGAACAACAATTAACAAAGCAAGTTTGTTTTACAGGGAACGTCATATTATAACAGAACATATTTACAAGGAACATCATATTATATATAGCATATACAGTCTTAACAATTTGAGATAATATAGAACAGATTAAACTATATACAGTTTTATATATATGTATATATATATATATACACATACACGTATATATACACACATACATATATATGTATATATACACATATACATACATATATGCATATACATGGAGGTGAATGGGGTCTTATTAGATAAAAGTTTGAAAAGCACTAGCTTACAGCATGGACACATTACTGCATAAATGACAAAAGATGATTCACAATTGGTATTATAGTGGGCAAGTATAAGTGACATCCTCATTAGGCACTATCCATTCAGAACGTTCAGTTGCCCATTTGCACCATATACAATGACCGCAGCTCTCATGTCTGCCAGCTACTGCCTCTGATCTGTAGTTCATGCTGTCAATTCTCCAGTATTGCTGCTCTGCTTATATGCTATAATTGCCAATCTGAATGCACTCTTAAGATGGACCAATATGTTCTAATAATTCTAGATAGTCTTGACATATCCTTCAAATAAGATAAAACAAATTTACAGGTAACACAAAATTATTCAAGGTTGTTAAAACGCAAGAGGATTGTGAAGAATTATTGTAAAAGGACCCTAGTAAATTGGAAGACTGGATATCCAAATGGCAGATGAAATTTAATGTGGACAAGTGCAAAGTTATGCACCTAGGAAAGAACAACCCAAAGTATAGTTATATGATGCAAGGTACCATCTTAGAAACCATCACCCAGGAAAAAGATTTAGGCGTCATCGTGGATAACACATTGAAACCCTCTGCCCAATGTACAGTAGCAGCGGAGAAAACAAATAAAATGCTAGGAATCATAAGAAAAAGAATGGAGAAAAAGACCACGAATATTACAATGCCTCTGTGTTGTTCCATGGTGTGACCACACCCTGAATATTATAATGCCTCTGTATTGTTCCATGGTGTGACCACACCTTGAATATTGTGTGCAATTCTGGTTGCCATATCTTAGAGGATATGACAGAATTAGAAAAGGTACAGAGAAGATCTACCAAAAATGGTAGAGGATGGAATGATACCTCTGAGGAGAGGCTTAAAAGGCTGGGGCTCTTCAACTTGGAAAAGAGACAACTGAGGGGGGGATATGATAGTCTATAAATTTAATGAATGGAGTGGAACTGGTAAATGTAGATTGGTTGTTAACGCCATTGAAAAGTAGACTAAAGGACGCGCAATGAAGCTACAATGTGTAACCCATTAAAGACTAATAAGAGAATTTATTTACTCAGCATGTAATCAAACACTGGAATTCATTAATGGAGGATGTAGTAAAAACTTAGTGTAGCTGACCTTACAAAAGGTTTGGACAAGTTCCTGGCGGAAAGGTCCATAAATTATTAAAAGATCTAGGAAATCTACTGCGTACCCTGGGGCGAACTTTGTGGAACTTGTGTGCCTTTTAGGGAACCTCTTAGGTACTTTTGACCTGGATTGGCCACTTTTGGAAGCAGGGCTTGATGGACCTTGATCTGACCCAGTATGGCATTTTCTTATGTACTAAACACATGTCAATTGATCACCCTTTTGAGACTTTTTTGGGTGGTGGGGTTATTGCAGAAGTAAATCTGTTTACAAATTGAGTCTGTTTGTAGGCTCTATTGACGTTCTCCATTGGGTGACCTCTATCCATTAACAGTCTCTTAATTCCTTATCGTTCCTCCAGTTCAGTCCTCTACCTCTGGGTTGTCAATCTCCTCCTGCAGCTAGGAGACTGGTATGTCAGAATGATGACATCACTGGATATAGCCTGCTGCACTCCCACTCGCATCCCAGTGTAACCAGTCTCCTTGCAGCAGGAGGAATTGACGAGCCTTAGGGAGAGGCTCTTTGGAGGAATGGATAAGGAGCAATAGGGTTTAGAGTAGTTAATGGTCTGTTTGGTTATTAGGCTGCTGTGGCTTTAAAAAAAAAAAAGAGTACACAGCCTTTAGTCAGGCTGTTTCTCACAGATTTCAGTGGAGGAAGGAAGGATTTCTTACCCCCTGCCTGAGTCAGGTCTGGGTTTTTTCTTCCTCGGGGGTTCTGACTCAGGTCAGTGCGAGTCCTCTCCCCCTCTCCTGTTGGGCCCGGAAGCCTCACCTCCCTGACTATACGGGGGTGAGTCCTTCCCTGAGACGGTGCACACAGCTCTCCGGTCTCTGTGTCCCGCGGCTGAATCGCTGCGGTGTTACACTTTTCCTTTCGGGGCCCGGGGTTCCTGATACCTACAACGCCCTGAGCAGATTGCCTGTCCGGTGCGGTAAGTGTTTTCGCCGACATCCGGCAGCTCATTTCGCCAGGCCGTTCCGTTTCGCCGCAGCTGAGGAGCTTCGGGATTTTGGCGCCTTTTTGTTTTCCTGTACGGCGGCCATTTTTGAGACCGCGTTGCAGCCGCGTGGCGGCTGTTTTCCTTTACATTTCTGTTAGCGATTTTATTTTCGTTCTTTTATTTTCTATTACTTTCGTTTATTTTTAGTTGCTGTTGCCTTTTGGATTTCTTTTGTTGTTTTGCTTCCTTCGGTCGGCCCTTCACGATCGCGTGGGGGGGGGGGGGGCTGAGGGAAGTGCTTCCTTTGTCAGCTTTCCCACTTCAGACAGCATAAATAAAGGCCACCTCAAGAAGGCCTAGAGGGTGTCTCCAGTAGCTTGGTTCTGTGCAGGACAGCTTGGTTCCTGGGCGCAGTTCCCTAATATTTTTCTGCTGATGGCTACAAGGCCTCAGTGCCTCTTCTGTGGCACTCGGAGGGGCACAGTCGCCGACACGGGTGTGTGCAGGGGTTGTGCCGCCCTCTCATCGTCTGTTGAGATGCAGCTGGAGACCCCCGAGGCGCCGGTTCCGCCGGTGGTGGTGGAGCCTGCTCCCGCGCGCCTCTTAACGCCAGAGGTGGGGTCGGAGGAGGTAGCCGGCCCCTCTGGGGTGCTCTTATCAGATCAGGAGTCCGGCCTCGGGGTCTTTAGTCCAGCGTTTGTGCTCCTGATGCATAAAGCGTTCTGCTTGCGGCAGCAAGGTAAGAGACCGCGTTCGGGGTCACCGGTGGCCCATCCTCCGCCACTGGTGGCGGAGGGTGGGTTGGGCGCGGACTCCCCAGCCCTGAAACGGGCAAAGCTGGCCGAGCCCGGGGACGGGGCATGGCCGGAAGTGGACGATCCGGAATGGGACCCTGAAGAGGGGTCACAGGACCTAGAGGAAGGTGAGATTCCACAGCCAGAGGAGCAGGCTAAGATCATCCGGGTGTTCCGCAGGGAAGAGTTGGCTGCCTTGATTGCTGAAACATTGCAGATTTTGAATCTCACGCCGCCAGCAGCGCCAGAGGACGACGTGGAAGATCCTGTCATCCAGGCGGTGCGGCAGACACAGGTGGTCTTCCCGTTGCACCGAGTGGTGGAGAAGATGATTCAAGATGAATGGGACAAGCCGGAAGCGGGTCTGCGGGGACTCAAGACACTTTCTCGCTTATATCCCTTGGCGGACGCTGCTAAAGAGAGGTTCCGAATGCCGCGCATAGACGCGGTGGTCTCCGCTGTTACGAAGAAGACCACGATTCCGGTTGAAGGCAGTGCGGCCTTGAAAGATGCTCAGGACCGTAAGGTTGATGGTCTTTTAAAGCAAGTCTTTGAAGCCGATTCTATTTCACTTCAGGCCTCCGTCTGCGGAGCTTGGGTGGCCCGGGCGTGTTTACGCTGGGCGCAAAGGCTTCGCCAATCGTCGCACATCGATCCGGAGGAGCTAAAGGAGTTGGATCGATTGGAGTCCGGGGCGGCCTTCCTCGCCGATGTCCACTATGATCTGATTAGGGCGCTAGCCAATAGCACAGGTTCCGTGGTGGCTGCGCGACTGTCTTTGTGGCTTCACAATTGGGCTGCGGACGGCTCTTCTAAGTCCCGCCTCAGCAAGCTTCCCTTTAAGGGTGGGTTGCTGTTTGGAGAGGATTTGGATAAGTTGGTGAAGGATCTCGGTGAGTCCAAGGCGGGTCGACTGCTGGAGGACAAGCCGAAGCCGCCCAAACCCGGCCAAGGCGGTCGGGGTCAGTTTCGGGACTTTTGGAAATTTCGCTCGGCCCATACCGGTGCTTTTCAGCGCGGGCGGTTCTCTTCCAGAGGCCAGGGCTTTCGTGGGTTTCGGGGAGCAAACAGAGGCTTTTCTGGTAACCCGGGGTCCGCCACGCGGAAGCCCCAATGATGCGAGGCGGGTCTCAGTGGGGGAACCTCCCATAGGCGGGAGGCTTCGGGAGTTTCTTCCCACTTGGACCCTCATCACTTCCGATCAGTGGGTGTTAGAAATCATTCAGTACGGATACGCCCTGGAGTTTGCGCGGCCCGTTCGGGATTCCTTTGTTCTGTCTCCTTGCAGGGGTCCCCAGAAAGCGGTGGCCGTTCACGAAACCTTGCAATGGCTGATTCAGTTGGGAGCCGTGGTGGACGTTCCCAGAGCCGAATACGGCGTGGGTCGCTACTCCATTTATTTCGTAGTGCCCAAGAAGGACGGCAAGCTGCGGCCCATTCTCGACTTGAAAGGCGTGAATCGCTGCTTACGGGTGCCGCACTTTCGGATGGAAACGTTGCGATCCGTCATAGTGGCGGTACGGCAAGGCGAATTCTTGACGTCTCTCGACCTGTCGGAAGCGTATTTGCACATTCCCATTCGAGAGGCTCACCAGCGTTTTTTGCGTTTCGCCCTTCCTTGGGGTCACTATCAGTTTCAGGCTTTGCCGTTCGGGTTGGCAACGGTGCCGCGGACGTTCACCAAGATTATGGTGGCGGTGGCGTTGCGCAAGGAAGGGATCCTGGTCCATCCTTATCTGGACGATTGGTTAATCCGGGCCAAGTCGGCGGAGGAAAGCCGCCATGTAACGGACCGCGTGGTTCGGTTCTTGCAAGACCTTGGTTGGGTGGTCAACCCGACCAAAAGCCGGCTGCAGCCGTCTCAGGACCTCGAATACTTGAGTGTCCGGTTCGACACAAAGGAGGGTCGTGTGTTTCTCCCGCTCAAGCGGGCCGAGGGCTTACGGGCCCTTGTGCGGCGCTTTCTGTCGCTGTCGGCGCCATCGGCGTGGGATTACCTACGGGTGTTGGGCACCATGGCAGCGACCCTGGAAGCCGTGCCGTGGGCTCGATTCCACATGCGTCCTCTTCAGAGGGCTTTGCTACATCGTTGGTCGCATCAGCGGGATTCCTTGAACAAGCGTCTTCTTTGCCCGGGCAAGGTGCAGCGCACTCTTCGTTGGTGGCTGCGCCCATCGTCCTTGGCGGCTGGTCTGCCGCTGGAACAGCCGGAATGGATTCCGCTGCTGACGGATGCCAGTCTGAGGGGCTGGGGAGCCCACTGCGGGACCCAATTTGCGCAGGGGCTGTGGACTCCTCTGGAAGCCTCGTGGGCGATAAACCGTTTGGAGCTTCGGGCGGTGTTCCGGGGCCTTCAGGCGTTCGAAGGGTCCGTGCACGGTCAGCCGGTGCGTGTGCTGTCCGACAACTCGGCAACGGTAGCGTACATCAACCGACAGGGCGGCACCAGAAGTCCCGCAATGGAGGCAGAAGCCGACGAGTTGTTTGCGTGGGTGGTGCCTCGCTTGACTGCGTTCTCGGCAGCGCACATTGCCGGCAAGGACAATGTCACCGCGGACTTCCTCAGCAGAGTTCAGGTGGATGCCGGAGAGTGGGAGCTTCGTCCCGAGATCTTCCTACGGATAGTTCGTTGCTGGGGAACTCCGGTCATGGATCTCATGGCGACCTTTCAGTCGGCCGTTTCTTCAGCAGGCGTCGGGAGCGCATGTCGGAGGGCATCGACGCCTTGCTCCGTCAGTGGCCGTCGAACGGGCTTCTCTATGTGTTTCCACCCTGGGCGCTGATAGGCCGGGTGCTCCAGAAGATCGGGGCACATGCCGGAAGAGTGCTGTTGGTGGCGCCCGATTGGCCGCGGCGTCCTTGGTACACTGATCTCATCCGTCTCCTGGACGGGGAGCCTTGGCGGTTGCCGTCGAGGGCGGATCTCTTACTCCAGGGACCCCTGGTCATGCCACAAGTGGATCGGTTCTCGCTTACGGTTTGGCCATTGAGAGGGCTAAGTTCCTGAAGAAAGGTTATTCGTCGGCGGTTGTCGCGACTTTACTGAAGGCGCGGAAACATTCCACTTCCCTTACTTATGTGCGTGTCTGGCGTATCTTTGAAGATTGGTGTATGTCTCGCCAGGTTCGGCCGGGCTCGGCTTCAGTTTCGATGATCTTGGAATTTCTTCAGAACGGCTTTGAAAAAGGGCTCGCGGCTAGTTCTTTGCGAGTTCAACTGGCAGCCCTTTCCTGTTATCGTGGCAAGGTCAATGGCGTACCATTAGGGTCACATCCTGACGTGAGTCGTTTTCTCCGAGCGACTTCTCGGTTGCGCCCGGCCCGTAGAGTGCATGTGCCGCCGTGGGACTTGAATCTCGTTCTCACGGCGCTGACCGAGCCTCCCTTTGAGCCCTTGCGTCGGGCGTCGTTGAAAGATTTGACTTTGAAGGCGATGTTTCTGGTGGCTATTTGTTCTGCGTAGAGAGTTTCCAAACTGCAGGCTTTGTCGTGCCGAGAGCCTTTCTTGTCTTTTTCCAAGGAAAAGGTGATGTTGCGGCCGGTCCCGTCCTTTTTGCCGAAGGTGGTATCCCCCTTTCATATGAACCAGGCCGTGTGTTTGCCCGTTCTGGGGGACTTGGGGGGGTGACGCCTCGGATCGCAGTCTTCGGCGGCTGGACGTGAAGAGGGTTTTGCGTCAGTATTTGCGAGTCACAGAGCCGTTCCGGAAGTCGGAGCGCTTGTTTGTTCTGTTCGGCGGCGTGCGCAAAGGGGAGGCGGCGGCTAAGGCTTCTATCGCCCGTTGGCTTCGGGAAGCAGTTGTGTCCGCTTATTTGCTTCGAGGGCGTGTTGCGCCGGTGGGGCTCAGAGCGCATTCTACTAGGGCGCAGGCGACGTCTTGGGTGGAGCATGCCTTGATTCCGCCGGCGGACATTTGCAGAGCTGCAACTTGGTCAACACTGCACACGTTCAGCAAGCATTACCGTCTGGATGTGGCAGCTGCCTCGGATGCTCGTTTCGGTGCGGCGGTTTTATCTGCCGGCTGGAAGGGTCCCTCCCATTAATCACTGCTCTGGTACATCCCAGAGGTAGAGGACTGAACTGGAGGAACGATAAGGAAATGATAATTACACTTACCTGGTAATTGTAGTTCCTTGAGTTACGACAGTTCAGTCCTTCCCGCCCGGATGTGTCAGGAGATTCTCGGTTAGTGGCAGGCGGCAGATGTTTACAGGTGAGTCTGCATTTCTTCATTTTTTCATTTCTTTTTGTGCTTTGTTTCCTTCTCGATGACAGGGCAGGTCGTATGAAAGCCTTGTCGGGGGGGAGTACTTTTCGTTCAGAGGTAATGGTTTTCATGATTAGCTACTTATTTGTTGCTCCTTTGAGTCTGCTTTGTTATAGTTTACACTGGGATGCGAGTGGGAGTGCAGCAGGCTATATCCAGTGATGTCGTCATTCTGACATACCAGTCTCCTAGCTGCAGGAGGAGATTGACAACCCAGAGGTAGAGGACTGAACTGTCGTAACTCAAGGAACTACACTTACCAGGTAAGTGTAATTATCATTTCCTGAGTTTTCGTTTGCTCCACTTTGACAGAATTTAAACTCTTCGTTTCTTAGGACCTGGCCTGTTGGATGTTAACTCTACTAAATTGTAATGAGGAATTCCTATCCACCGATTATCTATATGAGGGGTTTAAACTGCCCATCCTGAATGCATGCTAAGAAATCTAGGAATTAAGTCTGAATTAGATGTTTGATTTATTTATTTAACAGGGTTTTTTTATACCACATTATCGTTTTAGTCAAAGCGGTTTACATTGTAACCTAAACTTTAATGTGCATTAAACAGGGATGTGATAACTTGGATCTTTCTGAGGCAATGGAGAATTAAGTGACTTGCCAAGGCAACAAGGAGGACTATTGGCAATCAAACCCTGGTCTCTTATTTCCCAAGCTAGTGGTCTGTCCATTAGGTGGCTACTCCACTCCCATGTTTCAAAGAATTCAACCACGCCACAAATTCATACAACTCCTTTTCTGATCCTGTCCATGCAAAATAGTACCATCTAAGAATCTTCACCAGAATGCAACATGTCAAATTCTAAGTTGCAAACACGCCACTTCTCAAGCTCAGCTACATACAACATAGCAATTGACGGAGCTAACTTGCTGATATTTACTAGGTCTGGTACTTTGTTTTATGTTTAGCAGAAGTCGGTTAAAAAAACAAGTTCTGACTTTTTTTTTTTTTACGTGTAAATCACTGTGAAGTTATCCATCCTTTTCACCATCCTTTCTGCTAGGCAGTTTCCCCAAACTGTGTTTTACACATGAGTAAAGGAAATGGTTCACCTGTGTGCTATTTTTCTGGAACTGCTTTAAGGATTTGTTTATTTGCTTTGCCCTATACTCTGTTATCTCCCAGAGTAATTTATGTTCTGCATTTTGTTCTAGTTCTTCTCTACTTAGTTATAACGATCATTCTCTCTGTCGAGAGAAATTCTACAGCTCAAGTGTAGTGCAGTATTTGGCAGTCAACATAGGAAGGAATAACATCAGTTTGGAGTCCTGCCTCCTTGATTAAAGATTCACAGTAAACACGCCCACTTTTTAAGGAGTGGAATATTTATGGATCTGTAATAAGGTTCAGTTTTAAAAAAGAAATCTGACAGCTGAGAAGTTAGTGTTTCTGGTAAAGACAGCACAAGAGGGCCAGTGGATGAGCTTGTGGAGAAAACTGCTGGCCACTGTGCTTTAGAGACCTTCATACTGTGCTGCGCCCCCCCTCCCCCCCCAAGAAAGTTTAATGCTTTGTTTCAAAGTGCCACAGATGAAGAGTGCAACAGGCAACCATATTTTGAGTCGCACAGAGTTACCATGTAATAATCTTATATAATAGCTCTATCATTTCATAGAAGATATGACTGCAAATTGTAGGTTGATTGTTTTATGTGACTAAAATTAGACCATGTTTCTTTTTTCAAGAGTTTCTGGAGTGTCTATAACAATATTCCTCCTGTGTCAAACCTGCCTCTGAGATGTAGTTATCATCTGATGCGAGGAGAAAGGAAACCACTTTGGTAAGCATCTTACCCTGTAATTATAGATTCACTAGAATGATGGATAAATTAATACTTGTGGGTGCCCTGTCATTAGACAACAGGGAATACTTAATGAAATTTACTAAAAGTTGGCCTTGCACATTTGATTGTGAGTGTAAACGCTGCTAACAGAAAAAGACTTCATATAAAATTCTTGTCCAGACCTAAAGTTTAGCTGGGTAGCATTAAAGAGAGCACATGCAACACCCTGAAGAAGACTGTATGTATTAAAATTCCAAATTCGTTTTACAAGCCCTTATCTGTTTGCCAGTTTATATTCTTTGCAGGTCCTGATGTCTTTTTTAGGGGTCAGTTTTTAAAGTCCAGTTAACCTAGTCAGTCTGCCCAATTGAGGTGGTGGTTCTCTGGTTCTCCCCCACTTTGGGTAGATTCCCGTATAAACTCTTGCCCATGTTACCCATTCTCACAGCCTTCATAACGCAGCTGTGTATATCCAGATTCCGCTGGCGTGATGGCCGCCACAGCTGCTCATGATTCCCTGCTGATTTCTTACTACTTTCGTAGGAGATCAAAGTCCCAGCTTCAGTAAGAGTATGCTTGTATCTTTTTTTTTGTTTGTTTGTTTTTTGTTTTTTCTCAAAGATTGATCATGGTGGGTGGTTTTCTTTTTCCTAAACCTATACCAGGGAAGAGGAAAGCAATGCAAAAGGAGGCGTGTGGAAAATGAAGGTCCCTAAAGAGAGTACGGTATGGCCCAGACTTTCATTCTTGCTTTTGGCTTCGTAGGTGTGGTGGTGGTTAATCAGTTGTGCTTGTAAAATGATTAACCTTAGGCAAGGTTTACTGTTGCGTTTTAACTTTGAGAATGAGTCTTTATTGTAACTTGGTTGTGAGAATGCGACACCACATGTCTGTCTTGGATTCTATATCATCCAGTCAGTGACATGAGCGTTAAAAGCAGTGGTGGTTTCTGCTTATGATAACAGATTTGTCATTTTGAGGGATGGATAAAATGTACTACTTGGACGTTCTTATCTTATATTTAGTTCAGCTCAAGGTGAACTACATTCAGCTACAGTAGGTGTCTCCTCTCCCCGGAGGGCTCACAATCTAAGAGCTAGATTTACAGTAAAGCACTACCACTCTGTAGTAATCGTTAGAACAGTGAACTGAGAACTGGGGATACCAAGTTCAAATCCTATCATTGCTGCTTGTGATCTTGGGCAAGTCACTTAACTCTCCATTGCTTCAGGTACAAACGTTTGGGCCATGGGGAAAATCGCCAGAAAAACCACAGTGTTAAACCACAGCATGGTGGGCATGCCAAATGCTGCATAAATAATTGTGCCTAGCGCACTGAAACGTAGTGTAACTTTTTATGTTACTTTTAATTCTGAATCTTTCCACCAGCTTCAGGCAAGTATAAAGATCCAGCCGAGAGCATCAGCATCCTCTGAAGGTGAAGTTTGACACTTCATGTCAAATGATCCAGGCACCGAGGACGAGCCAGATGCCATTAATCACCCTGACTGGTACCAAAATCATTGCCCCCCTTCCCTTTCACAATAACATTCTAAAGAAGCTGGGAGTGCTTCAGGGCCCACAGGCTACCATATGATTTTTGTACTGGGCGGGGGCGGCACTGGCCCCCCTGATGCTGTGGTCAGTGTCATCAGAGGTCATCCCTGGTGCCTGGATCATCGGAGATGAAGTGTCAAACTTCACCTCAGATAACGTGCCAGGACAGCATGCCAAAGACCTCCGCAGATACTGCTAACGCAGACCCTTGTGCGCATGTGTTTGCTTGTGCTGACTTTGCACGCACACTTGGCATGCTGTTTGCTTACATCATTGCTGCACAAAAAGTCAGCATGTTAAACTTGAGTAACGAAACCCTGTGTTAGTGTGTTGAGCACTGAGTTCTAGCGCAAGGATTTTGCATCAGCCCGTTAGATTGTAAACCCTCCAAAGGTGGGAAGAATACCTGAATGTAACTCTCCTTGAACTTCTGAGTAGGTGTGAGCTGAATCCAATTCTCTTTCCCTTCAGTACATATAAATATGCATTATTGACTGCAGGTCTCATTTTTATGCAATGGGAGCTATTAACTAATAACACACTAACAGCATTAGTGCACACTAACTCCATAGGGCATGTTCGGATAAATCTAGCTGTTTCTTCCTGTGCCAAGAGGATGAACTAACTTGCCCAAAGTCACAGGAACATTGGTGGGATTTGAACCCTGCTTTTCAACCTGCTGCTCCAACCCTTAGACAGCTTATCCATTTTATGTTCAGGGGCCATAACTAGGATGAGTGAGAAGGGCCAGCGGCCTCGGTGGCAAGTGCTGTGTGTACTGCCATGTGGGCAGTTCAGGTTTGATCCCTAGAGTCTGATCTGCTGTTTCCTGAGTCTTGGCGATGCTTTAAGTGTGATACCTGGCCAGAATCAGGGCTCACTGAGTTGTCGACGGAGCCCTACGGCATGCCTCCCAGTCCAAAACTGTCACTACAGCAATCTGACTAGGTATGTTTGGAGGCAGGAAGGAATATCAAATGGGGAAAGATTTGCCAGTTAGTTGATAATGAAGACTTGTGGTATTAAAGCTGAAAGTACAAAGTAGCAGGAGAAAACTGCTGGCTCCAAAAATTGGAGAGGAAGACAGATAAAGAATCGCCAGCCATTCTCTTCTTAGTTGGTCCCTAATTTTAACCACATCTTCAAGAGAAACAAATTCCTAGAAATTGTGTTACTTAGTGGTACCTTTCCAACTAAATTGCTGCTTTTAAGTAACATGAGATTGCATGGCACAATCCTCAATTTTCCATGACCTTCAGCTTATGATATGAGCTAACAAATGTGCAGAACACAGGGTGAAATCATAGCTAAAGAGAACACAATAATACTGCCTTTAATCCCTAAATCTCCTCTCTTATACTTCAGTGTTTGTCAGCACCAGAAATGAATCCATAACACTGCCACTAGATGAATACATAGCGTTATCTTTATAGTGTTCAGTTTCTACTTCCTGATAGTCTCCTAGTTATAAACCATCAAGGGGATAGGAGCAGAAGCAGTACATAGAAAAAAGAACTTCCCCAATGTGAACAGAAATCTAGCAGTCTGTGAGAGCTTATGCTCCGGTGAAATGATTCATTCAGATTCTGCACACATGTAAGAGGTATTTGAATTAGTAGAACGTCCACCCAGCTAATTATGGCATCTGCAGCCTTGTCCTTCCAAAGGAATCTGTATGCCACAGTGGTAGAATGACTCGTGGTGCTATGGACTTCCTTTTTTAGAAAATATGTAAACAAAAATTTTAATGAACTAATTTGTCTTTCAAATGTTCAGTATATTTTTTTTTAAATTCTTAAATGTTCAGCCTGCAGTGTGGAAAGAATTATTACTCGCAACCATTGGGGAGCAGTTTACAGATTGCTGTACACCAGGTAAAGCTACAGTTATTCATCTTGCTCCTTGCGTATCTTTTTTTTTTTTCTCTTTCTCTTCCCCCCCCCCCCCTTTTTTTTATCAGTATTCTTAGTCTGCGATGCTGTAACTTATAAACGGAGGCATTTCTGACCTTCTGCCAAGCATGTTTTCTCTTCGGACTCTCTGGAAGTTGTACATTAAGGGTGGTGTGTAGGTTCTGCATGATCCGAAAGGCTTTTAACCAGTTTTTGTAGTTATTTCTTTTATTCAGCTTCTGTCCTATCTTTCTGTGCAAACACGCAAAACAGGTTCCAAAAATAGCATAAAGATTCAAGTATAAATTTTCGATAACACAATTCCACACTGTGCAGTAATCCCATAGGCAGACAGATCACAAACCCTTAAGCCCTCCCATAAGGTCATTTAACCAGACAGGATCACAGCAATTCATAGATGAAAATAATCCCCACTGATTATATTAAACTAGCCAGATACCTGTGCCTCAATGGACAGGACCCTATCCCCCTGTCTAGGCTACAACCCATAATACAGCAAAAATAACAACCACATGCCATTCTCTGATCTCTAAATAGAATAGAAATGAACTCCCAGCTTCATAGCTAACCATGAAGGAATAAAACTTGGTGCTATCCATTTCAGATTTTATTAAATCCATTTTTGATATAATAAACAGAAGGAAGATGGCAAGGAAATCCACATTGTTACCTTTTAACTTTTAAAAGGAGATTGATAAAGTGAGGAAAATAGTTAAGAAAAAACTAAAAGGAGCAGCTGCAAAGGTTAAAGATTTTCATCAAACATGGTTAGTGTTTCAAGGTACTATCTTGGAAGACCAGTACAGATGTATTCCACGCTTTAAGAAAAGTGGAAGGAACTTCAAAAAACTGCCAGCATGGTTCAAAGATGATGTCAGAGAAGCTGTTGCCAAAAAAGCGTCTTCAGGACATGGAAAAAGGAGCCAAATGACAAATATGGGAAAAATATATATGCAAGTTAGAAGGAAAGCATTGATAAGGCAGACAGAGAGAATTTGAGAAGCTTGCCGTAGAAGCAAAAACCCATAATAAAAACCTTTTACAAGTATATTCCTAGCAAAAAAACTGTGTCTGTTGGAACATTGGATGATAAAGGGGTGCTAAGTGAGGACAAGGCCATAGTGGAGAGACTGAATGAATTCTTTGCTTCGGTATTTACTGAAGAAAATGTAGGGAAGTTTACCGTGCCTGAAATAGTATATAAAGGTGATGTATCAAAAGAATGAAAGAAATATTGATAAATCGGAAAAATGTATTACAACTATTTAATAAACTGAAGAGTAGCAAATCACTTGGACCAGATGGTATACATCTGAGGTTGTTGAAAGAACTGAAATATGAGATTGCAGACTACTATTAGTGGGATCTGTAAATTTCATTAAAATCATCCGTATAACAGAAGACTGGAAAATGGCCATTGTAATGGTGATTTTTAAAAAAGGTTCCAGGGGTGATCTGGGAAACTACAGAGTGATAAGCCAGACATCAGTACCAGGCAAAATAGTAGAAACCATTATAAAGAATAAAAGTACTGAACGTTTATATAGTCATGGTTTAATGAGAGAGAGCCAATATGGATTTAGCCAAGGAAAGTCTTACCTTACTAATCTTTTATATATATATATATTTTTTTGTTTGTTTGTTTGTTTTTTTGTAGGTATGAATAAACAAGTAGACAAAGCTGAGTGAGTTGATACACTATATCTTGATTTTCAGAAAGCCTGTCACAAGGTTCCTCTTGCCAAAATTTAAAAAGTCATGGGATTGGAGGCAGTGTAGTATTTTGCATCAGGAACTGGTTAAAAGATAAAAAGCAGAAGGTAGAACTAAATGGCTAATTTCTCCAATGGAGAAAGGTGAATAGTGGAGTACCCAAATGATCTGTGCTGAGACCGATGCTTTTTAACTTATTCGTAATTGATCTGGAAATAGGAATAATGAGTGAGGTGATCAAATTTGCAGATGACACAAAATTATTGAAAGTTGTTAAAACTCAAGAGGCTTGTGAAGAATTACAAGAGGACCTTGATAAATTGGAAGACTGGGCATCCAAATGACAAATGAAATTTAATGTGGACAAGTGCAAAGTTATGCACGTAGGAAAGCACAACCCAGACTATGGTTACACGATGCAAGTTACCACCTTAGAAAATACCACCCAAGAAATAGATTTAGGCGTCATTGTGGATAACATGTTGAAACCCTCCGCCCAGTGTGCAGCGGCAGCCAAGAGAGCAAATAGAATGCTAGGTATCATAAGGAAAGGAATGGAGAATAAAATAAAGGATATTATAATGCCTCTGTATCATTCCATGGTGCGACCACAACTTGAATATTGTGTGCAATTTTGGTTGCCATATCTTTATTTGTAGTGTTTAGCTCGCACCTTTCCAGACAAGTTACATTAGCCATTTAGTTTTCAAGACAAGTTACATTCAGGAAAAGTATGCATTTCCTTATCCCCAAAGGGCTCACAATTTAAGTTTCTACCTGAGGCAATGGAGAGTCAAGTAGCTTGCCCAAGACCAGAAGGTGTGCCAGTGTGATTTGAACCGTGGTCTTTTTGGCTCTAGACTGCTGTCCTAACCACTAGGCCATTCCTGCACTAGAAAAAGGATATGTCTTAAAAAGAATATAGCTAAATTAGAAAAGATACAGAGAAGAGCAACAAATGGTAAAGGGGATGGAAAGATATCCCTATGAAGAGAGGCTTAAAAGGTTAAGACTCTTCAATTTGGAAGAGAGAACGCTGAGGGGAGATATGATAAAGGTCTATAAATTAATGAATAGAGTGGAATGGGTAAGTGTAGATCGGTTGTTTACGCCATCAAAAATAGAAAGGCTAGAGAATACACAATGAAACTACATTTAAGACTCATAAGAGGAAATATTTTTTTTCACTCAATTTGTAATCAAAATCTGGAATTCTTTACTGGAGGATGTAATAAAAGTTGTTAGTGTAGCTGGGTTTAAAAAGGGTTTGGACAAGTTCCTGGAGGAAAGGTCCATAAACCATTATTAAAGAGGACTTGGGAAATCCATTGCTTACCCCATGATGAGCATTGTGGAACCTGTGTGCCTTTTTGGGAACTTGCCAGCTACTTGTGATCTGGATTGGCCACTGTTGGAGGCAGGATACTGGGCTTGATGGACCCTTGGTCTGACCGTATGGCATCTCTTGTGTTCTTATGATTTATAAGATGCCGGTATAGGGGATCAAAATGACATTTTAAGTCATCTTTGGATGAAGCTGATCTTTCACTATTTTTGTCTGCTTTTTCCTCTTTCCTGGGTGAAGTATTTTCAGAGGCTGAATCCCTATTGTATTGTACCTACAGTGTTGGGCCTTCCTCTGCTTTGGAGCTATAACGGTTCTGACTCTTTGGAGACTAAACACAAGGATTGTGTGCCATGGTGTACACTGCTACAGCGAGCAAAGGCCATTCACAGTGTAATTGATAAAAATTGCCTTAATGTTTGATATATCAGAGTCTCCAGAATTAAATAAGAACACAAATTGTCTTCGATTAAGTGCCGATCTTGCAGATACAAATGAGATATCGAGCCTTTCCTTAACACATACTGTATGTTTTTAGCAAAGAGGGTTTGCTTTCCACTTAAAAGAAAAGACACTTACTGGACAGACATTAAGTCTGACTGGACTGCTCTACACTGGATGATCTCCTTGGTCCCATAAGACATTTTGCTAACAGGTTCTTGCTGGTTCCCCAGTTTCACCCTACTCAGTCTTGATGGGAAGTATGTAATGCCCAAAGGTGTCCATTGATTTTTTTTTCTTTTGCATTGCGCTGTCAACTCTGGTTTAGATGACACGGGTCAGTTGTATCAGGCTTTAACTTTCAGTATCTGAGCACATCTTGAGTTGTGAAGTGAAGATGTAAAAGCAAAGAAAAGTTGGGAGAAGAAAGTGAGAGAATAACTACTTTAAGATTTCTGAAATTATTGTTATATGACATTCTGCGGTCTATTTTTACTGTACATGTCTTATCTATCACAGATTTTTCTCCTTTAGGTACAACATGAAGTAAAAAAGAAATGTCTTGAAAGTTCATGCACAATACTGTAATGTCTTTAGAAACCTGTTGCTAACCACCCTTAAGCTTACTGTAAACTGAAATGTTTTCTTCAGAACAATACTACTTTCTGCACTCTGCAGCACAGAAGGAGAAATGGAGCCCTTTACAGAACCTGAACTCTTAAGCACTGGCCAGGAAGACCACAGTTTGTAGATAGCTCATCTATCAACTGCTCTTCATTAAACTATACAAGAGCAGCCACACAGTCTATATTAATGTTTGGCCTAAGTTGAAACTTCCGCTATGAAAGCCTTGCAACACTGTTGGCATCAAATCTCGTAAAACAAATCAGGGCAAATGACTTGTGTTTAAACTGGTGTGAAATATTTCTAGATGTTGTTACTAATGACCTTTTATTTTGTTGTACGCTGCCTACCCATCCTAGATGACGAAGTAATAGGCGTGAGTGTGAGTGTTCGTGATCGTGAAGACGTTGTGCAAGTGTGGAACGGAAATGCATCGGTAGCGAGTGAGGCAACTGTTCTAGAAAAGATCTATGAACTTCTTCCACAAATATCATTCAAAGCAGTATTTTATAAACGTAAGTATACGTGATTCTTGCCTCCCTAATCGTTTTGTTTATACTGTGGGGTTGTACGGTATATACGAGACATCCATGGCCGTACCAAGTGCTTTCTGAATGGTGTGGCTGCACAGGGCACATTCCTAGCTTGGTACTGTCCTGGAGACCTCTGTATTCAGGTTTGCTTGCAGCCCTGAATTGTTGTTGGGTTTTTGTTTGTTTTTCCTTGTCTCGCGACTCCCTGAAATCAGATTAACACTCGTCTAATTAAATTTAGAACCTAACATGGTGATGTCTAGCATTGTAACATAACATGATGGATAACGGCAGACGGACTGACACAGTCCATACAGCCTACCCAATAATGACTACACGAGGTAGCTTTATGTAAAACCACCTCTAAGGCCACAGGAACAAAAAAAAGTATTTTGTCTTAATGTATTTCTTTGACTACATTGATTTTTGATGATCAATATGATATAGGGCCTCTTATGTCCAATTCAAGAGATGCACCTTTTTTTGTACATCACCTTAATGGTTTTTATGTATCAATATGTTAGAGATTTAATAACAATTCACACATAAACAGAACAAGTACTGTAATGCCATTCTCAAAGGAAACAAATATCAAAGTTCAGAAATACATTTTCCAATAACACATTAATGAACAATAGCCCACATAATGGTGAACTGACACCTTTATCAATTACAGATAGAAAAAAGAAAAACTAAGAAATTAAGAGGTAATACACCTCCAAAATTAACAGGCTCACAAAAACAGAGTGGATCAACTTCATCCCTTCCTGTCAAGCAAAAAAATGTTCTAATTGAGCAACATCAGAAAATACATAGGTACAATTCTGAAAAGCAATGATACGTTTACATGGAAATCTTAAGAAAAATGTAGCACACAGCCCAATTACTCTGGACTTTAATGCAAGAAAACCCTTCCTCTGGACCTGGGTAGTCTTAGAAACATCAGGAAATATATATAATTTATAACCACAAAACAACTTCTCTTTATTTCTGAAATAAGCTTTCAAAACCCGAATCTTATCTGCAGAAGAGAGAAAAGAAGCCATCAAAGTGGCTCTTTTCTCAGTCTTATCAGATGAATCTTCCAAAAAATTAGTTAAGTCCTTATCAATATCAATAGAAATAACATCCAACCCACCTTCAATTTTATCAACCCAGCATTTATTTCCCTGGTGGAATATAGTAACAAGATTGCACAGCAATTTTTTCTGTAAATAGCAAAACTTCATGAAAATACTTATCAAGCAAAATCTGGGGAGAGAGTAGCGATGATATGGGAAAATTCAAAAAATGGAAATTTAGCGCCTTGGCGCTGTTCTCCAGTGATTCCAACTTATACTGAATAGTTAGGAATCTTTAATAGAAGCAGAACTATAATTCTGTAATTGCAAAAGCTGCTTATTCACCACTGAGAATGAATCTTACCAGCTCAGTCAACTGAGCATCTACCTCAGCGAACTTCCGGTTAGACTCTTGTGTATAAACACACAAAGAATCAAATGATGCAGAGACCTTAACATCTATATTGTCAATAGCAGTCCATAAATCCTTCAAGGTAATCTCCTCAGGAGGGATAATCGAAGTTTGCAGTATAGCCGGGACAACCACAGAGTTAGGTAACGGAGTCGAGGAATAAACAGATAGAAGAACCTTATCAGTGTCACTTACCAAAGTAGAAGAGAGCTGGGGGATAGGAGGAGTCCGCTCAACGGAACGCAGACGCCCCTTCAGTGAGAGAGCCCAATTCAGGGAGAGTTAGGAAATGTTTGTCAAGAGGCCCAAACACCTTACCATCCCCCGTATTCGCCAGACCCTTATTCTCCATCGTTTTTTTAACCTTACGTTTCCCCATAATCTCAACCAACAAGCAATTAACACTGTACTCAAAATCACAATCACCACAAAGGGGGAAAGTAGGTGCACACTCCAGCTGTCAGGCCCCACACAGCACGCCAATGAGCTCCAATTACGCCTGCGCTCCAGGACTCAGTCACCCACCTTAATGGTTTTTAAATTATATAATATATGATAAATATCAAAGGTTCTTGCCAGCCATTGAACAATTAACTAGAGGGGTTGTTTTAGAACCATTTATATGTATAGATTGCTTAAATGTGTAAATGGCGATTTCAGAAAGCTGTTCTTGACAAGTGTAGATTCTTGCGAGACAGATTTTGATGGGGGTGGTGTTTGGGAAGGCCAAAAATATAAATGTTTTCCATCTTGCAATGGGAATACAACAAATGCCACTGTCAGGTTTTGAACCAGTTCAGAGGCAAGCATGCTTTTTTTTAAAAATGTAATTATTTCAACCAGGGCTTTACACAAGGGATCAAGTGAATAGTTTTTCTTAATCCTTGTTTTTGTGCTTCTCTAATTGGCAGCACACATATGTATAGATGAGTATGATAGGCCCCCTATAGATGCCACTCTTTGTATGTACTATTGCACATCCTTGCATGTATTTTACAAAAGGCTCTGTGCTTAGCCTTTTGTAACATGCTGTCAGAACTGTGAGCATCATAACTGGGCATTCTGATTCCTACCTTCAGGGTCAGCAACTCAGTCAGCCATGTGCCTGCTGCATAGTGCTTCAGTGAAGTAGCAGGAAGATCTGTGATTTTACTTTTTGGGGGATCAAGTGTGGCTGCTCAACAGCAAAAATATTTGGTTTTGAACAAGAGATTGTGTTTAGTCTGAATAATGAATGAATTATCAAATGAAATCTCCCAGTTTCCTAAAGCTTATGGGACTAGTACTGTTCTAACCTGTATTTCCTTTAGTAGGGTGAGGCCTGAGAATGAATTGTCTGGAGTTGCTTTTTGATTGGGAATTTTAGGAAGGGAAGCCGTACATCTTTGCCAACTAGTGTGAGAAAACAATTGGGGGGTGGTGGTCATTGTTCATGATTAAGAACCAGTAACCTCTTTTAGCAATGCGCTTCATCTTGCATAAAATGTAAAACCTGTTAAAACCTTTGTGTGTTTTTTTTTTCTTCTGTTTAGCTCACAAAGAGCATCATGCGTTTGAAGGCGGGCGGTCAAGGCATTGATTGTGCTCTACAGAATTAGTTTTCCTACATCGTAGGTTCGTGTGAGGTTTGAGCAGGGGGCAGCTGGACACATTCTGCTGGAGCACTACGCTGGCCATTTTTAGATATTTTAATGGATTTGAATTGAGCAAGAAGTACTTGGAGTAAACATCGTGGTGGTCCTCCCCCTTTATTTTGGCTATCTGAATTCTCAGTTCTGTTTTTGTTTTGGATAGTTTTTCCACTGTTTAATTTTGTGTAAAATTTCTATTTTCACTAAGGTAGAAAACTTGTCTTGTAGTTGTACTGTCCTATATGGCTAAATGCCGATATGCACAAACATCATAATGCTGCTGCTCTAGACTTGCCGTATGTGTAGGCTGATTGGCTTGGTTGAAGATGCGTTGTATATATTTTTTAAACATTCCTATCATGTTGAAATTTACTCACGGTCTTCATCCCAGGAGAAGAGGGATTGCACTGCATTGCCTAAGTAATCAAGTCCTCTGAAGTTGCACTGACTAGCACACATACTGTAAAATTACTGCTGGGATAATTGCTGAATGAGAGGATGTACAAGCATACAGCTTGAGTGCTCACTTCCCTTTGCAGAATTGTGGAGACTCTGAGTGCACTGATGAAGATCTTGCAAACCAGTTTTCCCATAGTACAGTTATCTGACTTGACAGGAGACCTGTTTTTTAACTACTCCACATCATGTGTTTTTGTTTTGTTGGGCGCGGGGGGGAGAGGTTGAGTACTTAAGATCCCCCCCACCCCAGTTTTGCCTCTGTTTTATTTTTTTTGTTGTGTATCCCCACAAATGTCGGCAATTCATTGCAGTTAGAGAGATGCTTTCCCCATTCTGTGTACACGTTCCTCCTGCACAACTGATGTGCCTGCATCATAGAGTTTGAGAAGAGGATTTTAGTTACAGCATAACTGTGAACATGTACAATCTTAAACCTGTGAGTGTACTTTGTCCATAGATATAATTTGGAATTGCCAACCTATTTTATCCTTCTAGCACCAAAGAAAATCTTGATTTAGCCGTCTTTAGCAGAAAATGCCATGGAGTAGAAGCGAAAGTACACGGCGCCACCTAGGCCTCATTTGGAAATTGTTGGACTGCACTGATTTCCGCGCCACTTGTGGCAACAGGGAGCCATCGGCCTCAAGTAAAATGATAAATAGCTTTCAGGTTTTATTTTTTTACACTTGCAGCTGTATTTATAACTTTCTTAAATATGCATTTCCCTTCCATACAACTGAAAGCTGCAGTAATGACGTGTTACCCTACTTACAAACTTTCATTTGGTTTCACTAGTAAAATAAATAATTTTCCAGAATAGTCATTACTGGTTTTTTTTTGGCAGGCCTTCTTTCTGAGACAAGTGTGTTAATGTGGACATGCACTGATGGTCTAGATAAGGATTTTTCTGTCACCATGGTATTCATGAGGTATAAAGAGAAATAAAATTCTGAATCACGAATACAGAAATCCTTTTTTGTTTTAGATGCTTACATTTTTCTCTGCTATACTGTAATAGCATAAGGGAAAGTGATTTTTATCTCTATCAGACTTGTGCCTTGTGTGTTTCCAGAATTAAACCTAGGTTGGAATGTTCATTTTGAAGATCTTATTTAAATAAATTCAGTATTTAGCATTATACAGTATGGGGTAGTGTGGTGTTTTGGTTTGTTTTGTTTTGTTTTTAAGTTTACACTGCCAAATGCTTGATCTTGGTTCTAGTGATTTGGACCCCACAGGTAATTTGGTTGTGTATATAATATGCACAAACTGTCATTGTGTAAAATAGATATGCTTATGCATAAATAGAAGAATCTTTTATAGGCCATGGGGGGGAGGGTATTTTAGAAGCATCTCCACAGGTAAATAGCAGCCTGTACACACACTTATTTATTTTATTTATTTAACAATTCTTATATACCGCACTATTTGTTATCAGTGCGGTTTACATTTAACAAAGAATACTCAGATCAGAGAAGACTGAGTTTACATTATAACAGGGAATAGAACTTGGAGAACATGGGTAACTATTTACATATTGACATATATCAGGATAGATGCGGAATACATGAAACTATAAACATAAAGATATGGCATAATAGATGATACTTGATCTAAAAGTACGTAAGATGCTTCCAGGCTGGCGAGAGAAAGCTTGGGGCTTGAGCGTTATGTTGTGTAGGGGACTCTAGTAGGGGATGGGGGATGGTTTCTTGGAGTCGGGGTAGCAGCTTGAGAGAAATGGAGCAGAAAGAGGTGGTGTTTTATTGCTTTCCGGAATTGTAGAAGGTCTCGGATCGCTCTGATTTCTGGAGGGAGGTCGTTCCAACATTTTGGTGTGTAGTGGGCAAAGGTTCTTCTCCTGGTTGTTTGTGAGCACTTTATGGAGTCTATAGGGATAGTCAAAGTGTTGTCTGTTGCTGTCCTTCTGGTTCTACTTTTTGGAGTAGGTGTGATAAGTTCCTTGAGAGAATTGGGGGCGATGTTGTTGATAATCTTGAATGTTATTTGCAGAATCTTATATGTTAGCCTGGAGTATATCGGTAACCAATGGAGATCCTTAAGTATTGGTGTGATATGGTCTGATCTGGCTAGACCGCAGAGGACACGGGCGGCGGCGTTCATAGCTTGTTGGAGAGGATTGAGAGTGCTCTTTGGTAGGCCATACAAGATTAAGTTTGCGTAATCTATATGTGGTAGTATGAGGGCCTGGAAGATGGTTCGGAAGCCGTCCGCAGGTAGCATAGGTTTGAGATGTCTCAGTGTTCTAATTTTATTGTAGATGGACCTGGTGATGTTTTTTATGTGTTCCTTGAAATCGAGATGCTGGTCCAGAGTAATGCCGAGATAGCGTATGGCATTATGGCTTGGAAGCTCCGCATCTCTTACTCTTAGGATGGAGGGAGGAGAGAAGCTTTTGTTCCTTGATATGAAGAGTACCTCTGTTTTCTTGAAATTAATGTGGAGGTTTTGGGTAGTTAGCCAGTCTGTGATTGCGTTGAAGCAGTTGACAAGGTTGGTGAATTCCGGATGTTTGACTTTGAACGGGGTAAATAGCAAAACACCATCGGCGTAGATTAGGGTAGAAATATTGAAGGATCGGATGATGTTGCATATCGGCTGCATATAGATATTGAACAGCAGAGCCGATAGGGAGGAACCTTGTGGGACACCTTGTTGTTGGTGGAATGGTGCCGAAGTTTTAGAACCAACCCGGACTTGTTGCCAGCGATCCGATAGGTAAGATTTACACCACTCCCAGGCAAGGCCATGAATGCCCTTTTCCAGGAGGCGGGTAAGTAGCTGATTGTGATTGACGGAATCGAAGGCAGCTGAGATATCCAGGAAGATGAGGGCGAAACCATTTTCTGTGTTGTCAATTCCTCTATTCAGGGTGTTGGTGAGGGTGGTGAGCAGTGTTTCTATTCCATGCGATTCTCTAAAACCGTGCTGGCAGGGGTCGAGGGGGGGCTGCTATGTCTATATGTTGTTGGATTTGTCTGTAGATGACCTTCTCGATTATTTTAGCAAGTAGAGGAATGCTCGAGATGGGTCGGTAAGATTCTGTCTTTGATGGGTCGAGTCTGCTGTTCTTTAGGAGGGGTCTTATTGAAGTTTGAGTAAAGAGGAGAATGAGCCGGTTGCAAAAGATAGACGGATGATGATTAGTAGAATTTGGGCTGAGTTCAACTCGAAGGGTCCTGATCCAGTGGGCTGGGCAGGGGTCGTTTGGGGCTGTTGAGGTGTTGATGCTGACAATGAGGTCTTGCATATTCTTCTCAGCAGGAGGGGTAAAATGTGTGAGTGATGTTTGTGAGGTGGGAGTTTGGTAGGGAGGGGACACTGTTGGTGCTGGCTGATTACTTGCTGTGAGGGATTTGGATTGGAGGAAGTCGGCATATGACAGGGGGGGAATTGGGACAAGTTGGGTGGGGGAGGGTTCCTTGATTAGGGATTTCACTAGGTTGAATAGGTCTCTAGGTTTATTGATTGAGCGTTGAAGGAGCTGGGCGTGGTATTCTGAGGTAGATCCTCTCACGATGAGACTTCAGGAGTTCAAGGTAGGCTAATTTGTGGGTCTGGGATCGGGAGCGTCTCCACGTTCTCTCGTGCTTCCTGAGTTCGATGAGGGAGGCGCGGAGTTCTGATGAGAACCATGGAGCATGTTGTCTTCTACTTTTATTTTATTTATTTATTTATTTAACACTTATTTATATACCGCATCTTCCAGCGATCAGTTGCGGTGTACAATTAACGAGTTATTGGAAGATGTTGGGTGGGTGAATTCTTTCAATGTGGTGTTCCAGTTGGTGATTGCTTATGGATCAGCACCATACCAGGAGAGCCCCGTGACAGATTTCAGTCATGTAGTGTGCTGCAGGAAAGAATAACTGTCCACAGTTTGTTTTCAATATGTTGACCATTGGTTTCATGGAGCAGTGTCCTGTTTTTATTATTATTTTGAAAGATTAGACAACCTCCTCCTATTTTAGTTTTAAAAATATCTGATATCCCCTCTCACTCCTAACTTATTTAGCCTTTCATCAGAAGAAAAATGTTAATCCTCTCTATCCTTTCTGTTGCCTTTCTGCTATAATCTTTCCGAGATGGGGCCCTTCTGCTGTAATCTTTCCGAGATGGGGCAACCAGGACCGTACACTACTGACCTTTTTCCATTTGGGAAAACTAAAAGTCCACGAGAAAGGGAGACCAGTGGCTTCTCGCAGGTGGTAGATGAAAAACTGGATTCTCTGGGGTTAAGCAGGCAGGAAGGAGGCACATACGTGCAGATAATCCAAAACCACCTCTGTGCTTTGGGAGATCAGTCTGAGACGTCGCCTTCCTAGTGTGACTGCATCCCCCTGCTTGTCTCCGGAGAACCACCTGGTTATTCAGTGGGGTACACTTTGTAACAGGGCTCAAAATGTTGGCTGCACTTAGGGCTAGAAGTGATGCTTTTGCTTTATATCACATGTTGGCAAGTTACTGCTTGCCATGTGGAGTTTTCAAATATTACCCAATGTAAAGAGAAAGTGAGGCATGGGTGGCTTTATTTTTCCTTTTTTTTCAAGAACACAGGGCTCATTCACTGTTCCACCCAGAAAATGTTGCCAGCTTGGTGGGATGGGGGGAGTACTACATCATATTTTATAAAATTGTTCTTTTAATTATAAATACAACCCCTCTAACTCTGCAAACATAAACATTTTAAAGTAAATAATCCAGGGCAAAAATGAATTGCATAATTTTACATGTACTGATGCAATGATTTGTGTAACACAGGAAAGAAAAGCTGTGCTTAATAAATAACAGTGGGGCAGATGGTAAAATCAGCCATGTAGTGCGGCCTTTCCAAAGGTCCCGGTGAGAACACTGCGCAGTCAGAAGCTTGCTGTAGTTTCATATTTGCCTCGTGGTTTGAGGGAACACCTTCAGTGATTTATGATTAAAGAAACAAGCCCATTCAACTTCCATATTTAAAAATAATACTGATACTATAATAACCCACCCTCTTTCCATACAGAGTTAAGGAGCAGCCTAGTGGTTAGAACACTGGCTTGGTAATCAAGCAACAAGGGTTTGATTCTCACTAGCACTCTTTGTGTCCTTGGGCAAGTCACTTAACCCTCCATTGCCTCGGAAGAAAGGCCTGGCAATCTACTTCCGGTCACACTGCCAAGAAAACCCAGGAGCTTCTGGGTCGTCAGGAGTCAGCACTGACTCGAAGGCACACATTGCATTGCATTGCTTTCCATACAACGCCCGCTTTCAAAGACAGGTAATCATTAGTATCAAGAAGAGCAGTATGGACTGGAAAATGATGCATTATCCAACTTGATTGATCAAATCTTTGTGTGGACATGAAATTGGTGGCATAGCCAGCATTGCTTTTTAATGAGCTTAACATGGGGGGGGTGGGGATGTGCGACCCCACAAGCCAGTGTCAGCGTTTGTACTGTGCACTTCTGCTTTCATTAGACTGTTCTGCTGCTACTGACGGGGTGGGCCTAATGTCGAAGTGGAGGGGCAATGGCCTACTTGGACCTATCCTTGGCTTAGGCCACTGCACAAAACGAGATTTCGGAAATCTAATTGTGCTGCAACCTTGTTTGTCTCCAGTTGCTATACAATTTAAGTAGGAAATTGGAGATCAGGACTGAACCTTGATCATTTCTACACAAGCCAGCACAATAGCTTATCCAGTTGCAGAAAGGCCATTCTTATCAGTACAGTAGCTTCTTGTTGCGAGCACATCTTTAGACCTCATGTTTCTATAACAGGAATGAGCCGTTTTGAACACGGAGCTTGGACAATGTTATAAGCAGAATGTTCTAAGTTAAATCCACTGTATCTGTCAATGTCGCAAAGAGCATGCATGTCGCTGCATCTTTTATGGTAAGCTTCTGTTATAAATGTCAGTACTTTTATCCTGTAGAAAGACATTGCAGAAGGTTGCAAGGAAGTTTTACCAAAAGGGTGCTTTAAGCATGTTTTACCAGATTCTTTTACATTTTACATCCCTCCATATAAAAATTTTCTTCTAAACATTTCACTAAAAGCAGATGTAATTTTAAAGCAAAGAAAACAAAAATGCATGTCCATTTTATACCATACTATACTAGGATCTGTTCTGTACGTGGAAGTGGCTGTTGCTTAATATGAGAGCTCGTGATATGTTTATGAAAATGGAGTAGATGCCTCATCGTTCATGGAAATGTGTGTCTATGAACAACTTGCAAAACTGAATGTGCACAAAGCCATTGGGCTGGGTGCCAATACTAAGGAAGTTCAGAGAGGCCATGGCACATCACTGAAGGATGTGTTTAATAGATCTCTGGAGACCAGAGAAGGGCAAATGTGGTCCTTCTTCATAAGTGGTAACAAAAGCGATGGGAAACGACACTGTACCTGTTCTTGCTAGTGTGAAAAGTAATGGAAATGCTATTGAAGAAAGGGATGATGAACCGTTTACAATTTGGTGGCTTGCAAGATCCAAGGCAACATTGTTTTACCACATCTAATTAGGACATGTGATCTAACATAGTATATGACAGCAGATAAAGACCAGTATGGTCCATCTAATTTGCCCAGTAAGGTGGCTAGAGTGATTGTAACTATTGCTCCGTGCAAGTCACCCACCCCCCACCCGCACTCTTATCGACATATCAAAGCTATTTAACTTTGCTTTGAATTCATCCTCTCTTGCTATAAATGGATCCAATCTGTCTGTCCCATGCCATTTTGAATTCGGTCACTGTATTTGCCCCAACCACCTCCAGCGGGAGGGCATTCCCTTTCAGTGAAAAAGTATTTCCTGATGTTGCTTTTGTTTACCACCTTACAACTTCATCATACGCCCTCTAGCTTTACAGCTTCCCCTTCTTTGAAAAAGGTTTGTTCATTAATGCCCTTTACGTATTTAAAGGTGTGTATTATATCTCCCCTGTCCCTCTAGAGTATACATATTTGGGTCTTCAAGTTTCTTCTCATATGTCTTCTGGCACAGGTTCCAAATCGTTTTGGTCTCCTTCCTCTTAACAGTCTCAAGTTTTGTTTTTTACATCCTTTGTGAGATATGTCTCTAAAACTGAGCACAATACTCCCAAGTGAGGCCTCGCCAACAACTTGTACAGGAGCATTAATACTTCCTCCTTTCTGCTGGTTATTCCTCTGTGAATGTAGCCCAGCATCCTCATGGTCCACTACAGCTTTGTCGCATTGTTTTGCCATTTTGAGATCCTCGGACTATGACCCCTGAGGTCCCTCTCCTGATCTGTGCATGACAACCTCTCTCCCCCTATCGCATACGATTCCTTTGGATTTATGTATCCCAAGTGAATGACTGCCTTTCTTCACGTTAAAATCTTACCTGCCAAGCATTAGACCATTCTTCCAGTGTTTGTAGATATTTTCTTATGTTGTCCGCTCTGTTGCAAATTTTTGTGACATCTGAAAAAAGGCAGACTTTTCTATTCAATCCTTCTGCAATATCACATGCAAATACATTGAACAGTATTGGTCCCAGGACTGATCCCGTTTTACCACCACCACCACCTGTCCTCTGTCAGTCAACCAATTTCTGATACAGTTCACCGTCTTGGGACCTATCCTTTGATCCTGAGGAGACTCATGAAAAATACTGAGCAGCCTGGGGATGGATCTTAAGATGATGAACTATATTAGAATTTGATTGAATGACGGGAAGTAGAGGAGGAAAAAAAGATGAGTAGTTGAAGTATTTCTTGGACCTGTCCTGGGCCCTAGTCTGTGTGATGTCTTTGTGAGCAAAACTGCTGAAGCATTCAATGAGCTTGCCTTTTTGCAGATGGCATGAAGATCTGCAGCATTAGTGTACATCCTGAGGGAGTAGACAACATGTGATATAACCACCAAGCATTTCACCCGTCTCTTTCAGTATTGTAAGAGATGGGTCATAACAAATGCAGTGTGATAAATTTGACAGTGCAGAAATGCAAAGGAGCTATCTGGAGGAGGGGGGAGGCTGATGTGTGCGCACTGGGAGAGAGAGCTTTGTAGGGTGGTGCCTTTGGTTTGCAAGGTAATGGAAAAATGCGAGAAGGTGACCAAAGCCAGAAGGATGCTGGGCTGCCTAGAGCAGAGGTATAAGCAGCAGGAAGGAAAAGGTGATGAGCCCTCATGTGATATACTGTGTTCAGTTTTGTAAGCCCTATCTTTGTAAGGGGCTAGAGGTAGTCCAGAACAGGCACCAGGAGATCCACGTGATGAGGCTGGAAGACCTGCATATGAACACCAGAGAGGATATATACAAATACCTAAGTATTAATACTCACCTGTTTTTCTGAAGGAAGGTTATGCTGTAGAAGTAGGAACATGGCATGCAACTGCAAGGATGGCTCCTGCTGCAATTCTGCATGCTTTGTCAGATTATCAGCATATTTATTTTGAGTGATTTTTTTTTTCTTCCCTAAATTGCATTTTTAAACTAAAATGATCGTGCAATGCAACCTTTTTGAATTATTGTATGCAGCATTCCAGCAGGCGTAAAGGTGGGTAGACTTGGATGCGAGTTCAGGACATTCTCCACAGAAAGGGTTGTGGATACCTGTAATGCACTCCCAGAGGAGGTGGTGGAGATAAAAACAGTACTGGAATTAAAAAGGTATGAGAGATACACAGAAGCAATCATGAGACTTTGACCTAGCACTGGGAAATAATAGCTGCTGGGCAAGAAAAGTATTACTTACAAGCATGGATGTCAAGCAGCACAAGCAAGTTATTTGCTGTGCTCTGGTTTCTGTTGTTTAGACCTCTTCGCGTTGTGGGGGCTGCTTGGGTGGAATTTACATTACTGCCACGCAGCACAGATTCAGAGGAGTGTGCAAAAGGCTGAGCTCAACATCGGGATTTTAATGTGAGGTCTGAGGAGATAGTAAATATAGAAACATAACAGCAGAAAAAGACCACATGGCCTATCTAGTCTGCCCTTCCATATGAACTACTATAGTCCCTTTTTCCCTTTAGAGAACGTCTGAGTTTGTCCCATTCTTTCTTGAATTCAGATACTGTCCCCATCTCTACTACCTCCGCTGGGAGACTATTCCACGTATCTACCACTCTTTCCGTAAAAAAAAAAAAATTCCACATCTTACTCCCAAGTCTGTACTCTTTCACCTTCGTCCTATGTCCCCTTGTTGCAGAGCTTGCATTCAATAGAAAGACACTCTCCTCCTGTGCATTTATGCCATGGAGGTATTTAAAATGTCTCTATCCTGCCTTTTCTCTAAAGTATACTTATTAAGATCTTTAAGTCTGTTCTCGTATGCTACATAATAAAGACCACTAACCATTTTAGTAGCCACCCTCTGTACCGACTCCATCCTGTTTATATCCTTTTGAAGGTGCGGTCTCCAGAACTGCACAAAATACTCCAAATGAGGTTGCACCAGAGACTTATACAGAGGCACTATCACCTCCTTTCGTCTGCTGGCCATTCCTCTCCCTATACAGCCAAGCATCCTTTGGCTTTTGCCATCGCCTTTTCTACCTGTCTAGCCACCTTAAGATCATCAGAAACAATCATGCCCAGGTCCCGCTCTTTCTTTGTGGACAGAAGTACTTTGTCACCTACACCGTACCACTCCCTTGGATTTTTGCAGCCCAAATGCATGCCCCTGCATTTTTTAGCATTGTTTCAGCTGCCAAATTCTAGACCATTCTTCAAGCTTAGCTAGATCCCTCCTCGTGTTATCTGCTCCTTCCTGGGTGGCTATAGCAGATTTTGGTATAATCTGCAGAGGCAAATCTTATCCCACAGCCCTTCCACAATATCACTAACAAAGATGTTAAAAAGTATCAAACCAAGGACAAATCCCTGGAGCAATCAGACCAAGGACAAATCCCTGGGGCACACCACCGTTAACCTCCTCATCAGAGTGAAATCCATTTACCTGTACCCTTTGTAGCTTATAGGTCTTCAGTCTGTGCTGGTGAGGACTTTATGGCTGTTCCCTAAGCATAAGGCACTTGGAAAAACTCTTCTGGCTTTGCTGAAGGGAGTGATGAAGGAAAACAGCAGGGAGGTGTGCTGGAACATGCATGTGTTGGAATGCTATGCGGTGCATATACAGCAATAGCTTTCTGTGCAGAATAATATTGCTGTTTATGCAACAGGTAGCAAGCTTGCGCTTTTGCCAAATTTTTTTTTGTGTAATGTAGACTCCTGTGCACATGTGCCTGGTTTGCTCTCCTGGTTTAGCTTAACCTTTTTGTGCACAGCTCATTTGCATACTGTTTACCTACAGCAAAATGGCTGCCTTAAACTTGCTTTAGGAGACCCCTGAACTCTAGGTGGGGTTTCTGCATCAAGCCCTTACTGCGCACAGCCCTGGAGAGCTTGGATAAGTGCGGTGTTCCTTATCGTTCCTCCAGTTTAGTCCACACTTCTGGGTAGTGCACCACCTCCTGCAGCTTGGAGACTAGGCATGTCAAAAATGTGATGTCACTGGATGTAGTCTGCTGGCATCTCCCATCAGCCCCAGTGTGTCCAGTCTCCATGCAGCAGGAGGGCGTAGTGAGCCTAGGTGCTGGGCTCACTAGAGGAACACATAAGGAGCTTTAGTGTAGAGTAGGAGTAGTTTTGGTTTGTTTTTGGGGACTCCTTTAATGTTTTCTTCATTTGGGGGTCTGTAGCTTTAAAAAAAAAAAAAGAAAGAAACAGTGTGAGCGTGCTTTCTCTTGCTTGGGCCGGGTCCTGCTTCACCTGTCTGTTTCTGATGTTAAAGTACTTACCCGGCTCAGATCTCTCTCCCTTGTGAGTACAGGAGAGAGCTCTGCATTGTAGGAGCATCACTGGTATCCGGCGCTTCGGGACAGCTGCGATCCGGCAGGCTCAGTCTGATAGACAGCGGGGAGCTTGTTCGCGGCTGATCGCTCGCTGTTTAGCTGAGCGCGGCCTCGTGGACTGGAGCTCCAAGGCAGCAAGAGAGCACCGTCTATCCTGGCAGGTACTGTGTTGGGGAGAAGTTTGGCGGTACTATCGGGGTTAGGAAGGCCGCAGGTGCGCGAGCCCGATCTCGGCGTTATTGGCGCCCTTTTGCTTCTTCCCTCAGCAGCGGCCATTTTAGCAGCATGGTGGCCGCGTGGTGCGCCGCTGAGCCGCGGATCTCAAGGGGTGATAGTTTTTAGCCCGTTTTTTGTTTTGGTTTTTTGGTTTTCTCTCCCCCGGTGTCGCGGTTCTGAGATTTTAGAATCGTTAGTTTATTAAAGAAGTTTCCTTTGAGGAGGGGGGGGGAGTTTGGTTAACTCGGAGGGCCCATAGCAGCAGGTGGTAGGCCCTGGATTGTCTTCCAAGTCCTGGAAACTTGGGATTATTGAACTAGCCCCCTGGTTGGGGGAAGGGTCTGGCTGTTTAAAAAAAAAAAAAGAAATTTTTTTTGTGTGTTTTTGCACACAGTTGTCTTTTCTGGTTTTCTGTTGGGATGTTTTATCAGAACTGTGGAAGATGGCATCCCGTCCGCTTTGTGTGGTCTGTGGTTCCCGTAGGGGCGCGATCACGGATTCTGTAATCTGCAAGGGCTGTACGGTGGCGTCTGCCAGCGTAGAGCAGCAGTTGGAGATAAACGCAGGTCAGGCCCTGCAGGCTGTGTCTGCTGAGCTGGAAAGAGAGGTTCTGCTGGCCAGTTCACCAGGGGCTGGACAAGAGGACCATCAGGGGTCACTTCGGAGTCGGGCCCTCAGCTCAGAGATTTCTGCCCGGACTTTGTGTTAATTATGCATCAAGCCTTTTGTTTACGTAGGCAGGGGAAACTACCGGAACCCTTGCCATCGTCTGAGACTGCAGCAGTCAGGTCTGGCGGAAACGGGTAGCAGTTCTGCCAGGCCTCCTAAGCGGGCCAGACCACGGGACCTTTCACCCTTGGAGTTGGAGTGGCAGGAAACGGAGGACAATGAATTAGATCTGGAAGTCAGAATGGAGGAGTTGGAAGAAGAAGAAATTCCAGAGCCAGAGGATCAGGCGAAAATTATTCAGATATTCCAGAAAGATGAATTGACTGCTCTTTTCACAGTATCTCTTCAGACACTAAAACTGGCCATGGAGCAGCCAGTGGAGGAAGATAATGGGGAAGACCCAATCATTCAGGTGGTGAGACAAACTCAGATAGTGTTTCCCGTCCACAAAGTGGTAGATCGCAGGATACAGGATGAGTGGGATCAGCCGGAAGCAGGTCTTGGGGGAGCTTGGGTTATGAATAGGCTGTATCCTCTGGCAGATAAGGACAAGGAGAGGTTCCGTTCCTGCGGATCGATGCGGCGGTGTCAGCGGTAACGAAGAAGACCACTATTCAAGTGGAAGGTAGTTCTGCCTTGAAAGATGCGCAGGATAGAAATGTGGATGGTTTGCTGAAGCAATCCTTTGAAGCCAACGCCTTGTAGTTGCAAGCTTCCATTTGTGGGGCTTGGGTGGCGAGAGCATGTCTTCACTAGTCACAGGGTTTGCAGCATGCAACCCAGCTGGAGCAGGAGGGTCTGCGAGAGCTAGATCATTTAGAGTCGGGATCAGCTTATTTGGCAGACGTGCATTATGATTTGATCAGGGCTCTAGCTAATAACATGGCGTCTTAGTAGCTGCCTGCAGATCCTTGTGGTTAAGAAATTGGGCAGCGGACGGTTCATCTAAGACCCGTCTCGGTAAACTTCCATTCAAGGGGCGGCTGTTGTTCGGAGAGGATCTCGATAAACTGGTTAAAGATTTAGGGGAGTCCAAGGGTGGTAGGCTCCCAGAGGATAAGCCTAAGCAGGGGAAGGCCTCGCCGACCTTTAGGGGCTCCTTCAGAGATTTTAGAAGGTTTCAGATGTCTCGCTTGGGTGGTTTTCAAAGAGGAAGATTTGCTCCCAGAGCCCAAGGGTTTCGTGGAGCAGGTAGAGGTTTCACCGCGACATCCGCAGCGACAACTCGAAAGCCATAACGAAGCAAGGGGGGCTCTGGTGGGAGGCGATCCGATAGGTGGGCGACTTCGGAATTTTCTTCCTGCCTGGGTCCGAATAACATCCGATCAGTAGGTCTTGGAAATAATTTGCGAGGGCTATTCTCTGGAGTTTGCAAGACCAGTTCACTATTCATTTTGTGATGTCTCCCTGGCGATTTGCAGCACTCTGAATCGACTCTTGCAAATCGGAGCAGTCATCACAGTACCCAGAGGGGATTACAGCAGGGGTTGATACTCCATTTATTTCGTGGTCCCAAAGAAGGACGGGTCCCTTCGCCTAATCTTGGACCTAAAAGGAGTGAACCGGTGTCTTTGGGTACTACATTTCAGGATGGAAACGTTGCGGTGCGTCATTGTAGCGGTGTGTCAAGAGGAGTACTTGACGTCCCTCGACCTTAAGGAAGCATATTTACATATCCCGATCAGAGCAGGGCATCAAAAATTTCTGCGTTTTGCTCTGCCGTGGGGGGTCATTATCAATTCCAGGCATTGCCCTTCGGTCTAGCAACAGGGTCGCGGACCTTCACCAAGATCATGGTGGTGGTAGCCGCAGCATTGCGAAAGGAGGGAATTCTGGTACATCCCTACCTCAACGATTGGTTAATTCAAGCAAAGTCCAGGAACGAAAACATAAGAGTTATGGACAAAGTAGTGAAGTTCTTGGAGGGGCTCGGCTGGGTGGTCAATTCAGCAAAAAGCCATCTGAGCCCGTCCCAGGATCTTGAGTATCTAGGATTATGGTTCGACACACGGTGGGGAGCAGTGTTTCTCCCGGATCGAAGAAGTCTAGTTCAACAAGTGGTATGTCGGTGCCGGACAACTCCGGCACCTTCAGCATGGAGTTACCTCAGGGTGCTGGGAACAATGGCGGCAACCTTGGAAGTGGTGCCATGGGCCAGGTTTCATATGAGGCCGCTGCAATGGGTGTTACTTCGCCAATGGTCCCATCAGTCTGACTCGCTAAGCAGAAGACTGTCCTGTCCTCTGGGGGTCAGGCAGGCGCTGAAGTAGTGGCTACGTCCAGAATCCCTTTCGGCAGGAATGCCTCTGGAGCAACCAGAGTGGCTTCCCTTGTTGACGGATGCAAGTCTCGTGGGATGGGGAGCTCATTGCGGAGAGCTCTTTGCGCAAGGACTTTGGTCAGGTCAGGAGAGTGCTTGGTCGATCAACAGATTGGAGCTACGAGCGGTGTTGGCTCTGCACACATTCGAAGCAACGGTGAAGGGTTGTGCAATACGGGTTCTGTCGGACAACTCCGCCACAGTGGCCTACATCAGTCGGCAGGGCGGTACAGGAAGTGTACAGCCATGGAGGAAGAGGCAGAAGCGCTGTTCACAGCGCACATTGCAGGGAAGGACGTGATGGCAGATTTCCTCAGCAGGGTTGGGAGTTGCATCCGGAAGTGTTTGCATAGCTGTTTCACTAGTGGGGGCTGCCGATCATGGATCTCATGGCGACCTTCCAGTCCGCGAAGGTGAGTCGGTTCTTCAGCAGACGACGAGAAAGGATGTCCGAAGGGATCGACGCACTACTGCAGAGTTGGCTGGTGTCGGGTCTTCTCTGCGTTCTACGTGTTTCCGCTGTGGGTGATAGGTCGAGTGGTGTAGCAGATAGAAGCTCATTGAGGGAGCGTGTTGCTAGTGGCTCCGGACTGGCCAAGGCGTCCATGGTACGCCAATCTCATTCGTCTTCTCGACGGGGAGCCGTGGAGATTACCAGTTTCGGAGAGTCTGTTGATTCAAGGTCTGCTGCGGATGCCTCAAGTGGATCGATTCTCGCTTACGGTCTGGCCATTGAAAGGGCAAGGTTAAGGAGAAAAGGTTATTCTGGAGCAGTCACCTCAACTCTGCTTAAAGCAAGGTAGACGTCTACATCTCTGGCGTATGTTCGTATATGGCGTGTATTTGAGGACTGGTGTTCGAGAAGGTAGGTGCGCGCTGTGAAGGTTTCTGTACCGATAGTCTTAAGTTTTCTTCAAGAGGAATTTGACAAGGGCCTGGCGGCCAGTTCTTTGAGCGTTCAGTTGGCAGCGCTGTCTTGCCATAGAGGCAAGGTTCAGGGAGTGCTACTCGGCGCACATGCAGATGTGTGTTTTCTGAAGGCTGTCACCAGGTTGTGCCCCTCTCGTAGAGTGTTGGTGCCTCCGTGGGATCTCAATTTGGTTTTGGGAGCGCTGGCTAAGGTGCCTTTCGAACCGTTGCAGCGGGCATCCTTAAAGGACTTAACTCTGAAGACGGTGTTTTTGGTGGCTATTTGTTCAGCGAGGCGCATTTCGGAGTTACGGGCATTATCTTGCAGGGAGCCGTTTTTATTTTTTTCTCATGAAAAGGTGGTGCTACAGCTGGTTCCATCCTTTTTGCCTAAGGTAGTATCTCCGTTTCATTTGAATCAGACAGTTTCCCTTCCGGTGCTGTGTTCCGTAGGTGGGGACACAGTGGACTGGGGGCTATGCCGATTGGATGTTAAATGGGTGCTTCAGCATTATTTAAAGGTGTCAAGAGGCCTTTTGCAAATCAGACAGTCTGTTTTGTTTTGTTCAGGGGTTCCCGTAAGGGTGAAGCAGCTGCGAAGGCTTCTATTTCTCAGTGGATTAGAGAAGCGATTGCATCAGCATATCTCTTGTTGGGAAGACAGGTCCCAGCTGGCTTACGAGCTCATTCTACCAGAGTGCAAGTGACTTCGTGGGAGGAGCACAGTTTGGTTCCACCTGTGGAGATTTGTAGGGTGGCTACATGGTTGTCTCTTCACACTTTCAGTAAGCATTACCGCCTAGATGTGTTGTCAGCAAAGGATGCTGTATTTGGGGCGGCGGTGTTGCAGGCAGGTTGGAAGGTCCCTCCCAATAAATACTGCTCTGTTACATCCCAGAAGTGTGGACTAAACTGGAGGAACAATAAGGAAATGGAAATTACACTTACCTGGTAATTGATGTTCCTTGAGGGACTCCAGTTTAGTCCTCATTCCTGTCTGAGATAGTACAACAGCAATGAAATTTCAGTTGGAGTAAGACTTTGATAACCGGTAGGTATTGTTATTTCTCTTTTTCTGTCTATTCTTGTTCTTTTAGTCTGTCTCTCTGGATGAGGCAGAAGGAAGTGGCCCAAGGAAAAAGCTCTGTCAGGAGGGAAGTTCTCTTGTATATAGTACTCGTTATACGTTTAGTTTTTGCAAACAGTTAATTGGATATGGTTGGCTACTTCTTTGTTGCTCCTTTAAGTGTGCTTTGTCAATAGTTCACTGGGGCTGATGGGAGATGCCAGCAGACTACATCCAGTGATGTCACGTTTTTGACATGCCCAGTCTCCAAGCTGCAGGAGGAGGTGCACTACCCAGAAGTGTAGACTAAACTGGAGTCCCTCAAGGAACATCAATTACCAGGTAAGTGTAATTTCCTTTTGCCATTTAAACGTTGCTGCTGCAGGTCCCAGAGAGGGGTGGCAATGGGCACCCTGGGAATGTTGGTGCTGTAGGTACCCAGTAACTGCAGACTTCTAGGACGTTTGTTAAAAGTGTGCCTAAGTCTCTTGATGATTGTAAAAACAGCAATCACTCAAGATTTGAGTATTGCAGACATCTGCTATAGGTGTTTCTGCCTGTAAGTGGATGTTACGCTACTTTCCCCTTCACTTTATAAATCCAGATGTTCGACAGCAGGTTGTGTGTGTTGTATTTGCATTTCATGATCGTTCACCCTCCATTACTGCAGTGCCGCAGAGTACGAAATGCTATTACTTTCCCTGTGCCCCAAACCTTTGTCACCCTAGAACAGATCGTGCACTGTATCCCAGCAGGACCTCATCTTGCTCTGACTAGCTTAACCTTGTGAGAATGTCAGCCTGTGATTATTTAATTTGGTCAGGTGAAGAATTTCCGTGTCTGGACAGACTGAGCAGCAATGTGCAACCCTGGAAGGCAAGGTATCCTCTAAGCTTAACATGCTCTGCTGGCAAGCAATTCTTTCCTTATCGCTGAAATAAAGTTAGATTGCCTTTCCACAGTGAGATGGTACATGGGTCCTCTGGGAAATGCAGAGTGCTTGTAACTGCTGCCACCTAGTGTTGAAAGGAAAAACTATGTGAAATTGTAATGACTGATATTTTAAAAAATGGAATGTTGCTTTGGAAGTTTGGAGGGTTGTAAAGTAAAATTCCAGACAAAATAATTACGGCACCAAAATCAGGAGAGGAAAAAAAATCAAAAGAACAAATAGTTTTTGCTATGTAGTATGTGAGAGGTTTTCATTTAATTTGATTTAGCTTCTTGCTGTATTAAATACATTTGTTTCAGATCGCTGCAATGCTGTCCAGTTAGTTCTTTATTTGCCTTGCGATTGTTCTTTTCTAAGAGTTAGAAATATTTAATCAATACCGTCATTAAAGAGTTGCTAATTAGTATGCAAATAAGAGCCTACAGATTAGTGATAAACGGTATTAAGTCTGCTCTGTGCCCCTCTCTTTTGTGCCTACTCCTTACTGACACCAGCTCTTTGGAAGCAACTGTCTACATATGTCACTCCTTTTTATCTGTTCTGAGGACCAATATGAAAACATCAGTTCCAGCTTGTCTTTCTGGATGCTTAATTGGATTTTCTGTGTCTCAACGGAAGATGGATACCAAGCATGAGTGCCTCAGATCACAGAAGCAGTGAAATAACTTTTTCACTTAAAAAAAAAAAAAAGGAGAGATGGGGTAAACTGCACAGAAACAGCTACAACCCTAAACAAGGGCAGTGTGTGGGATAAGCTGTGTGCAGTGACAGTTTTCCTTTTAATTTAATTATAAACATATATTCCGCCTTATCAATGCAGTGACATGTACAAGACAAATTACAATCCTGTTGTCTTCTGGCAGGACTAGAAGAGCCAGTTTGGTCTTTATCAGCCATCATATACAATGCTATGATGGGGGTCTGCTAAGAACATCTAACCTCTGTTCTAATTCCGGACTGATTCGTGCCCTGGAGGAAACAGCATTTGCATAGGGACAGATGTTTTGCATTCTACTCTAGGGTTGAAACACCAAGTATGGAGGGGCCAATGTTCATCTGACCTTTTACAGTGACAAAGGCTAAGGATGGGGTTTTGTGGGCATGCCTTTAAAAAGAATTAGTACATGTCTCATTGATTTAACATGTTTACACTGTTAATGCATAGGTTAAGTGGATTTGCATGCATTAAAAGATTTACATCAACATAAAAATGCTAAGCAAACCACAAACAATGTCCAAAGGTTGGGGGAACGTCAAAATCCAAAAATGAACAGAAAATGGTTTCTGTACACATTTGTAATATGTCTCGGTGTTTGATGCTGTTATGGGCCTGAGTAATGTAGCACCTGCTCTAGAGGGTACAATCTTTATGATCCTTGCTCTATGGGTAGAACAGAAGCCTAATGGTTAAACCAGTAGGATAAGAACCAGGGTCTGAATTGCTGCTCCTTGTGATCTTGGGTGAGTCACTTAACCCTCCATTGCCTTGGGTACAAACTTACATTGTAAGCTCCCTGGGACAAGAAAATATCTACAATACTTGAATGTAACTCACCTTGAGTTACTCCAGAAAAAAGATGTGAGCTAAATCTGAAATCCCTCCCCTTCCTAGCTGCAGAGCCAGTTATCCAGACATTCAGCATAGTCCTAAAGCCATCAGAAGAAGCACAACATCTCGTCTAAAGGAGATGGGTCGATGATTATACTCCACATTCCCTGCCTTAGGAGTGAGGTTCATGACTGTCATGGTATGTGCAAAACTAACCTATTTGGAGAAATTCCTCTGAGATGAGCCAATGATTTTGGCTGCTCCTGTATAACACTTTGAGGTCTCATTATTCAAATGTTATTTTGACTCCCTTCCTCTCCCTTCATGGCCTTATCATTAAAGAAATAATTAATAGAACAAATTATTTCCATGTGGCAATATTTCAGTATGTAACTGTTCCATAGTAATGATGCCACTCATTTCTTGAGTCCAAGAAACATAGATCAGAAGGACAGTTTTCAGATTCCCTGCAATCCTTTGTACCAGTGGACCTTCAAAGGCATTTGACATTTTCATTCCCAGCAGAGACCACAGGTACCAAAATATCAGCTGGTTGCAGATGTAAACTCCCAGCTGGGAAACATTTCTGGGGACCTAAAAATAAACTTTGTGTGCACTTTCCAAGGTGACCCCTCCCCCCAGCACTGCCTCATTGCTCCACACCGGAAGGAGGGTGTTTGCCTGCAGGGAATCCCTTTTAAAAATTGCCCATAAGTGTTTTTTTTAAAGTAAGACTCACAAAGGTGGATATTAAAAGTAAGGTATGCATTTGCTGGTAGGCATCAAACACTTTCAGTTATATGGATAAAATTTGGCCATTTTTTATGCATATAAGAAGAAGCAGCCTGGCAAAGCAGCAAAGGTAGAATTAGCATTCATCTCTTCGGTACCCCAATTAAGCCTTTCAATGAATAAGCTATCCATTTAATTTACAGATATTTTGACACTTGCAAACCCTTTCCTTAACTCTTGAAAATATATAGATAAATTGATATAAAAATGTCTTCTTTATCTCTATTAATCAGCACTAAGGATATTATAATGCCTCTGCATCGTTCCATGATGCGACTGCACCTTGACTATTGTGTGCAATTCTGGTCATCAAATCTGAAAAAAGGATATAGCAGAATTAGAAAAGGTACAGAGAAGAACCACCAAAATGGTAAAGGATGGAAGGATACCCCAATGAGGAAACGTTTAAAAGGTTAGAGCTCTTCAGTGAGGAAAAAAAGATGGCTGAGGGGAGATATGATAGAGGTCTGCAAATTAATGAATGGAGTGGAACGGGTAAACAGATTGGTTGCTTATGCCATCAAAAAGTTGAAAGACTAGGGGACATGCAATGAAGCTACAGTGTAACCTATTTAAAACTCATAAGAGAAAATATTTTTTCACTCAATGTGTAATCAAAATCTGGAATTCGTTACCTGAGGATGTAGTGAAAGCTGTTGGTGTAGCTGAGTTTAAAAAAGGTTTGGACAAGTTCCTGGAGGAAAGGTTCATAAACCATTATTAAAGAGGACCAGGGAAATCTGCTGTTTGCCCCAGCACAAGCATTGTGGAACCTATGTGCATTTTTGGGAACCTGCCAGGTACTTGTGACCTGGATTGGCCACTGTTGGTAACAGGATACTGGGCTTGATGGACCTTGGTCTGACCCAGTATAGCATTTCTTATGTCCTCCTGTTGAAATAAAAATATCAACTTTACCTATTTTAAAATACTAGTTAGAATTTCCCATGCAAAAGCTGTTTTTAAAGGCCACTGCTACATATCCTGCTGAACATCACCACGCCTGTGTTTGGTGCCCAACTTTCATGCATTCACTCTTAACGCCAAGCTAAGTCTTTTCTGTGCATTGCTGTCCTTTCACGCTCACTGATTCACAGCTCATACACTTAAACATCCTACACCTGTGTACACACACATACAAGTCCATAATAACATGGCACAAAGTGTTAAATATGGGGAATCAGAAACATGCATTCTTAATATATTAGCTTAGCTTATCCATTTCCCTATCCAGTTCAAACTTCTCCTACTGACCTATAAGGGCACTCATTCTGCTTCTCCTCACTACCTTTCCTCTCTTATCTCTCCCTATACCCCACCTCGGGAACTCCGCTCTTCTGGCTGATCCCTTCTATCTGTGCCCTTCTCTTCTACTGCCAACTCCAGACTTCAATCTTTCCATCCTGCTGCTCCTTATGCCTGGCACAAACTACTTCAGGCTTCAACTCTAGCCTTTTCAAACACAGGCTAAAAACTGACCTCTTCAACGCTGCTTTTGGATTCTGATCCACTTAGTCTCCTGCGCTCAGTGTGTTTCCTTATCATTCCCCTATATATTATATTAATTCACCCACAAGAGGTTGCAAAACGTTGTAACCTGAAAACATGGTACTTTCCTCCTCCGTTGTTTCCATGAGCATAAAAATGCCACAGATGGGTTTTGTTTATATGATGCCGTGAAATTCAAAAGTTTAAAGGGATCTTAAAAGATCCCTAAATACTGCTGCCCAATGATCCAATGTTATAACATTATAAAACTACTGCTTACTATTTAAGATACTTCACCAGTTTGCTACCATAAATATCACCTTGCATGCTTGAGCTAATTAGTTTCTAGATTTAAACCTACGGAGGTTGAGGTATGCCACCTATAATTGTACTCCTGCTCACATTTACCTACATTCTTAGAAATATTCCTGCCTCATTCCTGGATTATTTTTTCTACCATAAAATACTTAAGATCTTGAATACAGTGAGAGGCTTCAATCCCATGGGAGACCAAAGGAGTATTCTCCTTAGAGCCCTCTAATGCTCAACTATCTTGAATAATTGTTGGGCCTGATATTCAAAGGCATTTACACAGTTTACAGAACTGTAAACCGTGTAAATGCTGCTTAGCAGGATATACCCAATTATCTCCGCTACACACCCTGATGCGAACCAGGGGGCAGACCAGTTGCTAATTTGGCAGCAGCGATATTGCACTGCTTCCTGGTTAGCACCTGAGGGTAAAATATAGGTCAGCTTTTGCTGCGCCTATCATTACCTATGGGAGCTAACCGGGCAGCAGCTCAATATCACCACTAACTGGTTGGCTTGTGGGTTATGGGCTGACCCCAGATATTCAATGCCAGGGCTGCCTATGACCGCAGCTTTGAATATCTGGTGTTAAAGGTCGGCGATGATGGCTATGTGCTGTAGAGGTGCATAGCCGTCCCAGAAGAATATTGGGCCCCTTGTCATTTATGTAAATGATCATTATAATGCATCATCCATCAGACATTACTTCTCTCCTATATATGTTTGATGCACACTTTTAAAGAAAGTGCATCTTTTTTTCTTCTAAACATTACTATATGTGTAGAGTTGCCATGTTACCCAGTTCCATGAGTGAGGTTTTTTTTGCCAGTTTCTGGTTTTAAATTGCATGGCAATGCAGTATGGTATTTGTAGTTCTTGATTTTACCTGCTGGAACAGTGCTGCAGGTCCGATAATACATCAGGATGAAATTGTCAGAAATCCAGGACTGGCTTAAAATCTCAATCCTGGAACTGAGTAACTTCGCAATGCTGTCATGTGATGCTAATGTATCATATTAAGAAAGAGCACAGTGGTCTTACTAATGATAAGTTAATGTAGTATATCAACAAAATACAAAAAGATTTCAGGTTAAGGGGCTATTTAGTAAGGCTGCACTAATGTTAACACGTTAATTCACACTTAATGTGTGTTATTGGTTACTGCATCACACTGAGTAACTGAATTAACATGTATTAACATTAGCATATCTTAGTAACTAGACCTCTTTGTCTATTGTTGTTAAGTGCCATTGAGTCAGTGTCGACTCATGGCGAACCTCTGGATAGTTGATCTAAACTGTGTTTGGTCATTAGTCAGAAAACTCATAGCTGCTCTTATTTGTTTCGATCCATCTCATTGTCGGCCTTTTTTGTGTTGACCTTCAACCTTGCCAAGCATGATGTCTTTCTCTAATGATCTCTCTCTTTGCATGATGTGTCCAAAGTATGAAAGTCGAAAACTTGTCATCTGAGCTTCTAAGGAAAGCTTAGGTTTGATCTCCTCTAGTACTGACTGGTTTGTTCTTCGGGTACTCCATGATATACACAGTATTCATCACCAGCACCATAATTCAAAGGCATCAATTTTCTTCCTGTCTATCTTTTTCATTGTCCAACTTTTGCATCTATATGATGATATTGAAAATATCATGACTTGGACAAGTCAAATCTTTGTATGGAGAGAGACATCTCTGCTTGAGAATCTTGTGTAGGTCCCTTCATAGCTGTTCTGCCAAGAGCAATGAATCATTGGATTTCTTGATTGCTTGTCCTTTCTTTATTGATAGTTGACAACTTTAGCCTACTTGGATCAACAATATCAATTTCTTCTCCATCAACGATGAATTTTTTGATTTTGCCAGTTGTCAGGATCTTTGCCTCCTTTACATTAAGTTGCAGGCCCATTTTAAGACCATGTTCCTGGATCTTGAGAAGCAAATGTTTCAAATCGTCTTCACTTTCAGCCAGTAATGTGATGTGATATCAGCACAGTGAAGGTTGCTGATGAGTCTGCCACCAATCTTCATACCTCTGTTGTCTTCATATAGTCCTGCTTCTCTGATGATTTCTTCTGCATATAAATTAAAGAGGTAGGGGAAAGAATGCAGCCTTGTTGTACACCTTTGCTGATTTTAAACCATTCTGCTCCTCATAGTTCTGTTCCAACTGTTGCTTCTTGATCAATGTAAAGGTTGTGCAAGAGAACTGTCAGGTGTTCTGGTATACCCATGCTGCTTAATGTGGCCCAGAGTTTCTCATGGTTTACAGTCAAAAGTCTTGCTGTAGTCAATAAAACACATATAGATATCCTTTTGGTATTCTTTAGTCTTTTCAAGGATCCATCCCACATCCGCGTTGATGACTCTCATTCCTCACCCTTTCCTGAACTCTGCTTATACTTCAGGCAGCTCTTGTTCCCGATGTGGTTGTGGTCTCTGCTGAATGATCCTGAGTAGAATCTTGCTGGCATGTGGGATCAGAGCAATTGTGAGAAAATTTCCACTGTCATTCGGATCACCTTTCTTCAGTAATGGTATAAACACAGATCTTTTCCAGTTGGCCATGAATTTGTCTTCCAAATTTCCTGGCAGAGCCTTGTAAGTATGGTAACAGTGTATTAGGGTATCTTATTTTGAAACATGACTGCCATGCTGGCTCAGTGGCTGTGTTGAGCATTGCCCTCTTGAGAGTACCAGGTTCTATTCTCCATTCCAACCCCTCAGGCCAGGCAGGACTAGAGAGGCTGCAACAACCGCGTTCATAGCCCCCAGTGAGGGAGAGCGTTCAGCCTTCTCTTGACAGCAGCATTAGTTGGGAATCGCAATCCATGTCTCTTGCAATTAGGGGACTTTTGCTATAGTGGCTTGGTTAGGTGTGAGAGGGTTAAAAAGGGTACAGCAGAGAATACTGTAACCTTAGTAAGAATCCGTTCCAACTGATAAGGAAGACCAACGAGGAGAGTTGAAGAAAAGAAGGAAAATATTCCGTGCAAGTTAGAGAGAGACAAATACTTGCTAGACAGAGTGACCTTTGGTCTAATCTTTTTCTATGAGAACATGCTCAATAGTCTGGGCAATAAATTGGACTGCTCCATAGAAAACAAGCAAACTCGGAGCTGTAGACTGCGCATGAAGGTTCTGCAGACGTGGATTGCTTACTGCTAGTGTTGTCAAGCCTCCACCGGCCCTGCTTACAAGTTTAATTCCGTCTTGACATGCTTGTGGTTGCGAGCTGCAGGAAGTGCTTAGAAGACGTGAGTGACAGAACAGTAACGAGAAGGGATGCCTTGCCCGCACTTCATTGCTGTGTCTCAGATACAGGCTATGTATGCTTGCACATGCCAACAAATGGTAGCATTTCATCATGAATGACCCTACCTTACGCTGATTAGTGGGTCCTGCATTAGTCTGACAGAGAATCCCCACTCATGTGTTCTTTTGAAATTACCGTAACCTCGCAGAACTGAAAAAATAGGGCCCATTTTGATGCCATAGACCAGTGGGTTTAATAAAACAATATAAAATGATATTGACTTCAAATTATTATTTCATCGTGTATATAGCATCCTAGCACAGGGCGCTTTGTATTCAAATTTCTCTATTAGTTTTGCAATAACATAACAGTACATGACCCAAATCAAAGGCTGAGACAAATGATAAAAATATCCCCATCAGAGGCAGAATATGATTCTATAAAAAGATCCAGCGCCTTCCATCTCTGCATCTACTGTGGAGTCTGCTTCTTCTTTCCCATGGCAACAGCTTCATACTTCCTAAAGAGACACACAATGTTCCCCACAGGTTTGTTTCCAACAGTGAGTTTTCCAGTTGTTTATAATCAACTTTAATGAGAGATTGCCAGCATAAAATCTAACAAATAAGCATGCAGTTTAAAAGAAATGCACATTCAAGGTGTTAGATGCCCAGATAAAAAGTCTATAGAAACATGATGGCAGAAAAAGGCCAACCGGCCTATCTAGTCTGCTCTTCCATATCAATTAGTATAATCTCTTTTTTACCTTTAGAGATCCTCTGTGTTTGTCTTTCTTGAATTCAGATACTGTCATGGTCTCAACTGCTTTCACTAGGAGACTAGTCCATGCATCTACCACTCTTTCCATAAAGAAATATTTCCACACATTACTCCTGAGTCTATCCCCTTTCACCTTCATTCTATGCCCCCTCGTTGCAAACCTTACCCGACAGCCCTTCTGTAATATCACTACCAAAAATGTTAAAAAGAATTGGACCAAAGACTGATCTCTGCAGCACACCTCTGGTAACCTCCTCCTCAGAGTGAGCTCCATTTACCTGTACACTTTGTTGCCTCCCACTCAACCAGTTTCTAACCCAGTCAGTCAATTTAGGGTCTATTCTTAGGGCACTCAATTTATTTTTATGTCACCTGTGTGGAACAGTGTCTAAGGCTTTACTGAAATCTAAGTATCCCACATCTAAGGCCCTCCCTCAGTCCAACTCTCTGGTTGCCCAGTTAATGAAACTAGATTTGTCCAACAAGACCTGCCTCTGGTATACCCATTCTGCCACGAATCCTGCAATCCATTGGACTCCAGAAACCTCACTAGCTTCTCTTTCAACAGCATTTCTATTAATTTACTTGCCACAAAGGTCCGACTAACGGCTGTATTTCTTAAACACTTCCGCTTTTGTGTAAAGGGACCACATGCGCCTTTCTCCAGTCCTCTGGGACCACTTCCGACTCTAAAGAAGTATTGAAAAGGTCAAACAGTGGAGCCACTAGAGCTTCCCCAAGTTCCTTCAATACTCTCGGCTGTATCACATCCTACCTCATCGCTTTGTCTACTTTTAGTTTAGCTAGTTCCTCACGAACACAGTCTTCTGAAAATCGTTCAAGATTCCCTTCACTTCTGATCCTATTTGTGGGTGTTTTCTGAGGTCCTGCTCCTGGTCCTTCATCTGTGAACACAGAACAAAAATATTTGTTAAGCAATTCTGCTTTATCCTCATCAGCTTCTACATATGAGTCTCATGATTCATGAGACTTCAGCCAGGAAAGCAGAGCGACTGGTCCCTGCAGCGTGAGGCAAAGCAGCGTAACAGTAATTTTGCCATGCTGCCTCCATGGGGCGGGTTGGGGTTTGGGAAGTGTGCATTGCAGTGCACAATGCCACAGCATGCTGGCAGCCTGGGAAGGGGTGCCCGTGGGAGTAGGAACGCTACTGTTTGTTCTGCCTCTGAAGGAGATCTGTATATCACACCAGTGCAAATGGTTTTCCCATTTCCTCTTTCTACTTTAACCCAACGTGCTTCCTCGTTCCCTCAAGCCCTGTAATTCTGTATCTTTAAGATCATTTTTTTACATATAGTGCCACTCTTCCTCCCCTGTCCTTCATGAATAAAGTATAACCTGGTATAATTACATCCCAGTCATCAGCCGTGAACCATTTCGCCATATCTGCCATTAAATCCAAGTCAGCCTCTTCCATTAAAGCCTCAACATCTGGGATCTCATTTCCCATGCTAGGGGCATTTATACACACTGCTTTCCAGCTGCTACCTCTTTTACCCATTTCTACAGAGGTATTTAATGTGTTACTTACCTGGGGGCTTTCTTCACCCATCCCTGATGAATCTAGTTTAAAACCCTCTTCAGTAGGTTAGTTCATCAATATCTAACACACTGCTAATCCTGGTCAATACACTTGGGATCCTTTGCAACAAAGTACATACAGATATGATGAGTCCCTTCCCCAGGGAGCTTACAATCTAACAGGTTTGAAGATGTGGAGAGTAATTTAATAAGGAGCTGTCTAGTTAATGTGTGTTTTTATACATATAAATCACATCTATATGTTAGTAGCATAAATGGCCACTGATGTGTGTAAATTTAAGGCGTGGTCATTTACCAACTCTAGAATATGTGTAAACAATGGTGCATATTTAATAACTTACATGAGTCAGTGTGCATCACCCAAGGTCCAGCTATGTGCACTCCTACAGTGAAAGCACACTCACTGGGCTCATGACGTGTACTTAGAGAATTGTATCCACATGATTTATGCACATATGTGCTCAGCTATGCTGGTAAATCCCTAAAATTCCATGATTTATGCATGTAAACGTCCTTACAGGATTACCCCCTTATCTGCACGCATCTGCATGTAAATGCTTATGTATATTCTATAAGATACTACCAATCAGACCTGTTATCTGCCCACAGGAAAGTGACCGCTGCAGGAAAGTGACTGCTGTGCCTTCTTTTATATGCACATATGCCAGGGTAATTTTCTGTTGTTAAGTGCCGTCAAGTCGGAGTCGACTCATGGCGACCCTCTGGATAGCTATCCTAAATTGTGTTCGGTCTTCAGTCAGGCGGCTCATTGTTGACAGACTGGTACCCGTAGCTGCTGTTATTGTATCGATCCATCTCATTGCTGGCCTTCGTATTTTGCGTTGACCTTCTATCTTGCCAAGCATGATGTCTTTCTCTAATGATCTCTCTCTCCGCATGATGTGTCCAAAGTATGAAAGTCGAAGTCTTGTCATCTGAGCTTCTAAAGAAAGCTTAGGTTTGATGATCTCTAGTACCGACTGGTTCTTCGGGCAGTCCATGGTATACACAGTATTCGCCGCCAGCACCATAATTCAAAGGCATCAATTTTCTTCCTGTCTATCTTTTTCACTGTCCAGCTTTCACATCCATATGATGTTATTGAAAATACCATGGCTTGAACAAGTTGAATCTTTGTATGGAGAGAGACATCTCTGCTCTTGAGAATCTTATCTAGGTCTTTCATAGCCATTCTGCCAAGAGCAATGCGTCGTCTGATTTCTTGACTGCTTGTTGCTTCTTTATTGATAGTTGATCCAAGTAGGTTAAAGTTATTCACGATTTCAATTTCTTCTCCTTCGACGATGAACCTGTTGATTATGCCAGTTGTCATGATCTTTGTCGTCTTTACATTAAGGTGCAGGCCCATTTTGAGACTATGTTCTTTGATTGTGAGAAGCAAATGTTTCAGATCATCTTCACTTTCCGCCAGTAATGTGGTATCAGCATAGCGAAGGTTGTTGATGAGTCTTCCACCAATCTTCACACCTCTGTTGTCTTCATACAATCCTGCTTCTCTGATGATTTGTTCTGCATATAAATTAAACAGGAAGGGGGAAAGTATGCAGCCTTGTCTTACAGCTTTGCTTATTTTAAACCATTCTGTTTCTCCTTGTTCCGTTCGAACTGTTGCTTCTTGATCAATGTACAGATTGTGCAAGAGAACAATCAGGTGTTCTGGTATACCCATGCTTCTTAATGTGGTCCAGAGTTTCTCATGGTTTACACAGTCAAAAGCTTTGCTATAGTCGATAAAGCACAAATAGATATCCTTTTGGTATTCTTTAGTCTTTTCAAGGATCCATCTCACATCCGCAATGATGTCTCTCGTTCCTCGCCCTTTTCTGAACCCTGCTTGCACTTCAGGTAGTTCTTGTTCCAGGTTTGATTGTAGTCTCTTTTGAATAATCTTCAGTAAAATCTTGCTGGCATGTGGGATCAGAGCGATTGTGTGATAATTTCCAGTCAGTTGGATCACCTTTCTTTAGTATTGGTATAAACACAGATCTTTTCCAGTCAGTTGGCCATGATGCTGTCTTCCATATTTCTTGGCAGAGCCTTGTAAGTACGGTAACAGCTGCATCAGATTGCTGTAATACTTCTATGGGAATGCAATCAATGCCTGGTGCTTTGTTCTTTGATAAGGCTTTCAATGCTGCTTCAACTTCTTCTTTCATCACCAATGGTTCCAGATCATAAGGTACAGGTTGAAACGGCTGTTGGTCCATTTGATCTTTATCATATACAAACTCTGTATATTCCTTCCATCTTTTCTTGATCTTCTCAGCATCATTCAACATAGAACCTTGAGCATCTTGTAACATTCCAATTCGAGGCTGGAACTTTTTCTTTAACTCTCGTAGCTTTAGGAAAGCTGATCTTGTTCTTCCTCTAATAGTTTCTGCTTCTATTTCCTTGCATGCGTCATTGTAGTACTTTTCCTTGTCCTGTCTTGCTGCACGTTGGAAATCTCTGTTGAGGTCTGTGATTGTCTTTCTTTCTCCTCTGCCCAGAAACGCAGAGAAGCTAAAGCCAATTTTCAGAGTTTCATCCGTTATCCATTTTGGCCGTTTTTTCTTTTTTACCTTTTGTAGAGACTTCTCGCTTTCTTCCAACACAACCTTCTTGATGTCATTCCATAACTCTTCTGGAACTCTATCATTTGTATATAAAGCAGCAAATCGATTTTGCAGGCAGTCTTTAAATTCCAGTGGTATATTCTCAAGGTCACATTTTGCTGCATTCATGAGTGGTTTGCTCTTTTTCAGCTTTAGTTTGAGTTTACATACTAGTAGTTGATGATCTGCACCACAGTCAGCTCCAGGTTTTGTCTTTGTTGATGTTATAGAGCTTTTCCATCGTTGACTTCCACAGATGTAGTCAATTTGATTTTTATACAATCCATTGGGTGAAGTCCATGTGTACAGTCGCCGCTTGTGTTGCTGGAAGGTGTTCGAGATGAATAGATCGTTGGTCTTGCAGAATTCTATCAGTCTTTCTCCAGCTTCATTTCTGTTGCCAAGTCCATATTTTCCAACTACTTCGTCTTCTCTGTTGCCAACCTTTGTGTTCCAATCACCCATGACTATCAGGATATCCTGTTTGCATGTTCTGTCAATTTCAGCTTGTACTTGTTCATAGAACTCTTCAATTTCATTCTCTTCTGCAGCTGTTGTTGGAGCATATACTTGAATTATAGTTGTGTTGATAGGTATTCCTCGTAGATGAATAGAGATTAAGCGTTCGCTGATTGCATTGTATTTCATTACAGTTCTTGCAAGTTTCTTATTTTATAAATGCAACACCATTTCTTCTTTGTCTTTCATTTCCAGCATAGTAGACCATGTGATCATCTGATGCAAAGTGCCTGATGCCAGTCCATTTCAGTTCGCTGACACCCAACAGATCAAGTTGTACACGTTCCATTTCATTCTTGACCACCTCCAACTTCCCTTGGTTCATGCTTCGTACGTTCTATGTTCCAATGTGTATGACATCTTTACAGCTTCTGACTCTCATTTCATGCGCAGCTACATCAGCAGTCAGATGTGGTTGGATCAAAGCCCCCAGGACATCATAAATGCTGGCTTTACTCTGAAAGTTGTCAGCTCTTCCCCAGTAGCTAGTTGAGTGCCTTCCAACCTGGGGGTCTCATCTTCCAGCACTACAGCACAATTTGTTTTGTTCTAACTATCCATTGGGTTTTCATGGCAAGATACAGAAGTAGATTGCCGGGCCTTTCTTCTGCGCAGTTTAAGTTTGGTGGTGTTGCCGTTGTCACAGAAATGTGATCTTCTGCCGTCAACACTATCCCATTCTGCTGCTGCCCAGATGGGTGGTTTGTCTTGGTCTGGCATCTCAGCTGAGACCTGTCCATCTTGGGAGACCCTGCCAGTAGTAAAACTACTGATAGTTTAGCTCTCAGCTTCACTGATGCACACAAGCCCTCACAGCACGACAAGCTGCAAACCAAGTGAGGGGGGTAATTTTCTAAGGGCCCAGTATTAAAAAAAAAAAAAAAAAAAAAAAAAAAAATAATACCTGATCTGCTAAATTTAGGCTCCTAGGTTTGTGCCCTATTTTCAGCCACACTTAGGTGCTTTTCAGATGAGAATTCATTTTAATTTAGGATCTTAAAATTTATGCTCCTAAATGTAAGCCCTGTCATTCATTTGCCTACATTGATGAGCCTAATATACTGTAGGTGCATAGTGCTGAAAATCAGTGCCAAGCTCTTAACTTCTTTTCCCCACCCTAAATCCATCCCCGTTGTCACCCACCTTTTATGCTCCTAAATGTAGGAGTTTAGAGAAATTCTAAGAAAATATTTAGGCCCTCACCCCTAGTACATTTTTGAAGAGGTCAGTTTAGGAACATAACTCTCAAAGTTAGGAGCATAAATCTTTTGAATATCAAGTCCTAAGTGCCTACTTGATCACATAAAATGCTGTTCTATATGGTCGTGACTTATAAAGTTACCTATCTAAACCGTAGCAAGCAAAACGGCCTTTTCTTCAACATGTGCCCTGTCACAGGCCCCCCCTGAGGTTGCTCTCAGGGACTGCTTTAGGAACAGTGCAAGAGAAAGAGAAAACCACCTCTCTCCAGAATGTTCCACTACAGAAGGCCTATATCAAATACCCTGCGTGTTTGGGTCTCATATGACTTGCCGTGATCTAAAGAGTAAATATTGGTTTCAAGTAATGTATTGATATTTATGGGAATATTTTTGTATCTCAGGCAATGGAGCACAAAATCTTAGTGTGACAAATATTTACGTCTGCTTGTGCAACTTCTATTAACATAAACTAATATTAGCACTTGAATATGCAAAGTAACACTTGGTAGGGACAGTTTAGTAGCAGAAAGTCAGTGTGCAGTGTAAAATTGCTTTTATAATTAATATATAACAATGTACAATATATAGGGTGGCCCAAAAAAAGTGAGAACATCTCGTAGCATATAAGTTATTTAAAAATTCAAAAAGACAGATGTAAATGATTGACAAATTAGAAAGAAAAAAAGATGGCGACTGGACATTGTTGAAAGAAAGATGTTATAGCTAAAAAAGGTAAATAAGTAAACTATTTAAGCTTTTAATTTACGAGATGTCCTCATTTTTTTGGGCCACCCCTGTATATGATACATAATTACTGAATATTCTCCTATGTGTTTCCCATTCATATAGCATCTATGGTCATAAATGGTTTATATACGGACTAAAATATATTCAGATAGTACAGAAATTTCTTAGCTGCCTTTGCTCATTAAAGTGAAAGAGAGGTGACATCTGGCATGGGAATACCCAATTGGAAGAGGTAATGTTCATCTTTCACATTACAATTACATTAATTTTGAAATTCCATAGATAGCTGGCTGAAATGGACCTTTGTTCTGACCTCCCGTGGCAGTTCTGATCTATGTTATGCTGTGTGACCAAAGATATGGAAAGATCTGATCAGGGCTTCACGATTACAGAGGTCTATGCTGTGCGTGGACACCTCCCTGTTTAATATCTCTTGCCTGAGTCTCAAGCTACCAGCAGCACCCGCCAATCGTTTTTAATGATAATAATTTAGATGACCTTCACTTTTCCATGCCCAACGTGTACTTTAGGATAGACATTTTGATTTGCATACAGTACAGCCTACAGTTCATAATTCAGTTTAATATGGGAACATCCAAAAATTAATTGCATCCTCTTAACATGTTGATTTATAAAATTGGTGGGGGGGCTGCATGTTCAAATCTGAGAATATTTAGAAAGCTTCTGCAACAGGTGCAAGCAGTAAAAGCTAGCGAAGTATCATCTAGACAAACTTGAATATGAATGGATGTCCTGTTAGTTGCTTTCTTAGCATGGGGGCAACTCCTTGGTTTGAAGACAGAGAGCTGCAGGGTAAAATCCCGACAACAATGGCTGTCAACATAAGCTTTGGAAACTGTCCACCTTGAAAAATTAGTTTCTGAAAGAACCCTAAGGAGATTTGACTTAAAAGTACAGTAAAATAGGTTTCTTTGCTCTGTGCATTGGGTGTCAAGGGTACTTCAGTTATATTCTAAATAGCCCTGCTGTTTTAATTCGAACGTGCCATCCCAACATATTTTGTCTCTGTTTCTTGTCTGCTGGGACTGGCTGTTATTTGTATCTGTAAAGTGCTGCGCACATCTGGTAGTGCTATACAAATAATACTCCCAAAATACTTAGAAACTTTACATGTAAAAGACATAAACCTGTCAGTTTTGCAAATATCTACCCTCCTTGGAACAGCACACATTTTGCGCTAACATTTCTTTGATTCAAACCAGTCAACGCGGACTGTGATGTGCCACACATGAAGACATAATAATAATCCTTCCTTTAATGAAAGGCATAAAGTAGAGAGCAGGGAAAGGGGTTGGAAAGTGGCCCATCTCCATGTCCAAGAGTCTTCAGCTTCCATGATTCATTGTGCTTAAATTCAGTCTATAGATGGGAACACTAAAGCCAAGAATTAGTGAGGTGGTGACAACATAAAGATACTTTATCTATATGATGTCATGCAGATTTTCAGTCAAACCATTCTGGATGCTGAAAATAGAGCCGTACCAAGGGCTGTGTGAGCGGTGTGTCCACAGAGCCGTAAGTACAGAAGGGGGCGCAGATGTCATCACTGAGCTTCCAGGAAACCCTAAAGCAAGATCCTGCATGCAGCTAAGTAAGGGGTGGGGCCAGGTTCATGAGTTGCACAGCTAGGGTTGGCCCAGCCCCTATGCAAACCAGGCAGTCTCCTTGGATGGCAGCTTCTGGGGGGCAGCGAAGAGCAGGACATGCAAAGCTAAACAATAGATTCTGATGGCCAGTGGGGGCATAAGGCTTAATGTTTGCTTAGGGTAGAATGTTTTCTGCATTTATATTTGAACGCATAACTTATACAGAGATCAAATGAATTTTGCTACTTTCCATATGATTTCTAATCCCACCCTACTGAACAGATACATTTTGGCTATATAACCACCTGTGCAACCAAGAGTATTAATAGACAAACAAACCTCTTCCAAAGATGGGGAAGCTGTAAAACTAGAGGGCATAACATGAAGCTGCAAGGGGGTAAACAGAAAGGCAATGTCGGGAAATACTTTTTCACTGAAAGGGTGGTGGATGCTTGGAATGCCCTCCCGATGGAAGTGGTGGGCGCCAATACAGTGACAGAATTCAAAATGGCATGGGACAGACACAGTGGATCCCTTTATAACAACAGGATAAAATCAAAAGAAACATAACTATCTCTTATATCTGAACAAACAGGGGTGACCTACACAGAGCGGTGGGTAAACCCTTAAACAAAGGCATTGGGAGAGGTGACCTGCACAGAGCAGGGGGTAAACCCTTAAACAAAGGCATGGGGAAGGGTGACCTGCACAGAGCAGTGGATACACCCTTAAACAAAGGCATGGGGAGAGGTGACCTGCATGGAGCAGCTGGTGCACCTACTCTTGCTGCCTTGCTGGACAGACTGGATGGACCATGCTGGTCTTTATCTGCCGTCATATACTATGTTACTGTGTTACCATCAAACTTGCAAATGGAAAGCACCTAGACATTTGGCACAGCACCAAATGTCAGATGCTTTTTAAAAACGGAGTCCTACCCATTTTTCAGTAAGTGAGATATAAAAGTTTGAAATCTTGACAACGGCTGCTTATAAGTGCCCACAGAGAAAGCGAATGCTGCAGTCTGCAGCCTGAAAAATACTAGCGTATTGCAAAAAGACTTCTCTGTGCCGCTGCTAGTGAGTGGAAAGACTACTTCTGTCTCTTCTCCTTGCTTATTGCCCTCAACAGGAGCATTAGGCGCTGGAATCCAGCATGATTTAGAAGGTTTTCAAATGAGACATCAACACCAGGCAAAAAATGCAAATTAAACTGCTAAAGGGATCCATTCTAAATACCATCAAAAATCCCTAGAAAAGTGAAAAATCATTTTGTTGAGTCCTCTGTTTTCAGTCACACAGACTATCGATAACAAACTGAAGCCCGAATCTACTAAAGGCTCCTTCTCCTATGTTGGGGAGAATTTTGTAAAAGATTTTTCACTCAGAAAGGCCTTTTTACACACACAAAGGGGCTTCTATAAACTTATCCAATGTGTTATATGTGTAAAATTATACATGGTGACAAGAAGACACATTCTTTTACATGTCCCTGGTTCAGACATGTTCTGGAGTGAAGGGCGGGCAGAATCACAATTTATCCTCAAACAGATGTAAATGTTTAAAGTTTCAGTCTAGCCCCAGTTTTTCCCAAATTTGTCCCTGGTATTTTATAGACACAGGTTCCTACAGGCCTTCACACATAGGCTACCTGTTTTCTTTATTTGTAAGTATTTATATCCCGCTTTATCCTTGAATCAAAGCGGTTTTAAAATTGCCCTTCACGTGTTTATGGGAAAAATGCTTCCCACATGGGCCCCTAGATTTCAGTAACATTCTCCTGCAGTTCTGTGTCATTTCTGACCAGCCAACCGAATGGTGATGTTCAGTCATTGTAGGTTTTTAAATCTGTTCCATTTTCTATTTGTTGTTCTTTTTTTTTGAAAATTCAACCACTTCCCTGTGAAAAATCAGTTGCCATATATAGAATGGTGCTAAAGGTTGTGCTCAAAAGTATCTAAGGAACTTGGGAGAATCTTTGCAGTATTTCTGGCTCCCAGCTACGTGGAGCAGACCCTGGGTAAAGGAATGACTGTACAGATGTAGCTAGACACCTACACCTTAGAGACTAAAGGGGGGGGGGGGGGAAGGAGGGAAAAAAGGTGCAATGATAAACCTTGAGAGGCACAAACCGGTCTGGAGTAAGCAGACTAATGCAAACTAATCTGAATGTTTCCAAATATCTCATGAATATTCATTGCGGATATCCTGAATGATCAGATCTGTTTGCAGCCCTTGAGCGCCGGAGCTCATTTAGGATATTAAGGAGCAGTTAACTCCCTCCTGCTAAGCATTGATAGAAAAGAATATTCTTAATAGTGAATCCAATTAATCCAAATAAAACAAAAACATCTCAAACATACGAATATAAATACAGCAGCGAGTGCAGAGCAAGATCTAACAGTTTGTGGATATTTTGATAGCTCAGCTGCTACCTCTAATAACTTCATACAACGTAGTCCTTCTTTCCCCATTAAGTGTGTCATGAGGACATGAAAACAGTATTAAAAAGGGTACAATAATTCAACTTTCTACAGCTTTCATTAGAGCAATTCTAAACACTAAGGAGGTCATTAAGAGAGGCGGATAATGGGCCTGCACGTCCCACCAGGACATGCACCCCGCTATCCACCTTCTCCGAATTCCACCTCCTGTCCCCCTTGCACACACAGAGCAGCTGTGTGTGCTGTGGGGAATGGGGGCCGCATGGGGCGGAGAGTGGGAGGACTGTGGGTGGGACCGGAACCCGGACATACAGGGCCAATTCCAGTCACAGCTCTGTAGATCCTGGAAGCACCGGGAGGACAGCCAGATTATTCCACCTCAGAGTGGAATATGCACTGGCCTCCCCTCCGGATCAGCTGGCTAGGCCCTCTGAGGCAATGGAGACATGCCGTGTGGGTCCCCACTGCCCGATCCAGGGCCTTGCTGCACCCGGCGGGGTTTGGGTGGCGGGGAAGCAGGGTCTTGTAAGCTGCGGGCAGGCTGTGCTGCGGGAAAGATGCCCCCTTGGCGATACAGGGGCATACCAGACCGTTGCCCAGGGCCCGATTCTGCACCCATAGGAACATCTTGATGGGCCCGTCCTGCTCGAGGCCATCCAGACGGTCCGGACATGCTCCTTGCTGAATCAGGCTCCACGCTTAATGAGAGATTTTTTTTGTATGTGCCCTTACATTAAAACAGCAGAAAGTGTAGTATTCATCTCTCCTCCACTGTGTTATGCTAGACTAACCCCTCAAGGAGATCTTCTGACATGCTTTATGTATGTATTTGCTGCAGAAACTGAAGAATTTAAACTCGGGCAATGCAGACATGACCTCCATAGTAGAGGTGAGACCTGGAGAATTCAATCAAAGAAAAAATAAGCTAAAGTGCCCTCACTTCTTAAAGGTGCTGGAGAGCAGAATCCACAAGGAATGCTTGCTCTTTACAGTCTCCCCCAGTTTTGAACAGGCTGAAATCTTTCTGATTAAAGGTCTATTTGCACACAAGTTAATGATGGTTCATCTGTGCATCCAGACCAGGTCTTCGAATGTTCTTTAGGGCTATAAAATCAGAGTCAGGGAAGTCAGTTAAGGGTCAGGGGCAGCTGCAAGGTCTACGAGAATCTTTATTTGCAGATTTTCTACCAGTTTTCAAAGTGGAAGTATAAGGATTCACATTTGGTAGCACCTTTTCAGTCTGTTAGGTGCCCTAAAATATTTTGTGCATGCTGAATTGATGTGATGTGTATTCACCTACACACAAACGGGCATTAAAAAGGTCTAGTGTGCAATAAAAAGAATTTATTGAAATGAATATGAAAAAGGAATTGAAAAAGATGTCTGAAAATCAGGGAGAGAGACCAAAAATGACCCAAAAATGAAGTGAATGGTTTTTTTATATACACATGCCTAAGAAAGTATGTTCCCTGTGAAGGAAAATGCCCCAGCAGACGCTCGCACCACCGTCTTTCTGCGAGTGCTTTTTCAGACTGAAACAACACTCGTATGCCTGAAATTACAGAACTGCTGGGCATGTTTACTAAGATGTGAGAGCTTACTGAGCGTTCAGCCCCTATAAGCGTGAGGGGTAGTGCTCGAACCATGCAATTAAATGGAGGTATGCCCTGCTAGTGTGGGTTTCACGTCATCTTCATCAGCATAGGTGCACTTAATACCACTTGCTGTGGTGTGGTAACGGTACCCGTACAAAGCGTAACATTACCAGGAAGCATGCACCAAAGATGCCTGCACTACCTGCGATGTGCACCCTCTGTCCCAACCTGCGCTACTCGGGTAGCACGGGAGTTTTGGCGTGGTCGCATTGTTTCATGTATGCTAAATTTTACAATGGCGCACTTGAGGCACAGTGAATCCCACACTACCCAGTAGTGCACATTAATAAACATGCCCCCACTTGCATTATTTCACCTCAGCAAATGCCTCTCCTAAGCACAGGTAAAAGGCCACCTGCTGAGCAAATCTGTGGCTTTTTCTTTCATGCACGTGGGGGGGGGGGGGGGGTCATTTTATAACCAGGGGCCTAGCTTAAGGAAACCAAAATGTGCCTACGGCATTTTAAGCCTAATTTATAAAGACAAGGCGGTGCCCACCTTTCTTTATAAAATACTAGCTTATGTCAATGAAATGGCACACCGTGGTTTAAGGCATGATCCTCGAGCTGGTGGAAATGATTAGGCCTGCATTTTACAAGTCTGCATATGAGTTCTAGTATTTTATAATCTACGCCCATGCTTGTGTGCTCCGCTTACGCTCCACCCCTGCGCACACTCACAGTGAAAGTACAGGCTAGGAAATGAATGTGTATATGTTTACCCTGGGCGTGATTTTATAAGAGGCCATTCCTGCATATAAACTGCCATTTTTGTGCATCAATGACTAAAATACTCTTTTTGGGCCCTTACTTTCACGTGTAAAAGTAGGCACCCCCTTATAAAAATTACCCCTATGCAGGGTGGGCAATTTCCAAAGACTATTGTCATGGGTAAAATGTTGTTTTACCTGTGAAAATTGTTTCAAACTTGTTCTTTGTCTGTAATAAGTACATTCATAAAGCAAATGCCTGCTTAGAAATGAAAGAAAAACGTAATCTCAAATTTTCTTTGTTCCATTAGGTGCTTGGTACTATAAAGATGCACAAAAACATCTCAACACATCTGATTCTCAAATAGTTCATTTAATTTAAGATATTTTAGCCCACTATTCCCAATGATACTGAAGGCAGCAAAATCCTGTCGTTCTAAATGAGGTCCAAGATGACTTTCAAATATCATCAGAATTAAGATGCAAGGTGCCTTCCCTAGAGAGCTTACAATCTAGATGGCTGTCTAAGACAATGGGACATTAAGGGGCATGCTAACTAAAGGTTAATGCACGCTAAGTAAAGTTAACGTGTGTTAAGCGCTTCCCCTGCCCATACATTTCCATGGGCCATTGCAGCACTTAACGCTCATTAACCTTTAGTAGACATACCCCTAAGAGAGTCGTTTTCAGAGAGTTTGGTGATCTTTCAGGTCCAGAAGAACTTTCTATCTGTAGACCTGCAAACTAATTTTTAAAGGAAATTTTCTTGTGGGCTTTCCCTCTTAAACTTCCACAGGCTATAGTTCCACCAGGATATTTTTAAGACTCGTGTTTTACAGGTACAAAGTATGTGGTTAAAGAATGTGGCGTGATTTCAGAATGAAATCTCATCTGTACCTAAGCCTAAATACTCTGCCCCTTTTCTCTGCAAAGCGAGAGATACATCACTTTTCAAAGAGGATTTGTTTCCACATGTAAACACATCTTCAACTGTTGAAATCCTCAGAGCAGGATTTAAGGTTCTAGCACCCATAGTAGGGCTGGAAAGAGTGCCCCAGAGAGAGAAGGAATGTCATAGCAGCAGCTCTTTGAAGTGCACATTCCTAAAGAGTGGGTCCCTCTTCAGCCCGGATCTTTGGTGACTTCAAAAACCGACAACCAAGGTAATTGCCTATTTTGCTTATGTTTATATGTGGCAAGGAAATCCTTTTCAAAACTGCCCCCAAAGGGGCCTGTCCAAGATCACAAGAGGGATCTCAATTCTGCTTTTTCTAGGCTCCACCTCTCCGCTAGGCCCTTTCAAGAGTATCATAGAGTAAGAACATGTGGTAGGAAGTCAGCAGGATTCAGTTGGTGTTAGGATGTACCGAGGCAGGAATGATTATGTGTGTTGGAGTAGTCAGCACAGGGAATACAACCCAGAGCAGGGAATATTCCTATCACAGGACAGACTTCATCTATCGAGAGCAAATTTTAAGTGATGTGATAAGTGATAATGCTTGAATATGGCTTGGAAATGTAGCTTGTAATCACAGTATTATTCACCTCCAGCGTAGTTTAGACAAAATCATTTTTGGACAAATAAATCATATACTTTAGTGAATTATTACTTTTCAAGTGCCTACTCCATAAACGTTAACAGTCGTGGCAAACTTGTGCTGTTTCTTTGTGAAAATGTCGAGTGGGCTTTGGTCTTGTAATCACTGGTGAGCAGAAGTGTCACATGGCTATTTATTTGCCTTTTATTTGGCCGGAAGGATTTCTAGCTTTTGCCTATGCTGTGACTCTTTTAATGAATTCCTAGCCATTTACCAAGCCAGAACTCTGACTGCTTCTGTGAAATACCTGAAGGCATTTTTGCATCCACCTGCTATCTGAAGTTATTGTCATGTCCTAACTGACAGGCAGAACTGCTTTAAAGACTCTTACGTCTCTCTGTTCTGTTCCTCGCCCCCCCCCCCCCTCTGAATTCCGCTATTGCATCTCATCTCCGTACTAGGCCTTGACATATAAATGTTGAAATTAAGGATTGCTAAGTAACAATTTTGGAAAAGGCATCCTGAAGATTTGGGAATGGCTGCAAGCATGCCCGCTTCTTCCTTGGACCCGACTGCACGGGAGGAGCTGCCTGGACAGAATTGTTACCACTGATCTTGGGGGCTTCCATGTAGGTAAAACACCTGTGCCAAAGCTGTGAAGTGTTTCTATTCCATCAGGAAGTTCACTTACTCCAGCTCACCTCCCACATCTGTTACTTTCACAGATCTCACCCCAGAGAAGATTGCCTCCTACGTTTTGGATAAGGGGCTTGATATTCACTCCAAACCCTGTCAGGATGCTTCGGTTCAACTGGAATGATCTGTTTTGTTCATTGACTCTATGAAATCATCAACTGTGAAATTCATTCTAGAGGTCTTCAGTTCCCATCCCTTCAAAGCCCACAAGAGCTGCTATGAAATCCTCTGTCTTTGGTCAGCACCTCCCCAGTTCATCTGATTAAAAATCCCAGCCTGCAGCTCTTACCCTATGCCAAGGATCTGGAAGGAAACAAGAATCTGACTGCTTCTTTAAAAAAAATTCTGGTCTTGATCGTAGTTCTTTAAATTGCTTAGCCTTTTGGCAAGGAAGTCATGCAGAAAGCTGTGTCATGCACAATTGCTCTCACAGAAAGCCAATGTCCTCCACCTGAAACAGTTTTTAGACCTGGCTGCAGTCTCAATGGTAAATGAGATTTACACCCACCTCATTGGAGAGAGGAATGTTCTCCTCATTCTTCTTGACTTGATTGCAGCTTTCAGTCTGGAAATGATTCCATGTTTCTGTCAAGGCTTCCCAAAATCAGCATCACTGACAGCCCTAGACTGGTTCCAGTCCTTCGTAAGTAATTGTACTTTCAGGGTAGGAAGGGATGTTTCATGTAGTGGCTTGTACCTTACCTGTGGGATACCACAAGGCTCCTTCATTCCCCACCTTATTCGACATCCTTCTTGTACCTCTTGATATACTGATTCAATCTTTTGGGGTGAGCGTTTATTTAGATATGGATGATATTCAACTACTGGTCCCTGTGGACTGGCCTATCCAATCTTCTCTGCATAATCTGAATCCGTGTCTTGACACTGTGGCTTAATCTGGGGAGGACAGAGGCTCTTTGATTCTCAAGGAGCAGCTCCTGTCTTCATCTCCTCCTTTAATTGGTGGTTGTCCTAACTCTCTTAAGGGGTCTGTAAAGACCTTTTGTATCACCCTTGGTCTCCACCACACCTTACGTTCAGTCTTCATATTTCTTGTCTGATCAAAGACTCACTTTTTTGCACTTCAGAAAATATGTCCATTATGGTAACTTCTTAATTTTGATGATTTATGTATTTATTTAACAGGTTTTATATACCGCTTTATCATTTCAATCAAAGCGGTTTACATTGAAACTTAAACTTGGTAATGTACATTAAACAGGGATGTTGATAACTTGGATTTTTCTGAGGCAATGGAGGGTTAAGTGACTTGCCCAAGGCCACAAGGAGTGCTAGTGGGAATCAAACCCTGGTCTCTGGCGTCCCCAGCCAGTGTTCTTAACCATTACCCTAGTTATTAGTCATGTAGGTTACTGTAATTCTCTTTACTTTCTAAATGTATAACTTACAGAGCTAAGTGCCAGTGGTAAAAGGCGAGTATGACTTCTAAATGCATAGTTAGTCATTCCTCATTATGGGACTAACCCTAATTAGGGCACGCAGAGAGCTAGGCGCATGAATGAGCATTTCCATGCACACTGTGGGTAGTTGCTATTCTGTAAGCATGCACATATGTTCAGTTGGAGTGTGCATGGGGGCAGAATGTGGGTGGAGCATAAATTTACATATGTAAATTATAGAATACTATGACTTATGCACATCACTATGCCAATCTAGGCGTGGTCACGTATGTAACTGCCCCAGCTAGACTCAACCACATCTGTACACCCCTATTCTATAAAGTCAAGTCTATGCATATTTTACTTCATAAAATATGCCTCAAATATGCATGCGACAATGCAGTTTGCCTGTGCATGAGATTATAGAATTACCTCTATGTGTTTATTTCCAGAGGCAATTATACATTAACTGTTGCTGAAACTATGTTTAACCTTGAACAACTGGCAGCCAGTTAAATAACTACCTCCAGTTTGCCATTTGCTCCCTGTAACAGTCGTTGTCATTCTCACCTGTGAGCTCTTTCCAAATAACCTCACCGATTCTGCAAGTTACTATTACTGGTGTCTAAGGAAAATGCAGCAACTTTGTGCTTTGTAACTGCAACTCACGTTTGCATCCAGACTGGCATGCATCATACTCTAATTGGGTCTCTTTGGTAAAGAAGTCCTTTAAAAAAGAGTCTTCATTCAAAGGACTGACATTACGGAGGTAATTTTATAAAAGACTGCGTAAAGTTAAGCACCATCAAGCGCAAGTCTCGTATGTTGAATGACTTACGGTTGTGCACATACTTGAACTGGTTGTTGTTCTGTAAGTATGTGCATCAAGCCAATGGCGTGTACTTTTGGTGTGGGTGTGCACAGGAGTAGTACAGGCAGAGTACAAATCTATGTACATAAACCTAGGCGCCCAGTTACATTACCCTGTCTAGCAGGGGTTCGAGACACATCTAGCCAGAATGAATATGCATTCAGTAGAGGCAGGGCATGCAGATATCACTCATGCTTATTCATTCTGGTTATCCTGAAAAGCCTGCCTGGCTAGGTGTGTGCAAGGGCTGGGGTGAAAGCTGCTTATCAGAACTGTTCCTTGAGTTTCACAGGGATCTCTCCAGTTCTCCTTCTCCCTCTGTATCTATCTAAACATCAGGTCACACCATAAAGAACTGCTCTGAGCAAAGTGTTTCAACATTTGTCTCAGTACACTGCATAAAATACCCTATACACCAGGGGAATTGGGTAGAGTGACGTTTTGGGGTTCCCGTTTGTCAGAAATCTTTTAAATATTGCTACTGTCAGCAAGGCATCCTGTTCCTATCTGTGCGTTGTCCTGTCCCAGTAATGTACTCTACTATGTCAACTCTAATAACATGTCAAAAGGAATCTCGCATAGTGTGCATGACGGGAGAAAATTGCTGGTTCCACTGGAGTCCATGAACGACTCATCAATCCATGGAACTGCAGTCTTTACTTCCTGAGATAGCCGCTCTGAGTTTTCCAACAAACAAGCTAGGTGTTGGTGAAAGAAAGAGGAATATGACCACTGCTGTCTTTTACTTTCAGAGTGGCCTGAATTATCTAACCCTGTGATAGACACAACCAGAGAACATGTGGTCCAAGAATATGTTTAGTCTAGTTTTACCAAGACAGACAAGAATGCTGTTGTTTATTTTTCTTGCTAGGGAAGACTCAGTGTGTTAGGCACTGCAATGTGAGGTGGGGGGATTCATTTTCTCTCTAATCCCATCTTCCCCTCCCCAGTGCTCCAGTTTTCACAAGGGCAGTCTCCATGCTGAAGGTCTGCCTACCAAGCACCAGATTTGATAATGGTTAAATATCATGTCACCTAAGAACCCCCACATCCAAGAAAGGCGCATGGCAGCTGAAAACGTGTGGTATAGATGTGGCAAGAAACACTAAAGTTCTAATCAACACCTCCCTCCCCCCCCCCCCCCCACCACACACAATTAAAGTGGAAATAGCAGCTCTATTTTTACTTGTGCCAAATTAAATGTCCTACCAGGATCCAGAGTTATAAATGCCCCGCTCTTCGGCAGTGGCATTGTCAGAGCTGATTTTTTGGAGAGCCCCAAGTTTAACTTGGGGGTAGCATTAGGCATACAGCCTCAGTTATGCTAGCTGTACTCTTATTGGCAAATAACATCTTCATGTGCACCTAAATATGGATTTTCTAAGTAAACAGTCAAACAGCTGCAGGGCCAGTCCCAGAGTTGGTTCAAAGTGTTGGCACCCTAGGCAAACCTTAAGCCTTATACCCCTCCCTCCTCCCCTGGACTGTCAGAATCAATTATTTAGCTTTAAATGCCCTGCTCTTTACTCCCCCCCCCCCCCCCAAAAAAGCTGCTGCCCTAGGTGACAGCCTAGTTTGCCTAGTGGTTGGGCCAGCCCTGAACAGCCGTCATGCATTGGGTGACACCTTACATATTTTAAACTTTATTATTTCAAGCACTTACCAAGGCTAAACCACATGCACATTTATGGAAGATAATTCAATTATATTTAAAGATGTGTCAAGAGGCAACATCCATAACCTCACTTAAACCTGGCCCGTCAAAACCCAACGCACATCACATCCTGTAAAATGTTCTAGAACCTTGTCTGATGTTCTAACAGATAAATGCCTTATTAATACATGTCTTATTTTCTAAGTCTCTGTTCCAGAATGTTCAAGGCACAAAGCAACATAACTATAATAAAACAATAATCATAACAATAAAAGTGTAATAAGTGCAGATCACAACTAGGATGTTTCAGTTTACAACCCAACAAAAAAAATTACATTAAAGTTTTGAAGTCACCTCAGTAAGGACAACACACACCTAGGATTGTCAACTGGCTCCAGATGTGCCCAACAGGCTTGATCCAGTCCTGGGTGTACCCCATTGCATGCAGTGACTTGTAGTTTTCCTTTTCTTATAGAATGCAATGGAGAAATCAGAACTACATATCCCTACATGCAATGAGGTAAACCCAGGACTGGATCAAACCTGTTGGATGCATCTGGATCCAGTTGGCAACCCTATACACACCTCTCCACTGCCAGACACTGTGAAGTAAAAAAATAAAAAACAGCAAGAAGATACTCAGAACCATACCATAACAGCCTTAACTCCCGGGACTCAAACAGCAATGATCTTAGCTATGAAAAGACAACACTGCAAATTTTACCTCAGCCCCTAAAACGTCAATATTCCACCTACTGAGAAAACAGAACAAGTGGGACAGCTAGAGATCTCTACATAGAGAGAAACTACACGCTAGCAGAATATTGTACATGCAAGATACAGACAGACCTCTTGCCAAAGAGGAACAAGGGACCACAAATTAGTAATAGAGGTGTGAAGGCAAAAATTGAACTGAAACCCCAAGATCTGCATATGGCACAACAGTGGAAAACCAGAAACAGAAATGCATTTCTGCTTGTACTAAGCAAACTACGACGACAGAGATGCACATTTCCCAACGTAGACATATTCTATTCAATAAATTCAAAATAAAATACTTTGTTCTATCTTTTGTTAACTGGGCATTTTATTTTTCCAATCGTTTTCATCCCAGTTTTCTCTGTCTTCTTTCTTTCTTTCCAAGGCCTGCTGTCTTTTTGACATTTCTCCTCTCTCCTCTCCCACCTCTGTCTCTGATGTTGATCTTTCACTTTCAACTTTTCCCTCCATGTCTTTCTTTTCTGCCTCTCTAGCCACTCAAAATTATTCCGCCTTATCACCTTCCATTCCATAGTGTCACTTTTTAGTTTTCACTTACTTATCAACTTCTCTTATCTCCTTCCCAGCCTATCTCCCCACGCCTACCCATTTCCTAGCTCACCCATTTCACTTCTCTGTGGGCCTGGATTTAGGCATAGGCAACTATCTTGAGTGCCAAATTTTCCCCAAAGTTGCTAAAACATCCAACATTTATCACAAAAGGGAACTGATGATATCTAATGGGAGATGAAATAGTGTCTATGGAATACTATAGACCATTCCCTATATTGATGATTCCTATTTTTTTCATAATATTTGGTGTATATAATGCTAGTCAAGGGGCCTCTTTCACTTGAGAGTTGATTATTATTGTCTGTGTTTTTATTCATTTGAGCGTCAGAACTATAAAATTTGAATTAGTTTGGAAACGGAGACATGCAGTACTGCGGCAGTATATAAGCAGGCCTTGATATTTCACCTTCTATGAGGGGGAGAAAATGAGTGTGGCAATAAGAAGGACTGCCCCTGTCAGCCTTACTGTTGAGAGACGGCTGAAAGAGCACCTTTTAAATGCCTGTTCTTGCCGAGGAACACGTCGAAACAAGGATGTGTTCACCTGTGGGTGTAAACGTGTGGCGCTATTGTGAAATTGGAGATATACATAGTTCCTTTAGTTGCCGCCCCGGACAGGCCTCTGCAATCGTGCTGGACACGTGTAAATTCAGGTAATTTTAAAATGGCTCTTGGGAGGTGGATGTGATTTCTATGTGTGACTGGGCACTTTTAATCATGCAAGTCATGAATAGAGCTTCTAAAATGGCCTCTTTACCACGTGAATTATTGTGTAAGCGTCACCGCCATACTGTAGCTGTTACTATAGCTATGCACTAACAGTTACCACAAGCTAGATTTATGATTACTTGTTGTGGTGTAGGAGTCAATGTATGTTTTTTTAAGGAATACAAGATGCCTTTGATATCTGAAAATGTTTGGGCTGGAATATTGTTTAATAGTAGCTTTTAATAGCAATTCTACAATTATTTTAACTCCAAGATCTGTTTTTCTTCTCTTAATAGAAAATACACACCAGCTACCTTTTTATGTAGTTTCTCTAAACTTTAAATCTTACCCCTTTGTTCCTTTTCGTTTGCCCTACTCTATTTCCCGATGCTCTCTCTGGCCCCCTCCCCCTTCATCCCACTTACATATCACTGCAGATTTATTTGGGACCAGCTAACTCTTGTTATGTCTCTGCAGGGTGAGATGTACCAGGCAAGGTCCCCAACCCTCTGTATTTATGGGCAGCTTTTCCAGTGCCTTGCCTGGGATGGAAAATATTGCACATCGCTTCAAATTACCCCTAGACATTTATAATGCAGCCGGCTTCCTCAGTGACTCTTCTCTTATCTAAAGTGTTCCCCTCCCCCCCCCCCCCCCATTTCGTGTCTGCAGAAAAATATGTTCTGAAAACAATGTATCAGTTTACATCAGAAAAAAGTAACTTAGCCAGTCCAGTGAGACAGCAACAAGGATTTGAACTGCCCAAAAAACCCCTTAGGATTAATGGTGCAGCTGGGCTTCTAGTTGCAAGGTAGTGCATCTAGAAGCCCAGCTGAGTCAGCAACACTGAGGAACAGGTGACCCAGGCAAGGTTGCTCAGGTCCTGCACCAGAATCTGTAGCATAAAACACAAGAAAACCGGTATAACTAAACATTTTATCCTCCAGACTCAGTAGAGAACAAAGGAAAAAAGACACAGATGACTTTAGAAGCTAACATGTAGTGTAATTTCTTTTGTGGGGGTGGGACGGGGCAGGATAAGGCTCAATCAGATAGACGTCTTTCACTTTACAGTGAAATTTACACACAAGCTATCAGAACGGACACATTGAGGTGGCCGTCATTGTGGCAAACCTAGATACCTGGATAAAAATGCTATAAGAACATTCCCTTACCATCCCCTGCCTGGCAGCATGTCGAGAGGATGGGAAGCTCTGGAGTATTCACCCAATTCTGTGTAATAACTGGCAACATTCTCTGATACTTGCTGAGTTTCTTAGTACCTGTCAAAGCCTACTTGCATTTGTAAGGTCAATAAGATGACACTAACACAACACACATTATAGCGGTGACTAGCTAGGTGCATTTGGTAGCATGCCTTAAAACATTTTGTGTGCACAAAGTTGATTTAACCCGTTGATCTACAAATTAATGCAAGTTAATTTGATTTATGTAAGATAAAAAGTTCTAGCGTGTCTTAAGATTTGTTTACAATATCAAATATGTGAAATTAAACAAAACTACACTGGAAAGTTGAGAACATTTCCAAAAATTCTGAAAAAGAACCAAACTTTTTTGCCTATGCACATCCATAGTGTTGATGGTCAAAGAAAGAGTATAATGGCATTCTCAGGACATTGCAACTGGAAAGGTCCTGACTTCATAAACATAAGCCTCGAAAGCAGGAGTGAAGATTCACTGTTGAAGTACTATGAAGGAGTCTGTTTGGAATAAGTGAAAGTCTAGCTCACTAACTAAGATGAGATCGGACATGAAGAAACAAGTTGGCAGGAATCAATAGTGAAAGCTGCATATTACTACACTACCGATATTCTTCTTGTCCTCCATAATAATCCACTTACCCCCGACCTTTCTTCCTTAGAGGTCTGTCTCTCCCCGGTAGCCACGTGGTACACGATAATCATCTCTTGCTGAATCTTCAAAAAACTGTGCCTATCTGGTTATACCTCCCTCTCAGTCTCCAAATCTCGCTCCTATGCTAGCTGATATCTCCACTACTCTGACCATCTTCATTGACTCCACTCAAGATTATATTAGCAGCATCATTAAGCATTCCTACTTCACCCGTCATCAAATTTGTTCTATCCACTCTTCCCTTTCTCCTTCTGCACTTGCCACACGTTTACTCAGTTTGGTTATCTCCAGGTTGGATTATTGTAATACAGTTTTCTCAGTTCTTACAGGCTAAGAAATCAAGACTCCAATATGTCCAAAATTCCGCTTTCTGTATCCTCACTCAGGCTTTCAAGTCTGACCACATTTCCCCCCTTCTGATTTGTCAGCATTGGCTTTGTTCCCTTCAGAATTCAGTCCAAAATCTTGATTCTAACTCATAAAGCTGTGCATACTGTTCTCCCTTCATCTCTCTTCTCCTTTTCTTCTGCACACTCCTCATAGGGTTCTCTACCCATTACACACTAACTGCTTTCACTTTCCCTCCACTATACAAGCATGACTGGAGTCTACCATACGAGGAGGCCGATTCTGACTCCAGCATGTTCGGCCACATTGCCTGGCCAAAACCTGGACATGTCAGTGATGTACCCGATTCTGCCACCTCAGGGTTCGGATGTACCCACGACGGCAAAATCGAGCACATAGACATCTGGGCGGGCACCCAATTCCCATGTGGGATACGTCCCATGGCCTGCCCGTCCTCCTCACAGAGCGCTCCGGCTTGTGTGCCAGTGCATTGGCGTCCCATCGCCATGGCACCGAGACATCCAGGCAGAGGCGCTGAATGGCCGGACCCGGTGTGGCAACAGTAAACCACTGTTTGACCCTCGGTGGGAGCCCCCAAGGCCAAGGTCAAGCGGTGTCAGCTCTCCTGCAGCAGTGTGATGTGTTTTGGGGGCTGTAGGTCTTGATTACGGCTGTACCTGGAACTTATTCTCCCATTGGGAAGGAGTAAGTCAGGCATCCATCTCTGTGCCGGGAGACGTACAGAGACCAGACCTGAATGACCTCTGTACATCCTGGTGCATTGCCCCTCCCCTGCTCTGTCCTCACTCTGCCATCTCCTGCCCACATCCAGTGCTCCCTGCACATCCTCTGTGTACACACGGGGAGCGAATGCCATGGAATCGGGTCCAGGCTTTGTGAGTGGGTTGAACATCCAGCCCATACGTCCAACCCCGCTATTCACTGGACAGAATGCTGGCCTCAGCCTTCCACTTCCTTGCAGGGCCGTACCGATTGTGAAATGTGCCCTGTGCGACTTGCACATCGGGCATGCGCCCCCCCCCCCCCCCCGCACCTCCATCTAGCCACTTTATGAGGGCAGGAGAGAAGAGGCCCGCCCGATGTGCAAGTTGCCGGCACGCTAAGCAGGTCTGGTCCCTCCCGGAGGGACCAGACCTGCTTAGCGTGCAGTGAGAAGGCTTAAGGAGTGCATTTCAGCTGTCTGCCGTTGCCTGCCTGCCGCTGAGAGAAGAAAAAATGGCGGCTGCAGGCAACGGCAGACAGCTGAAATGCACCCCTTAAGCCTTTGTGCCCTGTGTGGCCGCACCGCTAGCACAGGGCTAGGTACGGTCCTGCTTCCTTGCACCAAAACTCTGGAATGATCTCCCTCATGACCTCCGATTGGAATCCTCCTATCTCAAATTCAATGCATCTGATAAAACACACCTATTTTCACAAGCCTTCCCTACCCGTTGATAGTAGGTTAAGCTGACTTTCTTCTCTTTCTCTATTGTCTCCTCCTTTGTTCCCTGTTCTCTCCTCTGATTGAATTATCCTTCTTCTTTTGCTCTGGAGTTCTTTTCCTGCTCTATTGTTGTTTCATTGTAAGCCACCTTGCTGTTACGAATTGGATGTATATCAAAATTTAAATAAACTAAACTAAATGAACATTTATGCGTGTACTTTACCTGGTTGTTATTCTATAAGTGTGTGCATTAGACCAATATGCATACTTTAACTGTGCGCAGTCACATAGGTGGAGCTTGGATGGACTGTGAGCAGATCATGTATTTATACATGTATTTCATAAAATATGCCTATACGTGCCTAAGATATGCATGGTTATTTATGGCCGCCATAGGGCTGGTGTAAGTGATCACGCCTAGATTTGGCATTCATCCTCTGCCACATATGCCCCTATTCCATATACTTGGCTTTATAAAATAGACACAATTGATGTGCGTAAAAAGGCATGTTAACTATGCAGGAGTTCATAAAATTACTCTCCACATGTACAGAATATTTATACAGAATGAAAGCAATGATGGTCTTCATGGTAATCTTCCGCCTGACTATAAACTGTAGCTCAAGGTTTCTCAGACCTCTCCTGGTGACCTCACATCCAGTTGACTTTCAAGATATTGATCATGACTGTCCAAATATATTTGCATGCAGTAGACGCAGTTCATGGAAATATGGAAATATGTTTCATGCATATTCATTGTGGATATCTTGAAAGCCTGACTGGCAGTGGGATCACCAGGACAGGTTTGGGAAGCTCATCTGTAGCTTTTTAAAATATAATTACAGCAAAGTATCAATGGACAACATGAGCTTATCTACAGAATATATTATTTAAATGTGCTTAAAAACTGGTTTATTCAAATAAAAATCAATCCAAGTGAATACATTTATCTTGTGAATTCTCTCCACAGAGGCCTGTGGATAGCTTTAGGTAAAGATTAGTGAACCTAGTCTGAGTAGCTTTCAGTTGGAAGGAGATTTAGAGAGACAGCGAAAGCTGTATCTAAGAAAGGGTGGGAGGAAAGGAACTGGGGTGCGGTATGGAAGAATTCAACTGCTTTGTAAAGTGAGGAAACAGAAATGCGCAGAGGAGGAAAGACTGAAGATCAAGCATGAGATGTTCAAGATATCACTTGAGGTAGAAGGCAGAGGGTCACGGCAGGGGAAGAGAAACCAGAGGTTAGACACTCTAAGGGGTATGTTTATTAAAGGCTAATGTGTTAAGTGCACATTAACCTTTAGCAAACATGCCTCTAAGGGCTGGGAGGCTTGGAGAGGCCCTCTCATGTCTATGTGTTGGGAGGGGCCATGTGTATGAGGTACAATCAAACTGAAGGGCCCCTACTAGAATAGTGGAAGTGGCCCAGTGCTACTTTCACTTTTGCAAATATTCTTTTTCATTTCAGCAGTGCCATTTTTCCCTTGTCGTAGAAATCTTCCAGGGGTTTTGGGGGAATGATTGAGTTCAACTGTATCACCCGTAAGTACAGCAAAAATCTGTTACCTTTCATTTATTCATAAACACTTCTATGCCACCTTCCCGAATAAATCATTCAAAGTGGTCTTATTTTTAGGTTTTGTGGGTCATTTTAGAAGCTCTATTTGTGATTTGCATGTCTGAAGGTGCACATCCACGCCCCGAGAACCATTTTATAAAGGATCAAATCTGCACATCTCGGGCACTATCATGTCCGTGTTGCACGAGGGTATGACAGAGGTGTGGCCACGTGCATGTCTGATTTCAGAATGGTGCCTTCACGTTTAAGAGCAGTGGTATATAAGCATCCATAGCTACACCTGCCCCTTGGCATGCATAGGAATATGAAAATACTCATTTTGGCCAGTTTTCAACAATAAGGGGCATTCCCTCTCATTGTCAAAGTAATTTTTCCCCTTCGGAGAAGACTAGCAGGGGAAAATCGATGCCTCTTTGAATTCTGCCACAGCACTGCACGTCTCCATTTTTCAAATAGCAGCCTGGGACGTGTGTATGTGGTAGCGTGTGTGTGTTCTGAAATGCTGCTGATTCCGGCGACATCCATATTCCACACTTGCCCGTTTCTAGAATCATCCATCTGCCTCCACGTTTCTGGACCCTTATTCTTCACATGTTTGTAGAAATGTTTATCATTTGGGCTGGAGACGGGTCGATTTTAGAACACACTGACACTTGTCCATCTTCTCTACTGCCCCCCCTCACAGAATTTCAAACGTTTTGACTTGGACTTCCCAGGGGACAATTAAATGGCCTTTCTAAAATATGCCTTTTTAAGACTGGTAAGACTAATTGTGTGTATTTAAGAAGAAAAAAAACTTGCAGCAACAAATACACTAAACTAACTGGTAGTAATAGACCGCTTAGTATGTCTGAAAAAAAATATGTTTTATGAATGTAAAGTAATAGAACTGATAAGAGATTCTTGAAACTTAATTCCTCTAGTGATATCTCTGAGGATAACCACATTTGCCGCTATCTTGAACATCAAAGAAACATTTGTTATACTCAAACACAGCTCTCTGTACAGACAGGTTAAGTTGTTAGCTGTAAATATTTTTTTGAAAAATGCTGCAGCCTTTTAAGGTTGGGAGATACAGTTTCAAGTTTATCTTTATTTGTCAGATGGGTGATTCCCCAGGCAGAAAGAGTCACTAAACTAAATGGTGTTATTAGGAAAATGCTTGGTTGAAATATCACACAAAAAATATACTCCTATGAGTTATTGGCATTATAAAATATGTGTACAGCATAGATACACTAACATGAAAAATAATTTTCAGGATGCCCAGTCCCTGTTACTGGGAGGGGCACGGGAACATTTTTTTCTAGCTAGGAGGCCAGATTGTACGATGCACAACGGAATTTGGCTAGAGTCCCAAAATTAAAAAGCCTGTTTCTGTTTTTTAAATGTGCCATACAATCTTTTATATTCATATTTGACAAAGCATCTATTTCATATATTATATGAAAAGATGGCAATTATAGATATTCCCTTCTCCTATGGGACTTACAACCAGGGTTGACCCAACCGTTAGGCAAATTAAGTGATGGCCTAGAGTGGCAGCTTGTGGGGGGGGGGGGTGCGGCAAAGAGCAAGACATTCAAAGAGAAACAAGAGATTCTGACAGCAGGGGGTCATAAGGCTTACGACTTGCCTAGGGAGCCAACACCTTGTACTAACTCTTGGGCCTGCCCTGCTTACAACCGAAATTTGAACTTGAGGTCACAAAGAGAGTCAGTGGAATAAGCAGAATATGAACTCTGGCCATTCTGGTTTGCTTTTCACTCCTCTAATCACTGGAGTGCTCCTTGACACCACTGATGCTACTTTTTGGAGCCCTCCCATTTAAGAGCAGATCAGCAGCGGATTTTGACCAAAAATCGGTTTGGGCATGAGAATTCTGTCCCCAGCCTATCGCTCTCCCTCTGATACTTCAACCTCTACTGCTCCAGGCTCCGGCTGCCATTGCTGTAGCCCCTGTCTGAACTGATGGAAACAAATTCCAGCAGCAGCATGCCCCTTCTGAGTCTGTCCTCTTAAAGGCAGAGGGGCTCATGAGCTGGTAGCTGCATCTATAATGCCAGCCTGCAATCCCCTCAGCCTTTAAGAGGATAGACTTGGAGGGGAAGGACTATTTGTTTATATCAGTAGCCCACTTGGGGATGCTGGATCTCCTCATAGGGAAATCTGCCCCTGGAGCAGATTATGCATAATTTTGCTTTACTTCTGAGATCTCACAATAATTATAAGCGCAAGTTTAATAAAGTAATCATACTAAATAACAAATAAAACACACCCCATAGAGGCAAAATGAGAATTAGACTTTACAGTGTTCCGAGAAAAACAATTGTAAACTTGCAACCTGAAAAGCATTGTCTGTGTTATCTCAAACCTTCCCCCCCGCCCGCCCTCTCTGAACAAAGCTTAAACAGAAATCTCATTACCAGGTTCCCGCTAATGATTAGCGGTTTGTGTGCAAATTTTCAGCCCATATGCAGAAGTTTCCACCAACCAAATCTATGAGCAACTGTGTGTAGAGGAAGCCATTAATTAAAAATTGTAATCATAACAAGGTGACAGAATTAAGGAAATTAGCTGCTATTGTTAGCTTTTAAAAATCTGGGGCCGATACTGAAAGGGATTAACGTGGTTAGCAGACCTTGGCTGGGATATTCAGCGGCACTAACACAATACATCAGGACACTCCGCTGCCCAGTTATCACTAAGTGGCAAAAGTCAGGTGCACTAAAGCTACCTGGGCAGCACCTGAATATTGTTGCTGCCCAGTTAGATTCATGGCAATCCAGAGAACCCAGATATGACCCCTGCATTGAATATCTGGACCTGAAGTTCACTGGCAGTGGTTAGCCGCTTTAGCAGCACTAGCTGCCGCCGCTGAATATCGGGCCCATGAGAGGCTTTTTTTATTCCAAAATAAAAAATGGCGTTTTATAGCCACTACTTTATCTAACTAGCCAATTCGAATCTGTGCAGTTGTTATTACATTAATTTAAAGAGTGTATATCGTACTTCTGGGCCTATTCCTGGCTTCTCCCATAGACCAAGAATGAGCAAGACAGATGTTCCATCCCAGGGAGGCTGTTCCACGCCCTGTCCCTTTTGACCTCAAACTTTGACCTCTTGCTAGAGCATTCTTTTTCTATGCATTTTTAATCTTTGACCTATTTAAATGTCATCTTTTCTCTTCCCTAGGGTAGGCACATTTAGGTCTTTCAGTCTTATGGTTACTGGCCCTTTTGGTGCAGACTCTGCAGTATTTTGGGATACAGGGTATCTCCAGTTGCGGAGGAATATGGGGTGAGAAATAAACGCAAAGCAATGTGTGCTGTCGTGTCAATGTTGACTCCTAGCAACCCGGACCCTGGGTTTTCTTGACAAGGTGTGACTGAAAATAAATTGCCAGGCCTTTCTTCTGCACATAGTAATCCCTTAGCTCGAGGACGATATACATACATTAAAGTGCACAAGGCCAAACATTCCTAGCACCATCATTATTATTAAATTCTGTCTTTCTATGATCAATATTATAGCGCCATCCTATGGATGGGTCCTGAACAACCAACTGTGCAAGGCGCCAGTTTAAGCTAGGTTGTCAGGTAGTAATTAACACCTAATTTAAACTTTGTCACAGTATTATGCTTTTTGCATGGGGTTCACAATCTGTGTGTGCGTGCACTCTTGCATAGCTTAGAGGGAACAGAGCTCATTACTGCTTTTTATGATCTTTCACATTATAAAGTAATATTTTCTTGGATTCTAGGGAGAAGGCATGTGCAATTCATTGGAAAGTCTCAAATTAGAATTGTCTTCCGCAGACAGGGACGGCCCAAGGGTGATGCGGAGCCATGTGCGGAGACTCATTACGGGGCCTCATTTACATATCCACTGGACCTCATTTGCATAAATTTAATTTATTTTATTTTAAAATGAATATGTTGCCCATCTAAAATTTTAGGCAGCTTTCAAAGGAGCCCTTCATTAACCTTTTCTCTTCTGGCAATGACTTAGGGGCATGTTTACTAAATATTAATGTGCATTAAATGCTGCTGTGCCAATAGAAATAAATGCCAAATTTTGTTGAAAAACACACTCAAATAAAACAGCACACATACAAATGTACAAATATGGTAATCGTCTTCAAAATACTTGGTAAAATATTCATCTTCACACTAAACTAATACCCATGAAGAGGAAGGTCTCAGTACCAGAGGGCCCGTGTTTATCGTGACTACAGATCACTCAAGCAATCAGTCACAAACACCAGTACTCATAGCCCATTTCACATCAACGACCTCCTCAACATGAGTACAGCAGCCAGCTGGTTCGCCAGTTTGACACTTTGTACTGGTTATAAGATAAGTTAATCTTTTCTGGCTTCTATTTTCTGGGGACTCATGTTGAGGAGGTCGTTGATGTGAAATGGGCTATGAGTACTGGTGTTTGTGACTGATTGCTTGAGTGATCTGTAGTCACGTTAAACACGGGCCCTCTGGTACTGAGACCTTCCTCTTCATGGGTATTAGTTTAGTGTGAAGATGAATATTTTACAAAGTATTTTGAAGATGATTACCTTATTTGTACATTTGTATGTGAGCTGTTTTATTTGAGTGTGTTTTTCAACAAAATTTGGGATAATTCACACTCCATTACCTGACCATATTATTATTTTTGAAATATAAATAAATGGGCATTCCTGCACTTAACGCACATTAATATGTGTGAATGTGCATTAACCTTTGGTAAACATGCCTCTTAATGAGGGTCGGAATACCTTATGCATGGGCAGTGACGATAAAGACTCCAGATTTCTACATTACAATACTCCAGTGTCAATTGCCAGGCACATTAGGAAGTACTTTAAACCCTGCCCATTTAGAACCCATAGCAAATCCACTGTGTCATAACAGCACTACTAGGACTCACAAAGCACCAAACTCTACCTATCAAAAAAGCAACACTGCAAATATTAAACCAATTTGCATTTGCACATCTTCTAATGGGGAAAGAGAACAAGTGGCACTGTCAAATAGAAACTACATGTAAGAAACCTCGGCTCTGTTACACATGCAGAACAGACCGTCACCAAACAAACAACAAGGGATCACAATTTAGAAATATGAAGACAATAATTAAACTGGGAACCCCAAAGGCCAAACTTGGAATGTACAACAACACTGGAGAAATAAAACTATAAATTAATTTCCTCTTGTACTAAATAAAACGCAAAGATGGGGGAGTGAGAGGAGGCAGCTGGAGCTGGCGTCCCTGATTATCGGAGGAGGAGTGGTGTAGCCCCGCCCCCCGGGACCTTTAAAAACCTTCGGTCCGCCGTGGATCTCCGGGAGTGAGAGGAGGCAGCTGGACCTGGCGTCCCTGATTGTCGGAGGAGGAGTGGTGTAGCTCCACCCCCCGGGACCTTTAAAAACCTTCAGTCCGCCGCGAATGCGGCCCGCGGGCGCGCACCCGTGGTCGGGTGCCCGAAGGGGCATGACCAAAGGGGCAGATAACGCCCCTTTGGAGCCCCTTCGGAGCAACAAGGAGGAACAGGGGAACTCGTTGGCTCATGGGGAAGCGACAGAAGAAGGCTTTTTCTACAATGAGTGCTCAAAAGGCTCCTAAGACTGTGGGCCCGATGGATATTCATCTCCAGAAAGCTCAAGCAGAGCAAGACCCTCCGTACTTGACCCATGGGTCTGTGAGTACTTCTTCTGACTTGTCTCCTAATGCGCAGGGGTTTACCCTACCCAGTCAGGAAGTTATGACAGAGAGGGTGTTCTCTCCCAATGGTGAAAACTTGGGAGTGGAGCCCTCGCTAGTTCCCTTGGACTGTTCTTCCTTATCAGTGCAGGAAGATAAAAGTAAAATGTTTCCTCCTTTGTCTGTTTTGGATTTTCCTGTTTCTGCTTCGTCTATTGTTCCTCCAGATGAGGTTTCCTTGTGGGATGTCTGGGAGGTGGTGGCATGAATGGAAATGTTCCTGCGTGCCTCCCTTTCCCAGGTTTCCCAATTTTCAAAGGATGTTGTACAGAAGTTGGGAGTCCATGAAGAGGCTATTGCTAAACATAATGTTGCTCTGAATAAATTAGAGGAGCAGGTTTCTGTTATGCAGGCTGTTGCATCTTCTTCGATTAGGGATAATCTTACTATACATCATCAAATAGAATCCCTTGAGAATGTTGTATGTGCAAAAAATTTGAGATTCTTAAATTTTCCACAAACTCATTATCTTTCTCCGTATATTTTGCTATATAAATACTTCAAGGAGGTTCTGTTAATTGATGATGTGAACTCTATAAAATTTTCCTCTGTTTATTATGTGCCTATATTAGCCTCAACAGGAACCTCTTCCCCTATTGCCAAAGGTGCTGAGAAGGTGTCGGTATCTCATTCATTAGATGTTTCTGCTTTTTTGGAATCCTCGACCGATGAGATTACTAGACGCGCTACATTGATTGTTACTTTTCTCTCTTTATCAGATAAAAATTTAGTATTGAGTTCATATTCCCCAAAAAAGATCAATTGTTTTGTGGTTCCACAGTTCAGGTTTTTCCTGATGTGTGTAGAGTTGTAGACTCACCCAAAAGTGGCGTAAAGATTTTTTAGCATTAAGACCACGCGCCTTGGCAATTGGGGCCTCTTTCTTTTTAAAATATCCATGTAAGCGTATCTTGATATATGAGCAGACAAAGTATATATTCATGGAATCTGATCAACTGAATGTATTTTTGCTTGGTAAAGAAAATGTTTAGAGAGAATGTTACTCACTTCCTTTCTAAGTTTTAGGGTTAGTAGTGTTATCATGGGACCAGTATATATTTGGGGTTTTTTCTTGTTTTCTTAAGGATGATATTTCCTGTTTTTGCCCCTTTTCCCTCCCCTTGATGTGGACTTGATTGTAATTCTTTTCACTTTGTAATAAAATTACAGTGTATACTACTAAAAAAAAAAAAAAAACGCAAAGATGTTAGCGATGCACATATCCCAGAGCTGACATATTCCAGTTAATAAATTCAAAATAAAAAAGTATTTTTCTACCTTTTGTTGTTTGGGCATTTTATTTTTCAGTTGCAATTGCTCCAGTCACTTTCTTTTGGTTTCTTTGTGTCTTCTGCTAACTCCATTGTCTGCTGTCCATTTTTTCCTTTCTTCTCTCTTCTAGTTTTTTCCATTCTCTCTCTACATCTGTTTTAACATACTGATCTTTTCACTTTTGCTCTTTCCTCCATTTCTTTCTTTATTCCTTTTTCATCCACTCAAATTTCACCCTTCCATCCTCAATCCCCACTTACTCCAATACCCAGTCAATCATAGATTTTTCTTCCCTCCCATACAAAATATCTTTTCCCCTCTTCATCCTCACTCACCCAGCCCCATCCCCTTTTAGTCCTCCCGCAACATTAGCTCCTTTCTACTTCCAGCTCCACCCAGCATCAGCTCCCTTCTAGTCCCATTCTCCCATTCCCCCGCATCAGCCCATTTCCAGTCCTAGCCCCCTATCAGCTCATTTCCAGTCCTATCCTAGCCCCCCATCAGCTCATTTCCAGTCCTAACCCCCCGTTAACCATTTTGTCCAAGCTCCCCCTCAGCCATTTCCATTCCTAGCCCCCCATCAGCCCATTTCCAATCCTAGCACCCCCATCAGCCAATATCCAGTCCAAGCCTCCGCCCAATCAACCCATTTCTAGCCCTAGCCCCCCCAATCAGTCCATTTCCAGTCCTAGCCGCCCATCAGCCCATTTCAAGTGTCCTAGTCTCCCTATCAGCCCATTTCCAGTTCTATCCTAGCGCCCCATCAATCCACCAATCTATCAAGCCCCCCATTAGCCATTTCCATTCCTCCCCCTCAGCCCATTTCAAGTCCAGGCCCCCCACCCAATTAGTCCAATTTACAGTCTTGGCCTAGCCCCCCCCCCATCAGTCCATTTCCAGTCCTAGCCCCCAATTAGCCCATTTCCAGTCCACGCCCCCCCAATCAGTCCATTTCCAGTCCAAACATCCCCATCAGCCCATTTCCAGTCCCAGCCTCCCCATAAGCCCATTTCCAGTCCAAGCCCCCAATCAGTCCATTTGAAGTCCTGGGCCCCCATCAACCCATTTCAAGTGTCCTTGTCCCCCTATCAGCCCATTTCCAGTCCTCTCCTAGCCCCCTATCAGTCCATTTCCAGTCCTAGCCCCCCCATTAGCCCATTTCCATTCCAAGCCCCCACAATCAGTCCATTTCCAGTCCAAACATCCCCATCAGCCCATTTCCAGTCCAAGCCCCCCAATTAGTCAATTTCCAGTCCCAGCCCCCAATCAGCCCATTTCCAGTCCTAGCCCCCCATCAGCCCATTTCCAGTCTAAAACTCCCAATCAGTCCATTTCCAATCCTAGCCACCTCCATCAGCCATTTCCAGGCCTACCCTAGCCCCTCCATCAGCCCATTTTCAGTCCTAGCCCCCCCCCCCCCCGAAGAGCCCTGTGCCTGTCTGATTGGTTTCAGAGGGAGCCAGGGAGGCCCGAGGCCCCGACTCACCTCTGCACAGCTGCCAGAGTGAAGAGTGGTATTTTCCTTCACTCTGGCAGTTGTATTCTCATGCAGCCCGCTGGTGCGCTGAGTATCAGAAGACAGGAAATGCCCTTTAACCTTCAGTGTGCCAGCAGACTGCACAAGAATACAGCTGCCAGAGTGAAGGAAAATGCTGCTCTTCACTCTGGCGGCTGCGCAGAGATGAGCCGGGGCCTCGGGCCTCCCTGGCTCCCTCTGAAGCCAGCTCTGCAAACAGTCAGGAGCCGCACAGCATGCGCGGCATGACATTGACACGGGGCCCCCTGAAGTGCAGGGGCCCTGGTGCAAACAACATTCTCACATATGTGTCAGGCTGGCCCTGTCTGCAGAAGATTCATATTCAGAGTTTAGTAGTATCATAACCTAATACCCTGAGACTCACCCAGCCAGCCAGGTTGTCAGAATATTCACAATGAATATGCATGAGATATAGTTGCACACAGTGTTTCCACTACATGCAATCATAGCTCATGAATATTCATTGTGGTTCTCTTGAAAACCAGACTTTCCATGTGATCCCTAAGGACTAGGTGGAGAATCGTTGCTGGAGAGACCAGATTTATTAAGAATTGTTTTCTCTTTTTTTCTGGAAAGGCATGAGCTAATCCAAATGTAAATATATATATTTTTTGGGGGGTGGGGGAGGGACTGGATTTAGCTCATACCTTTTCTCAGAAGTTCAAGGCAAGTTTCATTTGGGTATAGTATGTATTTCCTGCCCCTATAGGGCTTACAGTCTAGATTTGTACCTCAGGCAATGGAGGATTAAGTGATTTGGCCAAGATCACAAGGAGCAGCAGTGAAATTTGGACCCTGGCTTCCCTGGTTCTAGCTTGCTGCTCTAACCATTATTTATTTTATTTATTTAGACAGATTTGTATATCACCTTATCCTACAATCAAAGTGGTTACATGACATCACAACTGGGGTTACATTTAACATGTGGGTGATTTACAACATTTAACATGACCATTAGGCTATTCCTCCACTCAACCCCTCAACAACTGCTCCACTGCCTCAAAACTACATCTGCAACTGTCCCCCACTCCTCAAAGCTTCTGTCCCACCACCTCAAAACTGCCCCACCAGCCCTCAAACTGTCTCAACTAAACTACACCCTCCAAAACTACCCCAGCCACCAACTACTTCCCCAAAACCTACATCCTATAATTGCACCCACCCCCCCAAAACTACCCAACCACAACCCCTCCATCTACCCCGACCCCAAAAATAACCCCAACTACCTCCAACATCCCAACTATTCACTCTCAACAACCCCACAAAATTACCCCAATCTTCAAAACTACAGTACTTCAGAAACTACTCCCACCCACCACAACTACCTACTGTATTCATTACCCAACTTTCTCACCCCCATAATTACCCCTTATCTAGCTACCTCACCCCCCATCCACCACTCAACCTCTTGCCTACCCCAATCCCCCACCAACCCCAACCGTCCTGACCTCCTTCACCCCACAAAAGCTATCTCATCTATCCTACTCCCCCAAAGCTATCCCCCCACCCCATGAACAAAGCTGCCCTCTCCCCTTTAAGTCAAAGCACACACATAGACAGCACAGCTATACACACATGTGTGTACGCACAGAGGGGTTAGAAAGAATTCCTTGAGGCATGTTCCAAATATAGTGGTACCTCGGTATACGTCATTAATCTGTTCCAAATCCTTGGACTTATACCAAACTGGATGTATACCAAACAAACTTTTCCAATAAGAAATAAAGGGAAAATAATTAATCCGTTCTTATAAAAAAAATCCTATTGTTATTATTATAACACTGTTTAATACTAAAATACAAATGCAGTAGGTGAAATATATACTGTACATAAATGAAAATTTACCAAATTTATTTATCTCTTCTCTGTCTCTTTTCTTCTGTCAGATCCCTACTTGGACCTGGTTGAGGATCACCAGGTCTGACCTTTACTAAAAATCTGTCCAAAGAACTTTGCTTCTGCCTTCTCCTCAGGATGTTTCGGAAATGTGACATTGTTTGGACATTTACGCAAAAAAGCACAAAATTACGTGAAAATTCAGAGTTATAGCACGGGTTGTTTACTGAATAGTAGCAACAGACGTGCTGACGCTCATGGGCAGTCGTAGCATTGTCTCGAAAGAGGTAAACAAGGGTAGTGCACGCAGTCGTGACTCATCGAACTCGAGTCGTATTCCAAACAAATATTGTGTATACCAAACACATTTTTTCGCGTCCAAACAGGACGTATATCAAGTTAGACTTATTTTAAAGCGGACGTATACTGAGGTACCACTGTACTTGTAATATAGAATGAAACTTTCTTGTGCATCATCTGAAGAAGTCTACTTTCAGCACAAGCTCTTTGTAATGTTTTTAACTTATGATTGAGGCATTTAACCATAAAACATTTAAAAATTATCAGTTTCAAAGATCTTCCTTGGATGATTGCCTACTTGTGGCAATTTGTGGAATGATTTTATGTGACACACTTCATAAGAATTATGGGATGCTTTGCAAGTTCTAATGGGAAGCAGAAATCTACCAGTGGGTGACTACAGTATTTGCTTTGTACACAGACCTGAAAAGATGCATTTTGATTCTCAGAACCAAATTCTTTTTGAGATTAATGAGTGATATATTTTGGTATATCTGAGTAATATTCTAGCAATTGCCTCATCTCAACAATAACCACAATTTTGCTTAAGATTATTGATTCATTTACAAGTTCTATAACCTTGATACTACTAAACATTTATATTTCTCTGGGCTGGATTATGTTTAAGGAAGGTTGTATTACAACACATTTGGACATGCTGACTCCATCATTATTAGTCTCTAGAGTTTCTAGATCTCTTAGTGGTATGTTCACTAAAATGCAGTAGTTTATCATGTGTTCTGACCCAAAACTTAGTGTCGGTGGTGGTGCTGGACCCACGCTAATGAATGAGGGTGTGCACAGCATGTCCCCATGCAGTTAGCATGCATCTAACGCCACTCTGTGCTAAGCCTTTTGTCATGATTACTGCGGGTGCAGTTGCTGCCATCCATTGAGAAGAGGGTAAGTGTACTAGCACTAACTATGACATTGATGATGAGCGTAAGCTGATCCCCTTACTAACCACACTCTGTCCCAATATACCCAGTCGGTGCCCTGATCCGTGCTAAGCAGTTAGTGCGGGGTTTTTAGCATGGCTGCAACTTTAGCGTGCAGTAACGCAGACTGCAGCGGGATTAGTGCTTCATAAACTCCATCCTAACTGTTAGCATAGGTTAGTAAACATGCCCCTTAATGAACTCTAGAACATTCTCAAGACTGTTCTTTAATGTTTAAAAATACTTTTATACCACACCTTGAATACTGTATGCAATTCTGGTCACCATATCTTAAAAAGGATATAGCAGAATTAGAAAAGGTTCAGAGAAGAGCGGCCAAAATGGTAAAGGGGATGAAAGGATATGAAGAAAGGCATAAAAGGTTAGGGTTCTTCAACTTGGAAAAAAGATAGCTGAGGGCAGCCGCCTAGGGTGGCAGACCTCTGTGGACGGCAGGTCATGTGCTTTGGCACACATGGCCTGCCATTTCTGACCCCTCCTCCGACAGGACGTTGTGTCAGATGTGCCAGACCATGTGCGTCGCTGCTGCTACTCCTCCAAGCCGAGCCGCCCCTCTGATCCTGCCGAATGAATCGACAGCAGCAGGGGGCGGTGGTGTGGCCAGGGCTTCTGTCTAGGGTAGCAGAAACTCTTGGGCCGGTCCTTGCTGAGGGGAGATATGATAAAGGTCTAGAAAATAATGAATGGACTGGAATGGGTAAATGTAGATCGGCTGTTTACTCCTTCAAAAAGTAGAAAGACTAGGGACGTGCAATGAAGCTACAATGTAGCATATTTAAGACTTAATCGAAAAAAATACTTTTTCACTCAATGTGTAATCAAACTCTTGAATTTGTTATCAGAGGATGTAGTAAAAGCTGTTAGTGTAGCTGGGCTTAAAAAAGGTTTGGACAAGTTCCTGGAGGAAAAGTCCATAGACCATTATTAAAGAAGACCTGGGAAATCCACTGCTTACCCCTGGGATAAGTAGCATGGAATCTGTGTACTTTTTTGGGAACCTAACAGGTACTTGTGACCTGGATTGGCTGCTGTTGAAAACAGGATACTGGGCTTGATGGACCCTTGGTCAGACCCAGTATGGCATCTCTTATGTTCTTACCATAAAATTATGTGCAGCCTTTGAATTATGGTGCCAGCGACAAATACTGTGAATATCTTGGACTGCCCGAAGAACAAAACAGTCAGTACTAGAGGAGATCAAACCTAAGCTTTCCTTAGAAGCTCAGATGACAAGACTTCGACTTTCATACTTTGGACACGTCATGCGAAGAGAGAGATCATTAGAGAAAGACATCATGCTTGGCAAGATAGAAGGTCAACGCAAAAGAGGAAGGCCAGCAATGAGATGGATCTATACAGTAACAGCAGCTATGGGTGCCACTCTATCAACAATGAGCCACCTGACTGACGACCAAACACAGTTTAGGTCAATTATCCAGGTCACCATGAGTCAACACTGACTCGACGGCACTTAACAACAACAATAATATGTGCATATTCTGAAACAAGAAGAAAATTTTGAATGTAAAAAATATAGTTCCATTTATAATTTTTCCTTTCCCAGTAGTATAAGATAGTGACATAGGCAGAAATTATTTTTTGGTAGGGCCTGGGATTAATATGCGTAGGCACAAGGCAGATGCTAAAATCTCTGGTAGTTCAGTGTCCATATTAAGGCTGAACATCAAAAAATAAATGAATCAATCAGACCATTCTTGAAAGAAAACATCTACTTTGTGATATAATACAATCCTTTACTATTGCTTATAGGATCGATGCAGTTGATTTTATGTTATTTTTCCTTTAAATGATCCTTTAGGAATCTGTTCACCAGTAATGCAATCTTGTTTGGAAGGCACTAATACATAGTTACCGCAGAACTATTTCAAGTTGAATTTAATGAATCCTGAGACCATGTTGACTGGCACACAACTATAAGGTGATACCAATGTCTGTTTGAATTTAAATTTTGTTAATTGTCCTATTTATATTGATCTATTTAATAATATTTATATCTGGCAAATCAAAAATGTTAAGCGGTTTACATAATAACATCAGAAACATTAAAAATACACATAAAAACGCCATACAGACACCACACATAAGCATACAAACATAAAAATAAAACAGACCTACTAATTGGTTTTAGGGATTTGGGATGCACGTCATCTGTCGCTGAATGTGATTGGCTACAGCAAAATCACAAATCCTGAGTGCTTCTTGACAGACTTGGGGAGAACTTATGCCTCCTTGTTTGTTGGTATAAACCATTGCTACTTGTCTATTTGAATCAGAATTCAGAAATTTGTGAAGAAAGAGTCTGAGGGCCACTTGCCTTTTGAGTGAAGGGTTTTGAGGTAGGTTTCCCGATCCCTGTTAGCAACTTCGGTGATTAGGACTATCTGATGCTGTCCCAGAGCAAAAAGGGCACCTCTTGTTGGATTTGATTTGAGAGTCCACCATTGGAAGGCAAGATGTAGGTGAGGTGGAGTATAAATGGCAAAAGATAATGGCTAAGAGAATTGATTCATTGGAATTTCAGATTCCACTGTGGGCTTCGCATTTTCAACTGAGCCAATAGTACTGCATATGATATACCGCCGCCACCACCTTGTGGCCTAACATTTGAAGAAGGTAGGCTCCTGCTGTGACCCCGGGTGCTATTTGGGACATGAGCCCTTGAATCCTGTCTTTCAGAACGATTTGCGAGGAAGTTTGATATTACTCTGGAATAAGGGGATCGTAAAATCATCAGCATTCTACAAGTTGCATTTTATGGCGGCTATCTGCCTTTTCTATGTCAGATGATTTCAAGATGACACTTCAGGCCGTGGTATTTACATTATTTGACTAATATAATGCTCTTTAACATGGTTTACCAGTTTCAGTGGCTAAAGCACTTCAAGTTAATCCAGAATGCTGTCGCCCAGTTGATCACAAGAGGTACAAGATTTGAACAAGCCTGTAAGCCCCGTAGAGGTTTCCAGTTGTTTAAGTTTAAATCGCTGACATTGTTGACAAGGTAGTAAACACTTGTTTGAGCTCAGTTTTAACGTTTTATGTTCCCAAACAGTACTTGTATTCTTCCTGTTAGTTTTTTCTGCAAGTCCCATGCTTTAAACAAATCAGAAAAATCGTAGGTGCAATTTGGGGGTGGCATGGGGGAGGGTTGCACTAGCCCTGCCAACTGTTGCAGACACTAATGGTAATCTGGGACCCCTGCTCTCATTGTCAGTATGGATTCTTTACTCTTTGCCCCCCAAAGTAAGAAGGTAAACTACTCCGATGAGAAAAATGGGACGTCAGCATCGTATATCTGCAATTGCTGATCCCACACCATGGAAGCAGGTTATCTTAGGTTTTTCAAGGAGCTTAAGACTTATTTTTATTCTCAAAAATTTCAAGGACCAGGAGGAAATTGTCAGGACAAAGAAAATGTTATATTCATAATCTCTTCATTCAGAATTTTGTCAACTGTTTCTTTATGAAAAAAAAATCATGCAAACAAAGAGTTTAACTAGCCTTAAAACAAATTCATATTATAATGACAAAAATCCCCTAATAGAGAGGCTTTTCACTTCAGGTCTTCAGTTCCTCTTGAAAAGTATTTAAATGCTGGTAAGTGTCCTGCCCAGAAAAGATTATTGTATAAAAGTTTTAAAAATGGCTTATCAGTTCATAAATTGGAGGCAAGGGACTGAGTCACCAGTATTGATGCAATGGTGTGCACACACACACACACACTTGGGGGCCCTGTTACTAAGCGCTGCTAACCAGTTGATGCATGTTTTAGCAAGTGGTAACTGGCCACAGTGATCCCTAATGTGTGGGTGGGCGGGCATGCCAGCTAACCTCCTCATTCAACCTCCAGTTGTGCTCTACTGCTCCTACTCATAAGTATGGCCACTGCCTTGACCTTGTCTTCTCCTCTAACTGCTCACCCTCAAACTTATCCACCTTATCTGATCATTACCTGCTAACCTTCACCCTTAACCATCCCCCATCTTGGTCTCTCCTGATCTCCACCAACATGTTTAAGAATCTTCACACTGCAACCCTTTTGCTCTTTCCACTTTGTCATCTGAGTCTGTTAATGAGGCAGTCTCCTCCTATAACACTATGTTCTCCTCTGTTCTGGATGCGCTTGCTCCTCCCATTCCACGCCCTGTGAGGTGTCCCATACCTCACCCCTGGCTGTCCTCGACAACCCGCTACCTACGTTTCTGTGCCCACTCAGCTGAGCACCTTTGGCTTAAATCAAATACCCTTGCTGACTACCAACATTTCAAATTCATGCTAACCTCTTTCCAGTCAGCCATAGCACTTGCAAAGCAAGAGTACTATGTCCATTTGATTAACTCTCTTGCCTCTGACTCTCGTTATCTCTTTGCTATGTTCAATTCTGTCCTCGAGGTCCCTCCTCCCCAATCCCTCCTTCACTGTCTGCCCAGACCTTGGCTGACTACTTTCATGATTAGCCGTGAATTCTCTGCAGGGTCACCTCCACCTCATCTTTCCCCTCTTCAATCTCAAATCCTTCCCTCACCTTTGGACACCCTTTCTTCCTTTTCTGAAATCACTGAGGAGGAAAAAGCAAATCTTCTCTCCTCCTCCAAACTGACTACTTGCTCCTCTGATTCCATCCCCTCCTGTCTACTAAGCTATCATCCCTTCCATATGTCATATCCTTAACCTTTCGCTTTCCATTGCAACTGATCCTGTGGTCTTCAAACATGCTCAGTAGTAGTAGTAGCAGTTACACCTCTCCTCAAAAAGCCTTCAATAGATGCTACCTATCCTTCCAGTTATTGACCTATCTCTCTCCTCCCCTTTGCTTCAAACCTACTTGAACGAGTGGTTCACCACTGCTGTCTTGACTTTCTTTCCTCTCAAGACTTTCTGGACCCACTGCAATCCGGCTTTTGTTCTCTACATGCCACAGAAATGGACCTTGCCAAAGTCTCCAGCGACTTATTGCTTGCCAAATCAAAACATCTCTATTCGATCCTCAATTGACCTTTCTGCTGCTTTTGACACTGTTGATGACCACCTTCTCCTCGATATCCTGTCCTCGCTTGGATTGGGGGCTCCGTTCCAGCCTGGTTTTCTTTTTCTCTCTCCCATCACACTTTTAGTGTATGTTCTGGTGGCTCCTCTTCTACCGCCATCCCGCTTTCAGTTGGTGTACCTCAGGACTCTGTCTTGGGACCTCTCCTTTTCTGTCTCTACACTCGGTCCCTTGGTGCACTTATTTCCTCTCACGGTTTTCAGTACCATCGTTATGCTGATGAATCTTGGATCTACTTTTCTATGTCTGAAATCTCTCCAGGAATCCAGGCCTGGATCTCTGCTTGATTTTCTGACATTGCTGCCTGGATGTCTCACCACTGTCTGAAACTGAACATGGCTCCTTATCTTTTCCCCTAAACCCACCTCCCTCTATTTGTATGGATAACACTACACTCCTCCCTGTTTCCTTAGCTCACAACCTTGGGGTCATCTTTGACTCTATTCTCTCTTTCTCTGCACACATTCAATAGATAGCTAAAACCTGTTGCTTCTTTCTCTATAACATTGGTAAAATTCATCCCTTTTTTCTACACACTTATTCACTCACTTCCTGTCTAGACTACTGCAACCTCTTCCTTGCTGGTCTCCCTCTGATTCATCTCTCTCCCCTTCAATCTGTTCAAAACTCAGCTGCACAGCTAATCTTCCACCAGCCTCTACATGCTCATATATCCCCCCTTCTCAAGTCACTTCACTGGCTCCCTATCCATTTTTGTAGCCAGTTCAAACTTTTCCTACTGACCTATAAGTGCACTCATTTGACTGCTCCTTACTACCTTTCCTCTCTTATATCTCCCTACACTCCTGCTTGGATGCTCTGCTTTTCTGGCAGATCCCTTCTATCTGTGCCCTTCTCTTCTACTGCCAACTCCAGCCTTCGATCCTTCCACCTTGCTGCTCCTTACGTCTGGAACAAACTAGCTGAGTCTGTGCATCAAGCTTCATTTCTGGCCCTTTTCAAATCCAGGCTGAAAACTCGCCTCTTCGAGTCTGCCATTGGATCCTGATCCACTTGGTCTCCTATGTGTTTTCTTGCCACTCCCCTAGATGTGTCCTTGTCCTCAGCTGTTGTGTTGTCTGTCTTGACTAGACTGTAAGCTCTGATGAGCAGGGACTGTCTTTTACATGTGTCTATGCAGTGCTGCCTATGCCTTGTAGCGCTATACAAATGATCAGTAGTAGTACTGGCCGCTGAAATCTATGTTAACTGGCATTTGCAGGCTAATATGGGTAGCGGACGGGTTAGAGGCAAAGCATGAGTGTGGTGAACACATTAGTGCAAGAGTGCAAGAAATGCGGCGCTCAGTGCAGGTTCACCTAACAGTACCTCTATGCGTGCCGTTAGGTGCAGCCATGTTACTTCGCTGCTCGTAACAGTACCCAGTTGCGCATAGCTTCCGGGAGCGTACTGGTAACACCTCCAATAGGTAATATGAGGGCTCAGTGCTTAATGGACACTGGGAGCTCTCATTAAGTGCAAAACCTCAGCAGCCCTTACAGTCCTTTTTTGCTAAAATATCAGACTTGTCTAATACTTACTAAAAACCTGCAAAGCATCACATACAGATTTCAAATACATCTGTCTGCTGCCCCATCATGCACTATACATTTTATCAACATGTGCAAAGGGCGAGAGATCTTTTTAGGGACCCTCCTGAGATATGCAAACTGTTGATGCACTTTAAATCTGTGTGTCTTGGTTTCTCTTCAAACAGTAGAAAATGCAGGTGTCTGGTAACTTTAAAAGTTTTCGTGTGTACTGCATGAGTTGTAGTAATATTTTTTTGTCACTTGTTCCTCTTTTCTTCAGTACCCATTCCCTTTGATTACCCAGGAAAATGTATTCATGGAGATTTGCTTTTTCTATAAAAAAAAAAAGCATATAGTTTTGGAATGCAAAACTACGTATATGCATTAGTACCTCCCATAGCCTAACTTCACCCTGAAGCCACCTTGTTTTTCCCATGCATAAAAAATATGGGTCCTAAAGTGTAGTTTGTTTTTTACACCTAGCATGAGTTTAGTGCAAAAACTAACATATGTAAAGTACAAAGTCTCGGCGATAACCGTCAGGAACGTGACCAACATGTTCCAACAGTTATTTATTATTTATTTTATTTTATTTATATTCTCTTATATACCGCACTATTCAGCATCAGCGCGGTTCACATAGAACAAAAATCTCAGTACAGTTAACTTGCATGAGTTTACAGATAACAAGGGAAACTATTTACAATCTAATTACAGATGTAGTACTACTGAATAGGAACATGTTACTAGGAACAGGATCAATCGTTATAGAGAATCAGCCTAAGCATGTTATTGAGATATCATGGAATTTAACGCATGAAGGCATACCCTAACACACGGTACTATCACTGCATGGCGGGCACATTTACTTCTGATTACTGAGGTGGCATTAGGTGACCCTGCATTAATGGAAACATTGACATCATGCTATATGACCCCCCTCCCTTGAGAACTGCAATGGGCTCATCATGCCCAATCTGCTCCTGCTCCACCCTTTCAGCACCCTATTGTGCGAGTGGCAGCTTGCAAATCAGTGTGCAGTAATTGTCATGACCGTGCGGTAACAGTTACCACAGGCTCAAGCAGGCAGTTACCATATGCAAAAACGCACATGAACTGATTAGCGTGTTTCAGTAACAGGGCCCCTAGTTGTGCCATTGAGCCTTGCGCATATTTTCTATCTAGGGAAAGGGTAGTAAATTTCAGTCTCTCTAGGGTGAAAGTCTCCACTGCTCCACCCTTGGCTTGTAGGGATTTACAAAATTCTGGTTTTTGCTCCCAAAATGTGTCTCTTAAAGCCAAACTGCACAAACCTGCAAATTGAGTGACAGGAAAATTGTTGACTGACGTGCAATTTAAAAAAATATGATGTAACCACTGGCAGTCCAGATGGAAATCAAGACAGTGTTCAGACTCTAGAAGCATTTAGTCATTTTTCAAACGCAAACTATTTATTACTTGTACAACTAACAATTTGTGAAGTTAGTTACGGTAGGTGTGCGAGACTTCCCAAAAAGAAAAACATCACACCAATACAAATATGATGTTCAAGTCACATTTCTCATTTCAGTTCTTACCTTCCATAAAAAGATGAAATAATAGGATGAGTTCTGCTTCCAGTGTCTTGCCAGGAGGCAATGTCGTCTCAACACCCCCAGTATACACAGACACAAAAATACATAAACCGTACCCTGGGGTGGGTCAAAATATGATACTTTGGAGGCTGGAAAATATTTTTAATTCAAAATAGAAACACCTATAATTAAAGTGATATCATTGTTATCAGCATGAAGGATAAATAATGGTTACCTGCCTCCATCTGCATATTTACCTCCCCATGGGTGTTTACTTCTGGGATGATGGGGAATGTCTCTCTTGCACTACATCTCTGAAACCTCAAACAATATAATTTTGGCTAACATAGGAAAAGAAACAGAGTAGCTGCATGGATGGATGTGAAGCACTTTTAAACTTGGGCCAAATAAAAAAATTTGATCTTGCCCTCATCAGGTTGACTTCCTTTTCATTAGGGTACATGCCAGGCCTTTGGTAACCTCTCCCGTTGCACTCGTACTGCACTACTTGAGGTACAACCTACCCAGTCTCCTGACAGATGGTTTTAGCCACTGTAGAAACATTTTCCAACCTGAAAAGTAATAGAAGTGATGGATGGGTTGTGTCCTGACTATCGGTGAAGACTCCAGATTGTAAAAATGATTAGAGGACTGGTGTAGTCAGGATTTTTCTCATAGACACTCAAGTCGAAAGTAAGAATGCAAGTAAATTCAATATCTTTAAATTCAAAGATACAGAAAGAATTGATTAACCTGTCTGTGATAATATATGGCAAAAGCCAGATTCCTCCAAACCCTGAACTGCACAGGTGGATATTATTACTGGACTCTGTCCCCTGCATGCCCGCAGTGTACCTTTTCCTGTAAAATCATAGAGATGAATATGTTCTCCCTCCTGTAATTGAATAAACAAGGCATATAAGCACGTCCTAATTCCAAAAGAAATGTGGTGCCAAATCAGTAGGGTTAATTTGTATATTTTCTTGCCAGAAGATGGCGTCCCAGGCCCTTGGTTGTGCTGGAAACCCCTTGCTAATTTTTAGCATCCTGGAGAAAACATTTCATTTGATTACTGACTGAGAGGTTCCACGCAGATCCAACATGACACGGTCAGAAATGAGACAAGCTGTAGCCCACTGACCATTCTATGATAAATGAGCATGCCCGTCTTTATTGCCAGAAAGTATGCCAAGCAACAAGCACGATGCCTTAAAGGAAAAACAAGGTTCTCCAAAGACAAACCAGTCCACGATGCAGAGCAAGAACTCAGCAAGGAACTGGGCATTTCAAAAAGTAATAAGGCACAAAAGATCTGAAACAAATTCGGTTTTATCGCATCTGGAAATTTACTTCTATGCCGACCGCGCAAAACCGCCCAAACAAAGGGGCTGCGCAAATGCTTTCTCGTTGCGTTACAGAGGCGGAAAGTTGTTAGGCTGGTGTGCACCGTGCGGGATCCGGTCGGCGGGGGTTTGGGAAGCTTTCGGGGGCTTGTCATCCCTTCGACTTGTTGCATTTATCCTGAGGAGAGAGGAACACCGGGGGCTCTGCCTCCTGGTTAAATCCCAGCTCCGTTTTCTGCTCAACATTGCGGGGTTTTATTTTACATTTAGTAGTCTAATGCTAATCATTTCCCCTATGTCACCAGCTTTGTTTCCTAACGTTTGCCAGAAACTGTTTCCCGCTGTGATCCCCGTCTTGTTTTTGAAATGCACATGCCAAGTAAGTCAGAAAAGACACCCAGTAAACTATCATAGCACTTTAAGTCAGCCAGAGCCCTTCTTTTCCTGCCTTCCCAAATAATATTTTGGAAAGCAAAAGATCAAATTTCGAAGTTAAGACATTTGTCTTCCGGTTTTTAGGTATAATTACAAACAAGACGCAAAACCAACAAAACAGATGTCTGAGGGCTCACAACTCGTTTCGCCACCCTGCTCGCATTGTTTACTTTGCACTGTGCAGTTCCCTCGCACATGGGTTTGTCCTTCGGGTGAACTTTCACCTCCCGAACTCGCCTCCTTTCATTGGACAAAGTGCAGAAAGGGAAAAGAGGCGGGGGGGGGGGGGGAAGGAAAATCTCCTTCTGCCTCCCACCGGACTGCAGGCGGCTACTTTCACTTTTACAAAGAAAAAACAAACTCTCGTTCTAATCCTCTGCACCTTCACACCCCCCCCTCATCCTTAAAATATCTGCCAGCCCATCAGTTCCTCCCATCCTGCCCGCCAGTGCTTTTATGATCGGATCCCCCTCTCGCTTCCTTATCTCCCTGGCAGCCCAAATCCAGCCCCTTTTCGCCTCTCCCCCACCCCCTCCGCCTCCTCGCGCTCCCTCTCGCCTCTTCTCTTTGCCATTGCGAGCGTCGGCTCAGCCTTGTTTACCCAGCAGGTGGATGTGACGTCAGAGACGCAGAACAGCAAAAAATAACAACATCTAAATCCGCGATTTATTTATTTATTTAATTATTAGTATTATTTATTTTTATATTTTTTTAAAGGGAAAAGAATCCACAGCCCCCCCTCCCTTTCCCCCCCTCGCGCGCCGCAAACTCGGGGAGGGCGCGAGGAGCTGCAGGGGCAGCGGCGTCCGGAGGCGCGGTGGGGGTGCAGGGGAAGAAGGAGGCGGAGAGCCGTGCGGCCGGGCCTGGGATGCGGCTGCGGCTCGCGCCCTCGCTCGGCCGCCCCCAGCGCGCTGGATCTCGCCGAATCTGTGCGAAGGGAGATATAGTCCCGAGCGGAGGGATCTGTTTGTTATTTATTGTGCGGGGCTGTTGCATGCTGTACTTGCCACACAAGCTCGCATGTGCCTCAGTGCATTAAAGGACAGAAACACAAACAAACACCTTATTTTGCACCGAGAAACAGTTTCCAGCGGGTGAGTTTGGCTTTCGTTCTCTTTGGATGCTGGGCTTGCACTTTAGTCGTCTCTTTCTTGGTTACTAATTGTTTTGGTTTGGGGGGGGGGTTGGGGTTGTTTTGTTTTTGTTTTGCTCTCTTTCTTTCTCTCCCTCCCCTCCCCCATCACTTTCATTTGTGAAAGAAGCGAACAACAAAACGAACAACAAGAACAGCAAAAGAGCAACAACTTCCCTCCCCCCACCCCCGTTCAGTGCCCACGTGCAGGCGGCTCCGGGCTGCGGAGCTGATGCTCCCTCCGATATTTGCATAAATCAGATCCTTCTGATCTTGGCCAGCTCTCAGCCCCTTCCTCCACCCCGTTTTCTGGCAGGGATCTGCGAGGATTCCCTCCTCCCCCGCCCCTACCTCCGGGAGGGTTACCCTGTTGCCAGCTCAGTGGTAGAGGAGATCGGGTACCGAGAAGGGGAAATCTCCGACACGTGTGGCTTTCAAGAGTTAGGAGAGATTAGAGAGGGAGTGAGGGGAGGGGTGTGCTCCATTGACATCTAAGGACCAGGGTATCGGCGCCCAAACCGATGCATCCTAGTCCCCCCCTCATACGCCCCCCTTTCGCTTTCCACTTTGTAAACTTTTCGGGTTCCCCTCTCCTGCTGGATTTTGAACCGGAGGGTGTGAAGAGGGAAGGAGGGAGCTTGGCAACGGCTGGAACGTTTCTGATTGCTACCTGCCACCCCCCCCCCCCCCACACACACACACCCCTGGCCCGGCGCTTTGCTCGCCACTTGCGGTCTCGTCGCTTCCCTCGGCGGCCACCGAAACGTTTTGCGACCTATGATCCTTCGGCGGAGCCGCCGAAGTTACAGGGACTGAACAGAAACGTACTTTAAAAAAAAAAGTGAAAGATGAAGGCAGGACGAGGCCGCTCAGAAATTGCATTTAAGTACACGAATAATCGTCTCTCTATCGCTTCTTCTTCCCTCACCTGTTGTGAGTGTTAAGCTCTTACTGCACCCTGTACAACTATACGTACACATATAGATGAGATCACGGGTTCGGCTGAATTCTCAGCTGCATTTGCTAATAGTTTTTTTTTCCTTTGCTTTGTTTATGAAACCGTGCAGTGTGCAACAAACAGCATTATCGTAGAAGTTGCCAACTGAGCAAACAGAGTGAACTTGTGGCGAGAGGTTGCAGGGTGTGCTTCAGGTATTAACCGTGGCTGTTTCCTGGACAGTTTGCACGCTCTGCAGAAAGTCTGGGTCGGGTTACATTCCGAAAAGCAAACCTCGTGTATTCTTTACAGGTAGAGGCTAGCAGCCAAGATCAAATACCGTTGCGCCGTTTAGCCGGACATCCGATATAATGAGAAGCTCTTTATCCTTTTCAGCAGGTTCCGGGCTGCATTTTTTAAACGATTTATGTATTACTTTTTGGTAACAAAATAGTACGATATGGGGTAAAGTACACATTTTTTTTCCCTAGCGTTATGTGGATTAAAACCACTTCTGGCCTATCTTCCGCTGGCTTTCATTTTTTTAATATTAATGTGAATGGTGGTATGGAAGGTATACATGGCTGCTTAAGTTAACACTACAGACTACATTGTGCCGTTGACGAATAAAATCTGGGATCAAAGTCTTTACCTGCGAGTGTAAGAGCTATTATGAAATACGGTGGCACACTTTTCCCCCTTTTTTGTGAATATTATTTCCATGTCATTGTCTTTGACTGCTGGAGCTGAGTTGTTTACAAATTGTATTGATCTTAGTTTGTGCTCATTCTACCTGTTGGCCTTATCGTTTTGTTCGTAGGCTTAACTGAGGGGAAAATAGATTCAAATGACAATTATTTTCCCACAAGCAACTGTGAGATCATAATGGAAGCGGTGAACTCCTCTCCCTGAACGTTCTACCTTCTGAATTCCACCGGTGCAAATCGGAGCTTGAAGCTCTGTCTTGAGAGAATTGAGTTGTTTATATTTCCACATTTGTAACTGAGATTTTTCTGGGCTCTATCCGCACACGGGGAAATCATTTGTGTTGCACTAAAGACGTCGTTGCAAGTTTTTGTAGTTCAACTCCAAATAGCCTGAAAAAATTGCAGGTTACACTAGTGTTTGTTTCTCTGCTAGCACATCTTTTAAAGAAAAATGTTTGTATAAAATGTCCCTAAGAAGCTGTGGACTAATTTGAAAAGTGTGGAATGTTTTTTGTTGCAGGAATCCTTGCTTTTTTTCATAATGTGAACATGTTTGTAGGGGTAGTTTGCAGTGTCTATGTGTAAAACTAATTTAGGGTATGATAAGACAGCAGATATTGAACCTGACAAGTTTCAGAGTGTCCCAGGAAGTCTGCAGTTCCTTCGCTAAGTAGACTAAAATATGTCTTCTCTTTTCCAAAAGAGGCAACATGTACGTTTGAAAAATTTTGTGTAGTGGCACATTTAACCTCAGTAAGGCACCTTTCAAATTATGTCCTCAAATAGCAAGAGAATGTGTGTAACATGGAATTCAAATTTATTGTGGTGTGCTTTTTTTTTTTTTTTTTTAATAAAATTGAAACCATCTTGGCTTTAGTGACCATTCAAAACCAACCAGCTAAACTCTCATTACTAAGAGAACAAGAGAAAAGGAAAATATTGTAGCTTTAACATCTTATTGTGGTAGCAAGACTTTTTTTTTCTTTATTCTCTGGATTAGTCATTGCCTGTGTGAGAGAGAGAAATTCACTTTTTTTAAAGTAAACAGCCTGTTACAAGTGAACCTTGACAATTCAGATTAAAGAAAGCATTGGAGATCAAACAAGGGGCTGCAGAGCTGTTGTCAGGGGTTGCTTCACTGAATGCTTTGGACTATTCAGTCAGGCAGCGAGACTCTGTTCACTTATGCAGAAAAGTACCATTAGGGATGCTGATCTGTGCTGCAAAAATTGGAGAGGAGCTTTTGTACAAACTACATATACTTGCTTTATAATTTTGGAAGCGGAGCTGTTGTGTTTTTGTCAAAGGAACCAGAAAAGGGGAGAACAAGCTGACAAAACCTGGGCCTTTAGCCAAAATTTATAATGCTTGAAGTTTAAAAAAATGCATTAAAATGAGAAAAACAATTTAACATTCAATTGAATAAACAGGTAATTTCATCTTCTGCAGCAAGCAAGTTTAAATGGACTCCCAAATAAAGATTGAAGGCATTCTGTCTTAGTCTGAGAGAAGATTTTTTAGGAAGTTCTGTATCTAAAGGCTTTTCTCAGAATCCACTGGGTTGTCAAGAAGAGGGCTGGAAGGTAGAGGTAGGGGGATATATTTGTTCGTTTGTAGAAAACAATAGTTTAATTGTTGTTTTGATTTATGACATTCAGCCCCCATGAAATGTAGGAAGCTTTGATGTACCATTTCTGAATGATTTTGTACCTACGCTAAGGTGGAGAGGATGTTTAGAGTGCTGTGGAAGTTTTGATGCCTATCAGAGGAAAATACAGTAATCTATTTTTGATCTTAAAATACAATAGTACATCTATGGTGAAGTGGATTTGCAGTTCTGTGAAAGTCATGACTTACTAGTCAAGATGTAGTAGTAACTGGAATTGCTGTACAGCGTTAACATTTTATTCTAAGCTATTCAGTAAAAGCTGTACAGGAGTTAATTTGTTCACCACCTCCTGACTGCAAAGAGGATCATAGCACAATTAACTTGGCATTTGCATTAGGAGGTTTTTTTGTTAAAGTAGGATATTTGTCATTTATTGAAGGTTCAAAGTCCAGTTAGCTAATTGATATGAAAATGGGGCACAGTGCATTATATTTCTTTTAAGTAGCAGGATCTGAAATTATTTTTCAGTATTTTTGTAAACAGCGCTCTCATTTATTGTTTGAAGTATGTGTCTTACTAATTGCAAATATTATGAAGGCTTTATGTGCAATATGTATTGTATTGGATATGTGTATAAAAGTAGAGAAATAAATTTTGAGCCAGGTATAGTGAAAACAGCATGTGGCTTATGCTCTGCATTTGGCTTTGCAGCTGATGACAATGTTAAGCCATGAATGTTCTGGTTTGAAAGCTGTTTTATATTACATTTCTGATGATGTCTCTCTTAGCGGAGTGTACAGTTTGCATCAGAAGATGTAATTATTGAAAACTAATAGCTTCCTTGCTATTTTCAACAAAACCAGGTGCAGAATGATATTATGCAAGGTAATGTATTTCTTAATAGCAAGACTTACAACCTTAGAGTGGTTGGAGTACAGTTAGATTTTTGCTAATAATGGTGTTTTTCTGACCTTTTCTGGGGCACATTCAGGGATGTGGCTAAAACATGTTAGCGGTAATGCAAGGGTTAATGTACACTAAATCAACACTAATGCACTTGCATTAAAGTTGATTTCTAAATATAGAATGAGGGAAAGAGATGCAAATTGCTTTGTTATTACCGTGAGAAATTGCAAATGTGTTAACACAAAAACAGTTCGCTAGACCTCCAGAGGTAACTGTGTGTGTGTAAACATCTGAGTTAATTTGCGTGCTCTGGCGCATTCTGCCTTAACATGGCTGTGAAAGGCCTGTTTTTTTTTTAACATGGTTAGCAAATGACTCCTTAGCTTGAGTGTAGCAAATGATTTTATGTAAGATCAGATCGACCTATATGAACCCTCCGTAGTGCTTTTCAGCAGGTATGGGATATTTCAGTCCTGCTGCCTGCAGTTACACTTCTAGGGACATTTAATGCAATTTTAGATTAATTTATTAGTGGTCATAAAAGCACATGCAGTTTGTTTATGATTTAGTTAATGGAAGTGCTTGCATTGAAGAACTCATTTAACCTCTGGGCTGAAGGATGTTATGTGCTATGAAGACTTCTCTACCCTTTTGCTGTCTCGCAGTAATCTAGAATCACTGCAGCTCCAAGGTGCTGCATTGAGGTAACTTCCTGGCAGCTTGAATGGGGATTACACTAGATCAGCTGCGAACGGCACTTTTTGCTGAAGGATAATGCATGGAGTAAGTTTCTGGGAAGGGTTAAGACTAGGGCGAAAGAATTACAAATGTTAACCCCCCACTGCCCCATGCAGTTATAGTCGTTAGAAAACCTAAACTTTATCTGCTGTTTAGAAAATGTTTGTGCGGATTGAATTTCCCCTAATTGTGGTGGTATATATTCCATTCAACTTTCTTTCTAGCACTTTTGTGACATCGCCTTAACACTGTAGCTTTTGTAACTCTAATTACCAACACAAAGCGGTGGCTGTGCTGATTTGAGAAACGAAATAGGTGAGCAAGAGCTTTCATTTCATCTACTTCAGTCTTAGCAGTACAGTGCAGTCACAATATGTTATGTTATGCACAGACTTGGCCTCTGTGAAGTTACACAAAATGCTACTGACTATTGTCAGTTTCTGGTCCCACGTCATGAATAAGCTTCTACTCGTTTTTCATTTTCATTTCTCTGACTTAAACTGCTACTGGTTTGGTTCTTGCTGCAAAGATGAAAGAGGAAATACATTGTTTTTCTTCCTTATACATTTAAGTGAAATATCTATCCAAGGCATATTAAAGAATTGACCAACCTGATTGCTGCTTTGAAGGCCTGTCTGTAGGGTTTATCCACATGGCTTTGACATTTTTTATAGTGCTTTATTCACACTAATAAATGCAGACGAAATCTGAATTTGAATGGGCCGCTTGTCACCATTTCACTAGCAATAGGAGAAACTTCAGTAAGCCACATCTGCTCATGTCATATGTTGGCTATCATGTCTCTTGTTTGAAGGCCAAGATTCCTGGGTAACTCGTGCCTGATTTAATTTGGAATTTTTTGCCTGTCAGTTCTGCACACTGGCCATGTAAATTCAAGGTTGTACGTTGTATTCTTCAAACTCGGCGTTAATGCACCCATTTAAATTGCAAAGAGTAAGAAGCTGCATCTTTTCCTTACAGTAGGTTGCATTTCATATTGCATCAGCACATTATGCCGCATGCCACTTATATAATAGTAATTAAGGCTACATATATTTAAAGCATTTTTATTCTTGATGTTTGGGCAATGATGCTTAAACCTTTGGATCAGAATTTAATATGCAGAGTGACATGTTCTGTCAGTTTCTGAACAAGGATCTTCTCTCTCCATCTCTGCTCTGCTGGGTGAGACACTTTGTTCGCGTAAAATAGTTCAGCAAAGAGTCCCTGGGAGCCCCTGACAGGACAACCCAGAATGTTCCCGTTTTGTTTATAATATGATCTTAGCATCCTTGATAAAAGGTGTGAATGGAAAATGTCATGAGAGTTGCATTTGGTAAGGAGGGAAGTGTTCTGAGGTGTGGTGAAATGTCTTTATGTGCATGGGGAATAGATCTGTTAAAATAGTCAAACAGAACAGGAGTCAATCAGAACCCTTAAAGGGGAGGGGATAGTGAGGGAAGAAACCATAATGAGACAAATATTTTCCGAAGTAACGTCTGACAGTGGTTGATGTTGGAGTGTTGCTCAGGGTGAGTGTCGGAACTTTTGCTACGCCAATGTTTTCTTCCACAAATCGTGCAGTGACAGACTCGCTGATGACAAGAAAAGGTTCCCTACACACTATTGTTTCTTGCAGGTCTCCTGCTTCGGAAATACTCTGAGCCGACTTGGGTGCGATATAAGTTATGTTTCTACTAATGCTTTCCTTGCTGTGGTTAGTCAAAGTTTTGGAGTATAAATTTTTTTGTGCAGGTTAAAATCAGTCTCCCCTATTCAGAACTCTTGCAGGTGGAATGAGATAAATAACTTGTTTGTTACATGCATGGCCTTAAATTTGCTGCATTGGCAGCAGGTGATGCTGGTGGCAAAACAAATAACCAGTTCTTATTTATATTCCTGTTTTAAAGCTTTTTATTAAGGGAGGTAGCAAACATTAAGTAACTTTGCAGGCTTTCATAGATTCTAACTAGCGACAATATTTAGATATATGGCAAGAAACCTACTGAGATGATCCTTATCAAAGCTCCGTGCAGATATCAGTTACACAGATTCATGCAAAAATGGAATAAAAATAACGTAGATTTGAGCTATTCAAAAAAAAAAAAAGGAGAAAGACCTATTAAGGAAAAATCTGACAATTTATCATGCCCTGAAGATTTTATTTATATAGGACGCCATACCAATGGGTTTGTAGCACATTTTATACAAGTACAGCAAGTCTGTTCTCGAGAGCTGACAGTCGAAGTGGGAATCTGAGACTGCAATAGTTCTTGTGTGGGTTTTTTTTTAAACTTTTCAAGGTCACAAGGCACATAAGCAGGAGAGGTATCATTTGAACTCTATTCCAGCCAGTTCCTCGGCCTCTCCCAGATCCCTTCCATTAACGTTCATTGGGCGTATTGCCTTTAGGTGCAACATATTCATAAACTTACACTTTTTTTTTTTCTGTCTCATGGCGCTGTGGTTCCATTCCCTCATGATATGCGTTCTGGTTGGTTTCCATAGCTTCATCTTAGGCAAGTGCTTGAACTGAAACTCATCTGCTCCAGGTTTGATTCTGTGCAGTTTTCTAGCTTTAAATGTAAACGTGGTGTGCTCGACAGAGGTGGCTTTGCTACTTGCCTCCTTTTTTTCCTTGTCCCCTTTGTTTGACTTTCATTTCTTTCATGTTGTATTATACTCTCTTCTCCCACTCAGCTCTGTCCTGCTGTTAACCATTAGGGTCAAATGCTTTTTTTTTCCTTGGGCTCTGTACACTTAACACTCCTTTTCTTAACTGAAGCCGCATTAATTGGTTTGTGCATATTAGCACATCAGTGTACTAAGGAATTTTATATTTCTCCGTGCACTTTGGGAACATCCTCTGTAGTTTTTATATGACTGGACCTGCACTCATATACCATAGATTACAGTAGCAGAACTCTTGATGCCAAAATTCTTTGTGTGTGGTGTTAATTAAAAACGAAATCGAAGAATTGGGGAATTTGGCAGATAAAGGAGCAGGGTCAGCTTTTGGAGGATGTGGGGCCTCATTTGCCAAAGTCAATGGGGTCTAAAAAGCAGGGCCTAAAAGTGGGGTCATGTGCAAAAGTGTCTTTCTTGGTAGGCCCAACCTTGCAAAAGAGAGTGAATCAAAGATGGCTGTGGAATTTGACATTGAAGTGTTCTAGAGGGCAGATTAAGCGTTCATCCACAGCTAGAGATTGAAGAAAAACTTAATATGACGTACTTCTGTTCCAGATTGGTAGCACAATTACACCATAAAGGTATCCTTCAGAAATGGCTTATATTTACATATAGCTCTTTAAACCGGTTTTATATTCGTGCTGTGATATCCACATGCTCATCTTATTTAGTTTTTTGTCCATTTTGATATCCTGCCATTTATTATAACATGATGATTTACATAACTAGAGAGTTAGTACTAGTAGTGAGGGTATAAGAGTTAAAAAAAAATTTTTTTACAGACAACCAGAGGTAATACAGTAACAGAGGCTATAATTCTGTCAAGTGACAATAACATAAGCCCCTCATATGTGGTGAAAGTTGCATGCACTTCCCCTTTAGAAGATGAGGATTGGTCAGGAGAAAAATGTGCCCATTACATTTTGTCATGCCTGCTTTTTAGCAGGTGTGCTCTCAATTTGCACCTTGGTGGTTTTTTTCAGAGGGAGACGCCCTACCTTAAGGAATTTCCCTATGACACTGGCTTGTAGTTATGTGGGACCAGGGCCGGCCCATCCACTAGGCAGTCACCTAAGGCGGTAGACCTTGGTGGGCAACATGGTTACCTTCCCCCCCCCCCTCCAAGGGGCAGCTGAAGTGCTGCTTTAGTGCTGTGGTGGGCTTTAAAAGGCACATGCGTGCAGTTACAGCCTGCTCCTCCAACACAGTCATGTGGGAGGGGGCAGGAGTGGCAGGCCGTCATCCTGCGTGCATGCATGTGGGCACTTTATGACCTTCCTTGTGCTGAAGTGGCAGTTCAGCCATCAGTTCAGCACAAGGAGGGATCACCATGCCACTCACCCTCCCCTCCCCCAGGTGAGAAGACAGTAGCCGGGTGGCATGGAGGGCCTGTCTAGGGCGGCAGAAACCCTTGGAACGATCCTATATGGCATAGGTGTCAAACTCTGGCCCGCGGGCCAAATTTGGCCCGTAGTGTAATTATATTTGGCCCGCGAGGCTATACCAAATGACTACTAGAGCTAGCCCGCCGGTATTATACAGCGCATTCATTCATCGCTAATACTACAAATCCCATAATGCCTTGCTGTTGTTTTGGCGCGTCAATCAGGACAGGTCCCAGAAACGCCCTCTCCTGTGTGACAGAAGTCATAGCGATCTCAAGCTACAACTGTCACTGTGGAACCCCTTCCCAAAAATGGCAAAAAGAAAGGCAGACAACAGGAACTTTCTGGACAGGTGGGAGACAGAATATTTGTTTACATATGTAAAAGACAGACCTGTTTGTCTGATTTGTGGAGTCAACGTGGCTATAACTAAGGAGTATAACATTCGACGACACTATGAAACAAAACACCATGACAAGTACAAGGACCTGGACATGACTCAAAGGAGCCAGAAAGTGGAGGAGATGAAAAGAAGTTTGGTTTCACAACAGAATATGTTCAAAAAAGCCACATCACAAAGTGAGGCTGCTGTAAAGGCTAGTTATATTGTGGCAGCAGAGATCGCAAAATCAGCCCGGCCCTTTAATGAGGGAGAGTTTGTGAAAAAGTGCATGTTGAAAGTTTGTGACATCGTGTGCCCAGAGAAAAAGCAAGCCTTTTCAAACGTGAGCCTGAGCAGAAACACAGTAGCTGATCGCACATGTGATCTTGCCACCAATCTGTATGACCAGCTTTTGGAAAAGGGAAAAGATTTCGTTGCATTCTCCCTTGCTGTGGATGAGAGCAGCGATGCATCTGATACTGCTCAGCTGTCAGTCTTCATCCGTGGAGTGGACTCAAATATGTGTGTTACAGAGGAGCTATTGGGATTCAAATCAATGCATGGCACAACCACAGGAAAGGAAATTTTTGAGGAGGTTTCCAAATGCGTAACTGAAATAAAGCTGCCGTGGGATAAACTCGTGGGATTAACGACAGATGGTGCGCCAGCGATGTGCGGTAAAACAAGTGGACTGGTGGGCAGGGTCCGGGAGAAGATGCAGGAAGAGAACTGTGCAGGTGAACTAACTGTTTATCACTGCATCATACATCAGGAATCATTGTGTGGCAAAGCCCTAAAGATGGAACATGTTATGACCACAGTAACACAAGTAGTTAACTTTATAAGAGCCAAAGGTCTGAATCACCGCCAGTTTAAGTCTTTTCTGGAGGAGTGTGGTTCGGAATACGCAGACGTGCCGTATCACACAGAGGTGAGATGGTTAAGCCGAGGAAAAGTACTGAATAGATGTTTTGAGCTGCATGAGGAAATATGTCAGTTTCTGGAAAGCAAAGGGAAGGACACAGCAGAGCTTCGGGAGAAAATGTTTCTGTGTGAGCTGGCCTTTCTGTGTGACATCTCGAGCCATCTCGATGCGCTGAACCTGCAGCTTCAGGGGCGGGGGCGCATCATCACAGACATGTACGCTGCAGTGAGGGCTTTTAAAACTAAACTGTGCCTGTGGGAGAATCAGATGCTGCAAGGAAACCTTGGCCATTTTCCCTGCTGCCAAACCATGAAAACGCAGTTCTTTACCAACTTGTTCCCATGCGCACAGTTTGCTGAAAAACTCAGTGTACTCGGCGCTGAGTTTAGCCGGCGATTTGCCGACTTTGATGTCCAGAAATGTAGGTTTGAACTGCTCAGTAATCCCTTTGCAGTTAATGTGGAAAACGCACCAACCAACCTCCAAATGGACCTAATTGAACTCCAGTGTAATGACACGCTGAAGTCAAAGTATGATGCTGTGGGTGCCGCCCAGTTTCCACAGTTCATCCCTGACACAATGCCTCAGCTCCGCACCCAAGCTGCTCAGATGCTCTCCATGTTCGGCAGCACTTATCTATGTGAGCAACTTTTCTCCTCGATGAAGATGACCAAAACATCTCACAGGAGACGTCTGACTGATGAACACCTTCGCTCGATACTGAGGATTTCCTCAGCTCAAAGCCTGAGCCCAGACATTGATGAACTATCATCCAAGAAGAGATGCCAGGTATCTGGCTTGGGCACATCAGATTAGATCAGTGTGCAGCAAACTGAGCAATAATTAACGTTTTCTTTATGCACTTTTTCTTGCTACTCCAAGACATGGGCTTGAATGGTTGATTAATTTTATTGTTATTTTATTTTAAAAATTATTATTTATTATTTAAATCTTATTTAATAAATGAATGTCATTGATGTTTTTTTTAATTTGAAATTGGTTTTTGCATATCTGAACTATTAAGTTATAAATTGTATAGTAATAAGTGTTGCTTCATATTCAATGTTAAAGCAAATCTTGTTTGGGTCCATATTAAAAGGTTCATTTGTTCAATGCTGGCCCGCGACTTTGTTCAAGTTTTACATTTTGGCCCACTGTGTATTTGAGTTTGACACCCCTGCTATATGGGATGACTCTTTACTTCTGGAGAGCAGGGAGAATTCAGAATTTAGATGTTAAATAATTCTCCATAGGTAACAAGTAGACATCCAGCCTTATTTCAGGTCTTGACTAATTTTCTTGGTATCTAGGAGCTGGCCACTGAAACCTAGTTCAGTGTATGCTCCCCCCCTCCCCCCCCCCCCCCCACAAAAAAAAAGTGTACTGCAATGCCTGTTTTACTAAGTCTGTTTGGCTTGTGTTTTTTTCCCCCCCCATTTTCTATGCGATAACATTTTAATAAATCAGGCTCTTAATGGGCCACTGCACAGTACCAACAGAAGGCAGTGGCTCCACTCCTCCTCTTCCTCCCTTATCCACTCCCCTCCCCCCTCCCCCACTGACACCTTAAGCTACACCTTTATGTGTGTTAGGAGAGGACATTGTGCCCTTTTACTTCTCATGCATTCATCTTTTCACTCCAACCACTCTCCTGGTGTCCCACCCCACCCTCCAACTCTGTTTCCCTTCAACCTCTCCCCACCACCCCGCTCTCCATTATTCATGATTTACTAAAACCTACTGCCCCTTTAATTTAGTTAACTGCCTGCGCAGCAGACTCCCTGTCTCTAACCTTTTTTCTTTTTCCCCACAGGCTGCTCCTGGCTGATCCTTTCCTGATCACTGTCTTTTTCTAGCTCTTCTGCCCGTGGGGGTGGGATTTCCGCAGGCAGACACACACTCCCAGCTAGCGCTTCTGCCTATGTGCTTTGAGCCCTAAGTGCCAGGACAGATTTTTGGTCGCCATTGCGACCTGGCACCTGGGGTTTGAGACCCTGCCTTATTGAATAAAGTGACCATGGCTATAGGCCATCACTCCACTAAATTCATGGCAGTGTTGAAAATTTGCACATGGTTGGTTCAGGTTCCTACTGGGCTGTGATCCTTAACCTAAATGGCCTTGCACATGCATGGACGAAAGGGGACAGCTTTGGAGATGTTCAGGATAAATAAGGGAATGGGATAACTTCATACAATGGACAAAAATCTGTATCAAAACTTGTCCTCTCTGCAGAACTTGTTTCTCATTTTTTAAATGAAAAATATCCTATTTTCCAATGGGAAAAAATGATGGGGGGAGAATTGGAACATATCTGTGCTACATCTGCTCCCTGTTTACTCTCCATTGAGGGTTTGTCGTCCTTGCACAAAGCACTAAAGTGTTGGGCAGCAGAATTCACAGATTCTTAGGAACTGGAATGTAAAAGCTTCTGCTGTAGGACCTGCCTGGACGTGGGCTGGGACCACCAATTCACTTAATAAGTTTGCCTTTTAAAACGTCTTTTGACCTGAGCTGCACTGTACTGGTCACCCAGGGTGAAAGACTGTAATGCCGTGACTACTCACTTGCACAGACTGTTGCACTGCTGTTGGTGTTTAATACCCCTCTGCCTTCAGAGTTCCTGCTCATGGAGATTGATGGCCTGGAAAGCCCTGTGAGGATGGTGACTCTGGGACATCTGCCTTTTCCTTAGAGTTCGTGCTTTTGCTCCACCAGGCATTTTTGCTGTAGCAGAGTTAGTGGGGGAGAGGGGGTTCCTTGGCCCAAGGGGCCGCCTAGGGGCAGACCTGGCGGTGAAGCAGATTGGAAGGCTCTGTGGACTCCTGGAAGACATGCCTTTGGAGGAAGAGGGGATCCTGGGCAGAGAAGATCTGTTGGTGATATGGGGTTTTTCAAAGGGATGAGCTGCCCTCTTTGCTTACACACACCCTAGCAGCCTTGCGGATAAGCAATAAACCCTAGTCAGATCAACTAGAGATGATAGAGGATCCTCAATTGCAAGAGGTATTGAAACCTACTAGGTTCTTTCCCTTATATCAGGTGGTGAAGGCATGATTTCCACAGAGTGGAAGACCCCTGATGTAGGGCTGCGGGTCGGCCTGAGTATGGCAAGGCTTTACTCCATCCCTGCTGAGGAAAAGGAGAAGCTGCTCTTTCTTCGGGTAGATGGCCCTCATGATGGCTGTCACGAGGAAGACAACCATCCCAGTAGAGGGTAGAGCAGCTTTGAAGGGGCCACAGAATCATCAAATGGAGGCCATGCTCACACAGTCCTTTGAGATATTGGCGTTTACACCCCACAAACTGAAGCTTGGAGCGTATGTGGCCTGAGTGTCTCTGAGAGATAGTCACAACAGATTCCAGAGGGATCTGGATCAGATGCCATGAGCCTGGGGGAGGTGGCCCACCTAGAGTCAGGTTCAATCTTTCTGGCTGATCTTTTCTATGACTTACTCAGTTCTTCTGCAAAAAAATATGGCCATGGTGGTGGCGGCACAGTGATTCTTATGGCTGTGCAATTGGTCTGCCAATGTAGCCTCTAAAACACGGCTCAGGAAGCTTCCCTTTGCAGGCCATTTGTTCTTTGGCAAAGATTTGGAAAAATTGGTTAATAGCCTGGGAGATTCTAAGGCTCCTTGGCTCCTGGAGGACAGGCCCAAGGGCCCGGGTAGAGGAGCACCCATCAGGGGTCGGGGCGTGATCCTCAGAAGTTCCATTCACCCAACATGTGTCTTTCGGCGCTCTAGATTTCTGCCAGGGAGGTATAGACAGCCCCTCTGCTGGAATGGGGGCCCCCAAGCCTTCCTAATAAGGCTTTGGGGGCCCTGGTGGGAGTACAGCCTGTAAGGAGGTGCCTGCAATGTTTTTGCCCTACCTGGGTCCACCTCACATCAGATGAGTGGGTGTTAGAGATCATTAGAGGGCTTTGCCCTGGGGTTTGTGTGGCCCATCTGCCTTTGATTTTCCCATTGCCGGGCTCATGCCAAATTGCAGATGGTTTGGGCCACCCTGGAGTGATTGTTGCAGCTCGAAGCTGTGATTCCAGTACCATGAGACAGATGGCGTGCAGGGAGGTACTCCATTTATTTTATTGTTACCAAGAAGGAGGGGACATGGAGACCCATATTGGATCTCAAGTCTGTGAACCGGGCATTGCAATTGCCCTGTCTTTGTACGGAGACCCTGCATTCGATGATTGTGGCCGTGCAAAAGGGAGAGTTTCTGATTTGGGCCTGTTCAAGGCTTTCCTACATATTCCAATCTGCCCGGATCATCAGCAGAGTTTGCTTTTTTTTTATTAGTTTCCATGGGACATTTCCAGTTTCAAGCCTTGCCATTCGGACTGGCCACTGCGCCTTGAGTATTCACCAAGGCGCCGTGGTAGCCTTACGGAAGCAGAAGGGACTTGTCCATCTGTATTTGGTCAATTGGCTGATTCAGGCTAGAATGCCTCAGGAAAGGCGGGAGGCAACCAGCTCGTGATCTCTTGGTTGCAAGAGTTGGGCTGGGTAGTCAGCTTTGCAAACAGCCAGATGGTGCTTCCAGGATTTTGAGTTCATGGGGGTTGATTCCTACTTTTCAGCACAACAGAATTCACTTGAGCCTCAGCCAATGCAGAGCATGTGATTCTTGGTCAGCCTTATGAGTTAGGGGCTTCTCTGACCTTTTGGGGGTATAGCATCAACTTTTGGGGCCAGATCCTTGATCTAGGGTGCATATATTCTCTATTCAGAGGCACCGCATTAACTTCTGGTCTCCATGTTCCTCTTTGATCAGGCCCTTATTCTCCCATGAGTGATTAAGGAGCAGTTGAATTAGTAATTGTAGTTGCAGTTCCACCTCATGGCTGGGTTGCTGTTTGAAGCACTGGAGGGGATGCTTGTCATCTTGGCTACCAGCTGGAAGCTCTGGAGGTATGAGTCCCAGTCTAGTTGGCCCAGGGATTCTGTTCCCCTTGGAGTACTCCTGGAGGATTTTTCATCTGGAGGCCAGAGTAATCAGTTTGATCTTGGAGAGGCTTGTGGCTCCTTTAGTGGAAGCAATGGGCTGTGGGTTCTGGGTGTGGCCTTGCCATCACATGTGGCTTCTACTGCAATAGAACTCGGGGATCCTGAGTGATTTTGTTGCCCTGTAGGCGGACTGTTGGGTAGAGGAGCACGTTGATTGCTCTAGCTGCAGCACACATTGCAAGCTTTCATAGCACGTGGTCCAGCTTTCTGCAGTTGGCAGGCTTGTGGGCTTTTCTCAGGAGTGGTGGAGGGAAGGGATACTGTGTGGCTGGGTAAGCAGCATTCTGCACAGATTAAGGGCCCATCTAGATCCTGGTGATCTAGGGGTCCTGGATTGACCTCGCACACCATATTATACAGAAGCTTAAGTTGACCTTTCTCTTGTTCAAGGTCTGTGCCTGCAGTAAGAAACATGGCAGGAGCTCCCTGGTAAGGCAGTTTCTCAGTGCCTTCTCGCTTAGGGCCTGAGTTTTGAGAACTGTAGTAGCCTCCCTTTTTGGGACCAGGTGAGCTTCTTAGCCCTTATCCAATGTTAGCACTCATAAGCAGTTTCTGGACTAGAGCTTGGCCCTCAACTCTCAGGGTTTGAGTGGTGCTCCTGTTTTTTTGCTACAGGAATCCCCTCCAAGGGACTACTTGGTGTGTCTTAGCACTACCCCTTTCAGCAGGAGTGCAGCAGTTCTGTCCACCTGAGTGTCCTGTTAGGTCTCACTGGACCTCTGTGGTAGAGGGCCCTGGAACAACCCTTTTGTGGGAGCCCCCCCCACCTCCCCAATGGGTTGGCTCCTTTAGAATCCATTCCGGGGGGACTATAGTGTCTGCCGGATGGTGTCCATGCTTCAGCCCTTGGGTTGCAGTAAATATTCTGGTTCTTGGACTACTGCTTTTGCGTTGATGCCTATGCTTTTCTTCCTTTATCATTCTGACCATACTGTGGTCCTGCCGTCCTTCATAGAGAGATCTTCAAATGAACCCCTTCTTACATCTGTTGGGTAGGTGGAGTGTGTTTTGCTCGGGTGCATAGCAATTGCTTATTCATTACACTGATCCCCATCCCCACTTCTGACCTCCTTGGCAGTTCAAGGAAGGTGTTTCGGACTGATACAGCAGTGCAGATAGGCCAGACTCATGATGCAGTGGCCATTGTGATTGAGTCTGAGTCTGGTAAGGCCAAACGTTCTTGGAGTGCAGGTATGCCTTGTCTCCTGGAACGAATGAAAATGCAATGCAATGTGTGCCTTTCGCGTCAATGCTGACTCCTGGCGACCCAGAAGCTCCTGGGTTTTCTTGGCAGTGTGACCGGAAGTAGATTGCCAGGCCTTTCTTCTGATAGCAACCCTGACTTCAACACTGTTACCCATGGGTTCCTAGCACTTGGTGGGCCTGAAGAGGAGCAGGAGGACACCGTGGGGCCCCTAAGAGGAGTCAGTAAGATAAGCCCAGGCCCCCCTTCCCCCTTACTCTGTAATTTTTTGTTTTTCAGTAAAGCAGCTCCAAATTTAAAAAAAGAGAAAAACAAGGCCTTTGTTTAACAGCTAGGCTTCACAGGCCCATGTGGTTATCTAGGGCTTCCCTACTCAGGTTTCCCTGGTCAACATGATGGGTGCTGGAATTCCCTCTGAGGACTCCCTTTTATTTGCCACGGCCCTGCTTCTTTGTGTGTGTGTGTGATTTTTAAGGCCTAGTCAATCTTTGTGGTCTGACACCAATTTCATTGTGTTGAGAGCCAAATACTTGTTCATGGTATTAGTGGCAAAGTTGTCTGTGGTTTAATGTTTCCGAATTGTTTCCATCTGGCTTACTGCTTGGGAAGTTTTATACTGGCTTCTCTTGGTGCTGCACCAGAGGATATATCAAGTGACGACCTCACTGAAAGCTGCTCCAGTTTATCTCCATCTGCTGGCAAGGAAGCATAATCCATGTGTTTGGACAGGTTTAGCAGGATTTAAGGAATGTAAATGATCAGATATGTAAAATGTATCCTTTTTTGCTTTACTGAATCATCAAAGGGATCACATTTGCCTGCCTTATGCTTTTTCACATCGTCTTTAAGTGGAGTAGAGTATGAATTAGTTGACAGCCAAAAATGGGCAAAAGCAGGTAAAAATATAGATCCATTGTAGATGTTTGTGTTGCATTATTTTAGACTACCTTAGAAGCAAGCCCATTCCCTAGGTGCTCGGCCCATTTTTCTCTCTTCCCTTGGTGCAGAATTCTTAGAAAACAAAACGTTGATTCAGAGGTTAGAATCACAGCATGTGAGACTCGGCCTTTCCTTCCTCTGCAGATAGGTAAAATGAGTTCTAATTGTAAGTGATAATAAGCATACATTATGCTTTGTAAAGCGATTCAGACAATGGCAGCGTCGAACTCTGCTGTTGCTTTCTCTCCCCTCCCTCCCCCTCTTACCTTGGTTGTCTCCTTCTGCCTTCCCATGATAGGTTTCTGGATCATTTCTCATTTGTTAAATAACTATGCTGTTTTACAGCCTCCGGAAATAATGCATCTTAAGTGAGCCAGATCCGTATCCAGATAGCATTTTTCTTATACGTTCACAAATCGTATTGTGCAGATGTTTTTCGATGCCTTGAAAAACGTGGATATTTTTTTGCACAGACTCTTCCCTTTTTTTCACTTCTACTTGAGTAGTGTGCAGGCAGAGGATGGGACGAACAGTCTCCTGGGGAACACCAACAGTGTGGGAAAGTGAGAGAAAATGATGTTCATTCAAACCTCAAAGGTAAACTCTTCAAAGGAGCCTAAAACTTAGGTCCCAGCAGGTGCTCCAAGTGCAGAGTGTGTTTGAAGCACTGTGGGAGTGCTCGGTGGGCTCTGAAGGGGGTTAAGCAGCCACTGAAGAAGCCCAGAGTTCCTAGCATGAGTCAAACCACAGAAGTATGCAGCGAATAACCTTTTGTTTAAAAATTAAGAAAAGAAATGCTATCTGCTCGTGTGAACTTTGTGTAGAGCTGTATAATACGTCCTGTACATTTTGTAGAGAAGAATTTCAACAAAGCCATTTTTGGATGAATGAGTGATATGGTTTTTCTCATCTGTAAAAAAATAATAAACTTGCACTTAAGAACCGCTGGTTGGGGCCAGGGAGGGGAGGGGTGAAGAATCTTAATTGTAGCCTCATAAATTTGGCAATTTAAACAATTCATTTGTAGCAGGACACTTGTTTGTTTGAAAATAACTATCAATTCTGTGTGTCACTAACCACCACCTTTTTTTTTTTTTTTTGGTCTGCTTTTTCTGAAGAGATGAAAGCTTATGAGATCTGTGCTTCCTTGTGTGTGCCTGTCCATAGCAGATTTTTCATGTAATGTCAGGGGAACATGAGAACTCTAGTAAGGGTGGATTTTTTTTCTTTCCTTTTTTCACGCATGTGCATACACTGTAGGACATGGGCCCCATTAGTTTTGGGTATAACTTTATGATTTGAATGTGGTGGGGGGGCGTGGTGGGTGTGTGTTTGTGGTTGTTTTTTTTTTTTTTATCTGCAATATTGTATACCTGTGCATTTTCTCAGTGAATGGATCTAGAGGTCGGTAGGATGGTCACTCAGCATACAGAGTTCACTTGCTAAACTCGTGGCGTAACTGAGGATTTATGCTAATGACCACCAACATCAATGATGCGTGGCTGACAGAAATCAGTGGTGTAATGGGAAAAGTTATCTATCTTTCTTGGGGGTTTTATTTTGTCATTATTTAGCAGCTAATAAAATAGTAATCAATTTGAGTAGATAAAACATATATTTGATTCTGGAATACAGAGTTTGAATGTAATAAGGGTTACTCCTGAGTAAAATCGTCTGCATAATTTTAAAAGGAAGGATGAATGCATTTTTTTGCCAGCATGACCTACGCTATATTTGGCCACCCAGAAGGTCTCAAGATTTGAGACATTACTTGCAAGGAAAGATTTTGAAGGCCTACGATTGGTTCCAGAGTACATATTGAACATTATCAAGTTTCTTATTTAAGGCTGCCAACTGGCTTCTGATGTTCAGGACAGACCGATCCTCTCCTAGTTTTTATCCCACTGCATGCAGTTTCTTCTTTTCTTGGAGTGCAATAGTGAAATAAAAACTTGAAGTCCTTGCATGCAATTGGGATTTAATTATTTGCCTTATGAAACTTGGGTTCAAGGCAAGTTTTATAATCTTAGATCCTTGCCCCAAGGGCCTTAAAATCAGTTGTTACCTAAGACAATGGAGGATGTAGCATAACTTCTTGAGCTTTGTCTTCCCTTACTAGTGCCATGTGGGTCAAAATGATAACTGAATCAGAATTAACAGGTAAGGAGTTTAAAGGATATTTAAAAAAATAAACAAAGAGATATGTGATTATTATGATATAGTTAAGATAATAGGAAACAGTGCCGATTGGAGCCAAATGTATTGGGAATGTGAAAGATTTACTTAATATCTACTTTTAATTCAGAATGACCTGACAGTGAAGGTAGTTCCCATACTTTTGGCTGATTGGAGTTTATCGCACTGGCTGAGAGAAATAGGCTAGACTGGATGTTTTCCATTAAGTGGACTCTTGAATTTGAAATTTATATCTTAATAAACTTTTTGTTTGGTTTATCCATTCAATTTATAGTCGCCCGTTCTGTAAGATTCAAATTGACTTATAGCAGAACATTAATTACATAAATATAAACAATTTTCACAAACAGCAAGTCTATAACAGGGGTCAGTAATGGCTTCCATTGACCCCAAGTGTAGTTCTCTGGCTCTTTCCATCACTATATCCCCCCCCCCCCCCACACACACACACTTTATCCAGAGTCTAGCTGTTTGCTTGGGCTCCAAGCAGCTATTCTGTTCTTTTTTTCCTCTGGCATTGAGCGACTCTTAGCAAATTTGAGCCACGCTGTCCTAAAACTCATGCAGTATTCTTCCAATATTGTGCGAATAGCGAAGGACTTTGGCAGCTTGTGCTCATGAAGAGTCACACACCATTGCTCCAGTGCTGGTGTCAGCAGCAAGCCTACTGAGAAGGTTGGGGGAGATTACATCCAAGGAGAAAACAGGCTAGGAGGGACTAATAGTTGGGAAAAGTGATGGAGGATGATGGGTAGGAGAGGTGGGTGAGGGTCGAGACTGGTTGGTTTGGGTTTGTGGGATAGTGTTTGTTAGGGGAAATTAGTGTGGGGGGGGGAGATATAGTCCCATCTACAATGAGCCAGTCTGGAGGAGCAGACTCAGTTGTAGTTAGACATGTTGCCTAAGCTACTGAGCTGGCTTCATCACTGGAAGGAGATAGCCTTCCATGCCCCATTGCTTATGACCAAAACATACAGAGCAAAGGCAAACCATGAATCCTTTAAAACTACTTCATTGAAAAGAACTTGGCCGACTCAGCCAAGTTTTTGCTGGTTAGCCTTTGAAAAATGTCAGACTCACAGTGTAAAAAATACAAAAAAGAATTGCTTACAGGCAGCATTCAATATATCAGCGTCATGAGTTGCTCAGAAGATTGAGGACTCCAGCTGCTTTGTCCAGCGATGATTCTAGCTCTCACATTTTAAAGTTAACTTTCTCAAAGTGGCCGCCGTTTAAAAAAAAAAAAAAAAAAAAAAAAAAAAAAAAGTGAATTATGGTGCTGGCAAAGAATACCGTGTATACCATGGCCTGCCCGAAGAACAAACCTGTCGGTACTAGACCAAGGTCAAACCTAAGCTTTCTTTAGAAGTGCGGATGACAAGACTTTCATACTTTGGACACATTTATGCAAAGAAAAAGATAATTTAGAGAGACATCATGCTTGGCAAGGTTGTAGGTTAGCAATGCAATGGAGCAATACAATAACAGCAGCTATGGATGCCACCTGACTGAAGACCAAACACAGTTTAGGACAACTATCCAGAGGGTCGCCATTGGTAAACAACAACCCAGCCTTTCTGACATTCCCCCCCTCCCCCCACCTGTAGGTTTATAGGAATGATCAGCTGGAGATATGTTTGAAACTCCCACCCAACCCTACGTTTTTCCTCTCAGGAAGCAAGGAAAAATGTTATGGTTGACTAGGACATGCCTCTCCATCATGCCTAGATTTCCATGTTTAGAATTGTTGTCACATTTTACCATATATAACAATCTGACAATTTTATAGATGGTTCAAAATATTCATTTAATTGAAGTATATATACAAAAATGCAATAAAAATATATACATCAGGCCTCGACAAATTTTCTTGGAATCCAGGAGTTAGCTTAAAAATCTAGGAGTTGGCCACCGAAACCTAGGTTACATTGCATGGCCTAGCTCCCCAAAAACATCTCATTACATTTTTTTTTTTTTTTTAAGTTTTAGGGCCTGATTCTACTCTATTTTTCCCATCTTCTATGGGGAAAAAGCTTAATAAATGAGACCGTTAGTGGGCCACTGCATAGTACCAACAGAAGTCAGTGGCCCCACTCCTCCTCTTGCTCCTCCCACTACCCCTGCTGACCCTTTAAGCTTCTCCTGTGTCTTTTTTTTTTTGTGGGGGGATTGGGGGGGGAGATGTGAAAGTGGGTTTGGTGTAGTGTGGTGGGGGGTGCGCCTCTTTTGCACATTCACACTGTGCCCTTTTAACTTCCATGTATTCTTCTCTTTACACTCCAACCGTTTTCACTCCTCTCCCCTCCCCACCACACACTCCAACCCCTCTTCTGCTGTTCCTTCCCCAATTATGTTTCCCTTGCCTAACTCTCTCCTCTTCTGCCACCCCCCCTTGTATTCGCAACAGCCAGCCTGCATCGGAGTTGGCCTTCTTAGCAGCTCTGTCCTCGGAGATCCCCATGGGCAAACGGTGTCGGTGTCCACTGCCATTTCTCAGCAGTTTGGGGTCTCCCAGCTGCTGCAAGGTGCCACAAGGCCTAGGTGGCAGTTCTGACTTTTTTTTTTTTTTTAGTTGCAATGGCGACCTAGGATTTGTCGAGCCCTGTATATATGTATCTATAAATTTTTATGTAAAAAAACCCCAACTTTTTTTACATACATCTATTTTCTATCCGAAGTATGTCTGATTTGCTATGGATATTTTACTGTAGAGTATCTGTAAGCTCTTAGCAGTGAATTAACATATTGGCCATCTGAATGTCATAGGATTCACTGGTAACATAGTATATGATGACAGATAAAGACAAGCATGGTTTGACTAGTCTGCCCAGCAAGGTGGCAAGAGTAGGTGTGCCTGCCGCTCCGTGCAGGTCACCCCTCCCCATACCTTTTTGTTTAGGGGTGTACCCACCACTCTGTGCAGGTTACCTCTACTTGTTGAGATATCAGAGATAATAAGCTTATTTTGTTTTTATCCTGTTTCTGTAAAGGTATCCACTGTGTCTGTCCCATGCCGTTTTGAATTCTGTCACTGTATTTGCCCCCACCACTTCCATCAGGAGAGCATTCCAAGCATCCACCACCGTTTCAGAGAAAACATTTTCAGACGTTGCCTTTCAGTTTACCCCCTTGCAGCTTCATGTGATGCCCTCTAGTATTACAGCTTCCCCGTCTTTGAAAAAGGTTTGTTTGTTCATTAATACTCAAGTATTTAAAGGTCTGTATCATATCTCCTCTCCTCTACAGTATACATATTTAGGTCTTGGAGTCTCTTTTCATACATCATCTGGCACAGGCTCCAAATCATTTTGGTCGCCTTCCTCTGAACTGTTTCCAGTCTTCCTAATCGTACCGCCAGGCCAGCTATGCGTGGGTTGTTGCCACCTACCAGCAGCTGAGGGCTGAATATGACAGAATCCTGACATCACAGTACAAGAGCTCCTCCTTCTGCTCCAGGATCCAGCGGGTCTTGAGGAATCTGAGGGAATGAAGCTAGAATCGGCGGCGGTGTTCATGGCAGATGCCTTCTATGATATGATTTGTGCTTCCTCCAAACTGTGTCCTACATTATCGCAGCTCGGAGATTCCTGTGCTGCACAATTAGTCAGCAGATGTGGTGTCCAAGGCGCGACTCAGTAAGCTTCCTTTTAAGGGGAGGTTGCTGTTTGATGAAGCACTGGAGAAATTGGGTGACTCTAAAGAAGGTTGCCTGCTGGAGGACACTGCAGTTATGGTGGGGGGAGAGGAGATACACTAAGACTAAAGTTCACAGGTTGTTCCCAGTCCTTGCTAGCTATTTGGCAGCCCCCTCCATAGGGCTCTGGGCTCATGGGCACCTCTATCTCGGGCGGTGGGGGGAGTTAAGCACATCTGTTTCCCTGGGAATCTAATCTTATCCCAGTGAATGGGAGCTCAGCCCTTGTGTTTTCTCTCATAGTGCAGAGATGGGTCCTTCTAGTATTCGACTTGATGGCCATTCAAAATAACTTTCAGTCCTAGGAGAGATCCATGAGCAGGAGGCTTGGATATCCTATTTCAAGTGGCCCGGGGGGGGGGGGGGGGGTGGGGGGTGGGGAGGAATTCTGTTTCCTCCATGGTCCTTGGTGGATTGTCTGTGCAGAGTTTGGGCTCTTCCAGGCCTGAAAGTTGCTAAAGTCTGGCAAGGGAGCATAACCCACGTGGCTGGATAGGTCTAAAAAAATTCAGAGAGAGAAAATGTCTCCATTCAGCATTTGGTATCTGGATGATAGCTGCTGCTGAATATCTGGAGTTAGCAGTGACCTGCACTATTTTGTGGGTTACTATCTGGATAGCGGGCTGAATAAAGTTTTTGGCTAAACTTTGTGGTTTAGTTAGACCTATCTGATTAGCAGACTGACTATTGCTTCTAACTGGATAACCTCGAATTTCGCTCAGCTTTGCCCACAAATATTCCCTCTTGGACCCCATCATTTTTTCTGTATGATTGCTTGTAAAACTGGTGTCTGCATGTTATGGGAAGTGAAAAATTGAAGCACCTTATTGGGATTGTTCAGTTCATGCCAAACAGTTATAGTATAGAAATTTTATCTTACTAATAATCTGGTATATTACAGAACTTGTATATACCATGTGGGTAGGAGGAGGTGGAATCATGCTGCCATTTTTGGTGTAGATAAAGATTCTGTGCAAGGACAACATGGGATCTAATATTTTGACGACAAGAAGATCTTTTATGTTTTCAGTATAAAAGCGTGGTGAATTTTGTCACCTATCCCATGGTCCTGAGCAGCTCACAACACAAATAATCCAGTATAAAAATAAAACAAAACCTACGTAGAAAACACACACATGATCATCAAATACTCTTTTTTTTGTTTTATGGAGATCACAAACCTGGATACAGTGTGTTCATCCAGGAGCCCTTTGTGATGCCCTTTCTTGGGTTGCAGGACTTCTGACTGTCTTGAAGCCTTACAGTGAAGATTTAGGTAAGAAAAAACCAGTGGTGTTGGTGCAGGTCTGTACTGGACCTTTGGTTTTTAACGGTATTATAAACCCCTATTAGGGCTTCAGTAGCAAAGGTTTGTGTCCTTGCAAAACTTCAGTGCTAATGGGATGGTGACTTTGCATCACTGCAAATCCTTACAATTTTTCTACATAAAGCATTATATCATTTACTTGTCATCAAGGCTCTTTTACCAAATCTCGGTAAGGCTGTGCACTGCAGAGCCTCTCTTTTAGCTGTTGGGGAATGTGATCTGCCTATTCCCATCAACTAACATGCGAATGAGTACATTTAATGTATAGTGCAATTTAACGCAGGTGTACCTAATGATATACCTATGAGGAATCATTTTGGTGTTCTCTTGCTAATTGCCATGTTAATGGTACTTGTGTGCTAATGTGCTCTCCACACCCACAGTCCGCCCCTAACCTGCCCACGCATAACTGGTTAGCCATGCTTCCTTGTGTTTTTTTTTTTTTTTTTTTTTTAAATATATTTGTCTTAATTGCATGCTGCAGCTATTTTTGAATACACAAATCATTGTGTATGCATTCATTCATAGATGTATGCACACACAAGTAGTTTGCGTGCACTTTTTAATTTTAGGTGCTCAAATGAATAACTATATGAGCCCAAAATGCACATCCCTACCATTAACTTCTGTATTCGAGCTTTTTTGCTTCTTCAGCTATGTATTCCTGTGGTAGAGTGGCATGCAGTGGGAAGGTGTTTTCTTTAAACATAGGTCAAATAGCAGTTTTTGAAACACAATCAGTTTTATTCTGTCTCAAGCTTGTTAAACCTCAACAAGCTGGTTCTTCGGGCCCTTCCTCCATCCCCATTTAAAATACTTACCTCAGAACCTTTGCACGGCTTTCTTTGGAATGTCTTCTGGCTCCACGGGCCTCTCTCTCTCCTGTAACCTTTGAGCCACATCCTCCCAGCCCTGAACTCTGGCTGCAAACCCTTTAGGGGACTGTTGATGCTTGCTTTTGAGAGAGACAGGTAGGGTCTATAGAATGCTATCACACACCCTCCCCCTCAGCTCAACCATGCCCTGTTGAGCACCTGCTTCACCCAGGAAAGGAAGTCCATGTTCAGATGAGTCCGACTAGCCCTGTGGCAGACCCGAAACTGGTAGTGTTGGAGACTCAAAAACCACCGCATATATGTTTAGGCAGCCACTTGAGGGGTTGGTGGTCCATTACCAGTGTAAAGGGATGGCTGAGCAGGTAGTATTTGAAAGTCTCAAGTGCCCACTTGATAGCCAGGGCTTCCTTCTCGATCACTACATAATGCTGTTCATGAGGAAATAGCTTCCTGCTGATGGATGTTATGGGATGTTCTTCACCCCTGACTTGGGCCAGAATGGCTCCTAGGCCCACCTCTGAGGCATTAGTTTGCACAATAAACGGTAGTGAGAAATTGGGGACTAATCAGGAAGGGTTCAGAGCACACAGCCTTCATGAGATGCTGGAAGGCCAGGTCCAGGACCGATGACCACTGAATCCATTTGGGAGCTGCCTTCCAGAGGAGATGGGTTAATGGCTCTGCTACCTCTGCAAAATTAGGGATGAACTGGTAGTAATAGCCAATCAATTTAAGGAAGGCACAAACCTGTTTCTTTGATTTCGGGGTGGAGACCTGGGCAATGGCATCCACCTTTTTTAGCTGAGGTTGTATCTGCCCATTCTCGATTTGAAGTATTCCAGGTATTGAACATCCCGACTTCCTAGAAAACATTTCTTGGGTTTGGCCAGGGCCATACGAAGGGCTGTGCGAGCGGTGCAGCTGCACAGGGTGCAAACATGGAAGGGGGCACTGATTATCACCGGGCTTATAAGAACATAAGATCTGCCATACTGGGTCAGACCAAGGTCCATCAAGCCCAGTATCCTGTTTCCAACAGTGGCTAATCTAGGTCATACGTACCTATCAGTTTCCCCAAAAGACACAGGTTCCACAATGCTTGTATTGGGTCAAGCATTGATATCCTGGGTCCCTTCTTAACAGTTTATGGACCTTTTCCTCGAGGAACTTGTCCAAACCTTTTTTTAAACCCAGCTACACTAACAGCCTTTTACTACATCCTCTGGTAACAACAAATTTCAGAGTTTGATTACACGTTGAGTGAAAAAATATTTTCTTTTATTAGTCTAAAATAGTTTACCCTGTAGCTTCATTGCATGTCCCCTAGTCTTTCTATATTCTGATAACGTAAACAATCGATCTACGTTTACCCATTCCACTCCGTTCATGAATTTATAGACTTCTATCATATCTCCCCTCAGCCATCTGTTTTTCCAGGTTAAAGAGCCCTAACCTTTTTAGCCTTTCTTCATAGGAGTATCCTTCCATCCCCTTTACCATTTTGGTGGCTCTTCTCTGAACCTTTTCTAATAACGCTATATCCTTTTTAAGATATGGCGACCAGAATTGCACACAATATTCAAGGTGCGGTCTCACCATGGAACGATATAGAGGCATTATAATATCCTCAAAGATTGAGTTACTGAACATGGCTGAGTGGAGGGGGGACGACACTATTCATTAGTCACACAAGGCACGTTTTTAGCTTGGTATGGTCCTGGGATTGGCCATCAACTCTGCCTTCCACAGGCTGGTCAACACAGTTTGTACTTGGGTTAGATGGGTGGTCCAGTGTCTGTTGGAGATGGCAGTGTTGTCAAGGTATGCAATTGCATACTCTGTGGTTTCAGTAAGTGGTCAACTAGGCATTGAAACATAGAAGAAGCCCACATAATCCAAAACTGGAACAGAGTTTGCATTGTTTCAAAAGCAGCCGGCGTGCAGAGCACCTGCTAATATCCCTTGGTCAGATCCAAGGTCGCTTGTAAAGCATGTGCCACAGTGTTGCTTAGTTTAGCTCATCTACTCTGGGCATGGGATACGCTTCCAGTTTAAAAGCTGCATTGACCCTCTGGATGTTTCCGTTGGCTTTAGGAACCAAGATGATGGGTGGCAACTAGTTACTCATAGACTCTCTTTTATAACTCCCAAGTTAAGCATCTCTTTCAGCTCCTTGGCAACAGCCTTTTGCTGGGGCTCTGGAATCCGGTATGGTGGTTGCCGGATACCTACCTCAGGGTCAGTAACATTATCATGACAAATGAGATGGGTCCATCCCGGGCGGGTGGAGAATACCTCTTAGGTTCTAGAGAATCTAACCTTCTAAATCTCTTTGGATAGTAGAGAGCTGGTCTCCAATCATGACTTGAGCTGGATATGATGGGACTGAAATTTCTGGCCCAAAATCATCTCCCTGTACCACCATAACAGTTGCTGGAGTCCATTTTTTCATTTTGTTAATATGGTAAATTTTGGCTTTCTTCCATTTATCTGACTGGGCAGTTTTGCAGTTAACAGGCCCCACTTTCTCTTATACCTCATAGGGCCCCTGCCATTTAGACTAACTTGCTTTCGAATGAGAGCACCAAGACTAAAACTGTTTCTCAGTTGGAAGGTGTGGTGCACAGCTGCCCAATTGAAACCCCTAGCCTGCTTGGCCTGGACTTTTTTCAGACTGAGTTTGGCAATGTCTCAGGCTTTCCTCAGCCACTTTTACATTTGTATAACATACTCCACCAAAATTATGGCCAGCACAGGGTGGTTCTTCCCAGGTTTTCCTTACCACATCTAATATGCCTCTTGGCTGTCTTCTGAAGAGCAACTCCAAAAGGCGAAAACTCCATGGAACTCTGAGGTATCTCATGGATGGCAAACATCAAATAGGATAGGAGAGTGTCCTGATTCTTCCCATCTTCCTGTACAAACTTCTTTTAGAACATCATCTGTTTCAGAGTTATATTGAATCACTCAACGAGGGGCAAGTTGGAATCTGGGGCATGACTGGCAATATAACTGCACCTGTTTATGGACCCTGGCCCAGAAAAATCAGACCAAAACACGCTCTAGTGTTTTTCTCCACCCCCATGTACTCCTAATAAATGGCTATGGGCCAACAATAACACCTGTTGATAGGGCTGTGGAACTATCAGCCATTGTACCTCTTCTCCCTCTAGGGAACCCTCTGACACTATAATAAATCTCCTTTTAACCCGAAATAGGAAAGGTTCTTAGAAGGGACTCTCCATAACCTACTGGAACCCATCCACCACTGAAACCTGCTCTCGGGCATATTTAAGGGACTCATCCTCTTGTTGGGCCATGTAGCTCTCTGGCTTTTTCCCCAACCCCCACTCTGGGAAAGGGACAACTGTATTTGGGCCACTACTGCTGACCCTGAGCTATCCCTAGGACTCTGCCTCCTCAGATCCTTCCCCATAGCACCCTCAGATTCTGTTGGTAGCATAGCTTTTCCTGGTGATGCCAACTCTGGGACTTAGCAGGCTTGGGATTCTCAACATATAGATCCGGGTCTTCCTGGTCTGACATAGTGGAACAGTCAGTTAGCTGGGCACATATCGCTCCAAAGTTTAGGTAGTCTTGGCCGATCACCTATGGATATGGGAGCCAAGGCTACAACACAACCTCTAACATGGCTTTCCTTACTGGAGTCTTTAGCAAAACCTATGCTGTTGGGTACTGCCTCTAGTCTCCATGTACACAGGCTAGTGTTACTGTCTTTGCATAGTCAATTTGAAATTGGGTTATGGTTTCCTGGCAAATGAGGGTCTGAATGCTCTTGGAGTCTATCAAGTCCTGCAGGTGGGTTCCCTCTAGCACCACTGGAATCAAAGTTCAGTGCCCCGGAGTGGGGAGTGCCCACAAAAGCGCAGATGTGAGGACTGGTTATGATGACATCCATGGGTTCTTCCATACCCAGAGGACATTCCCAAGCAGTGTCCCCCGGTCTCCACACCTGAAACAGGTGAAGGGGTTGTGGCTGAGGCCATGGCCTTGTCTAGGAGCTGAGTTTTGGGGTTGGGACATGGGAGTCAATCTCCATTTCCTTATCGTTCCTCCAGTTCAGTCCTCTACCTCTGGGTTGTCAATCTCCTCTTGGAGACTGGTATGGAGTGGAGGAGTAGCCTAGTGGTTGGGGCAAGGTACTTCAGGCCGGAAGGTCGGGGGTTCAAATCCCACTAGAAGACAGCAATCTTGGGCTGGAAGGACTGGGGTTTCTAGTCCCACAGGTGCTCCTTGTGGTCTTGGGCAAGCCACTTAATCCTCCATAGCCCATGTTCCCTGTAAAATAGTTTTCTCCAACTTATAATACCTTGTTCAATGTAATTTCAGTTTGTTCAATGTAAACCGTGCTGATGCAGAATAGTGCGGTATATAAGAGAATGTAAATAAATAAATAAATGTCAGAATCATGACATCACTGGATATAGCCTGCCTGACACTCCCATCAGACCCAGAGTGACCAGTCTCCAGGCAGCAGGAGGACAGCGTGAGCCTAGTAGGGCTCACTAGAGGAATGAATAAGGAGCATTACAAGATAGATTCGTTTAGTGCTGGCATTTCTGATTGACCTTTTATCTTCCTTTATATTTTTTTTTTTTTGGGCACTGCGTCTTTAAAAAAACAAAACAAAACAAAAAAACAAAAAAAACCCCACCACAAAAGCAGAGTTGCCTTTCTTCACTGTCCCTGGCGTAGCAGTTTGTTTTTTCTTGCCTTGCTACCCCTCTGTCTCAGGGATCCCTCTCCCCCTTGACTTACCTGGGGAAAGTGCCCCGGCGGTTCTCTTTGCTTTACCGGCACCGCACAGCAAGCAGGTTCGCTGCTGCGGTGGACCGGCGGCTGATCGCTAACTGCGGAACTGTAAGTACTTGGCCGGCGGCTCTTGGGAGTTCACTGGGAGCTGTGCGGTGCAGGAGACAAGTTCGGGGAGCGAAGCTTGGGCCAGGACCGGTGCAAGCTTCCTCTACAGGGGCAGCGAGGCTGAGTGTGGCCGTCCTCGCTGCGTTTTTGGCGCTCTTTTTCCCGCCAGACCGCCGGCGGCCATTTTGTAGCTGTGCGAGGGGCCGCGTGGCTGACAGGCAACGACACAGCTTCGCTGCAGGCAGAAAGAACTTCGGAGCAGTTGTGTTCGGTATTTTGTAAGGCAAGGGGATAGCGATATTTTCTTTCGTTTATACATTTTGTTTTATTTCTTCTTTTGGGTTGCGGCGCAGAGCGACTTCCCGAGGGGGGGGGGCAGTCTACTCCGTGCTCTCAGTCGACCCCCGTTTCTCTTCAGAGGACTGTCGGTTCATGATCTCTCTGTTCAATATTTAAAAAAAAAATAGCAGAAAAGAGGTAGTGAGGATTGTAAGTCTTGATAGTACTTGGGCTGATTGCTCCCCAGGCCTCAGACTACTTTGACAACCCACGGGGTTTTTCTGGTGGAGTCTGATGGCAGTGCGACCTCAGTGTGTGGTGTGTGGCACCCAGAGGGGCACGGTGGCAGACTCCGGGATTTGCCGCGGTTGCGCAACTCTCTCTTCCTCGGTAGAACAGCAGATGGAGTCCAAAGAGACACCTGAGGCGCACGGGACATCGGGGAGTCCTTCCTTCAAGTTGGCACAGGGGTCCGGGCAGGGGTCTGCGGTAGTAGAGGCAGCAGGACCTTCGGGACTTCTGTCAGCCTCGGGAAGCTCAGGTCTCGGGGTTTTTTGCCCGGATTTCATTTTACTAATGTACCAGGCTTTTTGCTTGCAGCAGCAAGGCAAGTTGCCAGGTCTGTGGCCGCTGACTGCTATTTCGCATCAGGCAGAAGTGACTGAACATATAGGTGCGGGGCCCTCGGTGCCTAAGAAGTCGGACGCAAGCCCTATTGGCGGCGGAGGAGGATTGGGCGGAAGTGACTGTTCCAGACTGGGAACAGGAAGAGGGGTCGGAGGATCTCGAGGAAGAGGAGATACCTGAACCCGAGGATCAGGCTAAGATCATACGAGTTTTTAGAAGAGAGGAGCTGACCGCCCTCATCACGGAGTCTTTACAAATGCTGAATCTGGCGACTCTGCCGGTGGCTGAGGAGGAAGTAGAAGATCCAGTCAATCAGGCAGTGCAGCAGACACAGATGGTGTTTCCGGTGCACAGAGTGGTGGACCGCATGATCCAAGACGAATGGGACAAGCCGGAGGCGGGGCTCAGAGGAATGCGGACGATGAATAGGCTTTATCCTCTGGCCGACAAGGATAAGGACAGGTTTAGGTTGCCCCGGGTGGATGCGGCGGTGGCAGCAGTAACGAAAAAAAACACCATCCCGGTGGAAGGCGGAGCGGCGTTGAAGGATACACAGGACCGTAAGGTTGACAGTTTGCTGAAGCAGGTTTTTGAAGCGGATGCGTTATCCTTGCAAGCGTCCATTTGTGGCGCTTGGGTAGCTCGGGCTTGCCTTCGGTGGGTACAGCGGCTACGTTTGTCTTCTCACTTGGACCAAGAAGAGCTCAGAGAGCTTGGCTGCCTGGAGTCCGGAGCGGCATATTTGTCGGATGTACATTACGATTTGATCAGGGTTTTCGCTAATAGCATGGCATTGGTGGTGGCGGCGGCCCGCCGTTCGGTGTGGTTGCGCAACCCGTTTGTCTAAATCTCGCCTGGGTAAGTTGCCGTTTAAGGGGCAATTACTCTTTGGAGAGGACCTCAATAAATTAGTGAAGGATGTTGGGAAGACCAAAAGTGGCAGACTGCCCGAGGATAAGCCGAAGCCGGGTAAGTCCGGTCTGAGCTTTCGGGGGCAGTTTCGGGATTTCCGCAGGCTTTGTGGATCTCGTTTCGGAGGTTTCCAGAGAGGACGGTCTTCCTTGAGGGGCCAAAGCTTTTCGGGGCTTTCGAGGAGCCAATAGGGGTTTCGCAGCCGGTTCCGTGCCGGCTTCGCGAAAGCCATAATGAAGTGAGGCGGGTCCAGGCGGACGTAACGGCGATTGGAGGGAGGCTTCAAGTTTTTGCCCGCCTGGACCCAAATCACATCGGACCAGTGGGTATTGGACATAGTTTGTCAGGGATACGCACTGGAGCGTTCGTTGTGTCTCCGTGCAGGGGGCCAAGGAAAGCGCTGGCGGTCCGCACGACTTTGCAGCATCTTCTACGATTAGGGGCGGTCGTAGAAGTGCCAGAGGGCGAGCGCGGCCTGGGTCGGTACTCCATTTATTTCGTGGTGCCAAAGAAGGGTGGTGCTCTGCGACCCATTTTGGACCTAAAGGGCGTGAATCGTTGTCTAAGAGTGCCGCATTTTCGGATGGAGACTTTGCGGTCCGTTATCGTGGCGGTGCGGCAAGGGGAATACTTGACCTTGCTAGATCTCACCGAAGCGTATCTCCATATTCCCATTCGGCCAACTCATCAAAGGTTGCTGAGGTTCCCAAGGCATCCGGCAGTTAGTGCGTTCGTTCAGGGCCTCTCCAGCGCCCTCGGCATGGGACTACCTTCGCGTGCCGGGGACGATGGCGGCGACGATCGAGGCGGTACTGTGGGCCAAAGTACATATGCGCCTGCTACAGAGGTCTCTTCTCCGGCGGTGGTCGCACCAGTGGGACCCTTTGCTACCGTGTCCCGGCAAGGTCAGACAGTCCCTCAGGTGGTGGCTGATTTCCCAGGTCTTTGGCGGCAGGGATGCCGTTGGAGCAGCCTGAGTGGCTTCCCTTGTTGAAGGACGCCAGTTTGGGGGGCTGGGGTGCCCACTGCGAGAGCAGGTTTGCGCAGGGGGTCTGGTCCCCGTTGGAGAGCTCGTGGTCGATCAATCGGCTGGAACTCCGAGCGATTTTCAGGGCTCTGCAAGCGTTCGAGCCGTTAGTGACTGGTCTGGCAGTTCGGGTGTTGTCCGACAACTCGGCAGCCGTCGCTTACATCAATCGCCAGGGCGGCACGGGGAGTGCAGCCCTGGAGGAAGAAGCGGACTGGTTGTTTGCCTGGGTGGAGAGTCGGCGATCTCGGCGGCGCACATCGCCGGCAAGGACAGTGTGGTGGCCGATTTTTCTCAGCAGAGTGCAGGTGGATGTGGGGGAGTGGGAGCTGCATCGGAACGTCTTTGCTCAGATAGTACACCGTTGGGGACGTCCCATGTTGGCCCAAAACACGCGCTTCATGTATGAATATTGCTGATGTGGATTCTGGACCAGTGAAGCTAAGTTTTAGCTATTTGGAGTTTTGTTTATTTCACTATGGATTTATATTGATTAAAAGGGGTCACACTCACATCGGGTTGCAGTTGTATGCTTACTCTTCCTTGTGAGACCCGACAAAACACAAAAAAAAATAATTTATTTCGCTTGCAATACAGACAATCTTACTTTTGTTCTGTGCATTTATAAGCATGCACCATTTTTTGTTGCATGTACTTCTGCTTGTAAAATGGGCTTTTCATACAGAGACTTATAAAATGTCCCCCATTATCTTGTACTCTTTCGATCTGTTTTGTGTTTATCTTTTGTGCTTACTTGACATGTTGATGGCTTGCAGAGTGTCCGTGTCCTGTTTCAATATGAATTTTGTGTGTTGTATTTTGTACACTGCTCCAAGCATGTATTGGTGGTATAAGGAATAAATAAAATTAAAATAAAGACATACATTCTTGGAGAGCCAATCATGACTCCTGATTCTTTGAACTCTATCCTAATATTTAATTACTTATCTTTTGTCAGCTGGACGCCCATATTTATGTATTTTTTCCTGGGATGGCCGCTATGTATCAAAGGATTGTGCTGAATGCTGTCAGTTCTTTGATACATTGCCGCCATCGCGAAACTGGTGACAAGCCAGGCACACGTCAGTTGAGGAACAAATGAACGGCTTTCTCTTAGCATATTCATAAGCCAGGGCTGTGCCAGGAGCTGTAGCTTGCTGGTTTGAGTCCTTTTGTGTATGACAGGATGATACATTGCACATCTGAAAGTCATAAGCTGAGCCCTAGTGCTAACCTTCCTGGTTATTGCATCATCTGTTTTTGGTTCTGCACCAGCACTTCTGTGCTATGGAAGGCCAGTATTGAGCACATTACTACTACTGATTTGTATAGCGCTATAAGGCATATGCAGTGCTGTGCATAAACGCATAAGAGACGGTCCCTGCTCCATAAAGCTGCTCCACATACCCTGGCGTAGAAGCGAGGTTAATGACGTCATGGAATGCGCAAAACTAACCCAGGTGGAGAAATTGCCCCTTGCAATCTGTTCAGGTCAGACACATGAAATAAACAGGGGGCTACGGTAGATCTTGAGGAAATAATTACTACAGACATGCGTGATAAGCAGGAGAATAGGGGGTCAGGATGAAAAAGCAGCCTTGAAGAGGTGTGATTTTAGCCTGGATTGGATTATGACTAGAGAGAGCCTGACACGTGGACTCAAGTAGTCCATTCCTAGCATATGGCGCAGCAAGATGGAATGAATAGTCTGACATTGACCTTGGCAGTAGAAAAGAAGGGCACCTCGCCTAGATTTCTAAAGAACTTGCATACGTAGATTTGTGTTCTGCCCATGTGCACGCCTACAGTAAAAGTACTTACGGTGGTCTTGTGTTCTCTTAAGTACCTTCAAGTCCATGCCAACTCCTGGCGACCCAGCAGCCTCTGGACCTTCTTGGCAAGGTATGACTGGAAGTAGACTGCCAGCCCTTTACTTCCGAGGCAGTGGATGACAGTGACTTGCCCAAGGTCACAAAGAGTCACAGTGGGCATCAAACCCTGATCTCTTGGGTACAAGGCTGTTGCTCTGACAATGTTCTTATGGGTGGCCATATATGCCAGTTCACTCCACAGCACCCAGGTGGTGTGTTTTCTCTGGTAAAGAAACGCAGCACTTTGGTGTCGTCTTTGAGTGATGCCTGAGATTCCTTCTGTCCTAGAAGCTGCCTCTGCAGGATACCAAACTCTGGCAAAGTGTAATGTGGTTTCCTTTGGATTAGCTGCTATGTAAATCTGTAAGAATGCTGTGAGACAGGCCTGTAAGTTGAGTAATATTTTGTAATCTGTTGTGTTTTCTCACACCTTGTATTAATTAGTGCAGTAGCAGATTCCTGCTAAATCACTGTACTAGTGGCTCAGCAGATCCTGTTTATGAAAAATGTGCAGTTCATCCATTCAGCCCACAAAACATGCTGCTTTTATTTTTTTCCCCCAGACGTTAGTGTCTCTTTTTTTGCACTGAAGGCTGCATCTAGGTTTTCCTTCATATTGACTTGTGAACATTGCTGGCCTATTGGTGGACCTTTCAGCTAGGGTTAATATGAGCTCACCCTGACATGCCAGCATGGACTAGTAGACCTCGAGCCAGGAGGAGGATACGATGCGTTGTGTACCCTTTTGTACTCTGTTTATCAACATTTTGTGTGAGCAGCAACTCTTTAATGCAGGCATGGAAAGAAAAATAAAGGAAGGAAGGGGTCCAGTGGTTTGCTGTGTGGAAGAATGAGTCATCTCGCCCATATGAAATATCAGTCTGCTGCTCTTGCAGCCACATGTACAGTATACCCATGGTAACTAATTCCCTTCCCTTCTATTTGCTTTATGAATACGTTGTAAAACCCGACCCTTTTAAAAGATAGGAGTTGGGCCTTTATACTTTTTTAGTGTGCAGTGGCGGCCCAAGGGTTTGTGCCGCCCCAGGCAGAAGCCCTTGCTGTGTCACCCCCCCCCCCTTCTGAGTTGTTATGCCACCGCCCCCTGCTATGGCCAATTTGGTTGGCGGGGGAGATGCAGGTGCTGTGCTGCTGTATGCGGCCCTGCTGGTGTATGCAATAGTGTGGCATTCTGCTTTGGTGGTTTGTCAGCTCTACACCCTCTTTGGGTCATAGCGAGTCACTGTTTGTTGGAACTATGACAAAGAAATTAGAAATACTTGGGTCCTTGCAAGTACTTACCTTATTGTGACTTGGCCTGCCCCTTTCTGTGCATTGTAAAAGTAATTGGTGTTTGGCAAAAAAATTGCTTTTCTTAGAGTTCAGTTTCCCTGTACTCTGTTGGCTAATGGATATGCACACGCAAAAAAAAAAATTGAAAAGATTTTCCCTCCCCCTCCCCCAATTTTTGTGTGTTTTGTTAGTTTCACACACATTTTAATATCTGTTTTTTTTAGCATGCAATTGTTTAACATACTCTAAGTGACGTCACGTTTGCTAATTCATAAGTTAGCATGATGTAAAAGGGCGTCCTACTACAAACTGGGAAATCCAAGGCAGAATGTGCATCAAAATGCCAGTGATGTCTGTTTCGGCTCTGTTTTTATAAACCTAGCTGCCCCTGACATGAATGCCCACACAGGCATCCTTATAGATGTCCCTGGGGAATGGGGGCATCCAGCAGCATGGTAGAACAAAACCATGAGCATCTCATTCCCCGTTGGTGTTCAGTGTCAAACTAGAACAAAAAGGAGGGATATGAGTGTATCTCCTTCACCACACCCTCCAGACATTTGCCTGACAACCAGCACTTTCTAGATGTCTCTTCATACAAGGAACAGGTGTCACCTTTGATGTGGCTTGGGGCATTTTGGAACGTTTCTGACATCGGGCGAGGATGTCAAAGTTCTTGAACAGCCTGGCAACACCTCTGTGATGGCACTGTTCCAACTTAGACATCTTCGTGCTGAGGATGTCCATAGACCTGGCTTCTAAACTGCCTCCAGGGACTTCTCTGTGCTTTGGATATCCAAAACACTATGAGGGCTTCTAAAATCCCCACTAACAATCTGACAGGCCGATGTCGAAAAGGTTAGCGCAGCATTTTCTGGCATTTTTCCCATACTAGAAGTGATCTCTGATGCAGAAAGCAAGCTATGCCAGAAAAACTCCAAAAATCCCTGCGCTAAACTGCAGCGCACTTGACATGCAAAGCACTACATAATTGAGCCTGATGTAAAAAAAAACAAAACTGTGCTGAAACTTAGTGCGTTTTTTTACACTTATTTTAAAGCTGGATCTTTCTTCATGCCAGCTTCGGGCAGGTGTAAAGGTACTTTTTGCTCACAACTGGATCATCTGAGGTGAAGTTTGACACTTCACCTCAGATGATCCAGGCATTAGGGAAAGCCCCTGCCATCAGAATACTGTCAGGGGGTCCAGTGCCCCTGACAGAAACCAAATCCTCAGCGACTCCCATCCTTGCTCGCCTGATTTTTAACCCTGGTGGCTCAGTCTTCCTGAACCCCTCACCCAGTACCTTTAACCACAGTAGGTGCATTGCTCACATTCTCCTGCCGCTGCACTGTCATCTTGAAAAATGGCTGTGCCTGACCCCATGTGGTGCATCCTGGGATATACTGGGCGGGGTCAGACTGCCATATAAGGCGTGACCCCACCTAGCTAGGATGCACCATGTTGGGTCAGGTGCTGCCATTTTTCAAGATGGTGGTGCAGGTGCGCAAGCATGTGAGCAATGCTCCCGTTCTGGATTAAAGGTTGGGTGTGGGGTTTGGGTGGCCATGTGTAGGTTATAAAATACTATAATTGTGCTAATTACAGCAATGTTGTACCGCATGACTGCTCCAGTAATGTGAAGACAAGGGTGGAAGCTATCCTCAAATCTTCTGGTTTTGACTAGGTGTGCTCTGACAATGCCTTGGTTGGGCCTAGTGGGTTCCACCAACTAGTCAATTAGGCTGGAGGAGACATACTAACTTTTTGTGCAAGATACACTGGGTTGACGCAATGGCCCTGTATGGTATGAGCAGAATCTCTTCTCTGTGTGTGGTTCAACTGAGGTAACCTGACTGTAGCCCCAATTCCGATTGTGGTCTGCAGAGACTGTGGTATGTAGAACCCAGCTTGCAGTAGTTGCATCAAACAGGAATTAACTTGTATACATGGAAACAATTAATTTATTTGCATGGGGCATAGACTTGATTATTTAGGTAAGGGATGTTGAAATTGGAATCTTGCTGCCTGTTTGAGGGGGGGGGGGGGTAGGCAGAGGGACCAAAATGTTCAATAAAGAGGTGCATCTTTAGGTATTTGTGGAAAGTGAGGAGGTCATTGGTGCATCCATTTAGGTCCAGGAGAGTATTCCATGGTTTGTACAGTTCGCAGGCTCTTGGGTAGACTTGTTTGATCTTTGCTCTGGTAAGAGGGATAAGTATGTTGTTTGCGGCTTGTCTTGTAGCTCTGCTGGGCTGGAATTCTTAGAGTAAGGTATGAAGGTAGAAGATGGAATGGGAGCGAATAGCTTTGTGTGTCAGTCTTGTATTTTATGCTGCTGGTCGGTGATAGCCAGCAAAGCTGTTTTAGGATGGGTGTGATAGGGTCTTATTTTGAAGCTCTTCGTATAATGCGTGCTGTTGTGTGGAGGGCTGTGTGTAGTGGTAGGCTTTGGTAGATGGTGTTATAATAGTCTAGATGAGGGAGTATCATGGCCTGGAGGACTGAGCAGAAACCTTGTGGTTCAAGGAGGGAGTGCGAGTGTTGTAAGGTTCTGACTTTGATTGCTCTGCTCTGGCTGTTTGTTCTATGTATGGTCTGAGGGAGAGAGTTTGATTTAGGGTGATGCCGAGATATTTTATTTGCGGTTGGGTGTTTAGAGTGAGGTGGGTTGGAGTGTGAAGTTGCTGTCTTTTGTTATGAATAGGGCTTCCATCTTTTTGTAGTTGATAGCGAGATTTGTTTGTTTTTTGTTTGAGAGACTTCAGCGAAGCATTGTAGGAGGTATGGGTTTGTAGGTTGCTTTGTGCTGAAGAGTCAAAATTGTTGTGGGACAATGGAGCAAAGTGGTTGAAAGTAGATGTTGAAGAGATGGATAAAGTGGATCCTTGTGGTATGCCTTGGGTTTGGCGGTAAGGGGTGGATATAGTGATTCCTATTTTTATTTGTTGATGTCTGTTAGATAGGATTCGAACTATTGTAGTATGGCACCTTGAATTCTGGTAGGTCATAGGCACTGAAGGAGGATGTTGTGGCAGACAGTCTCAAATGCTGAGATGTCTGGGAAGATCAATATGTACCCTTGTTTCGTGCCTTGGATCCCCTTTATTAGGGTGCTTATGAGTGAGACCATGAGTATTTCTACTGTGTGGAGTGGGCACAAACCATACTGTTGGGGGTCGAGGAGGTCGTTCTTGTCTATGTGGCCTGGAGTTGTTGGACAGCTTTGTTGATCTTTGCTGTGAAGAGGAAGCTGGCAATAGGTCTGTAGGAGGTGGGGTCTGAGTTGAGGTAAGGCTTCTTTAGGGTGGGGCATATGGAGGATAGAGTTAGGCATTCAAGCGTTTGACCTTGTTGCAGGGCTGATTGGGTAATTCTGGTGAGTATTGGACTTGTTTAGCTGTTTTGATTCGGCATACTGAGCATGGATTGAGAGAAGAGATGGTTGTGTTGAGTGACAAGATGATAGAATCTATGTGCTTCCTATTGATTTGGTAGAAGGTGGACCATGTGTTGGAGGTGGGTGGTTGAGTTAGGGGATAGGATGTGGGGGAGATTGGGATGGGGTTGGAGTTGTTTGTAATGGTTGGCTAGCTGCTGAGAGCCGATATTAAATATGTGAGGTGATGGTGGTGGGGGAGGGGGGTGTTTGTGAGTTGTTTTAAGGCCAAAGAGTTCTCTGGGTCTGAGTGATTTGTTGATTAGCTTGGTATGGTAGCTGCATTTGGTGTTGTAGGTCAGTAGTGACTCCCTTGAGAGGACCCACAGTAATTGGTGGAAGCCCTTGGTGATGCTTGCTCTTAGTCTCCCAGATGATGGGCCAAGAGGTTCATCCTCACATAGTGCCCAGTGGGAAGTGTGGCAATGGCTTAAAAGTCGGGATCGATTCAGATGGCTTCTTCTATGGGCCTCAGCTTGAGTCCTTTCAGGGATTTCAGGCCCCTCAGTACTCTGTAGACACCTCCTTAAGAACTGGAAAGTCATCAAAGTGAGATGTGGGTCATTTCTGAGGGAAGGGCAGTTGGCAGGTATCTGCAGCTGGTTACTCAGAATGGGCTCATGTTGTCCCTTGGATCCTAAAAGCTCTCAAGCTGGGGTATGCTCTAGATCTAACAGAGCCTTTCTGGTCCACTTCTTGTGGAATCTCCTTGTGTCTGTTGGCCCAAGAGCAGTGGTTAAAGAAGCTATTTAGTGGCTTCTGCCAATGCATATTGTTGCATTAGACATTAGGCAGTATTCCTCTCCCTGCTCCTTTTGGGCCTCTAGGTGATCACTGTCAAGCTAAGAGGGGCCCCAGTTCCACTTGGGGAACTTCAGGGTCTGTCTTTGCATGGGTTTAGTGTGGAGGGGATATATCCCCTTAGACTACTTTGAGATATACTGCCGTATTCCTATCTGGGAGTGCCTTTGGTGGTTTCTCTGCTTTTGCATCATGGGCCTCTGTTTTTGCTTTCATGCCCTGCTCTTGCTTTACCCAAACAAAGTCACCATGGATCCAAAATACATCCTCAATTCATGCCATACCCCAATATCATAATAAACCACTCAAAAAAATTAATGATAAATGAAGGACCTCAGTTGGGGTATCCCTGCCAATTTAAGCAATTTTGCAAAGGCCGTGCCTTATTTTTATAGCAGCCTCCTACATAATCCAAGCAATCCTGGTTCTCCCATTTCATTCCTTATCAACTGATCTTCTGCTTCTCAGAACAGTCCTGGATGAGTGCATCTCAGGTGGTCCAGTGACTTGAGGTAAAGACATGGGTGACTAGACAATCCCAAGGCAATCTAGTGGAGTTGCTCTCTGGTGTTACAGGTGATGGAAGAGCTTCCCCTTGGCTCCACAGAACTCTGCCCATATTACATGCCCACAGTGAAAATACGAGTTATGGTCAAAAAACAGTATCGAGACTTGTACAACACCACAAGAAGTATAACACTGACAGTTATTGCACTCAGTCTCCTTCAAATTAGTCCCCTTTCAATAAAACACACTTCTTCCAGCGTTCCTGCCACCACTGGAAACAATTTTGGAATTGCTTTTTTGTTATGCTGTGAAACTGCTGTATCATATCTTGCTTAATGGTTTCAAAGTTGTCAAAATTTTCCTTCCTTTCAGTGGTAATTTCAGTTTTAGAAATGAGAGTCAGGGTGTGAGGTCAGATGAGTATGGAGGCTGACGGACTTGCTTGGTTTGGTGTTTGGCTAAGAACTGCTGGACAAGACATGATGTGTGAGCTGGGGCATTATTGCGATGAAGCAACCATTCACCATTTCTGTGTAATTCTGGCCTCTTACGATGAATTGCATCTCATAAACAAATCATAATTTGGATGTTGTACTCCTTATTGATGGTTTGGCCTTTTTGGAGCATACTGATGATGAGCAATACCCTGGTAATCAAAGAAAACTGTGAGCATAACATTGTTTCTCGCCTGACGGGCTTTCTTGGGTCTGGGAGAGTTTGGAGTCTTCCATTGTGAGGATTGAGCCTTAGTTTCCGGGGCATAACCATAAACCCATGATTCATCACCAGTAATATTTTTGATGAAATCTGAGTAATTTTCAACACATTCTAGCAACTCCCTGGCTGCAGACAGTCTATCTTCTGCTTTTTGGTCAGGGGACAGGAGTTTTGGCATGAATTTTGCAGACACACGACTCATCCCCAAATCAACAGTAAGAATGGATTGTACTGACCCGAAACTGATGTCCATGTCCCAGTTCCCTGATAGTCAATCAACGATTTGAGCGTATTGCGGCACACACTGCTTCAACTTCGTCTTCATTCCTGCTCATAGATGGCCAAACGTTCTTCACTGTCAACCCCTCTTGGAAATGTTGGTAGCCCTCCTGGAAATGTTTGTACCAGTCATAAACTCGAGCACAACTCATGCGTTCATTGCCATATACTTACTGTAACTTGTCATAAGTCTCTGCATGAATCTCTACATTTCTGGCAGCATTTTAATGCATATTTGCTCTTCAGTTTTTTTTTTTTCACTCATCATAAATCTGACAAACTGCTTTTACATGATACCAGACTGCATGTGATTTAAAAAAGTACAGGTGTGCTATAGCCATGCTACACTCTGCACATGCAGAGCACATAACTAGGTCACTAGATGCTTAATAGCATCATGGTGCAGTGTATTGTTATAGCTACACAACAAGTCATACGTACGATGCAAACAATGTGTATGCTAGTCTTTATTTTATAAGAGGTCATTTACATGTATAAGTGGCCATTTATAGGCTTAAATAACAAAAACCTGATGTTTATGAACATTGTTGGTGTTTAAAACTAAAACTAGGTGCCTCCTTCATTAAATTTCCCCCTTTTTATAATACTATGAATCCGTTCGTCTCTTTCCATCACCATCTTATTGCACAAGGCTGTTCTCCACTGCATTAAAGGAGGTTCCACCTCTTTCCACTTGGCCAAAATATCTTTTTTGGTCAACAGCTAGACCTTTGTCAGAAAAAAACGCTATATATTCCTCTTTCCCTTTCTCTTTTTTTTAACTTTTTTTTCCAATTCGTAATTTTTATTGATCAATAAACACTTGCATTTCTTACACAGGGGTCAAGAAATATCATTTCCACACAGAAACAATTCAAATAATAATCCAACATTCCTGATCGTCCCTCCAGTCTAGTCCCGGAATCTCTGGGGTTGTCAACCTCATCTAGCAGCTTTGGAGACTGAGAAACTTCAGTGCTGTGATGTCACCAGTATATAAGGGCTGGCACCGCCTTCTCACCTCAGTTTATCAGTCTCCAAAGCAGCTAGAGGAGTAGTGAGCCCGGGGGTTTAGGGGCTCACTTGAGGAACGATTAAGTAAAGGTAGAAGAGGTGGTAGATAGGTTGCTAAATCTAAGGGTTTGTTAATTTCTCTACCAGCAGTGGCTGGGTGAGCGTTTGTCTGGTGTTGCCCTGAGATCCCCTGCTCCCCCCCCCCCCCTCCCTTTCATTGCTCAGAGGGGCGGTCAGGAGTCGGGACAGGGGTCTCGGTGACTCCGGGGGAGGGGATCTGTAACCGGTTACCTGTCTGGGTTGAAAGGATAGGATCCCGCTTGCTTCAGAGCACAGCGAGTGCAGAAGACTTTGCCTGCCATAGTTGTCTGCTCGGTGAGTCACTCGCAGCTGTTTTTTGTTTGTCGAGGTGAAGAGCACCGGCAGGAATAGAGTCCGGTTCAGCTGGACAGAGGTAAGATAAGGGGAGATTCCTCAGGACAGTTGCGGGTGTTAGCGCACCGAGTCGGCCCTTTCGGCAGCATTTTCAGCGGAAGGTGGCGTTTGCCGGAACAGGCCTGCCTGCGTGTGTGGAAGGCGGGAAAATCTCAGTTTCCAGTGTTGGGGCTTTGGTGCTGCCTTTCTCAGCCCAGGGGCTTCGTTTTTAGTTCCTTTCTTCAGGGTTTGACAGGAGGACTAATTCTGGGGCTACTGGTGTAAAAAAAAAAAAAAAAAAAAAAATTATGGGGGGGGGGGGGGGGGGTTGGCTGCCTGTGAGTATAGAGGCAGCATGCCTTCAAAACAGCTTTGTTTATTATGTGGAGCAAAGAGGAGCTCAGTGTCGCAAGAAGGGGTTTGTAGGGGCTGCGCTCCAGAGTTGGAAGCCAGAGACGCAGGGGCTGATGCAGAAGTGAGGACAGGAGGTTTTGGAGGGCCTCATGGATCCGGGTCTCACTTCCCTGCTGGCTCCGGAGCCTGGGCTCAGTACTCCGTTGGCTTCGGCGCCTCAGCTCTCGTAGCAGCCTATAGCAGGCAGTTTAGCTGCAATTTTTTTGCCAGACTTTATGGCTCTGCTCCAAAGGACTTTGACGGGTTCTCAGGGGGGGCCCCTTCCAAGTACTTCGGAAATAGAGCTTGGGCAGAAGAGACCAAGTTCACCCTTGTCGGCGGTAGCGTCGGGCATCAGTGCCAAGAGAGCCAGGTCAGTTAAAGAGCAGTTAGCTCCCTCTGTGGGATCAGAGGACTTGCGGTCAGAGGAGGGGATATGGACAGGGGCTTGGACGATTTTGAGGAAGGTGAGATCCGCGAACAGGAAGATCAAGCTCGAGTAGTGTGGGTATTTCGTAGGGAGGAGCTACCGACACTCATTGCAGAGGCCCTCAAGGCCCTGAATATGCCCGACGCAGGGCCGTCAGAAGACTCTACCCTGGAGGATCCCTTGCTGCAGGCCTTTCCTAACCAGGGCTCCACACATCAAACAGTAAGTAAGGATTTGAGGGTTTCTTTGGGTGTTTTTTTTTTTTTTTTTTTTTTTTTTATTACATTGCTAGCTCTCTGACTGGGAGCTCTTAAGGGTTTTGTGTATAGTTTTTAAAGCAAGGTTACTTTCATTTTTGCTGTTTTAGGGAACTTTTACTTGAGCACAGTAGGTTGCTGAACTCTGTAACCTCCTCAGGTTCAGAAACTGCTAACACCTAATCAGGTGTTAGTTCCCTCCCTACCCACCCCGACTCCCACCCACCCCTAGTGAGCAGTCTTGCTTTATAGGGCACCTCCCCCTTTAACAAATCACAGTGAATTGGACCAGCACATTTTGAATATAATTAAAGAGATTTAACTGCTTTTTCTCTGAAAGGACAGCTGCGAAACCGGCTGGTACTTGGTAGATCTCTCTCTTTTTCTTTAACAGATACCTAAGCTCCACAAACAGGACAATGGCTGGGAAAAATCGTATTGCTAAAGCTGTTGCCCCTGTTACAGCTTCTGCCTCGGTCCAGATAGAGGTCCTAATGCCAGTTGAGGAACCGGTTCCATGTGCAGGGTGCCTGCATGCTGAAGCTCTGAGGAAACAAGTGGAGGAACTAAGAGGAGGTGGCGAGGCTGAGGAGCATTCAAGACAGTGAGAAGTACATTGATGAGATGCTTCTTGCAGCAACCAGGCTCTTCAGCACAGGAGAAGATGGGTGCCAACAGAATGTCGATGGTTGGACAAAAGTCACCAGAGCCTGCAAAATCACCAATCCAACTTCTCCAGCCCTTGAATTGAAGAACCATTATGCAGCCCTGGAAGTGGAGGAGGTGAAAGCATCCCTGGAAAGGGAAGAACCAGAGTTCAAGTACCCCATAGTTGCGGAATCAGTGACCAGAAGGAAACGAAGGGTAGTGGTGGTTGGAGACTCTCTTCTGAGGGGTACTGAGGCGTCCATCTGCCGACCAGACTTGATGTCCAGAGAGGTATGCTGTCTGCCTGGTGCCAAGATCCAAGATGTTACGGAGAGTTTGCCGAGACTCATCAAGCCCACTGACTATTACCCAATGTTGCTAATCCATGTTGGAACAAATGATACTGCCAGGTATACCTCGGAACGTATCAAAAGTGACTTCATGGCTCTGGGACAGAGGGTGAAGCAGGTAGGTGCACAGGTGGTGGTCTCTTCAATCCTCCCTGTTGAGGGTAAAGGCCAAGGCAGAGAGGCTCGCATCCTGGAGATGAATGCATGGCTGCGTGGATGGTGTCTTCGAGAGCGTTTTGGTTTCCTAGACCATGGGATGCTGTTCCAAGGGTTGCAGAGCAGAGATGGCATCCATCTGTCCAAGAAAGGTCAACACATCTTTGGTAGTAGACTGGCTAATCTACTGAAGAGGGCTTTAAACTAGATTCGTTGAGGATGGGTGAAGAAAGCCCCCAGGTAGGTGATACCCATTTCCATAAAGGTATTTAATGTAACAGGGGTAACATATGGAAAGCAGTGTGTATTAATGCCCGTAGCATGGGAAATAAGATCCCTGAAGTTGAAGCTTTGGTGGGAGTGGCTGACTTGGATTTAGTGGCAGTTACAGAAACATGGTTCACAGAAAACCATGACTGGGATGTAACTATACCTGGCTATACTTTATTCAGAAATGACAGGGTAGGAAGAAGGGGAGGAGGAGTGGCACTATATGTAAAAACTACTATTAAAGCTTTGGAATTACAGAGCTTAAAAGGGAGAGAGGAGGCATTGTGGGTTTAAACTAGAAAGAGGGAAAGAGAAATCTATTTGCATTGGTGTGATATACAGACCTCCCTCACAAGAGGAAGAGGTGGACAGAGAGTTAATTGAAGACATACGCAGCATTGCTAGGAAAGGGGAAGTGCTACTGCTAGGAGATTTCAATATGCCAGATGTTGATTGGCACATTCCTGCTGCAGTATCTAGAAGTAAGGAGATCCTGGATTCTCTACAGGGAGAACTATTCAGGCAATTGGTAACAGACTTTACACGTGAAGGGGCCATACTGGACTTGGTGCTTACCAATGGTGAAAGTGTTTCTGATGTTGTAGTGGGAGATCATTTTGCATCCAGTGATCACCAGATGGTGTGGTTCAGTATTAGGACTAGGGCTGTTAGAATCCATTCCAAGGTGAAGATCTTAGACTTTAGGAAGACTAACTTGGCGAAGATGGGCCAATACCTCAGGGAGTCGTTAGTGGGATGGGAACAGCTGGGGGATGTAGAAAAACAGTGGGCAAAACTGAAAGGGGGTATTTTAAAGGCAACCAACCTTTTTGTTAAAATGGTAAATAAAGGCAAAAGGAACAGGAGACCGCTATGGTTTTCGAAGGAAGTAGCTGAAAAAGTGAAGAAAAAGAGGGAGGCCTTCATGAAATACAAGAGATCACAGAGAGGAAGACAGGCATCTGTATTTGGAAAAACTTAGAGAAGCTAGCAAAGTAGTCAAGAAGGCAAAGATTCAAAAGGAGGAGGAAATAGCCAATGCAATAAAATGGGGGGATAAGACATTTTTCAGATATATTAGTGAGAAGAGGAAGGGCAAAAGTGGTATTGTCAGACTCAAGGGTGCAGGGGGGGAATATGTAGAAGCTGATAAGGATAAAGCGGAATTGCTTAACAAATATTTTTGTTCTGTGTTCACAGATGAAGAACCAGGAGCAGGACCTCAGAAAACACCCACAAATAAGAACAGAAGCGAGGGACATCTTGAACAATTTTCAGAAGACTGTGTTCGTGAGAAACTAGCTCAACTTAAAGTAGACAAAGCGATGGGACCGGATGGGATACACCCTAGAATACTGAGGGAACTTGGGGACGTTCTAGCAACTCCACTGACTGACCTTTTCAATGCCTCGTTGGAGTCGGGAGTGGTGCCAAAGGACTGGAGAGAGGCTCATGTGGTGCCTTTACACAAAAGCGGAAGTAAGGATGTGGTTGAAAACTACAGGCCGGTTAGTTTAACTTCGGTGGTGAGTAAATTATTGGAAACGCTGCTGAAAGAGAAAATGGTGAGGTTTCTAGAGTCCGGCGGATTACAGGATCCGAGGCAGCATGGATTCACCAGAGGGAGGTCTTGTCACACAAATCTGATTGATTTCTTTGACTGGGTGACCAGGGAGTTGGACCGAGGGAGAGCTCTAGATGTGGTGTATTTAGATTTCAGTAAAGCCTTTGACACTGTTCCTCACAGGCGACTTATAAACAAAATGAGCACCCTAGGGATGGACCCTAAAGTTACTGCTTGGGTTAGAAATTGGTTGGGTGGGAGGCGACAAAGAGTACAAGTAAATGGAGCTCACTCTGAGGAGAAGGATGTTACCAGTGGTGTGCCCCAGGGATCTGTCCTTGGTCCGATTCTTTTTAACATCTTTGTTAATGATATAGCGGAAGGGCTGTCGGGTAAGGTTTGCCTCTTTGCGGATGATACCAAAATCTGCAATAGAGTAGACACCCAGGAAGGTGTAGATAACATGAGGAGGGATCTAGCTAAGCTTGAAGAATGGTCTAGAATTTGGCAGCTGGGATTTAATGTTAAAAAATGTAAGGTCATGCATTTGGGCTGCAGCAATCCAAGGGAGCAATACAGTATAGGAGGTGAAGTACTTTTGTCCACTAAAGAAGAGCGGGACCTAGGCGTGGTTGTGTCTGATGATCTTAAAGTAGCTAAACAGGTAGAAAAGGCGACGGCAAAAGCTAGAAGGATGCTTGGGTGCATACGGAGAGGAATGGCTAGCAGAAAAAAGGAGGTGATAATACCTCTGTATAAGTCTTTGGTGCGACCTCATTTGGAGTATGGTCTGCAATTCTGGAGACCGCACCTTCAAAAGGATGTGAACAGGATGGAGTCGGTGCAGAGGGTTGCTACTAAAATGATTAATGGGCTTCATTATAAAGCATATGAGGACAGACTTAAGGATCTTAATATGTACACCTTAGAGGAAAGGCGGGATAGAGGTGATATGATTGAGATGTTTAAATACCTCCGTGGCATAAATGTTCAGGGAGAGAGCCTCTTTCAATTGAAAGCAAGTTCTGCTACGAGGGGACATGGGATGAGGGTGAAGGGAGATAGATTCAGGAGTGATATGCGGAAATATTTCTTTACGGAAAGAGTAGTGGATCCGTGGAATAGTCTCCCAGTGGAGGTGGTAGAGATGAGGACACTAACTGAATTCAAAAAAGCATGGGACCAACACAGAGGATCTCTAAAGGTAAAAAGTGGACTGTTGTAGTTGTTATGGAAGGACAGACTAGATGGGCCTTGTGGTCTTTTTCTGTCATCATGTTTCTATGTTTCGAAAGAATCAGAGGGCTTTACCTGTGCATAGGGTATTTAGGGAGATGATTCAGGAGGAGTGGGATATGCCGGAAGCCGCGCTTAAGGGAGCGAGAGTCATGGCAAGGCTATATCCCTTGTTGGATCAGGATCGCAAGTTGTTTAAGGCACCAAGGGTGGATGCGGCAGTATCAGCGGTAACAAAGAAAACTACCATCCCGGTGGAAGGTGTGGCGGTCCTGCGCATCCTTAAGCGCTGCAAGTTGGAAACTTTATTAAAGCAGATGTTTGAGGCTAGTGCATTGTCCTTTACAGGCGTCTATTTGCGGGGCCTGGGTAGCAAGGGCCTGTTTGCGGTGGGCGCAGAGGGTCCGGGGCGACCACTTGGGGGAGGTCTCCGATGAGGTGGCCCGGTTAGAGTCTAGTGCAGCGTATCTCGCCGATCTTCAGTATGACTTGATCTGAGGTTTGGCCAAAAGTATGGCTGCGGGGATCACAGGATGGGGATGTCTGTGGCTACGAAATTGGGCAGCTGATGGTTCTTCCAAGGCGAGCTTGAGTAAGCTTCCATTCCAGGGGAAGCTGCTTTTTGGAGAAGTTGGTGAAGGATTTAGGAGAATCAAAAGGAGGACGGTTGCCGGAGGACAAACAGAAGCAGAGTCGCTCGGTTCCTGGGCCTCGGTCAGCAGCATGACTTTCGCCGCTTCACTTCCCCGAGGGGAGGCCAGTCCCAGCAAGGGCATTTCCCTAATAGATCCCAGGGATTTCGGGGGTTTCGAGGAGCAAACAAGGGGTTCGTGTCTGCGTCCTCGTCCTCCTCCAAGAAAACACAATGAAGTCAGGGGGGTCCAGGGGGAGTTAATTCCCGTAGGGGGTCGGCTGCGGGATTTTTACCCTGCCTGGGCCCAACTCACGTCCGATCAGTGGATGCTCGAGGTGGTTCAAGAAGGTTATGCTCTAGAGCTGCTACGGCTGGTCTCAGAGTCTTTCGTTCGGTCCCCATGTAGCTCTCGAGCAAAACGAAAGGCTGTACAGGATACGGTGCAAAGACTTCTCCGGCTCAAAGCGATTGTCCCGGTTCCAGCCGACCAGTTAGGTTGCGGTCGATACTCGATTTACTTTGTAGTGCCAAAGAGAGAGAGCACCTGGCGTCCCATTTTAGATCTAAAACGAGTGAATCATTGTCTGCGCGTATCATTTTCGGATGGAGACTCTACGATCCGTTATTGTAGCGGTGAGAAGGGAGTTTCTGACGTCCCTGGATCTATCGGAGGCGTATTTGCACATCCCGATACGCCAGGAGCATCAGAAATTCCTCAGATTCGCGGTGCCCACGGGACATTTTCAGTTTCAGGCGCTCCCGTTTGGCCTGGCAACGGCGCCGTGAACTTTCACTAAGGTCATGGTGGTGGCGGCAGCCTTGCGGAAGGAGGGAGTCTTGGTACACCCGTATCTGGACGATTGGTTGATCAGAGCAAAGTCCAGAGAAGAGTGTTTCCGCCACAGCACGAGTGATAGCGTTGCTACAGAGTCTCGGTTGGGTGGTCAACATGACAAAAAGCAAGTTGGAACCGTCCCAAAACCTGGAGTGTATCGGAGCACGTTTCGATACGAGAGTGGGGCGAGTGTTTCTGCCTCAGCAGCGAATATTGGGGCTAAGGCTTTTGATACGTCGTTTTCTAGGCCAGAGCTTGCCCACAGCCTGGGAATATCTGCAGCTGCTAGGGACTATGGCGGCGACTCTGGAATTGGTTCCGTGGGCTCGGGCCCACATGAGACCCCTACAATGGGCCCTGTTGAGAAGGTGGTCGCATCAAAACGATTCACTCTACCACAGATTGACCTGTCCTCCACAAACCCGGTTGGTGCTACAGTGGTGGTTGAGGCAGGGGAGGTCTAGAGTCAGGAATGTCGTTAGAAGCTCCGGATTGGATTTCTCTGACGATGGATGCCAGCCTGTACGGCTGGGGAGCCCATTGTCAAGGTCGCTGGGTACAAGGCCAGTGGTCTGACCTGGAAAGGTCGTGGACGATCAACAGACTGGAGTTGAGAGCGGTGGTGTTGGCACTTCAGGAGTTGGGCCCCGGGCTTCAGAAAAAGGCCGTTCGCGTGTTCTTGGACAACGCGACGGCGGTGGCATACATAAATCGCTAAGGGGGCACCAGCAGCATAGCGCTGGAGGCCGAAGCGGACAGTTTGTTCGAGTGGGCCGAGAGAAACCTGGAGGCTTTGTCGGCCGCACATGTCGCCGGAATGGACAATGTAGAGGCCAATTTTCTGAGTCGAGTAAAAGTGGACCCAGGGGAGTGGGTTCTACATCCGGAAGTGTTTGCGATGATAGTGCAGCGCTGGGGAACGCCGGTGATGGATCTCATGGCGACGTTTCAGTCTGCAAAGGTCGGTCGCTTCTTCAGCAGAAGAAGAGAGCGGATGTCGGAAGGCCTAGATGCTCTCATCCAAAGGTGGCCAGAGGGGCAGTTGCTGTATGTGTTTGCGCCGTGGGTGTTAATCGGGCGGGTGATACAGCATATAGAGAGACACCGGGGGCGAGTGGTTCTCATTGCCCCAGATTGGCTGCGCAGGCCCTGGTACGCGGACTTAGTCAGACTGTTAGGGAAAAGGCCATGGAAGCTTCCCATTCGCAAGGATCTCCTCTGCCAGGGACCTCTCTGCATGCCGCAGGTGGATCGATTCTCGCTTACGGCCTGGCTATTGAACAGGCGAGGTTGAAAGCGAGAGGGTATTTGGCGGCAGTGATAACTACCTTTAATGAAGGCGAGACGGAAGTCGACTTCCTTGGCTTACGTCAGGGTGTGGCGTATCTTTGAGGCTTGGTGTGCGGAAAGGGACTGTGTTCCTTTTAAGAGCGTCGATTCCGCAGGTTCTATCCTTTTTTGCTGGATGGGTTTCAGAAGGGCTTAGCGTCAGCTTCTCTGAAAGTGCAGCTGGCGGCTTTGTCCTGTTATAGGGGAAAGGTGCAGGGGGGCACGCTGGGAAGTCATGCTGATGTTAAGCGTTTTTTGAAGGCGGTAACCTTTCTCCGACCACCCCGTAAGCATACAGTTCCAGCTTGGGATCTGCTGTTAGTTTTGGAGGCCTTAGGGAAGGCGCCTTTTGAGCCTTTAGCGGAGGCTTCTTTAAAGGATCTTACTCTGAAGGTGGTGTTTTTAGTGGCCATTGCCTCGGCTAGGCGAGTTTCGGAATTGCAAGCGCTGTCATGTAGGGAACCATTTTTAGCGTTCTTCGATTCTAAGGTAGTGTTGAGACCAGTCCCGTCGTTCTTGCCTAAGGTGGTCTCGGCCTTTCATTTGAACCAAGTGGTGTCGTTGCCTGTGTTTTGTGAAAAAGGAAAAGGGCGCTCGGTGGAGCGGCTTCATAGTTTAGATATTCGGCGGGCGTTAAAGAAGTATGTCCATAGAACTGCGCCTTTCAGGAAGTCAGACAGGCTGTTCGTGCTGTTTGCCGGACCCAGGAAAGGGGAGGCATTGGGTAAAGGAAGCTATCGCTTCAGCGTATCTTCTGCGTGGTCGCGCGGTACCGGAGGGGCTAAAGGCTCATTCCACTAGAGCGCAAGCGGCGTCTTGGGCGGAATGTAGTTTGGTGCCGGCAGTTGACATCTGTAGAGCGGCTACGTGGTCGTCGTTGAATACCTTTGTGAAGCATTATCGTCTGGATATACAGGCAGACAAGGACACCTGTTTCGGATCGGCTGTGCTTCAGGCCGGTCTAGCAGGTCCCTCCCGGTGATAATGTACTGCTCTGGTACATCCACAGAGATTCCAGGACTAGACTGGAGGGACGAACAGGAAGGTTAAATTAGACTTACCTGCTAATTGTAGTTCCTGGAGTAACTCCAGTCTAGTCCCGTGTCCCACCCTAGATCATTGGTGCTCGGGCCTGAAGCAGAAGCGGTATTACTGGTAAGCAATATTTTTTTTGAGTTTTTTCTTCGGGATAATCGTGACTTGGAGAAAAACCGGGGTACCTGATTTCGGGGTGCTGGATGGGGGATCTCGCGGCACTCTAGCCGCGTAGTTCATATAGGCAGTGGGGGGCTGGCGGACCGTTGTAGATTACTTAGGCAGTGATTTAGTTCTGCAGTGTATTACTTGTTGCTCTGGCGAGTCTGCTTTGTCAATAGGTAAACTGAGGTGAGAAGGCAGTGCCAGCCCTTATATACTGGTGACATCAGTTTCTCAGTCTCCAAAGCTGCTAGATGAGGTTGACAACACCAGAGATTCCGGGACTAGACTGGAGTTACTCCAGGAACTACAATTAGCAGGTAAGTCTAATTTAACCTTTCTGGTAACAGGCTATTAGTGTTCCCAAAGTCCTTCTCCCCCCTCCACACCGAGGACTAGCTATCCACAAAGTCATGTCACATTATATAATATCCATAAAGTCATAATTTCCAGCTCTGTCATGAGCTCCGCACAACCCCAATACTCATACCACTGACTACCAGGTCAGTCCATAATGTCACTTAAGCCAACAATGCATTATCATTCTCTATACCAATCAGCAAGGAGACCATACCCTGTTATGAGCGGCTATGTTTTGTCTTCGCAAGGCAGTTTAACTTGGCCATTCACTGAATAAATTTCACTTTCTGGACCACCATCTCCAGGGAGGGGGTTTCTGTCCCAGGCCCAACAGTGGAAACGCCCAATCTAGGAGTCGTCAACAAATCTTGTCAAGGGATCAGCTACTGCCCTTTCTGTCTCTCCTCTCAACCCCAAAAGGATCATGCCTATTTTGGGGGGAATGTGCATCTTCTGAACCCTGCCAACAAAAGCAAAAATGTTATCCCAAAAAGGTACTGCCTGTGGATAGGACCACCAAATATGTGGAAAGGAGCCCTCCCCACATAAGCACCAGCACAATCCATCCAACTTCAACTTTTTCCGGCATATAATATCACCGGAACAGCATTCTTGTATGCATTTCCAATCAAATATGTAGCTGCTGGAACACCAGGGACCACTCTTCACATGTCCATGATACACCTAGCGTGACACCAGCACAATGGGAATCCGATCTTTCTCCTCTTTTTCCCTCTCCTAAGGCCTTGTATAGGTGAGACAAGCATCCTCACATGCTCTCAACATTAAAAGCTGGGCCCAACCATCCCTATTTAAATAGTTGCATACCTGCATGTATTGATATCAGTCCCTATGTTACAGATCATATTTGCTCTGCATCTCAGAGAAAGGGATTACTTGAGACTCTCTTCAAAACTGACTTAAGTACCTCAAACCTGCTTTTTCCCATTTTATGAATGCGGGCTATGTTGATCCCAAAAAGGACGAATTATACCACAGGGGAGTCAACATAAACGATTGTTGGGACATAAAAAGTCTCCTCTTATATTTTATCACAAACCCTCATCTATTCTACAATGGGGTTCTGCTCCCCTAGGGAGTCCAGATGTGCATGTCCACACCATAATAGTGACTCTAAGGACTGCAGGTGCAGCCAATGTGAATAACAAATCATCCACAAGCATTGATAATTTATGTTCACTATTTGGCTCAGGGATCCCCAAAATGTCCAGATGAACACAGATTCGGTAAGCCAGGGGCTCCATTACCAATGCAAAAAGTAATGGAGAGTGGATCCCCCTGCCTTGTCCCCTTGTGCAGCTCAAGAAGCTGTGAGTAAGAGGCATTAACTCTTATCCAAGCTGAAGGTTGCATCTAAAGTACATGAATCCCCTGTCAAAAGAGGCTACCCAATCCAAATTTTTCTAGAACCTGGAACAGGTAGGGCCAGTAGACCCTATCAAAGGCCTTCTCCACATCTACAGTTAGTAGAAGAGCCGACCTTCTGCCCTGTTTTGTCAGCTGAATCAGTTTCAAGATCTTGTGCACATTGTCTGAGCATTGCCTTCCTGGTGTAAAACCAGATTGGTTAAGGTGCACTAGTTTTGGTAGCAGGCGCTGGAGCTGGTTGGCTAAAACCTTGCAAATATCTTCTGATCTATTCCTAGGAGTGAAATAGGCCGGTATGACACACATTGTAGAGGATTCTTCCCTTATGAACAAGAGAGATCCCAGCTACTCTCATTGATGGGGATAAAATCAGATGGAGTGGAGGAGTGGCCTAGTGGTTGGGACAAGGTACTTCAGGCTGGAAGGTCGGGGGTTCAAATCCCACTAGAGGACAGCAACCTTGGGCCGGAAGGACTGGGGTTTCTAGTCCCACAGGTGCTCCTTGTGGTCTTGGGCAAGCCACTTAACTATTTTACAGGGAACATGGGCTATGGAGGGTTATCTCCAAGTTATAATGCCCTGTTCAATGTAATTTCAGTTTGTTCAATGTAAACCGCACTGATGCAGAATAGCACGGTATATAAGAGAACGTAAAAAAATAAATAAATAAAACTGGCTCTTCCAGAAAGTTACTATACTTCCTGGCCAATAAGCCCACTAATTGGTTCTGAAGCATCTTATAGAAAAAATTTGAGTACCCATCCAATCCTGGGACTTTGATTTAGGTAGGTTCTTAATAACCTGCACAATTTCCACTCCTATTATTGGTCATCCAATCTGGTCTCTCTCTTCGTCGGGTATCTTAGGAAGATGACAACCTTCCAAGTACTGTTCTATCAAGGATCCAAACACTTCCCAATCTGGCATGTACAGTTGCCTGTAGAAATCTATAAAACCTTCTTGGATACCCTTCTGTTCTTCACCATGCTCCCTTGTTTATCCTTGATTTTCCAAATATTGCGTTTTTCCCACTCTTTCTTCAGTCGAAGAGCCAACACCTTCCCCACCTTGTTCCCAGCTTTGAAGTGTTCTTGCCCCAGCTGATCTAGGTTAAAACGGATCTCTGCTAATTGATTATCCTCCAAGCTTTTTTTCTTGGCCAGTTCCGTAAGAACTGTTGGGCGTTTCTCCTCGTCACTAACCCCTGCAGTCTTAATATTTCTTCATAAAGGGCAGCAGCCTTTTACTCCTTTTTCTTTTCCTAAAAGCCCCTAGGCTAATCTTGGAATTTAAATGGCACTAAATGGGTTCCTCTTCAGAAGCCTGGGATTTGCACATGGCAGATGTAGCTTCTGCATCATATAGAAATACCTTGAGACAATGGAAATGGTTTGTGTCTTCCACATGTAACTCCATTGCCTTTTGATTAGACAAGGCTTCACACCTTGCCTTCGTCCAATGTCTCTCTCTAGCATCCCCCCCCCCCCCCCCCCCCGCCTTCATCAAGTTTCTCTCACTCACCATTCCTGTTGGCTTGCTGTTGTGAGCAGCAGGGAAGATGGCTTGCTGCTAACTTTGCTTAAGAAATTGGCTCTCTCCAAGAAGCTTGAGCTGCATGGTGGAGGCATGACCTCTTAGGCACCAGGGTGCAGTTTCTAATGGCACCCTGGATTTGTTGAGCCCTACACTAAATAAACAAGGTTTGCACGAATGGAGGTAAATTATTTTGGTAGAGCTTTCTCATAAGCATAATGGTGGCTTCTTTGTGGTATATACCAGATTAGGGAGCACTAACTATCTCCAGGAACAAGCAGGAATGAGTCTTCACATATGGGTACGTCGGTACCGACGGAGCCTGCGCGGGAACGCTCCCCAGCTTCCCAAAAAGGATAGCTTTTGGGAGCATCCCACAGCGCCTGCGCGCTGCCTTCCCGCCTTTCCTAACCAACTCTCCTCAGTTCTTTTCCGCGGAGCCAGAAGGTCGAGCCCTGTCACCGCTGAAGAAGTTCTTTATTTTATTTCTTTGGTCGCGTGTCTGCCTTCCCCGACTCCGGACCGGTACCGCCGGTCTTTTCTTTCTTTCTTTAAAAAAAAAAAAAAAAAAAAAAAAATCGATTTTTTTTTTTCCTCACTTGGTATATTTTTCTTCTTAAGGCCTCAGGGCCCACAAGAAAATTTCCCTCATGGAAAAACCAACCTCCGGGTTCAAAAAATGCACTAAGTGTAGCGGTACTATTTCTGTTACAGATACCCATGAATGGTGTCTTAAATGTTTGGGTCCTGAACACTCCATTCCGGATTGTCCGTCCTGCTCCCTAATGTCTAAAAGGGGGTTACAGAACCGAGCAGCTAAGCTCCATGTGCTGTTTCCCGCTGAGGCACCGGCAGTAGCTTCGACATCTTCCAGGTTTTCTTCTCCTGAAGGATCTCAGGTAACCAAACATAAACCTAGCAGGTCCTCGAAGGGTAGATCTCCCTCTAAGCATCGGGATGCCTCCGGGCTTGCCCTCAAGGATCCTGCACCAGCCAAACAACCCCGGCGGGAAGCTCCGACTTCCAAAGCTCCTCCTATGGGGTTACAGGTTGACATCGATGGCACGGCCTCGACTGATCACCTGTTAGAATGATCTGGGGTACCGGCACAATCTCCCGGTACCAACTTCCAGGCATTCATGGCGTCGATGGATCAGAATGTTCTGTCCATGCAGCAGGCTATACAGTCCTTCATTCAAGCTGCGACGCCGATGATACCGCATCGAGCTCCGTTGTCGTTATCGGCTCCGGTACCGGCACCAGCGCCAATGCCGGTACCGACTGCATCGACATCGACTAGGATACCGACTACTATGGTTCCTTGTCCAGGGCTACCTCTCGGTACCGATCCGGTACCAGGGACACCCGATGTCGATACTGCTCGATATGCGTATCAAGCGTTAGAGTACCCTGACAGGCGGTACTTCGATTCCTCTGATTAATCTGATACATCAGATGAGTCTCCTGAAGTATCCATAGCCCTTCCTGAGGAGCCGCCTTCTCCCAAACGAAGAATGTCTCCTCCAGAGGACTTGTCCTTTCAAGACTTCATAAGAGAAGTAGCTAAAGGACTCTCTATTTCAGTAACCTCTGAATCAGAGCCTAGAGCAAAAAAATTAGATATTTTAGGATACTCTAGGGCTCCTAAAGAGGCAGTCACCTTACCAATTCATGGGATTCTTCATGAGCACATGATTGATTTATGGGAGACTCCTCTCACTCTCTCTCCTCATTCTCGCAGGTTGGACACTATGTATCATGTCCCTCCTTGTCCTGGGTTCCAGAAAACTCAGCTTCCTCACCATTCTATTGTGGTGCAGTCAGCTATGAAAAGGATAGAGTACAAAGAGACACACTTCTGCTCCTCCAGGAAGAGAATGCAAAACCTTGGATGCTTTTGGTAGGAAAATCTTCCAGGCCAGTATGCTTATTGCTAGAATCAACTCATATAGCCTTTATATGGGTATGTTTCTGAAAGAAGTGGCAGAAAAGCTGCACACTTACTACCTCCCTTTTCTTCCAGAAGATAAAAGGGAAGAATTCCGCATGTGGCTTAAGCATACTCAAGACATCTCCAAGTTCTCAAACAGGGCAGCCTTTGACTCTTTTGAAGGTGCCAGTAGAGCCTCAGGCATTGCCATAGCTGCTCGCAGAATCGCTTGGCTCCAGGCTTCTGATTTAGAACCCTGGGTTCAAGATGGCTTAGGAAATCTGCCCTGTACAGGTGAAAATCTGTTTGGCAAAGAGTGGCAAATTAAAGCCACTCAAATGGATGCAGAAAATTCTGCTTTGGATAGACTCTCAAGGTCTACCTCCATTCCTGCCAAGAAAAAGACTTTTAAAAAGTGTTTTTTCAAAAAGGGCAGGTTTCCTTCCACTTCTGGCCAACAATCTTCTACAGGTCGCTTTACCGCTAAGCGTCAGCAACCTAAGCAGGCCAGGCCTAAGTCTACAGGAACTGCTGTAACCCAGCAGTCCCAACTCCCTCAGGGTTTTTGACTTGATGCTAGAGAACTTAGCCTTTCTGGCTTTAACACAGCCAGAACCTCTCACCATTCCAGGAAGGTTAGCTCATTTTGCTCCCAGAAGGGAGCAAATCACATCAGAGCAGTGGACCCTCTCCATCATAAGAGAGGGCTACAGGCTTCATTTCTCAGACCTTCCTCCCCACACCATGGTGAGACACTTCAATTCTCCCACATCTCTTCTCGACCTTTTAGGTCAGGAGATAGCTACCCTTCTTGCCCAAGGGGCAATAGAAGAAGTTCCTCTTCTTCAACAGGGGTCAGGGTTCTACTCCCCCTATTTTCTCATTCCAAAGAAGACAGGGGGGATACAGACCCATTCTAGATCTCAGAGAATTGAACAAATTTCTATGCAAGGAGAAGTTCAAGATGCTTTCTCTGGGCACTCTCCTTCCATACCTTCAAAGTCAGGATTGGCTTTGTTCTCTAGATCTCAAGGATGCGTACACGCATGTTCTCATCCATCCATCTCACAGAAGATTCCTGCGTTTTCTTTTCCAGGGAAAACATTACCAATACAGAGTGCTTCCTTTCGGTCTGGCCTCTGCCCCAAGAGTGTTCACCAAATGCATGGCAGTAGTTGCTGCATTTCTACGCACTCTGGGAATATTTGTCATCCCCTACCTGGACGACTGGCTCATCCGAGCTCCATCTCAGTCAGAGGCCCAGATTTCCCTGGACCATACAAGATGCATTCTGCAGTATCTGGGACTGGTGGTAAACCTCCCAAAGTCCCAGCTCATCCCTACTCAGTCCCTAGAATTCATAGGGGCCTGGTTGGATACCACCACTGCAAGGGCCTACCTTCCTCAGGCCCGTTGCCAACTTCTAGTGCAGCTAGCCTCCCAGATTCAGTCAAAGAGCCACTTAACTGCCAGGGAAATGCTACAACTGCTGGGCCACATGGCTTCCACAGTACATGTGGTACCCTATGCTCGCCTACACATGAGAGCAGCTCAATGGACTTTGTCCACCCAGTGGACTCAAGCTTCAGGAGCTCTCTCAGACCAAATAGCAACATACAAACGTCTTTTTTGGTCTCTCCAATGCTGGATGTCCACTCAAAATCTGTTGCTGGGGTCCCCCTTCCAACAGTTGCTGCCCCAAGCAACCCTCACAACAGATGCCTCCCAGACAGGTTGGGGAGCTCATCTTCAGGGCACTTGGTCCCCTCAGGAGACCTTTCTTCATATCAACCACTTGGAGCTTCGAGCAGTTTTTCTAGCTCTCAAGGTCTTTCATACCCTCCTCAGCTACAAGACAGTCCTCATCCATACGGACAATCAAGTAGCTATGTTTTATATAAACAAGCAAGGAGGAACTGGCTCTCTGTTGCTTTGCAACGAAGCTCTAAGATTGTGGGCCTTCGCCAGAGAGCATCAAATCCATCTCCTGGCATATCTCCCAGGAATCCAAAACTCTTGGGCAGACATACTCAGTCGAGTTCTGCTTCCACACGAATGGTCCCTGCACATGGATCAGGTACTCAGAATCTTTCAAGAATGGGGAACCCCGGACATAGACCTCTTTGCAAGTCCGTGGAATGCCAAACTTCCTCGGTTCTGTTCCAGAATTCCGTGTCAGGGAGTTCAGGCAGAGAATGCCTTCCTCCTCCATTGGGGTCAGGACTTCCTGTATGCCTTTCCACCCATTCCCTTGATTCCCAAGACTCTGTTCAAACTCCAGAGGGATCAAGGATCTATGATCCTCATAGCTCCACGCTGGCCACGCCAAGTGTGGTACCCTCTACTTCTGCATCTCTCCCAAGCCCCCTCCCTGGACTTGGGAGCTGCTCCAGACCTTCTGTCTCAGGAGGAAGGGACTTTGTGGCATCCAAACTCCAAGTCCCTTCACCTCAGAGCTTGGTTACTGAAGGCTTAGACCTTCAAGACTTGAATCTTTCTCAGCAGGTGAAGGATATCCTCCATGCTTCCAGGAAACCTTCCACCAGGCGTTCCTATGCTTTTAAGTGGAAAAGAATTTCCATTTGGTGTGCTGAAAAGGGTCTTGACCCTCTGGCACTACCTTTAACTTCTTTGTTAGACTATCTCCTGCATCTCTCCAATGCAGGACTTAAAACAAATTCAGTAAGAGTCCATTTGAGTGCTATTGCAGCATCCCTTAAGCCCATCAATGGACAACCTATCTCCTCTCATCCTCTTATTTCAAGATTCATGAGAGGCCTAACTCTAACTAAACCTCCCATTAGGCCTTCTCCGGTGGCATGGGACTTAAATTTTGGTTCTTGGTCAGCTTATGCAGCCACCTTTTGAACCCTTAGCGACTACCTCCTTGAAATTTCTTTCCTGGAAGGTTATTTTCCTCATTGCAGTCACTTCTGCTCGCCGCATCAGTGAACTGCAGGCCTTAGTGGCTAATCCACCTTATACAAGGTTCCATCATAAGGTAGTCCTTAGGACAAATCCACACTTTATGCCTAAAGTGGTCTCACCTTTTCATCTTAATCAAGAGGTATATCTACCTGTCTTTTTTCCAGCTCCTCATGCACAGGGCCGGCCCGTCCATTGAGCAAGAATGTTTTTTGCACAGGGCCCCGCGTTTCAGGGGGCCCCGCGCAAAGAACATTCTGCTTTTTTTTTTAAATGACTTTAAAAAAAAAAACCTGGCTCTGGCTGCTACCGCTGCCGCTACCACCGCGGCAGCGGCAGAATGGAGTGTCCCGCGGGGCCTCCTCGTCTCCTTCAGCCCCTCTGCAAAGGCTTTGAGATTCGCGCAGGGAGAGCGTCTCCCTCGCGTCTCTGTGAAGCCTTCAGCCCCTCTGCAAAGGCTTTGAGATTCGCGAAGGGAGAGCGTCTCCCTCGCGTCTCTGTGAAGCCCGCAGGGGCTAATGGGAAATTTTCCCATCTGCCCCTTCAGACGCGAGGGGCTGATGGGAAATTTCCCATTAGCCCCTGCGGGCTTCACAGAGACGCGAGGGAGACGCTCTCCCTTCGCGAATCTCAAAGCCTTTGCAGAGGGGCTGAAGGAGAAGAGGAGGCCCCGCGGGACACTCCATTCTGTCGCTGCCGCGGTGGTAGCGGCAGCAGCCAGAGCCAGTTTGTTTTTTTAATTGTGCCATAAGCCCGGGGGGGGGGGGGGTTAAGACGGGCAAGGGGGGGTTAAGATTGGCAAAGGGGGGGGGGGTTAAGACTGGCAAAGGGGGTGGTGTTAAGATTGGCAAAGGGGGGGGGTTAAGACTGGCAAAGGGGGTGGTGTTAAGATTGGCAAGGGGGGGTTAAGACTGGCAAAGGGGGGGTGTTAAGATTGGCAAGGGGGGTTAAGACTGGCAAGGGGGGGGTTAAGCGGCAAGGACTGGCAAGGGGGGGGTTAAGACTGGCAAGGGGCTGGGGGCTGTCTGGAAATGGGGCGATGGGGGGGTTAGGACTGGTAATGGGCTATGGGGGGGTTAGGACTGGTAATTGGCTATGGGGGGGCTAGGACTGGTAATGGGCTGTGGGGTGTTGGGGGGTTTAGTACTGGTAATTGGCTATTGGGTGTGGGTTAAGACTGGTAATGGGGTGTGGGCTGATGGGGGCTGTCTGGAAATGAGGTGATGGGTTAGGACTGCTAATGGGCTATGGGGGGGTTAGGACTGATAATGGGCTACGGGGGGCTAGGACAGGAAATGGGCTGATGGGGAGGGGTTAGGACTTGAGGTGGGCTGATGTGGTTAGGACTGGTAATGGGCTGTGGGCTGATGGGGGGGTTAGGACTGGCAATGAGCTATGGGGGGCTGACTGGAAATGGGCTGATGGGGTTAAGACTGGAAGTGGGCTGATGGGGGGTTAGGACTGGTAATGGGTTATTGGGGGGCTTAAACTGAAAATGGGGTGATGGGGGTTAGGACTGGAAGTGGGTTGATGGGGGGCTAGGACTGGTAATGGGTTGGGGGGTTGCTATGACTGGAAATGGGCTGAGTGGAAGGGGAGGCTTGAACTGCAAATAGCTGATGGGGAGGGAGCTTGGAATGGAAATGGGCTGTGAGGGAAGGGAGCTAGGACTGAAAATGGGCGGACGGAGCAGCTAGGATAGGACTGGAAATGGGCTGTTGGGGGGAGCTAAGATTGGAAATGGGCTGTGGTGGGGGTTTGAATTGAAATGGACTCATGGAGGGGCTAGAACTGGAAGTAGGCTCATGGGGGGCTTGGACTGGAATTGGGCTGAGTGGAGGGGAGCTAGGATTTGACATGGGCTGATGGTGGGGCTAGGAAATGACTAGAAATGGGCTGATGGGGGCTAGGATTGTAAATGAGCTGATGGAGGGACTCAGACTGAAAATGGATGGGGGAGCTAGGACTGGAAATGGGTTGATGGTGGGCTAGGACTGGAAATGGGCTGATGCAGGGACTAGAAGGGAATGGATGCTGGGTGAGACTGGAACTAGAAGGGAGCTGATGTTGGGGGAGGATTAGAATGGGATGGGGTTGGGAGAGTAAAATGGAGAGGGGAAAAATATATTTTGTGTGGGAGGGATGAAAAATCTACAATTGGCCGGGTATTGGGAGAGTAAGTGGTGATTGAGGATGGAGAGGTAAAATTTGTGTGGATGAAATAGGAATGAGGAAAGAGCAAAAGGAGAAAGATTAGTATGTTAAAGCAGATGTAGAGAGAGAGAATGGAAAAAAAAACTAGAAGAGAGAAGAAAGAACAAATGGACAGCAGACGATGGACAGTTAGCAGAAAACATGAAGAAACCAGAAGAAAGTGGCTGGAGCAATTGCAACTGAAGAAAATGCACAAAAGGTAGAAAGATATCTCTTTATTTTGAATTTATTAACTGGAATATGAAAGCTCTGGGAAATGTGCATCATTAACGTCTGCGCTTTGTTTGGTACAAGAGGAAATTAATTTATAGTTTTATTTCTACAGTGGTGTTGTACATTCCAAGTTTGGCTTTTGGGGTTCCCAGTTTAATTATTGCCTTCCTGTTTCTAAATTGTGATTCCTTGTTTGGTGATGGTCTATGTTCTGCATGTGTAACTGAGCTGAGGTATTCTATTTATGTAATTCCTATTTGACATTGCCACTTGTTCTCTTTCCCCAGTATTCTCTGAAATGTATTGGTTTAATATTTGCAGTGTTGCCTTTTGATAGGTAGGGTATGGTGCTTTGTGAGTCCCGGTAATGCTGTCAGGGTACGGCGGGTTTGCTATGGGTTCTAAATGGGCAGCGTTTGTAGTAGTTCCTAATGTGCCTGGCGGTTGGATTATAGTAATGTAGAAATCTTTTAGTCTTTCTTTATCCATACACTCATTAAGAGACACATTTACTAAAAGTTAGTGTCTGGTAACATTATGCAAATATTTATGCAAATAAGACCACTTATGCAAATGAGGCCCCGCACCCCCCTTGGGCCGCCCCTGCTCATGCATCCAGTGCAGAGAGGAATCTTCATACTCTGGATTGTAAAAGAGCTCTTGCTTTTTACTTACATAGGACCCAGCAACATAGAAAGTCTTCCCAGCTTTTTGTTGCTTTTGATCCTTCTCATTTGGGACTTCCAGTCTCTAAGAGAACACTGTCCAATTGGATTGCTCAGTGTATTTCTTTCGCCTACCAGAGTAAGAACCTTTCTCTGGAGAGCCATGTCACAGCTCATAATGTGAGGGCCATGGCCACTTCTATGGCTCATCTAAATTCTGTGTCCATCGACCAGATCTGTTGAGCAGCCACTTGGGCCTCTGTTCATACCTTCACAGCCCATTACTGCTTGGACAAGGATTCCCGCCGGGATGCCTTGTTTGGTCAGGCTGTCCTCAGACACCTGTTCCATTCTTAAACAACTCCTGCCCTCCTTCCCTGGATGGATGCCTGAGATCCATAGGAGGACGCAGACCCCCTTCAGGGTCTCATATCCTTGGGGATCTCCCAGGCATCTTAGCTAGGGAGTCCCCATATGTGAAGACTCATTCCTGCTTGTTCCTGGAGATAGCACAGTTACTTACCTGTAACAGGTGATCTCTGGGAACAGCAGGAATAAGTCTTCACAACCCACCCACCTCCCCTAGGAATTGTATTCTCTTTTTTTCTATCTTTCCTTTCCTCTCTCTATTGTCTCAGCTTTAAACTCGAACTGAGTAGAGTTGGTTAGGAAAGGCGGGAAGGCAGCGCGCAGGCGCTGTGGGATGCTCCCAAAAGCTTTCCTTTTTGGGAAGCTGGGGAGCGTTCCCGCGCAGGCTCCGTCGGTACCGACGTACCCATATGTGAAGACTTATTCCTGCTGTTCCCAGAGATCACCTGTTACAGGTAAGTAACTGTGCTTTCTAAACACAGATGTGGTACCTGTAAAATAATGGAGGCAATGAAACTGCCAAGTTACTGCAAACGTTGTGGATGCATTTTATCTGCAAGGTTTGCACAAATGATGAAAGCTAATGGGGGGGGGGGGGGTGTGCCTGTTCCCAGAAAGGATGGGCTCATTCTCATTTTAAACTATTTTAAGATTTTTCAGACTATTTTTTTAATGTTTATTTCATCTATTTGTTAGAATTTCTTAAGCATGCTCATTGATCATGTGCATGTTAATTTGGAGGTATATCTGCGTACCGATGGTTTCTGCGCACTTTAAAATATGCATCTCTAAAAGCTAACTATGCAAGTAGTTGTGTGATAATTTTTCTGGGGGCAATAATCAATCTGTAGAGATTCGTGCCTGCTTTTTTATTTTTTTTTTGCTAGTAAATTTTCGATTACATTATACAAAACTACACATTGTTGCATTACCTGCCCTCTCCTTCCCCCAGAAATGCCTCTGAACACGGCAGGCAAAATGAGCCTAATTGTAAAACAGTGCATTGAGGGTGAGAAAATATCAAAGTTCTCTATTCAACAAATAATTTTTTTTATTTTTTGGAAAATGGCTTTGAAAATTGTCCTCGGTGCACATAATAAATGGAGAACACAATAAGTCTAACAACTTCAGTCGCACTACGAAGATGTATCTCGGCTGTCAGCCAGAAATCTCTTCTTATCCAGAACTGTTGAGCCTATTGGAAGAGTCCCCTCTATGGTTCCTGTAGGAGAGGGGCCTTCTGCAGAAGGGTCCCATTTCTTTCTCACTTATGGCTTGGTCCTTGAGAGGCGTAAGCTGTCCAAGAAGGATTACTCCGGGGTGGTAGTGGACACCCTTCTCAAGGCCTGGCAAGCCTCTATTTCCTTGGCTTATGTGAGAATTTTGGAGGGTTTTCAAGAAGTGGAGTTTCTCCTGAGCCCTTGAGGCCAATAAGGTGAAGTTGCCGTTTTTCTTTTTACACAATCTGGCCTTAATCAGTTGTTAGTCCTGAACTTGCTTATGGTTCAGGTAGCAGTTCTAGCATGCTACTTTGTGTCCATTTAAGGGATGTCCTTGGTGGCACATCCAGTATCTCCTGTGTTTGGTTTTTTTTTTTCCTTAAGGAAGCAAAGCAGATCTGTCTGCCAGTGCATCTGTTGGTCCTCAGAGTCTTGCTCTGGTGTTGAAGGCACTGAAAGAACCCTCCTTTTGGAGCCCATTTGTGTGGCCTCTCTCAAAGATTGACCCTCAAGATGGTTTTCCTGCTGGCTATAGCATCTGCCATGTGGGTGTTGGAACCTGAGGCCTTGTCCTGCAGGGAACCTTTTTTGGTCATCTCGACAGCTTCTGTCTTCTTGTTGACTGTGCCATCTTTCCTCCCAAAGGTGCTGTCTCCTTTTCACCTTAAGCAAATAGTTATCCTGCCCTTTTCTGAGGAGGACCTTTCATCACATCTCTCTACAACTTGTAGATAGGAGGAGGGCGTTGGTCAAATACCTGCATTACTAATCCCTTCTAATTGTCAGATCCCCTGTGTCCTCTTCAATGGCCCAAGGAAAGACAGGCAGTAGGTGGGTCCTCTGTTGCCTACTGGATTAATGTATCCTGAACCAATAACCACCTTGCAACTAAAAAAACATGTTCCTCCACTAGAGCACAGGTTTCTTCTTGGGCAGAGTCTACCTTTGATGTCTCCAGAATATATGTAAGGTGTCTCTGAGCACCTTTTCCTGAAGCACTACAAGTTGCATGTGGTAAACTATGCAGATAATGCCTTTAGGCAGGGCAGTTCTGTCCATAGCATTGTCTTCTTCCCACCTTGAATCCTAATTGCTTGGATACATCCAGTTTATCTGGACTGGTCTAGCAGGATGATAAAGGAGAAATTTACATATCTGATAATGTTTCCTCTAATCCTGCCAGACCTACTCTAGAAGGCTATCCACTGGTGCAGCAATGATCTAAGCCAGTATGAAACTTCCTAAGCAGTAAGAGGCTGAAAACCTCGGGGGATTGGGAGGGGGGGGGGGGGAGGGACCAGAAAATTACAAAATCATAAATTTGAAGAACTTGACTGTCAGACACTGAAACTGACAATGCAATTAGGAAGCAACGGAGCAACCAAGCCTGCAGAAGTAGTCTTCTAGGGTAGTTCTGGCAGGATTAGAGGAAACAACATTATCAGGTACGTAAATTTCTCCTTTATCATCCTGCTAGACCAGTCCAGATAAACTGGATGTATCCAAGCAATCGGGATTGCTGCACCAACAGATATATACCAAACGACTGACATAAATTAAAGTTGCTCAAGTCTGCTGCCACCTGCTGGAAAGGGAGCATAACTCTCACACTGCTCTAGCAGGAATCAAGTAAAGAAAATTTTAGGTATTTAAATTTCTCCTTATTTCACACCCAGAATTCCCCTCCCTTTCTATATCTAACCATAATGCTTTGTAATCATCTGAATAGCTTCCAGTACCTCCTTACTGGGGACGTTTTTTTTTCCAATAGCTTACAGAATCTGAGAAGTGCATGCCCTTGTGTATACGTGTGCCGTTTTTAAAAGAGAAACCACCCAGATGGTGGCAAGTACACGAGTACAAATAACGCACATACTATGCATCTGCTATCTCTTTGGGCAATCACTTTGGAGCAAAAAGTTTTTGAAAGTCAAAGGTATGCATGCTTTTTCTTCACTGGTCCTAAGTACGCCCCTGGGAATGACCATTTTTAATTCTGCTTAAAGCCCATGTATTCATTTAGCTGCTGTAAAGGAGATAAGGGGTCATATTCAGCGGCGATGGCTCAGCTAGTTAGTGTGACTAGCTGCAGCCACATTAATAAAAATTGGATATTCGGTTTCCGTTGCTAAATATCCAGGCTTGCGAGACATTGGCAATGCTATTAGATTAACTGGTTAGTGCTTTCCGGCTGAATATTACTGCTAAAGTTAGGACAGCCGTTTGCCTGTCCCTGATCAGTTAGCCAGCAGAATGTTGCCGCTAACCAGATAGCAGCTGTCGCCGCACCCAGTCTGCCCACAGACTGCTCTGGGATTAACTGGGTGTTGCACAGTCTTTGGGATTATTTAGCTGCACTAATTGATTAGTGCTGCTGAATATTGGGGTGGTCACGTTTTCGCCCATAAGCAGGTCTGCTAACATACTAAAATGCTTCAAATATGCCCACCACAGTCTTAATCAGTGCTGCCTACCTGGGTAGCTAATTAATACCTGGATAAATGGTTTTCAAGTCTTCCCCCCCCCCGCCCCCCACTCCCCAAGAGCAATAAAATAGAAAAAAATGTTGGTTTACTCATTGTTCTAAGAACCTTTAAGATTTATTGCAGGCGATATCAGAAAGCTGGAGGTAATAAAATGAATTTTGGACACAGAATAAAGGTCAGATATTTTGGTGTAAATAAACCAAACAAAAGCCTACCAGTCAGTTTGCTGGAAGAATTTTGAAATTGTACATCTTCTATCTTTTGCTGTAACTTTTAGTATTTTCAGGGTGGAAAAACACCACTAAAATATGCAAGCAAAACCTGTGCAAAACATGGTATATGATGATTTCTTCTTAAGGTGTGATATTTTAGAATGGAGCAAAAGTTCCCCTAGTGCCTTTTGCTGACATTACTTGCAAGAGATTAGTGCAGGGATTATTATTTTTTTTTCTTTTTGCCCAAGTGTCTGAAGTTTACATCTATCTTCCCCAGTGGTTTTGGTGTAAAGATATATGTTCTTGAAATCTTGGAAATGGATGGCACCCGGTGCCTGCAGAGAAGTTGTGTGATTAGTGTGACATGTTCCTTGTTCTGTTGGTGAATAAGAATGAATAGCTTTGGTATGACCGCCCCCTCTTGAGTTCACTATGTCACCATGATGGGCCTGAACTATAAAGTGAAATTTTAAAGCAAGATTAACCAAAATGAAACTCTGAATCAGAACAGGTAGGTATCACTTTGATATGAGAATGTTAATGATCTTGTCTTTAGATTCACTCCTGTTTTAGCAAAGAGAACTGTGCACTTGTGCAAGGAGTGCTGGACAGCAGAACTGTAGAGCACCAATTAAGAGGGGGGGGGGAGAGTTGCCTTGATAGCTATGGAAGGACCTGGCTCAGGTCTCTGGGCTGGCTGAAATGCTGTGGCAGCAGTAAGGGGTCCCAATCATTGTACATTAGTGACATGTAGTGACTGGATTTAGGACCTTTGATTGCAGGGGTACAGAAGGACTCCACATACATAAGCCAAAGACTGTGTATGCGACGACTGTAATTCAGGCAGACTGTGATCTGATTGCAGAGTGTAAATAACATACTGATCTTTGTTTTCAGGACTCTATTCCCAACAGAAATTTTATTTTTATTTAATTAAGTGATTTGCCCAAAGCCACAAGGAGCGTGGGATTAGTAACTCCAGTCCTTCTGGCCCAAGGTTGCTGTCCTCTAGTGGGATTCAAATCCCTGGCCCTCCGGCCTGAGGTAACTTGCTGCAACCACTAGGCCACTCCCTAACTTTCAAAATTTGTTTGAACTATATGTATGATTTTATGAACTGTAAACCACTCTGAAGTTAAAAATGAAGAGCAGCTGTAGCAAACTTAAATAAACATAAACAAGGGGGTTTAAAATAGGAGGAAAACATTCCCAGGTAAGAACGAATAAAGGCAGAAAGCACCAGATAGTCTTGGTGCCAGTTGCATTGGGATCCCAGAGAAGAAGGAAGAAACTGTTCTGCAAAAACGTCTACTGATTGCTTTTATTACACTTGTGGTAATGTAAATTTTAGATAGACTTAAAAATTAAGTCCATCAAAAAGTGTACTTGTGCTTACTGACAGAGGTCCGTATTCAAAAATCCACCAAGCAGGTAAGAGAACTGGGTAACTTTTTTTATTCAGGTATCTTTATCTGGATGACTTTCTCGACCAGCTGTTGGCATACATTTAGCCAAATAATGTTCACTGTGGCCTTTTTCTGGTTGAATAACATTAGCCTACTCTTGCCACATCTCAAGCCTCACCCTTTTTTGTCAGCTCAAACATTTGAGGGCTATTTTATTAAGTTAATGCATATTTTGCACTTGCTTTATAATGTCGAGTACACACACACACATTTAGCTAATTTTATATACCACAAATCTAAGAGTAAGCGGTTTACAAAAAGCAAGGCCAAGAAAGCTTTACATAGAACGGGACACAGGTACAATGGAACAAAGGTGGATTTCTTGTCTTTATAAAACACTAGCATAACTGCCAGCGAATGCACTTTAAAGCACGACGACCTTCATCAGCCCTGAAGAGGACATAAATTAATATGCCTACTTTTGCAGCTATGTATGAGCATTTTACACAGTCCATGCTGTGCTCAATCCCCACCCATGTGCATGTAAAAGTGAACGTACGTGCGATGCGCACACGTCTTCTTTTTTTTTTTTCTACTAGTTAAGAAGTAATTGCACATAAGTAAATGACTACACGTGTTGTCTGCTCCAAAAACTTAATACCTCTTCATAAAATTTCTCTTTATATGCTGGCAGTTACCTGGATACAAGCAGGACCTTTTTTTGTTAAAGGGACAAATTTTTATGTCTGTAAAAGCTGATCTTGCCCACAAGTCTTCTTAATATCAACTTCCTATTGACAATTTTATGTTCACCAAATGATATGAAAATATTCTATGAGTATGTGTGTGATGTGGGGGGGGGGGGAAGGGGGGAAAGGTTAAATGATACCACTACAGATGATTATGTGAAAATCCTGTGACCTTACACCCACCGGCCAGTCATCCTGAGACACTGCTTCAGAGAGAAGAAAGCCATTGGCTGAGAAGCCTAGAGGTCTGTCCCTCGAAAGAACAAAAGAGAAAGAACAAAGCATTTCTTGCTAGAGTTGAACATATTGTGATAACTCCAGCTGTTTCGTTGCATTTCTCTCTATGGACTTTCACTAGATAAGTTAGAGGTTATGATCCTAATTCTAACTGCTTTAGTGATATTAATTGAACTGATGCACTGTTGATGCTGCTGTTCCAGTATGTGACTGAAAATGCAGAACAAGGGCTCAGTTGTCTATTGCAAGCTCCAGCAGTTCAGCGAGTTTACACAAGTGGTCTTGACTTTCCAGATGTGTATCTGAATAACTCTGTCAAGTCTTGACTGAAAAAATGTCCTAGTTTTTGTCAATCACTTTGAATTAACAGAAATGAAAGTCGGCAAACAAATTTCAAGTCTTGGCCTTTTTTTTGACTAGCTCAAGCTTTTTAAGTCTCTTTTTTTTAAAGAGACATTCTCCTTTTTATAAAGTCTACAATAAATCTATTAAGGAACAAGCAACTTTTGAAAGATGTCCAAAATGAGAGCTGCAGATTGGTCATGGTTATGGAAGCATTTAAGTCTTGTTCCAAGAAAGGTAATTGATTATGACTTGTTGCTGTCGGAAAGGTCGGAAGTTAACTGACCACTTCAGGACTGCATATTCCAATCTTTTTAATCGGTAATGTTGGAGCAATATACTTTGAGTTTTTTTTCTAATAAATCTAAATACTTGACTGAGCTGAATATCTTCTTTCCGAGTTTATGTACATTGACCATCCATACAGTTTTTGCAGGAGAGAGCTCCTTTCTCTTTAAAACTTCCAGACATGCACCCCAGGGAAATATGGTGATCCCCCCTCTAGAAAAATTTCTAACTTGTGGTAAAACTTTGCATTTTAATTTTGGCAATTATCATATGGTTATCTGTGATAACCATAACTTCTTTGTGCTTTTACTGTTGGGGATGTTCCCAGCTGTTCCTATGTGCATTAATTGCATGGTAGATAACTCAATGTAGTTAGCTGCACCTAATGAGATTTTATCAGCCGTGTTAGAGGTAGTTACTCTGTATTACCGTTATGTTAAGATTAAGGCATTGATTTCCCCCCCCCCTTTCCATACCCATTTTCATATTGGTCATTAATGTAAAAATTAGTGTTCAGTGTCTTTCCGATGGTTATGGAAAATCTCAGGAACTGCATTACAGTGGTTTGCATTTCCAGGAACAGGGACTTAGTGGCTTTTATTATGCCGACGACATTTTGCTGGTATTTTTATTGGCAGAGATGCCAGATCTATCTCTGCCGAATACTTGTTTAGATTTAGTAGCCTCTTGGCTACGGGAACACTGTCGTTTTTTTTTTTTTTTCTTGACTCCTTCTACATCCCAGGTTGTTTGACACAAGACTTGTGCCCTCCTTCTATAAGCCCTTTGTTTTTGGGCACTACAATCCCTTTAGTTGAATCTCTAACCCATTTAGAGATTTTTTTTTTTTTTATAATCTTTGTTTTGAATATCAAGTGGTAGCAACTGTGTGTTCATCCTTTTTATTCATTGCGTCATATATGTTCCATTGAGCCATACTTGACAACCCAAGCTCTTCATACACTACTGCATACTCTAGTATTATCTAGAGTAGACTACTGCAATGCAATCTATTTCTGGCCTAAGATCCTGTATTACAGCTGATACAAAATACAGCTATTCGCCTGTTAGCAGGCGCCTCAAAATATGATTACGTGTATCCACTATTTCACCAGTTCCATTGGCTACCTTTTATCATGCCGTTTTCATTTCAAGATCTTGATGCTTACGTTCCAGGCTCTGCATACAGGTTCATATAGTTATTTGTCCTGCTTCTTGATTCCATACTGCTCTAGAAGAATGTTCCGGTTTCAGAACTCAAATAGTTTGGTTCTCCCTTCGCCCTCCCTTATCTCGTCTACACATAGAACAGCATTCTATTTTCTGGCTCCACATTTATGGAACTCTCTCCCTAATTATATCCAGACTGAATCATCTTTCAAAAAGGTTTTAAAACAAATTTGAAAACGTGTTTGTTTGAAAAAGCTTTCCTGGATTATCGGGGGCAGTAATTAGGGCTTTTGGTTGGCAGTCTCCTTATCTATTTCTTTCTTATAGCTTTACCGTTAACATTTTGTGTTCCTTTCTATCTGCTAATGTTGTTTTTATTGGAAACTGCTTTGTTACATACCCATGTCCTAAGTCTGTATATCAAGATTTTAGTAAACATAAACATAGTGGTCCTGTGTTAGTTGGAAGTCTCTATGAGCTCATTTTTTTTGTAGAGACACTATTACCCTTGAGGGATCTATTTCTTTCCTTAACAAGAGACTGGGATGAAGACCAACTCGGAAGTCTCTTAGAAGGCAGAGATTAGCTCTAGGACACAGTCCCAGAAGTTCCCTCACTACTTTCCCAGATGGGATATTCCTTCAGGAGTTGAGCATTCATATTCTCTATTTGGAACCAAAGTTTAATTCTAAGGACTCCATCCTCCCATCTCTCAAGCCTTACTGGGTAGTTTCCTTTTGAGACTGTTTCATTTTGGAGGTCTTGGGCCTTTAATGTAGTGGGGCCTGAATGTTGGAATAAACTTGTTATATTATATTTATGGTTAGAAATCAGTTTGCTGACTTTTAGAAAACAGGTAAAGGCCTTCTTATTTCCTCCAGAAGAATGATGTTAGACAATATAACAGTTTTGTAAATTAGATCTTGTTCTGTCCTTATCTGCTCTTTTCTCCTGAATTAGAAAATGTTTTTTCATTTGGCTTGGAAAACATTTTGGTGATGAAAATCATTAAAATAGTGTGCACATTTTTTTAAATCGATCCATAAACAAATGTTCTCCTCAATCTGAGGGTAGTGTTTTACTTCTGGCAGAGTTTTGACTTTCTGTTTTATCCATTAATAAGGAACTTGGACAGGAACAGCCGTTCTCTAGTTGGTCACCATTGAAATGCTTGCACGTGCCCAACTCCTGAATTTTGGATAGGTCTTTTGTCTGTCGTGTCCTAATAAAACACTGGCCTTCAAGGAATTTATTTCAAAAGGGAGTCAAGGAGATGATGACCTCTGATCCCACCAGCAAGAGTTGGCAAGGCCCAGAGAGCTGGCGAGCTCATTCATTTAGCAGAGTTAGAATCTGCTTTTCCAGAAAATAATGGCAATGCGGTGACTTTGACTACCTTGCACTCCTAAGTGCTCAGTGGGGTATGCAGGTCTGGAGATCCTATATCTTAAATGTAGGAGACTTGAGAACTATCATGGCTTTCTCCCATCTGGTCTGGGCAGAGTGTGAATACATCTCTAAACCAACCCAAGGAACTATTTTTGATATTGTAAAAGCCTTAGTTTGAGCTCCAAACACTGAAAACAATCGAACTACCATTTATCCACAAACTCTAGCCAACCACTGCAAGAACAAATTGAAAATACCGGCATTTGTTTCCCCATCACTAATTTACAACACAAATATTAACTCCACAGCATAGCAGTCTTTCACACCGATCAAATTAGAACTAGAACATATCATTACCAACATTGATACTACCACATCTTCTCTGGACCCTTGACCTATCATCTGGGTTCAAATAACTCAAACAGAAATGGCACCCACTGTACTTAAAATAACTCATCTTTCATTAACCCAAGGAAACATGCGTAAGGATCTCAAAATAGCAACCATACGACCTGTCCTAAAACATATCTCCCTAGACAAAACAAGTCCAAGCTCATACAGGCCAATATCAAGCCTACTGTTTTAAAGGAAAAGTAATTGAAAAGGTACAAAATCAACTGCAGGAATACGTAGACAAGCGGGCCCCACTTGATCCACATGAACATGGTTTTAGGCCGTGCCATGGAGTGGAAACCTTCCTTATATCCCTAATGGACAAGCTTATAAAAGGAATAAAAAAACCAAAGCAAGCTGTTTGTTCTGATATTCTTAGATATTGCGTCGGCGTTCAACTCCCATCTGTCACAACCTATTGATAACAAGTCTCGAACGGATCAGAGTTGATGGAACTACACTATGCTGGTTTAATTCATATTTAATGGATCGCACCCAGCAAGTAAAAATAGGAAGAAAATACGTTTGAATCCTTACAATCAACAGCAAGGAATCCCACAAGTCTCGGCTGTTTCTTCATTATTATTTTATATATATACCTGCAACCAATGTTATGCTTTCCATACAACATAGCAAATCCCAGCCTCCAGCAAATAACCACATGTTTCAATGAAGCAGTACAGTAGCTTGCATCACACAACTAGAAGAGAAACTATAAAAAAGTCCTATTTATTACCTAGGATAAGACATTCACCCCTTTGGACACAAAAAAAGTCAAAGGAGCGACTTTGGAAGTTAAAAAAAAAAGGTAAGGTACCTAGGAATAACCATAGATCAGAACCTAAGCCTATCCACCCATATCAACAATACAACAAGAGCAATATACAATAAGATAAGGATACTCCAACACTTCTATTGCCTCACAACTTCCGCTCAGTACTTCAAGCAATGATCTCATCTCACTTGGACTTCTGTAATGGCATACTATAAGGCCCACCAAAACTAACTCTAGGGGACTGGTGTAGTTGTCGATATGGAAGGACAGACTAGATAGGCCATGTGGTCTTTTTCTGTCAACATTTTTCTATGTTTCTAAATTAACTAAAAATGACACAACACACTCCCACAAGAGTTATCCATAGAGCATCAAAATCTGAGCATATAATACCAATCTTACACTAGCTACACTGGCTCCCCATAAAGATTGCCTACAAGCTTTTGCACAATTCATCCTCAACCTATTTAAAGTCGCTAATACACACAATACTGGACAACAGAGATAGGAAGGTTGCATAAAAAATACTCTAGCAATACTGATGCATTTCAGAAAAACGAACAAAAAAACAAGTAACGGAGCATTCTCATTTTATTCACCAATTCTCTGGAACTCCCTCCCAGAAAGGATAAGAAATATTCCAGATCTCTCAACATTCTGAAAGCAGCTCAAGACACACTTATTCTTAGACTATTTCAGTGCTAAACTAAACTGCCGTAAGATCTACCCAACATAATGTACATCCTAATTAGCCTCACTATATCTTCTGTTTGGATCACCATACGATAATGACATGAAGTTCACCTATGGACAAAACATGTTTCCTTATCGTCACTCTAGTTCAATCCCAACCTGTAGGTTGTCATGCCTCACCATCAGTTTGGAGACTGAGCATGTCCAACTCATGGCATCAGCATACATGGTCAGCTGGTAGCACAACCCAGCCCCTAGTATTTCAGTCTACGAGCACCTGGAGAGATGTGACTCCTTTAGGGGGGACTTACTGAAGGGACAATTAGGACTGGTATAGATGAAATTGGCCTTGGGTTAGAGGGTGAAGCCCTGATAGTAGGGACCCTTACTTTCATTTGGCCACAGTTCTCTGAGCATTGTTTTGGTGGGGGGGAAGGAGGGAACCCAAATTCAAGTGATTAGGAGCAACGGCAGGGGTAAATTTCTGCCGGGAAGAAGGGCAGAGTGCAGATGGCAGAGACTCCAGTTTGAGAGGGAGAAGGTCTTCAGTGTCACCCGTTGCCTTTGCGGCTCCTGAAACTGTCTGCGGGTAAGGAGCCATGTAGTCCTCAGGAGCTGGGTTTGCCTTTTCTCCAGGGGTTCCCGCTGCCGGTGAGTAGGCTGAGTGATCGGCTTAACACTGAGCAGCAGAACAGCTACGAAGCAGGTGACTTTCTTTCTCAGATGGGTTTGTTTTGGTAAGGGTTTTGATCGTGCCGTTCAGGATTTTAGCGGTTGAGCCTCTGGCTCTTCGGTAGATTGTATGGCAGCAAAGTAGGCCTTTCCTGGCTGTGTGGGAAAGGTTGGCCATCTTTTTTTTTTTTATCCGTCTCAGGGCTGGGGCTCGAAGGGATTTCACTGTGGACGCTGGGGATCCTCTAGCATTCACATCTTCTTGTTTATGCAGCAGGTATTCCCAATAGCATGTGGAGCAAGTATACCAGCAAATAAAAGAAATAAAAGGGAGAAGAGATTTTTTTTTTCATTCTCCTGGTTTTGGAGGCCCATCATGGCATGCGGTTCCCAGAGGGGAACTGTCTGAGGAGGGCTTCTGCCGGAGATATGAGGCAGAAGCATGCTCCATGGAGGATGGTCTGCAGGAGGCAAGACCAGACAGCCAGCAGAAGAAGGGCTTCTCAGGAGGGGCGAAAGGGGGGAGGGGAACAGTTTTTTTTGCTCTGCCCATAATAAGAGAAAAGGAACCCAGAGCTCCTCAGCCCTCTACTTCGCAGGAGGAGATGTTTGGATTTCCAGGGGACATCCCCAGAGTTCGTCATCCTTATGCATAAGATGTTCTGCATGAGGTAGACGGGAACCGAGGGCTTCTCGGGGTCCAAAAGGGGCCCCAGGAAGAGGACGCCACCAGAGTGGAGGATGAGCCTTCGCCCATCCGCAGACGGGAGGACACAGATCTGTGGGACAACACTGGATCGATGCAGTCCAACACACCCGAGGACCGAGGAATCGAAGCATCTGATCTGGAGGAAAGCGAAATCCCGCAAGAGCAGGAACCACAGATTCTGTGGGTCTTCCAACAAGAAGAGCTAGCCACCTTGATTTCCCACTCCTTGAGAACTTTGAATATGACCACAGGAGTCCCAGAGGAGGAGGCACTCTGGAGAGGATCTCTTGTTTCAGGCAGTTAGGAAGCCACAGACAGTTTTCCCACTGCATTGGGTGATCAAGCAGATGATTCAGGATAGTTGGACGTATCAGAAGCCGGCCTAAAGGGGATGTGAACCATGGCATGCCTCTACCCGCTTCAGGAACTTTTCAGCTCACCTAAGGTGGATGTGGCGGTCTTGGCAGTAACAGAGACAACCATTCCAGTGGAAGGCAGTATAGCCCTCAAGGGTGTTAAAGATCAGACTGGAAACGCTGCTAAAGCAGGTGTTTGATATCAATGCCATCTCCTTGCAAGCCTCTGTATGTGGTGCATTTGTAGCCAGGGCATGTTTGCGCTGGGCTTAAGGGCTTCAGGGGGAGCCGGGGGTTCCGGTTCTGCCCTGCAGGAAGCCGCCAAGTTGGAGTCAAGTGCAGCCTACATGGCAGGTGCCTTTTATGATCTCACTAAGTGTCTGTCTAAGAGTATAGCAGTAGTAGCTTCTGCGTGCTGTTATTTGTGGTTGCAAAATTGGTCAGCTGATGTGTCCTCCAAATCCTGCTTGAGCAGGCTCCCATTCAAGGGAAATCTCTTGTTCGGAGAGGCGTTGGTGAAGGATTTGGGGGAGTCTAAGGGAGGCAGATTCTCAGAGGATGAGCAGTACACTTTTCGCCTTACCATAAGAACATAACATAAGATATGCCATACTGGATCAGACCAAGGTCCATCAAGCCCAGTATCCTGTTTCCAACAGTGGCCAATCTAGGCCATACATACCTAGCAGTTTCCCCAAAAGACACAGGTTCTACAATGCTTGTATTGGGTCAAGCATTGATATCCTGGGTCCCTTCTTAATAATGGTGTATAGACCTATCTCCAGGAACAAGCAGGAATGAGTCTTCACATATGGGTACGTCGGTACCGACGGAGTCTGCGCGGGAACGCTTCCCAGCGTCCAATCAAAGAGCTTTTGGAAGCATCCCACCACGCCTGCGTGCTGCCTTCCCGCCTTTCCCAACTGCCTCTCCTCAGTTTTTGTTTTCCGCGGAGCCGGCAGGACGTCCTCCTGTCACCGCAGAAAATTCTTGTTTTATTTCTTTAGTTTTCTTGTGGTTGCGGCTGTCTTTCCCGACGCCACCGGTACCGCCGGTGTTTTCTTTTCTTTTCTTGTAAAAATCTTCCTTTTTCAAGGAATATTTTTTCTTCATAGTGTCCCACGGTGTCTTAGGCCTTTTAGGCCTCTTCGTTTTCCTTCATGGAACCACCAGCCACTTTCTCCAAGAAATGTTCAAACTGTGGCGGTACAACTTTATTTTTAGACCCTCGAAGTCGGTGTCTAACCTGCTTGGGTCCTGACAACAGTTTGGTGAGAAGAGGTCTTCAATATCGAGGTTCCCTCGATACACTGTTTCCCTCCAAATTCGGGGCACCGTCCCCTTCTCCTTCTACACAGGATCAGGTAACCCACAAACAGTCTGTTAAGACTAGCCAGCCCTCGAATGGTAGGTCTCATGCACAGCATGTAGACGGCTCCGGCCTTGCCCTCGAGGGCCTACTGGCTTCAAAACCCCGGCGGGAGTCTTCGGTCTCAAAGCCTTTCAGGGGTTTCAGGTTGTTCCTGAGGTTCACCCCTCACAGAACATACCTGAGCCGTGTCTGGTGGTGGCATCCACTTCGAGCGGTACCGATACCCCGACATCGGCACTGGTGTTGGATGAAACACTCCTCACCAGGGATGGTCATCTGGCGTCCTCGGTGCCTTCGGGACCGATGGATACACTCCAGACTGACTTTCCATTATCGGTACTAGCACCGATACTACCACCGACGTCGGTACCCTCCAGACGTGCATCGATAGCCTCGCTTCCTTCGATGCCGAGTCTGGAATCGATCTCCAGTCTGGAGGACTGGGTACCGACTCGCCTTGGTACCGGCTCTCGGCAGTACCGAAGGCTCGGTTCCAATGATTCGGATCTGCAACTCTCGGTTCCCCCGAGGCCGATTGAGTTGCCACTGGTTGGCCTTCATTCACCGGTATCAGACACGATACCGAAGTCGGTACCGATGTCCTCATTACCCTTATGGTTGGTGCCTTCCATGCTTCGCTTATCGATGCCGAGTTTGGAATCGATCTCTACTCTGAAAGACTCGGTACCAATACGCTTTGGTACCGATACCGGTGGCTCGGTACCGAGGATAGCAGCTGGAGGTTCTCGGTTACCTCGGTACCAATTGAACTGTCACCGATGACTGCTCCGATGTCTGTCTCTGTCGGGCTCGACTCCGACATCGGTACTGGTATTGGCATCCGTACCGGTATCCACAGTAGCATCGTGACCAACTCCTGCCATGCTTTTTTCAACAGATTCGCTCCCTTCTATGCCAAGCTTGGAGTCGATACCTGGCATGGACAATGTGGTAATGACAGTCGCTGCTCCTGACAGCCAGTACCGGCGACCATCCCTTAAGCATTCCACACTGCACTGTGCAGGATCTTCTATTCCTATATATTTGGATAGCTCCGTCGGTGCTCAGGCTAGTTCTTCAGATCTAACCTATCCAAGGGAGATTCCTGTTGGGGAACCCTCTTTTCAGAGTTTCCTCCTGGATATAGCAAGATCTCTTGCCATTCCTATCCCAAGACATGATCCTGCACAAGGCTCTCTTTCTACCAAAGCAAAGGAGAACATAATGCTTCCTTTGCATCATTCCTTGCAGGATCTCCTTCTAGGAATGTGGGAAACACCTTTTAAGGGTACCCCCACCTTCCAGAGCAACTGATCTCTTATATCAGGTGCCCCCCTCTCCAGGGTTTCAAAAGACTCAACTTCCTCCATCATTCCATAGTTGTGGAATCAGCAATGAGGCGGGTAAAGAGTAAGAAAAAGCACTCTTCTTATCCGCCAGGTCGTGAGTCTAAGACACTAGATGCCTTTGGACGTCAAACCTTCCAGACATCTATGCTTTCTGCAAGAATTCTCTCATATATTTTTATGAGTCTATCTCTTGAGGAGGTCGCAAAGCAATTACATCTTTTAACTCCTTTTCTTCCAGATTCCAAGAGTGCAGACTATTCCTCACTGCTTACACATATCCAGAATATCTCTTGGTTTCTTTCTTGTGCTTCCCTGGACTCTTTTGAGTCTGTTAGCAGGACTTCTGCTATAGCTATAGGGGCACGACGTAGAGCCTGGTTCCAAGCTTCAGACTTGGACAAATGGGCACAACAAAGACTGGGACATACTCCTTGCATTGGAGAACATCTCTTCAACAAGGAGTCTTTACGTCAGGTTACTCAGTTGTCCACTGATTTACCTGTTCCTAGGGGTTGTTCTACACCTTCTTCTGTCCCAGTAGGTAGGAAATGTCCTACCAAACTTTCTTCCCACAAGAGAAGAAGGTTTTATTCATCACTTGCCCATCATACAGATGTTCCCTAACAGGGGAGGCATCGTCCTGGTCTGAAGAGTCCAACCTCTCACCAGGCTCAGCAAACCCAGCAACCGCAGGGTTTCTGATCAATCATCATCAGATGCTTGTGACTCTTGGGGTTTAGAATCTGCAGTTTGCTTCTTCGCAATAGAGGCAATCCACCGCTTCATTCTAACCCCTAGACATGGATCTCTTTCCAAAGACCTCCATTTTTTCTATATTTCTATGAGCTGTCAGGATGTTCATGCCTATAGGTCACAGGTTTCTCCTCTTCTTCCTGCTAGGGAAAGAGGTCTAACCACTATCAAATGATAGTTTCCTGTGCCAGCATGTATTTTTTTTTTCCTTTCTATAGACTTACTACTTGGTAAGTCTTCTTCAGCTCCATTCTTTTCACCCTCTTACCAAGCTTTTCCTCTGTAAGAGTGGAATTACTTCACTGGAGGGCTTTTTCTTCAGCCTCTCTAGTTTTGTCACTTTCCAGTGCGGAGTTTTCCTCTGAGTTAACTCCTCTGTTTCAATCTTGCTTTGGGGCAGCTTATCAGACATGTCCAGAGTTTTCTACTCCTGTTCTGTCTGTTTTTTCTATTTTTAAACAGTAAGATTCTTTCTGCTGTCTTGCTAGCAGCTGCCTATGCAGGAGCCTTAATGTTTGGACCACTGGTTCTTGTCCACAAACAACCAGATTTGTCCTCCACTAACATTCTGTCTAGTCTTAGTAGTGGCTCCAAGTCAGTGCTTTCATCTATCTTGGAGATTATCTCACTACAAGCTTTCTGGATTGTCTTCTATTTCTGCCATCTCCATTCTCCTGGGTTTGGCAGCATAGTTGGCAGAGATACTGGCTCTCCAGCAGCCAGTTCTATCTCCTCATTCTCCTGCATCATGCTCTCTGCAATTCTACAGAGAAGCTTTCCACTATGGGCCCTTGCTAGAGAGCATGGGGTTTTTTTCTCCAACAGCTATCCTAGATGGTTGGAAAAGGCTTTTCAGTCATGTCTCCCATGACTAGAAGGGTTCTCCCTTCTCTTACTATCTCCTTTTTGATATTAAGGACATAGGCCTTCTCTTACGTGAAAGCTTAAGGAGTTGCCAATTCCCTGCTTTGGTCCATAGTATTCCCAATCGGGGATATGCTCTTTCTCCTTACAGCTCATCCTCATGGTAAGAACGCATGATACATTTTGCCCTTAAGCAGGTCAGCATGGTATCTCATCTCTATGCGTCTTCTGTCCACTTACCATGCTAGAGTTCTGGAAAACCAGGGACTTGCTGGCTGCAGACTGATATTATCCTCTGTTTTTCACATAACCATCTTGGTTATTTCACTAGCTAGCATCCTTGCAGATCATAACCAAAAGGAATAGATTCTCTATATATCTTCTCAAGTAGGTTCCACTACCTCGTTAGATGAATCTTTCCTCTCCAGATATCCTATGTGAATACCGTGCTGTAGGCATATCTGTCTGTTTAATTGCAGACACCCATATATAGGCCTACATATTCATATCTATCTTTTGTGTGTATTTTATGCCCTTCCATATCTCACTATAGATATATTCTTATATGTCTATCTATATATCTATATGTATATATCTATCTATCTATCTATATCTATATATAATGTGTGTGTGTGTGTGTGTCTGTTGAGATATTTTATTACAGATAGATATGTATTCACATACTTATCTATCTGACTGTCTATGCTCATATAGCTATATGATTCCGACAGATGGGCTTTACCCATACCTATGCTATCCAGCAGGTTTGGGGTTCTACACACACAACCACTCCTGTGGTAGTCAACAACTTTTATACCATAACCTTAGGGTTTCGGTACCTCTGAAGCTCTCCATGCTCCAATATCTCTCCTAGCTTACCCCAGTTCGGAGAGGTATTGCGGATCTTCAGTTACTCACAGGCTTAATGCCTCAGGCATTTGTCCTCTCTTTTTTAGGGATACAAGGGGTTCCCATACCCTTTCTCCCCACAAGGACTGTGCCTGTTTGTCCAAATCGGTTAGCCTTTCTCTTTTTGCTCCTAAGAGTGAGCCACTCTTCCGCCAAAAGAGTTCGGCTTTTGTCATAAAGCCTTCCGCTGAAGGCCCACCTTTTTTGTACTACCCCAGTTTTTTTACTGGGGTTACCTGTTACCTTTCAGGATTCTGACCTCCACTGTTTTTCCTACAGTGAGGTCCTCTTCAAGGTTCCTCTACTGGGTTCCCCAGTAGATCCCATGAACCTCCATACTTCTGTGAAATCCTATTAGGGAAGGTCCATATTGCAATATTTCATTTCAATATCATTGATGACAATTATCATCCACACATGGACTTCTTGTCTGCAGATCTATGCTAGGTTAAGCTGTTTTCCACAGCACCTTTCTCTTTTCAACTCCTACCCTCCATCCTCAGGATGCCTGGTGGTGTTAGGTATAGCATGTTCCAATCTATAACATGCTGGGACTCCAGGCATCTTAGCTTGGTAGTCCCCATATGTGAAGACTCATTCCTGCTTGTTCCTGGAGATAGCACAGTTACTTACCTGTAACAGGTGATCTCTGGAAACAGCAGGAATAAGTCTTCACAACCCACCCACCTCCCCTAGGAGTTGTATCTCTATCTATCTTTCCTTTCCTCTCTCTCTCTTTGTCTCAGCTTTAAAACTTAACTGAGGAGAGGCAGTTGGGAAAGGCGGGAAGGCAGCATGCAGGCGTGGTGGGATGCTTCCAAAAGCTCTTTGATTGGATGCTGGGAAGCGTTCCCGCGCAGACTCAGTCGGTACCGACGTACCCATATGTGAAGACTTATTCCTGCTGTTCCCAGAGATCACCTGTTACAGGTAAGTAACTGTGCTTTTCTCCAGGAACTTGTCCAAACCTTTTTTAACCCTTTCCAGGCCGAGCCCAAAACTCTCGGGATCCAAAATTCTGACTAAATATTCCTATCAAATGGTATATAATACATGACCATAGCAGAAGGAAAATCACTATTAGAACATATTGAATAAAACGGGTACAATTTTCCTGAAATATGCAAAAATTAACCTGGCTGCAGAATGTGGATTAAAAAGTTAAAGTAGGCCTTCAAAGGGTTAACCCAGCTACACTAACAGCCAGAGGGGGCACTTCCCATCAAGGGGGCAATCCTTTCACTGTTTTCAGAACAGAAAGGGGGTTTTTCTCCAGGAACAAGCAGGAAGTTAGTCCTCACATATGGGTGATGTTGGCACCGATGGAGCCCGCATGGAGCATTTCCCCAGTTTTCAAACAAAGCCTTTGGGAATGTATCATGCATGCGGCGTCCCCTTCCTGCCCAAGGGTGCCATCTTGCTCAATCTCCTTTTTTCCATGGAACCCTTCAGACGTTGTCCTGCTTGTCCCTGGGAAAAGTTGTTGTTTTTTTTCTCCCCGAGTTTCACACTCGCCTCTGGTATTGCATCGGTACTCTTCCCTCCTACCAATCCCGGTGCCTCTGCATCGGGTTCAATTTATTTTTGTAGTCTGTCATTTGTTTTCTTTTTCTGGTGTCTTCACGCCCTTTTTTCTCCCACTGGCAGCTCGGAGAGTCTTCGACCTCGCAGGGGTACTTTTTTCCCCCATGGCTACTAGTGGCTTTAAGAAGTGTAGTCAGTGCTCCAAAATAATGTCTTTGACTGACACACATGACTGCTGTCTTCGCTGCCTTGGGCCAGACCATGACCTGGCAGCCTGCAGTGGAGGACATCCTGCTGGCCTCTTGCAAGGCCTCTATTAGGAAGGCTTATGCCCTCCAAATGGCGCAGGTTCTCCGTTTGGTGCGCCAATCACAGGGCTGACCCTTTCTCCTGCCTGGTGGCTCTGGTGTTACAGTACTTTCTCCACCTCTCTGTCTGGGCTCAAGTCCAACTCCGTCCGGGTGCACCTCAGTGCCTTGGCAGTGCACCACCATCCGGTGGATGGTAAGCCCCTCTTGGTCCAGCTGTTGGTGACCCATTTTCTTCAGGGCCTGCTCTTATCGAAGCCCCCGATTTGCCCTCTGGCAATCGAATGGGACCTCAACATGGTGCTGGGACAGCTTACTCCCCCGCCCTTCAACCTCTAGCTACCTGCCACCTCTGCTACCTTTCTTGTTAGAGTTAGCGAGCGAGCTCCAGGCCCTTGTGGCAGAGACGCCCTATATCAGGTTCTACAAGAACAGAGTGCTTCACATGCACAGTAACAGGTCATAGTCTTCCTTTGGTCGAAGTTCCTGACAGCCTGGCATTACCTTCAGCTCTTGGGATTGATGACCGCGACCATCGAATTGGTCCCCTGGACCCACGCTCACATGAGGACCCTGCAGAGGGCACTGTTGAGGAGATGGTCAGCACAACATCTATTGGAGAGGCAGCTGCCCTGTCTAGTGGCAGTCAAGGGGCCGTCTAGTGGTGGCTGAGGCTGGAGAAATTGTTAGCGGGGATGCCCCTGGAGACACCCTATTGGGTTTCCCTGACAATGGATAACAGCCTGTCAGGTTGGGGGGGGTGCACTGCCAATCTCAGATGGCACAAGGTAGTTGGTTGCCAGAGTTGTCTTCCTGGGCCATCAACCGGCTGGAGATGCGAGTGGTGATCTTGGCCCTCCAGAGATTTGGCAGCCTCCTTCAGGGGAAGGCGGTGAGAGTGTTCTCCAGACAGTGCCACCACGGTGGCCTACATCAACCAGCAAGGGGACACGGGCAGCAAAAGTTGGAAAACGAAGTCTCCCCATTCTTGGCATGGACAGAGAACAACCTACAAATGTTGTCGGCGGCCCACATGGCCGGCAGAGGGAATATAATGGCCAACTATCTCAGCCAGGTACAGGTGGATATCTATCAGTGGACGCTCAACGAGTAAGTGTTTTGCACAGGTGGTACACCACTGAGGTCTGCTGATCATGGATCTCATGGCAACCTTCGAGTCTGCAAAGGCAAGTCTCTTCTACAGTACAGATGATGCAGGGAGCAGATGTCAGAGCCTTGACGCGTTAGTGCAGCATTGGCCCAGGACTGGTCAGCTCTATGTATTTTCCCCCGTGTTACCTGATAGGGTGAGTGGTGCAGTGGATCGTGGCACACAGGGAGCTGGTTGTCCTGATTGCTCCCGATTGACCATGCAAACCATGGTATGCCGATCTCGTCTGGCTAATAGTGGTTTGGCCATGGCGTCTGCCGATATGCAGTGACCTGCTACTGCAGGGTCAGATGCCTCAGGTGGCTCGATTCTCACAGCCTGGCTTTTGAGAGGGCTAGGATGAGGAAGCATGGCTATTTGGGATCAGTTACCTCAGTGCTGTTAAAAGCATGCAAGTGCTCAACAACACTGGCATATGTTAGGGTCTGAAGGCTCTTCGAGAACTGGTGTATGGATCACGGTAGTTGGGCCCTAGCCACTTCTTCCCCAGAGATTCTGGCCTTCCTACAGGTGGGGCTGGAGAAAGGCCTAGCATGTAATTCCCTGCGTGTACAGGTGGCAGTGTTGACTTGTTACCAGGGCAGAGTGCAAGGACTGTCTTTAGCAGCACACCCAGATGTGCGTTTTTCTGAAACGGGTGCAGCCCCCAAACTAGGTCAATAGTGCCACCCTGGGACCTTAATCTAGTGTTGTCCATGTTGACAGAGGCGCCTTTTGAGCTGCTGTCTTCTGCTTGTACTCTGAAAGACTTGACATTGAAGACTGGCTTTTTGGTGGCAAATTGCTCGACCAGGAGAATTTCTGAGTTGCATGCTAATTTGCTTTCCTTGAGTACCTCCGGTCCAGTCCTGGACCCTCTCTAAGTTTCTGTTTGATAGAATTGGTGATCCCGGACCCGGAAGAAGTCGATCATTTTTTGAAGTGATCTGGGAGGATAGCAATGGCTCTGAGCCACACGTGTGTGGTGGTTGTTTTTTTTTTTTTTTTTTTTTTTTTAAAGTGTAAAACAGAGGCAGTGGATCAGCGAAACTCCTGGAGAGGTAGTGAGTCCGGTTCTTTTGAATTGCATGACTCTGCTCAGCGGAGTTGGTACGAGTTGTTAGGTAAGAGCCTTTCCTCATTGAAGTGGGGGTGTTGTCATCTGTTCAGGGTGGATGGTATTTAGATGCATTTCTGATTCAGACATTTATTCTTATTGTTTCTCCCATGAGTCTGTTTTGTCAGTAGGATACTAGGTGCTGGGAAGTGCTACCGGCTGCCTATGTGTGCTGAGAATTTGGAGTTGGTCATGCTCAGTCTCCAAGCTGCAGGTGAGGTGCAACAACCCACAGGTCAGGTCAGGACTGGACTGGAGGTACTCGAGGAAAGCCAATTAGCAGGTAAGACCTAATTTCACCACATTTCCACAGTCTCTCCCCCAGTCAGGAACTAGTAACATTTTAGCTCATATTTAATAAGGTTTGAATGCTATTAAGGTTGTATTGTTACTCAACTAATATTTAGCTCAGTTATGTTTTGTTTATGCACCAGTTACATGTAATATCACCCTATTTTGTTACTTGTATTCATTATGTTACCTGTAGGGTGTGATTGTTCTCTGTAAACTGCTTTGATCCATTGATAAGGTGGTATAAAAACCACATAAACAAAAATAAATAAATCCCACTGGTCTGACATGGACAATAAGGAAGGTGAAATCTTAAACTTACTTGTTAATTTCCTTTCCCTGAGTCACATTGGACCAGTCCAGAAGTCATGCCAATCAAGGGCTCTCAGTCTGACAAATTCAGAAAGTATGAGTATGTTGCCTGCATTCAAAAGAAGTTGGTCTAGTTGTACACATTTGTGTACATGAGTATCTCATTCCTTGGTTGGTTACCATGAAGTGAAACTTCTTTTGACTGCATTGGGTTTGGCTTTGGTGTTGAATTGGAAACTCAAAACACAACTGCCGTAGGTTGTCTTAGCTTTGACATAGGATACTGAGGAGCTGAAGGCAGTACCAGTCATCCCCACCCCCCATAAGAGAAATGAAGTCAGCTTTGAGCTTTTTTTTCCCCCCTCTGACTCCATCTGCTGGCAGGGGGCACATAACCCACTAATCTGGACTGGCCTGACAGGATTTAAAGGAAATTAGCAAGATAATTTAAGGTGAAATTTTACAATTTTTTTAATACATTATAGGAAACCAGCCGTGATCAGCTAAGAGGTATAGCATGGTCGAAGTGGTGGCTTTCACATAAATGCTTAATAGCAATGTTTTAGATAAGTTGAGAACGTGACAGATAGAAGGGTATTTCCATAGTCCATGTAGTTAAGCACTAAGGACTGAAAGATTAAAGGTCCTTATTATCCAGATTGTGAGTGGAGGAGTAGCCTAGTGGTTAGAACAACTGCCCAGTACCCAAAAGATCAAGGGTTTTATTCCCGCTGGCACTCCTTGTGACCTTGGGCAAGTCACATTGCCTCGGAAGGAATGCCTCGGAAGAAAAGACCTGACAATCTACTTCCGGACATATATTGCCAAGAAAATCATGAGGTTGCTGGATTGCCAGGAGTCGGCACTGACTTGTTGGCACTTATAAAATAAATTAATATTAAAAAAAATTATCCAGATAGGGGTGGAGAAAATGATGATTCAAAGCAATGACCCAGACACTTTTCTTTTTCTTCATAGAGACAATATGTGATGTGGTGGTTGTGAATGGGCATTAGTGAAACCTCACTCCCATGGCGGTATGAAGGGAGAGCTGTGAGCCATAGCCCTGGTAAAACAAGGAGGTGGTCCAGCCTGGTTTCTTGTCATGGAGATTAGCCACTACGATTGAAAGTGTTCTATCTAAGGTATATGCTTTTGAGATGAATGGGATCATACTGTTACCGAACCTTCTTCCAAATGAGTATGTGAAAGAAGAGTCTAATGCTGATTGCTTAAAATGGATGTGGGTGCACCTCTGACCACTGGAGAAATGCAATGCAATGTGTGCCTTCGAGTCAGTCCTGACTCCTGGCGACCCAGATACTTGGACTAAAATGGACAATTTTTTGCAGCCACATGCTTTTGAACTTACTTACTTCCCTGATGGACAGCAGGTGGCGGCAGACTTGAAGCTTTCAGTGATGTCATCAGTTAGTATATCCTCCGATAGAGCACCGAGCGCATATGGCAAGGTGTTTGGACTGGAACAGCAGAGCAGATGGGACTGTCTCCCCTGGCCCACACTGGAGTGCTGTGGCCATTGTGATTGAGCGTAGTAAAGCCCAGTGTTGCTTGGACTGCAGGTACTCTATTTTCTCCTGGATATGACGGCTACCCTGTGTCCAGCACAGTTACTCATGGGTTCCTAGCTCTTGGTGGGTCTGAAGAGGAGCAGGAGGACTCCATGGGGCCCCTGGGAGGGGGAGGGTCAGTAAGTTGGGCTTGTTCCCCTTCCTTATCTGCATGCTTTGGATTTTATTCTGCTTTTCTTTTTTCTCCCATTGGTTTCAATGAGCAGTAATTTAGCTCTCTGCTGCTGTCAATAAAACAGCTTCAAATCTTTGGCAGCAGAGGGGCTTCCCTGCTCTGGTTTTCTCAGCCCGATTGGTGCTGGGATTTCCTTTTAGGACTCCTTTTCATCATGTCCCTGCTATGTTTTTCAGCATGTGGGGTGGTGATGGTGGTTGCTGTAGTGCTCAGCCACGTGGTTCAGGCAACTTCCAGCTTCTTTTTCAGCAGCTGTCCCTTTTTTCTCCCTGCTGTGGCTGCAAAGCTTGAACTTTTTTTTTTTTTTTTGCCTTTTTGGGAGTCCCCCACAGGAGCCCACTGCCATTTATGAGGCCCCTCAAGCTTCAGAACCAGCTCAAGACATTTGGTGGTTAATCTCCTCCTGGTCTTCTGGTCCATGGCATTAACCTTGGAGCCGGTTCCTTGGACCAGTTTACATATACACCTGCAATAGAGGCACTGATAACCCTTCTGTTTCAACCAGGCTCTTCCTCTTCCTCTTCCCCAAGAGCTCAGGAAGCAGTTAAGGTGGTGTTTGTGGTCCACCATCTGATGGCTGCTGTGCTGTCAGAAGCACTGGCTAGATTATCACCTCAGATGTCAGCCTGAAGAATTGGGATGTGCAATCCTGGACCAGTTAGTCCAGGAACTGATCTGCTCAGGAGGCCTCCTGAGCAGTCTTCTGCCTGGAGGCAAGAGCAGTCCACCTGGCCGTGGAGAGGTTCAGGCATCTCTTAGTGGACAAAGCAGTTGGTGTTGTCAGATAATGCCATAGCAATGGCATATATCTGCAAATGAGGCAGAGCTCACAGTGCCAGAGTGGATTCGGTCGGAGTTGTGAGATTGGGCAGAGGAGCATCTGATTGTCCTATGTGCAGTGTACATTGCAAGCATTGATTGACGTGCAGGCTGACTGAGTGTGACCTTTTATAGTATAAAGAAGGGGGCCTTTCAGTGTTTTCACTTAATTAGCTCCTCACACGGCCACTCAGGAGAATGCCATTTCAGCGACAGTGTCTTCAGATGACAGGCTTGAGTGGCCTTGGGAAGGGATTTTACATGTTTCTCTCCCTGGACCCTTTTACACAGGTTCTGGGTCCATTCAGACGTGATCCTAGTTGCCCCTGACTGGCCTTGCAGGCCATGGTACATGACTTGCTTGATCCAGTGGATGGGGCCCTTTCTCTTGCTTCTCGTCTTGCAGGCAGGGACAGCAGAGCACTTTTTTGGTTGGAGGGACTGAACTAACCAATATGTTGCTCACCTCCAAGCACTCTAGTTGCTGATTCTGTGTTAAGTAAATTATTGGTGGGGTTGGGGTCACTCTGGTCCACCCCATTCCACTGCCTATGCTTGCAGGGACTCTCTTGTTTATCTTTACGGCTTCTGTCTCTTGGCAAATTATGCCATCCTACTTTAGGTGTTGTCTCCCTACCTTTCATCTTGACCAAACTGTTCTGCCTTCCTTTTCAGGGAGGGATGTTGGGAAGGCCCTTTGCTGTGTCTGTGGGACATGTGGAGGGTACTAATCAGATATATGGAAATTGCTAATACCTTCTGCTAGTCAGATCATCTTGGTCTGTCTTTTGTAGTCCAAGCATAGGACTGGCAGCGACCAATTCCTCTCTTGTTTGCTAGCTTAAGGAGCTCATTGGATCAGTGTATATTTTGGCTGGTAAGCATGTACTGGAGCGAGTCAGAGCTCGCTCTACTGGCATAGGCCTCAAAGGATATCTGTAAGACGGCTACTTGGTCTTTTGAGTATCTTTGAAGCACTATATGCTATAGGGGGTTGATTATAAATGGTACCTTTTTTGGAAGGGTAGTCTGTCCTGAGTGTCATCTTCTCCCATTCTGAGTCCTGGCTGCTTGGGTACGTCCCAAACATCTGGACTGGTCTAGCAGGATAAGGAAGGTAAACCTGTATATAGTAGCTAACCTTTCTTTTGATTCCTGCTAGACCAGCTCAGGACCTGCCCTGGAAGGTTGTTTTTTGCAGGTTTGGAAGTTTTCTACCACAGAATGCCCAGTCAGTATTGTGGTAAGAGAATCAAATACTTGAGCAAGTTATTTGTTGCAGAGTTATTTTGTTGGTTAATATTATTCATCTTAAGAGTTTTTTATTTTAGCTTTTCTGACTTGCTTACTTCATTACTGGCTTCTCTGTGTGGCACCAGAGGATATACCGAGTGATGACATCACTGAAAGTTGCTCAAGTGTGCCTCCGTCTTCCCATACGTCTGGACTGATCTAGCAGGATTCAAGGAAAGAAGAGATGTAATCATTTCTAAATGTACTCATTCTGTTTTCTGTGCTTATTCTGTGTAACACAGAAAAAATGTGAAATGAACCATGCATGGAAATGGCTTGTTATATAATTAGCGAGACACACAAGGGCAAACAGGTTAAAAAAAAAAAGTCCTTTGACACACCCCAAGGAGTCTGTAAATAAGACCACCTTATTTGGTCACCCTGGTATTCCTTGTTAGTGATACAGGAATGTGTTGCCTTGTGGACTTGTTATATAATTGTCCAGACTTAACTACATAAAGTATGCATGTAATAACTATTTCTTGCATAGTTCTTCGTCTATGGTGAACAGATGTTTGCCTGGGGCAGATTTGTGGGGGGTTTGGACGTTTGAAATCCAAAAGTGCACTTAAATTTTCTTAAATCTTGTGCCCCCCTGTGCATATGCATGTGCAGTTTGAGTGACGTAATTTTCAAAGGAAAAGGAAATGCTCATTTTCAATTTGAAATTGGACAGCATATGCAAGTATTGGCTGCAGATGTTGGGCACGCTTTTACAAAATGACCCTGAAACTGATTCTCTCTTTATTTATAGTATTTGTCATAAGTGTTAAAAAATGAAGAGCAAATTTTTTTTAAAATGACTAGTAAGTTGAGTCACACTTTGTATAGTTGATTCCAGCTTTATGAAGTAAATTGTGATTCAGCATATTTCTTTCTGCCCCTTTGGAAATAGTTTAAAATGGTGTAGGGATGACTCTGGCTTCAACAGAAGTACTTCTGTGATTGATTAAACAGGAAATAACTGGATGGTGAATGTGCTCTTTTTTTCTTATTTCATTTTTTTTAATGGTTTAAAAAAATCAGAAAACATTTCTGCTCTTGTTTTTTTTTGGGGGGGGGTTCTAAGTTTCCTGTTTGAGCATGGCAACACTTTTTTTTTTTTTCCTGCTTTTTTGCATTTTTTTGTAAATGATCAACCTGCCTTTTTTTTTTCCTTAATTTTCCTTGCTGTTAGGTTTTCTCATTTGCAGACAACGCTCTCCTCCTCCCATGCTGTGCAGTCATCCTGCTTTTTCAGTTATTCCGAGTACTGCTGCTACTGGGCTTCTCTGGTCCATTCATCTGGACTCTATTCTACAGCTGGGAGTACTCAGAATAGCGTGCACTATTCAGAGCATCTCCACCCCAACACCGCGACAGCAGACAGAGCTTTACGACTTGCTAGTTACATCCAATGAATCCAATAAGCCAAACTGACTGACTAATTCATACAGAAGCAAGGGAAGGTTATTTACCTGACTCCCAGTCTTAAGAGGAGCTTTTAGTACATTATGCAGATATTTAATGCTTTTACCAACATCTGAAAACTTATTTTGGTGTGTACTGAACTCCTATCTTAATTTTAAGTGGGGATTTTTAGTGCTGCCTTTTTTTTCTGCAAAGCATACAGTACAATTTGTCTGGCAGCAATTTCTGGCAAAAAGGAGTCGCCAAATTATTATTCAGTCATGGGTTTTTAACAGCATCGGAGCAAGTGGATATTAATGAGATGATGCAGCTTATTCCCTTTTTTTTTCCCCCTGGTTGCCAGCTTGCCTATTACGAAAAGCTTGCCAGCTTTAAATAAGTAGTGCCCAGATGGTATGTGCCTGCCGCCCACTTGGTTACAAAACCTAAGCAGGGAATAACGCAGCCGCCACTACAAGCTGTGGGTCAATTGAGGGGGGAATGCCTGTTGCTTCACGCATATGCAAATCTGTTAATGTTATGTCAGTATTGTGTGGTCTAAACACAGCCATTGCCTTTCTCCGGGGGCCCGGATGAACTTGGATGGCAGCCCAGTTAATGAGGATCTAAGCGAGACTCCTCAGTTGGAGAGTGCTACCACAGTTTGCTTCCTCAGTGTGAACACATTGCTTCCTCCGTGCTCTCATATTCCCCACAGCTGAAGTTGTATTCAGGAAGTTTCTCCAATAGGCTGACTCTGTAATAGGATAAACTGGCTTTTTATAAGGCTGAATCAGGAGGCCCTACACCCGTGCATGTGTGAAATGCTATTTTTAGCTCTGCGCTGGAGACCACTCATTTGGCTGGGTCTGCGCCTGTCTGTCGCTCACTCACTCTTTTTCCTCCCTCTTTCCCCCCCCCCCCCATCTGCCACACTTTCTGCACTCTTGTTTCATCAGCTACAGATGTGGCGCACAGCCGTCTTGGAAAAAAGTCATGAACTATGTTGTCTGCAGAGTTTTAACAGCCAACATCTGTTGCAGCAGCCCTGATGGAAATGATTTTTAAAGAAAGCGATAAAGTGGCTCAGTGCATGCTGTCTTTAATTTAGCTTTCACGGACAATTATTTTATATTAATTGCATTAAGATAAGAACTATAAAAGTGGTCTCTAAATCAGTTTTCAAATTTTGGTTAAAATAGAACTTTTTTGGGGGTTTTTTGAGAATATTTCAAATTTGTAGCAGAGTTCTAGAATATGTAACTAAAAAAAAGAAAACCTTGTTGCTCATGCCAAGGGCTTTTATTTTCTTGAAGATTAGAGACCCCTTAACACTGCTGTAACCAGTGAAAAATGTTTCTGGAAATTTTATTGTGCATTTTTTCTATGCATATGTAAAGTATTAAGTGTGTTTTTTTTCATCAAGTGATAAATCAAATTTTAATTGTGCTGGAAAGCATCTCGCACGAACAATATCTCTTTTTACTGTTTGGGGCTCTTTTTGTTCTGATTTAAAATGCATTTGATCGGTACATTAGATCTAAGGCTGGCTCTCCCACTAAGTGACCTAGGCATCGGCGTAAGATGGCAGGTTTGGGAAAGGGGGGTGTGGTAGCAACATGGTGCTGGACCACTACTTCCCTGCCCCATCACCACTGGAGCAGCACAGGCACTCAAGTCCTGCTGTATCTCACCCCTTCCCACAGGAAGTTTGTCACAGGGAGTGGGACCTAGAAGGCCATGAGGCAGATGGTGCTTAAGGGCCTGGCAATAGACTGCTCTTACTTTTGCTGCGTTGGCACTGGTGGAAGTAGGGCATCGCAGGGGAAGGGGGTGAGAAGCAATAAGGCAGGAGAGATGCTGATTCTTAAGGGGGAAAGAGGCGATGCTGGCCACCTGAGTTGGGGGGGGGGGGTAGGGGAAGGGGTGATGTTGACCACCTGGGGAGGGAAGAAGGGGAGATGCTGGATTATGGAGAGAGTACAGCTAAAGGTTTTCCTAAGGCATCAGATAACCCTGGATGGCCCAGATTTACATCTATTATTTTGTGTGTCAAGTAACTTTTAACATGTTTTCTTTTTCACGAGTAGCTCTTTATTTAGGATCTGCTTTATTTTTTTTAATCAAGATGTGCAATTTTCATAGTATTTTTTAGCTGGATAAACGTCATTTGGAAATTGCCCTCCTTCAATCTGGCTATCAGTACCGGGTGGGATTCCATGGCACGTACACCTTTTAACCATATTGAGGGGGGATGTTCTGGGTTTGTTAAACATGTGTAGAATTGTATCTTCAAATCTGCATGTGCATTTTTTTTGCTAGCAAAAATCTACCTAGAAAGGAAACAGATGCAAAGACTGTGTGTCCTTTGAAAAGTTCTCCTAGGTACAAAGGGAACAAACACTTTTTCCTTTTGAAAATTAGGTGTAAGGTGTGTACCTGTGGACTTCAGCAGGGGAGGGGGGGTATTTAGTGACAGCTAGTGCTTCTAAAGCGCATAGCCATCACCGCTGAATACTAACCCCAGATATTCAATGCCAGGGCCATATCCGGCCACTGTTATATTTTTTTGAAGGTGTGAGTAAACAGGTAGACAAAGGTGGGTTAGTTGATTATAGTGTATCTGGATTTTCAGAAAGCCTTTGACAAGGTCTCTTGAGAAACTCTTGGCAAAATTAAAAAGTCATGAGATAAGAGGCAGTGTACTATTGTGGATCAGGAACTGGTTTAAAGATAGAAAGCAGAGGGAGGGCTAAATGGCCAATTTTTTCAATGGAGAAAGGTGAACAGTGGAGTACCGCAGGGATATGTGCTGGGTTCACTGCTTTTTAACACATTCATTTCTCCAGGACCAAGCAGGAAGTCAGTCCTCACATATGGGTGACGTCGGCGCCGACGGAGCCCTCGTGCGGAGCATTTCCCCAGCTTTCAAAGAAAGCCTTTGGGAATTGCAGCACGCATGCGCGGTCCCCTTCCCGCCCAAGGGTGCCATCTTGCTCAGTCTTCTTTTTTCCGCGGAGCCCGATGGACGCAGTTCGTTTTTCCCCAAGGAAAAAGTTTATTTTCCCTATTTTTCTCTTTTTTCTCCGGTTCGACGCCGGATCCTTTTCCCGCTCGGACTGATATGCCGGTATCGAGTCCTTTTCTCTCTTTTTCGTTTTTTGTCCTTTGTGACTGGCGTTCGCGCCTTTTTTCTTTTTTCCCTGGCAGCCCGGTCTTTTGACCTAGCAGGGGCCCTTTTTCCCCCGATGGCTACCAGCGGGTTTAAGAAGTGTGATCGGTGTAAGAAACTTATGTCTCTTACCGACACACACGACTGCTGCCTCTGTTGCCTCGGACCCGATCATGACCCGATGATCTGTGGTCCATGTGGCAAAATGTCCTCAAAGGCGTTGAGGAGTCGGCAGCACCAGAAGGATCAAATTTTTTCTGACTCCGCGTCCGGCCGGGCCCGGACCTCGTCAGAGGCCTCGACATCTCGGGACTCCGGCCCTCTGAGACCCCCTCTCCTTCACGGGAACATCGCAGGAAGAAGAAACCCGAGAGGGCGGCGTTGGTGGACGCTCCTGGTTCCTCGAGGGCCAGGTCGTATAGCCCCGATAGCCACCCCGGGTCTTCGGAGTCGGAGGGGCCTGCCAAGCATCCTCGTGTCGAGATGGAGTCTCCTGGACACGTAAGTGCTGTTGTCCTCGTGGACTCTCCTCCGAGGGAGCTGACATCGGGCCCGACGCCGTCGGGGGCTGCTGGGTCTCCTGAGCTCGGATTCAGGTTGACGGCCTTGGAGAGCAGCTTCGCTGCCTTCATGGAACAGCAGCGGGCATTGATCGCTGGTGCATCTGCCCTGACCACCGGGACCTTGATGTCTAAGTCTACCCCGGAGGCTGAGCCGATCCTCGTCCATGCGGGCTCGAGTTGATCCTCGGCCACGGTCTCCCTCGACCTCCCGTTCGGGGCCGAGGTCGTCGACGCCGATACCCTCGGCGTCGGGGTGGAGGGCATCGGTGCCCGCCCGTCCAGAGCCGTTCGATTCCTCCTCCGAGGAGTCGGGCTGGGAGACAGAGGACGAAGAGTCACCCGACACCCATCGGACTCGGTGTGTTCCATCGGACTCGCCCGAGTCCGAACCTCAGAGACGATTCCCACTGGAGGATACCCGGTTCTCGGACTTCGTGCGGGATATGGCCAAGGCCTTGGCCTTCCCCGCGGATCCCGAGGAGGAGCCTCGAGCCGAGGAGCTCGAGGCCCTCCAGTATGACTCTCCCCCGAAGGAGGACTTTACTGTTCCGGTTCCTCCGATGCTGGAGCGGCTGCTCTTCTGCATGTGGGAGACCCCGGCCTCGACGCCGGTGTTAAGCAAGCGGGTCGATTCCATTTATCGAGTCCGCAAGAGCCCCGGGTTCCAAAAGGCACAATTACCGCACCACTCCATGGTTGTGGAATCTGCCATGCATCGACTGAAAAGTCAGAAGATGCACTCCTTGGTGCCTCCCGGCCGGGAGGCCCGGAACCTGGATGCCCTCGGTAAAAAGTGCTTCCAGGGCTCTATGCTTGCTTGCCGTGTCCAGACTTACCAGCTCTACATGGGCATGTACCTCCGAGACCTGGCAAAGGAGATTGCCGGGTTCTCTGCTGCTCTCTCCGAGGAACCTTTGCAGAGGTTCCAGGCCTTGTCCACCGGTATTCGAGAGTGCTCGAAGTTTATCTCTCGAGCAGCCTATGATGGCTTCGAGGCTTCGGCCCGAGTAGCCTGGGCCGGCATTGGTGCCCGCCGACAGGCTTGGCTACAGTCATCCGACCTCGAGCCATGGGTCCAGGACAAGTTGGTCGATGTCCCCTGCCAAGGTGAAAACCTCTTTGGCAAGCCCTTGGCTGAAAAGGCTGCAGAACTCGAGACCGAGACTCTGACCAGGACTAGGCTTTCCAGGAAAACCTCTGCCCCTTCTCAGAAGAAGAAGGGCTCGGGGAAAAAAGTCCTTTTACCCGAGGAAGTCGTCTGCCTATAAACAATACCCTCATTATCAGGCCTCTGCAGCTCCCCAACAGGGTCAGCAGGCCAAGGGGCAGGGTCAAGGGCCCCATAGGCAGAAGGCCCCCAAGCCACCTACACCGGCCCCTGCTCAGCAGGGTGGGGGTTTTTGACTCAAAAAGCATAGCCTCTTCTTAGTTGGCTTCTCTCAGCACAGGAGGCCGGCTGGCCCACTTTGCCCACAGGTGGTCAGCCGTCACATTAGATACCTGGGTTCTTCATATAGTCCAAAAGGGCTATCTTCTCCATTTTCACCAAGTACCTCCCTCCTATTTTCCAGGGGAGCCTCCAAGACTCCCTCTGCACAGGGACCTACTCCTTCAGGAGTTAGCAAGTCTGCTAAAGGATCAGGCTGTGGAACCGGTGCCCCACCACCTGAGAAGTCAAGGCTTTTATTCCAGATACTTTCTGGTACCAAAAAGAACAGGAGGCCTCAGACCCATCCTAGACTTGCGAAACCTCAACAAGTTCCTGGAGAGGGAAAAGTTCAAGATGCTTACCCTTGGAATCCTGCTGCCCTACCTCCAGCAAGGAGACTGGCTATGCTCCTTAGATCTAAAGGATGCGTATACTCACATCCTTATCCATCCAGACCACAGACAATATCTCAGGTTTGTTGTGGGAGGAAACCACTATCAGTACAGAGTACTACCCTTTGGCCTGTCCTCCGCTCCCAGGGTGTTCACCAAGTGCCTGGCAGTGGTGGCGGCCTACCTGAGGCTTCAGGGTCTCTTTGTGTTTCTGTACCTGGACGACTGGCTCATAAGGGGCCAATCTTCCCAAGAGGCCAACCAGGCCACCCTTCGCACTGTGGCTCTGCTTCAGCACTTGGGGTTTGTCATAAACTTCGCAAAGTCCACTTTGCTCCCGTCCCAGAACTTAGAGTTCATAGGGGCCAGACTAGACACTCTTCAAGCAAAGGCTTTTCTGCCTCTGGACAGGGCCCACAGGCTAATGGATCTGGCCAGCCAGTTTCGCAGCAATTCCCTGGTCTCTGCCAGGCAATTCCTGAGACTACTCAGCCATGTGGCTTCCACGGTTCATGTCACCCCCAATGCCTGCCTGCACATGCGACCTGCTCAGTGGAGCCTTCGCACTCAGTGGCATCAAGCCACAGGGGGCCTAGCGGACTCGGTGAAGATCTCCGACCTCCTGGTCTCCTCTCTGCAATGGTGGCTTCATCTTCCGAATCTGGTGCTCGGAGTGGTTTTTCAATCCCCTCCACATACTCAGGTGCTGACAACCGATGCCTCTCTTCTCGGTTGGGGAGCACATTGCCAAGGGACATGTACTCAGGGTCTCTGGACCCCTTGGGAGGCTACTCAACAGATAAACTTCCTGGAGCTACGGGTGATACGCCTAGCTCTCAGAGCCTTCTCCCACCTCGCCTCTCACCAGTCTGTAGTGGTCCAGACGGACAATCAAGTTGCCATATTCTATGTGAACAAACAAGGAGGCACAGGCTCCTTCCTTCTTTGTCAGGAGGCACAACGACTGTGCTCTTGGGCTGTCAATCACGGAATCCTTCTCAAGGCTGTCTACCTCCCAGGTCAGGAAAATTGCCTGGCAGACAGACTGAGCCGGATCCTGCAACCACACGAATGGAGATTGAACCCATTGGTGATTCAGCAGGTCTTTCTCAAGTGGGGGCTCCCCACCATGGATCTTTTCGCCAGTCCTCTGAACCGGCAACTCCCGAGATTTTGCTCCAGACAACCGCATCCTCTCAGAGTAGTAGCGGATGCGTTTCTGATCTCGTGGTCCACAGGCCTACTGTATGCGTTTCCTCCCACACCACTAGTGTCCAGAACGCTGTTCAAAGTCCTCAGGGACGGGGCTTCATTGATTCTCATAGCCCCCAGGTGGCTGAGGCAACCGTGGTTCCCGCTTCTGCTACAGCTGGCGGTGGACACACCTCTTCCTCTGGGGTTTCAACACGATCTCCTGTCTCAGGATCAGGGGACTCTCTTGCACCCCAACCTCCAGTCCCTTCATCTGATGGCCTGGCTGCTGAAAGGCTAGTCCTAGCTCCCCTACTACTACCTCAAGAGGTGGAAGATGTAGTCTTGGCCTCTCGGCGTCAATCCACCAGGAAATCCTTCGCTCTTAAGTGGCGTAGATTCTCCGCATGGTGTGCTCAGCACAGTGAGAATCCCTTCTCGTGCTTGGTAGCGGTAGTGTTGCAATATTTGCTCTACCTCTCCAATCTGGGCCTTAAGTCTAACTCTGTCCGAGTTCACCTTAGTGCTCTCTCAGCACACCACTCGCCGGTGGACGGCAGGCCTCTTTCCAACCACCCTTTGGTGGCTCGTTTCCTCGTTTCTTCTGCTTAAGCCTCCTTTGCGTCCACCGGCCCCTGAGTGGGATCTGAATGTGGTCTTACAGCGGCTTACTTGTCCGCCTTTTGAACCTATGGCTACCTGCCCTCTCCGTTTTCTCTCCTGGAAAACTTTATTTCTGGTAGCTCTCACCTCTGCTAGGCGAGTGAGTGAACTGCAGGCACTAGTGTCTGATCCTCCTTACACTAGGTTCTACAGGAATAGGGTAGTCCTACGGACTCACCCTAAGTTTCTTCCTAAAGTTGTCTCACCTTTTCACCTCAATCAGGAGGTGGTTCTTCCGACCTTCTTTCCCAGGCCGCATGCCAACCTGGCTAAGATGGTCTTGCATACCCTGGACTGTAGGAGGGCGTTATCCTTCTACCTTGACCGTACGCGGGAGCATCGGAAGGCTGTTCAGCTTTTCGTTTCTTTTGACCCCAATAAGTTGGGGCTCCCTGTCTCCAAGCGTACGTTGTCCATATGGGTCGCTGACTGTATCGCCTAGGCTTATGGGGCAGCCGGCCTCTCGTTGGAGGGTCAAGTCACAGCTCATCGTGTCAGGGTGAAGGCTGCGTCAGTGGCTCATCTCCGCTCTGTTCCGTTGGCAGACATCTGCCGGGCCGCTACTTGGTCTTCAAGCCAGACTTTTGCGGCCCATTACTGCCTTGAGAGGGAGTCCCGCAGGGACAGTGCTTTCGGACAGGCAGTACTCCATAATCTCTTTGGGGTTTAGGCAACTCCTACCCTCCAGCCCTGGTGTTCGGCTACCGGTCAGGGGCGTTCTCAGAGAAGATTCCTTCCTTCTGTGCTGACGAGCTCGAGGGAGCTCATTTTTCCGCTTGGGGTCTCCGGTAGCCTTAAGCTGGGGAGTCCCATATGTGAGGACTGACTTCCTGCTTGGTCCTGGAGAAAGAGTAGTTACTCACCTGTAAAAGGTGTTCTCCAGGAGCAGCAGGAATCAGTCCTCACAACCCTCCCTCCTCCCCTTGGAGTTGCAGTCATATGATTTATTTTGCTAATTTGTTTGCTGTCTTTTAGCTATGTCATCTGATGGCACCCTTGGACAGGAAGGGGACCGCGCATGCGCGCTGCAATTCCCAAAGGCTTTCTTTGAAACCTGGGGAAATGCTCCGCACGAGGGCTCCGTCGGCGCCGACGTCACCCATATGTGAGGACTGATTCCTGCTGCTCCTGGAGAACACCTGTTACAGGTGAGTAACTACTCTAAATGATCTGGAAATGGGAATAATGAGGTAAGCAAATTTGCAGATGACACACAATTATTCAAAGTTGTTAAAACACAAGAAGATTGTGAAAAATTGCAAGAGGACCTTAATAAATTGGAAGATTGGTCGTTCAAATGGCAGATGAAATTTAATGTGGACAAGTGCAAAGTTATGCACCTAGGGAAGAACAACTCAAACTATGCTTACACAATGCGGGGTTCCACATTAGAAACCACCACCCAGGAAAAAGATTTAGGCGTCATGGATATTACGTTGAAACCCTCCGCCCAGTGTGCAGCAGCGGCCAAGAAAACAAATAGAATGCTAGGAATCATAAGGAAAGGAATGGAGAATAAAACAAAGGATGACATCATAATGCCTCTGTATCGTTCCATGGTGTGACTGCACCTTGAATATTGTGTGCAATTCTGGTCGCCATATTTAAAAAGGATATAGCGGAATTAGAAAATAGTACAGAGAAAAGCCACCAAAATGGTAAAGAGGATGGAAGGATACCCCTTTGAGGAGAGGCTAAAAAGGTTAGGGCTCTTCAACCTGGAAAAGAGAATGCTCGACTAATCCTCTGCCAGCCTCGCCATGCCCACATTACTCCTCTTCTCAAGTCGCTTCACTGGCTTCCTGTCCAGTTCCACATCCAATTCAAGCTTCTCCTGCAGACCTATAAATGCATTCACTCTATGGCCCCTCAATATCTCTCATCTCTTATCTCTGCCTACGTCCCCTCTCGAAATTTGTGCTCCGCTAACAAATGACTTCTATCAATGCCTTTCACCCGCACCGCAGACTCCCGACTGTGCTCCTTTCACCTTGCTGTGCCTCATGCCTGGAACAGCCTACTTGCGTCTGTGCGCCAGGCACCCTCCCTGGCCCTCTTCAAATCCAGGTTGAAGACCCACCTCTTCACCGTTGCATTCAGATTCTGACTTCCATCCTCATCTTACCCTAACCCCCGTCAACGTTTATGACCAAACTACAGACCAAACTGTACCACACCATACCTTGCGCAGAACTGACAAATGCAATGTACTGTTCTAACTAGATTGTAAGCTCCGATGAGCACGACTCTGACGGGCAGGGACTGTCTCTTGTATGTTGGCTACCTCTTGTATGTTAGCTGTGCAGCGCTGTGTGCGTGGCACTTTATAGGTGCTGATTAGTAGTAGTAGTAGTAATATAATAGAGGTCTAAATTAATGAAAGGAGTGGAAGGGGTAAGTGTAGATCAATTGTTTACGTCATCAAAATATATAAAGACTAGGGGACATGCATAAAGCTACAGTGCAACCCACCTAAGACTAATAAGATGAGATTTTTTTTTCACTCAACACATAATCAAACTCTGGAATTCATTACCGGAGGATGTAGTAAAAGCTGTCTGTGTAACTGGGTTTAAAAAAGGTTTGGACAAGTTCCTGGAGGAAGGGTCCATAAACCATTATTATAAGGGGACCCGGGAAATCCACTGCTTGTCCCAGTACAAGCATTGTGGAACATGTGCGTCTTCTGATACTTGTGACCTAGGTTGGCCAATGTTGGAAACAGGATACTGGGCTTGATGGACCTTTGGTCTGACCCAGTATGGCATCTCTTATGTTCTCATGGCATTGAATATCGGGATCTTCCGAAATGGGACCGCACGTTGCGGAAGGTAAAGGGGCAGCTGCAATACTAATCCACTGCCTAGTTAGCTCCCGCAGGTAAAGAGAGGCCAGCTTTTCCCGTGAGTCGCTAACCAGGCAGCAGTTCAATATCGCCGCTACTGCCCAGTTAGCGATGGTGCTGCCTCCGTTCCGCCCCGGAACACGTGCGACACACCCTGATGCTACATGGTTAACAGTGGGATGTATAGCAGAAGACCCTGCCGATATTCAGTCGCACTAACCGTGTTAGTACCGCTGACTATCCCTCTAAGCAGCATGTACACGGTTTATAGATCTGTAAACTGAGTAAAGACGAGTAAATGCCTTTGAAAATATCGGGCCGTTTGTGTCTAGGTGGTCTCTTTGATGTTTGTGCTCCCCCAACAACTTTTTTTTTTTTTTTTAAAACTGGCCATTGGTCACGGCAAAATAACATAGTATATGATGACAGATAAAGACCAGCATGGTTCGTCTAATCTGCCCAGCAAGGTGGCAAGAGGAGGTGCTCCTGATGCTCCGTGCATGTCCCCCTCCTCCCCATGCCTTTTGTTTAGGGGTGTCCCGCTGCTCCATGCAGGTCACCCCTATTTGTTGCGATACCAGAGACATTTAAGGCTATTTGGATTTTACCCTGTTGCTGTAAAGGGATCCACTGTGTCTGTCCCATGCCATTTTGAGTTCTGTCACTGTTTGCCCCCCACCACCTCCATCGGGGAGGGCTTCCGAGCATCCACCACCCTTTCAGTGAAAGTATTTCCTGACATTGCCTTTCAATTTATCCCCCTTGCAGCTTCATGTTATGCCCTCTAGTTTTACAGCTTCCCTGTCTTTGGAAGAGGTTTGTTTGTTCGTTAATATTCTTTAAGTATTTAAAGGTCTGAATCATATCTCCCCTGTCCCTCCTCTCCTCCAGAGTGTACATATTTAGGTCTTCAAGTCTCTTCTCATATGTTTTCTGGCGCAGGCTCCAAATCAGTTTGGTCACCTTTGCGTATGTTTTATTTTTGCAATAAATCAAAAGGGAGCATTAATGAAGCATCAGGAGCTTACTAATGCCTTCTGTTGGTCAAATCCTCTGTCCTGTTCAGTGGTATGGTGGAATGGCCATGTCCTCTATTCTCCACTGGATTAGTTCAGCTTGTCTTCTGTGTGGGAAACGCATGCCAGAGCTCACTCAACTAGGGCACAAGCTGCCTCCTGGGCAGAATCTGCCTTGGTGTCTTTGGAAGATATCATCTGTAAAGTGGCTACCTGATCTGAGTACCTTTTGTGAAGCACTACAGGTTGCATGTGGGAGCTAGAGCAAATGTTGCCTTTGGCAGAGCAGTTCTGCAATACAGGATAGTCGTCTTCCAATCCTGGGTTCTGGCTGCTTGGGTGTGCCCCACTCGTCTGGACTAGTCTAGCAAGATGATAAAGGATACATGTTCCTTTCCTTGAATCCCACCAGACCAGTCCAGGATCTGTCCTGAAAGGCTGCTCCTACAAGTTTGGGAGTCCTGCTGCACTTTAACTACATCAAGCAATGATACTGAAGATGCAGTTAAGAATAGTAAGACAAAAGGTTTTACAAAGTTATGATTGAAAACTCAGAAAAAAAGTAGTAATCTTGCTTTCTGCCTGTGAAATCATATTGGCTTTTCTCAGTGCTACACAATCGTGTATACAAATGATGGCATCACTGAAAGTTGCTTTGGTCTGCCTCCACCTTCTGGCTGTGGAGTTTAAACCACTCATCTAGACTGGAATAAAAGGATTCAAGGAAAGGAAATTTTAGCAGGTATGGAAACGTTTTTCCTTCTCATCGTCAAGAGCTTTTATTTTTTTGAAGAAAAGAGAACCCTTAGTATTAAGTCTGACTCATGGTAACCCTGTGGATAGTTGTTCTAAACTGTATTCGGTCTTAAGTCAGGTGGCTGATTGTTGATAGTGGTGTCTATAGCTGCTGCTGTTGTTATCGGTCCATTGCATTGCCGGTCTTCATCTTTTTGCATTGACCTTTAACCTCGCTAAGCATGATGTCTTTCTCGTCTCATGATGTGTCCAAAGTATGAAAGTCAAACTCTTGTCATTTGAGCTTCTAAAGAAAGCTTAGGTTTGATCTCCTGTAGGACTGACTTGTTCTTAGGCAGTCTGTGATATACACAGTATTCTTCTCTAGCACCATAATTCAAAGCCATCAAATTTTTCTTCCTGTTTTTCTTCACTGTCTAACTTTAGCATCCATATGACATTAGACTTGTGTTTTCAATAATCTGTGTATGCAGTGATACATCTCTGCACTTGAAAATCTTGTCTAGGTCCTTCATAACCGTTCTGCCAAAAGTAATACTTCTGTCAGATTTCTTGACTGCTTGTCATTTTATTGATTTGTTGATCAAGCAGGTTAAAGTTGCTTACTACGTCTAATTCTTCAACAAGGATGACATTTTTTGATTTTGTTGGTTATCAGGATCTTTATCTTCATGTTCAGGTGCAGGCCCGTTTTAAGACTATGCTCCTTAATTTTGATAAGCAGATATTTCCATATCTCTCCTGTCCAGTCCAGACGCATGGGTTGTGTTCCCCAACCAGCAGATGGAGACTGAGCATGACTAGCTCTGCTGATGTCATCTGCATAGGGCACCATGCATCAGTCTGCTGGCCAGTATTGTTCAGTCTCCAGCAGATGGAGGCCTCTCTGTGCATCTGGGCTGTACTGTAGGGAGTTTTGGAAGCTTCTCTGGGCCTTAGGTTGGAGTTCAATTGAGCTGGTTTTGGCTTAAACAGATTTTTCAAGATAAAAAGAGGCTCAGAGGAAAAAAGCCATTTTTGTTTGTGTAGGGAACAGCACAAAGCAACAACAAAAAAAGGTAATTTGGCTTTGCTAGCAGCAGAGAGGGGATTTCCCCTTGAATGTGCCCCTTGTTTGGTTGGAGGCTGTTCATCCTACTATACTGGGCAATTGTGCTGGCTGCTCTCCTGCAAGGAGTGCCATGAACTGTGAATGGCGGTGATGACCTCTCTCTTGCATTGAAGTGGAAACCCCGGGGACCCTGGGTCCCTCCCACCATACTTGCCCGAGATTGCAATGTTCTCCCGATTCCATCTGGTGAGCGTGCATGTTGTTTAGCTCTGTTCGTTACCTTTGTGAGGTTTAGTAGCATGCATGGGTGCATTTGATGCAGGGTGTCCCTTTTTAGCATGTCGGCAAGCAAGCCAATCTGCGCAGCCTGCAGTACGTGCTGGGGTAATAGGTCTGTGGCCAGGCTCTGCCACTTAGGCTTGGAAGAGAGCGAAGCAGCAGAGCAGGTTTTGCAAGCATCTCAACTGGCAGCAGCATTTTGGGGTGAAGTGTGGGATCTGGGTAAAGCAGACTCTTCCCTCCCTTTGCACGGCCCAGCTTTGGTGTGAAAATTGACCATTTTGGGCTATACAGATGCGGGGAAGGTTCAGGGGCAATCTGCCCAGGTCCCAGGAGCAAAGGCAAAAAAGGAAGCATAGGACAGTGGAGGTTCAAGATAGCGATTTGGGAATGCCTTTCTCACCTGAATTTGTCCTGCTGCTCCATCAAGCCTTGTGCATGAAGCAGGGCAGAGGCGCAGATCGTGGCTCTGGTCCTGAGGCTCCCGGGGCAGCAGCTTCAGAGGTCAAGGCTCTGACAGATGTGGGTGAACCCTTGGCCAAGAGGAGCAGGGACTCCCTGGAGATCTTGAAGGTTCCCGATTTCCCTGGGGTCCTGGGCTTTGGAGGAAGCAACAGAGAGGTCCTTGAGGGATTGGGAGGAGACCTATGGGGCTGAGGCAGGCAAGGAATACCCATTGGCCAACGAGGGAGTGAGTTTTTCATAGGAAAGAGCTGCTTTCTCTTATCTCCCAGTCTTTGGGAGCTCTCAACATGGCATATGGGCTGGTCATGGAGGAGCTGTCTCTAGAGGATCCACTTCCCACAGGACAACTTCCCCATACATAAGATGATCAAACAAATGATCGATGGGGAGTGGGAGCTACCAGCGTCAAGCTTACGGGGCAGTCAAATGATTGTGCGTCTCTACCTACTGGCTCCAGAGGAGAAGGAACTACTTAGAGAGCTTAAGGTGGATGCTTTGGTCTCTGTGGTGACTAAGACCACCATTCCAATGGAAAGTGGTGCGGCGCTCAGATGAGCAGGACCACAGATTGCACAGAACTTGCTGGACCTGGGCTCAGGATCTGAGGCGATGTTAGAATTTGGCTCTGCATACCTGGCCGATGCCTTTTATGACTTGGTCCAAGAACATGGCGTCCATCGTGGCAGCACGCGGTTTGCTTTGGCTCCAGAACTGGTCGGCAGAAGACTCATCCAAGGTGCACCTCGCCAAGCTGCTATTAAAGGACAAATTACTGTTTGGGGAGGCCTTGGAGAAGCTGGTTAATGATCTGAGGGACTCCAAGGGGGGCAGTCCTGGGGCTTTCAAAGGTTTTGGGCCATGCGTTTTGCCCCCTTTCAGAGGGACAGGTACCCCTGTTGGGGTCGTTTGACCTCTCATGGATGGGAGTACAGGCCGGGGGTTCTATGCTTTGGCCTCTGGTTCGGCCAAGAAGACACAATGAGGCAAGAGGAGGAAAGGATTGGAGGAAGGCTCGCTCTTCTACTCCGCTTGGATCCATATCACTTGAGACCAGAGGGTGCTTGAGGGTTATTAGGGAGGGTTACACTTTGAAATTGGTGTGGGCCTTTCTGCTCTCCCCCTGCAAATCTGTGAGTAAATGTGCAGTGGTCCTGTCAACTCTGGCCAGGTTGCTGTGGCTGGGGGCGGTGTCCCCTGTTCCCATAGACCAACGTAGGTCTGGTTGTTGTTAAGTGCCGTCGAGTCGGAGTCTACTCATGGCGACCCTCTGGATAGCTATCCTAAATTGTGTTCGGTCTTCAGTCAGGCGGCTCATTGTTGACAGACTGGTACCCGTAGCTGCTGTTATTGTATCAATCCATCTCATTGCTGGCCTGCCTCTTTTGCGTTGACCTTCTATCTTGCCAAGCATGATGTCTTTCTCTAATGATCTCTCTCTTCGCATCATGTGTCCAAAGTATGAAAGTCAGTCTTGTCATCTGAGCTTCTAAAGAAAGCTTAGGTTTGATCTCCTCTAGTACCGACTGGTTTGTTCTTCGGGCAGTCCATGGTATACACAGTATTCGCCGCCAGCACCATAATTCAAAGGCA